>CM074724.1:219751366-220951366 GCA_037306005.1 Rhinophrynus dorsalis | reverse complement strand
CGGAACCTGTTGCTTCAAGATCAATTACACCTTATGACTTGGTGAATTTCAGGACTCAATGGCATACCGTTTGCACCACTGGCTCAGTTATGGGCAAAAGGTGGTCTAGTAAAGGCTCGTGCGTGCCAGGTGACGTGTCACACAAGGGTAGGACAAGGAGGACGTGGGCGGGATAACAGAGAACGATGGGAGTGACTAAGTAACCGCACGGTAACCAGATTGACATGAGCAGTAGCGCTACCAATGCTGTACACATCACAAGGTTAAACTTGAATCTTCTTTTGTGCCTTATTGATCAGTTTTCTGATTTTTAAAATTACACAGCGCTTTATAACTACATTAATGCTACACACACAGATAAGGTCATGGTGGGGTGAAAGTTCTGCTTTAATCAAATCTACTGAAGGATTTATCATATTCAGAATTTCTTTTTGTGCTAGGTTAATATGAAGATCTGTTAAGGATTTTCCCCTTTGTTTTCTATAATATATTTAATTTTTAATCAGGTACCCCCTAATGGTACACTTCAATGCACACCATAAAGTTGTATCAGATACTGCTTGATTATCATTAGAGTCTAGAAATCATTCGACCTCCTTTCTCAGACATTCCCTTGAGATATCTGAATTTAGTATATATTCTTTAATTCTCCAATCTGGTCGGATCACTTCTTGGCCATCGTCCCTTATCTCAAAAACAAAACAAAAAAACGGTGCATGATTAAACCAGGTCCTACTTCCTATATAGGAGTCAGAACATTTCCCAACACTATACGACTTAATTAAAAAGGTGTCTATCCTAGAGTATGATAAATGCATATTTATCACGGTGCCCGTGATTCGTGCTGCTCTGTGTCTATCACCTGCTGAGTATTTGTGATTGGCTGTCTGTCATTAGCCCTCCTCACACATCCTTTTTAAACCCAGGTTGAGCACTTCCAGGTTGCCCTTTCGTGGTGTCTCTGACTCCACTCTGCCTGACCTGCTTGTCAGATCTCTGGGCCTGTTTCCAGTGTTCCTGTATGCTACATTCCGGTGTTCCAGTGTTCCTGTACATTAATGTTCCGGTGTTCCAGCATTCCAGTGTTCCTGTATGCTAACGTTCCGGTGTTCCAGTGTTCCAGCGTTCCAGTGTGCCTGTATTCCGGGGTTCCTGTGCTCCAGTACCGCACGGGTCAACCTGTACGAGTTCCTGAGTCTTGCGCTCCAGCTGTCGCTCTGGCGACATTGTTCTCCTCGCTATTGCATACACATTGTTGGTTCCAGCGTGCAGACGCTGGTTTGCTCCACTAAACCTGGTTGCGATATACATTGTTGGTTCCAGCGTGCGGTCGCTGGTTTGCTCCACTAACCTGGTTGCGATATACATTGTTGGTTCCAGCGTGCGGATGCTGGTTTGCTCCACTAAACCTGGTTGCGATATACATTGTTGGTTCCAACGTGCGGATGCTGGTTTGCTAGACTAAACCTGGTTGCGATATACATTGTTGGTTCCAGCGTGCGGTCGCTGGTTTGCTCCACTAAACCTGGTTGTGATATACATTGTTGGTTCCAGCGTGCGGACGCTGGTTTGCTCCACTAAACCTGGTTGCGATATACATTGTTGGTTCCAACGTGTGGATGCTGGTTTGCTCCACTAAACCTGGTTGCGATATACATTGTTGGTTCCAGCGTGCGGTCGCTGGTTTGCTCCACTAAACCTGGTTGTGATATACATTGTTGGTTCCAGCGTGCGGACGCTGGTTTGCTCCACTAAACCTGGTTGCGATATACATTGTTGGTTCCAGCGTGCGGTCGCTGGTTCGCTCCACTAAACTTGGTTGCGATATACATTGTTGGTTCCAGCGTGCGGACGCTGGTTTGCTCCACTAAACCTGGTTGCGATATACATTGTTGGTCCCAGCGTGCGGACGCTGGTTTGCTCCACTAAACCTGGTTGCGATATACATTGTTGGTTCCAGCGTGCGGTCGCTGGTTTGCCCCACTAAACTTGGTTGCAATATACATTGTTGATTCCAGCGTGCGGACGCTGGTTTACTCCTTAAACCTGGTGGCGCTATTTACCATTAGTCCCAATGTGAGGATGTTGGTTTGCTCCTGAACATCCAGTACTGTGGTCAGTCGCTGTCCACTTCCTTGCAGTTGTCTGATTATCCCTGGCTATAGACTTCTGCTGAGTAGACCTCTAGACTTATGTTCTCTGCTGTCTCAGTCACCTAACAGCTGGTCTATTTGCTCAGGCTGCCCTGCCCGGTATTGGTGAGGCCGGTAGAACCTTGCCGTTACCATCCTGTAGGTTGCCTCACCCGGTATTGGCAGGGCCGGTAGAGCCTACTACAGTACCTCCTTGGGCTGCCCTGCCCGGTATAGGTAAGGCCGGTAGAACCTTGTAACTCACCATCTTAAAGGTTGCCTTACCCGGTATTGGCAGGGCCGGTAGAGCCTACATTCAGCATCCCATTGGGCTGCCTTGCCCGGTATTGGTAAGGCCGGTAGAACCGGAATTATCATCTCACGGTTGCCTTACCCGGTATAGGCAAGGCCGGTAGAGCCTGTCATTGATATTGTCACTTGGGTTGCCTTGCCCGGTATTTAGGCAAGGCCGGTAGAACCTTTTGTATGTTCTATTGATGTTATATTGTTATGTATGTTTTCCCTACGGGGACTGCCTTTAACTTTTAATAAAGTTAAATTTTACCAAGCCTTAAGGGCTCGATTTAAAGGCAACCGTTAAACCAGCCGCTAAGTGAAAAAGGCACATTGCTCGCAAATAATACATGAGTTACGGCAGATTCAATAGCTACTCTACGAGAATAGCTATCGAGCGTAGGCACACAAAAAACACGTAACACAAAACCCGTTGTCGCTCATGTTAATGCACAACGGGCGGCCAAATCACACGATAACTGAGCTCAAAACAACATCTAACATAACGGCTGCCGTTGTCAAGCAACCATGATTGATGCCAAAACAAATTCAAACACACAGCCAATCACAAAGCCCCAATGTATCAAATAACTTCAAATACACCTATATATACCCAAAAATAACCGGCACACACTGTCTGTTATCGAGTTCTTCAGAGCCAGATATCAGAACCCAGGAGCGGAGGATAGTCATTAGAGAGAGGGAGAGAGGCGCGTTCATTGGAGGTAGAGGAGTTTTGCAGTTTGGAGAGAGGAGAGAGGTGCACTATATATACACATATCACACTTTTGCACATATTACATACACACATACAAACACAAACACATACACATACATACACATAGTCCTTTTATTTTATAACACCTTACACATTTTACTTTTTATGTTGACAGTGTGAATCTGGGAGTGAAAGTGTGTGACAGAGAGTGACTGGATCGAGTGTGTCTGTGAGGGCCTGTGTGAGTGCCTGGGCGTGACTGGGTGAGTGATGGCAAGGAGAGGAGGACAGGAGAGAGGGATGGGGAGAGTAGTGGAGGAAGAGGAAGGTCAGGAGGGGATCCCTCAGCAGAGCAGGGGTGGCAGAGGGAGATCCGCAGGGTGGAGGGGGACCCGGCCCACAAGAGCAGGAACACGCAGGACAGGGACAGAACCTGCAGTGGGACGAGGGGTAGTTCCTGGGGAGCGCCCCACACAGGCAGGGTCAGACCAGGCAGGGCACTCCGGCTCTGAATCCTCCCATGCCGGAGCTGATGAGGGCAGGATCAGGGATCCCAGATATAGTGAGGAGGAGAACACGGCTCTTGTGGAAGCTGTCCTGGAGAGGCAGAGTGTTCTCCACCCGACGGCAAAGGTCCCTGGCCTGGCAGCGCGGAGGAAGGCAGCCTGGAATCAGATCTGCAGCCAGGTGAACGCGGTGGCAACATGCAGGCGGGACGTGGAGTCTGTGAAGAAGAGATGGGGCGACTGCCGGAGGGTGGTCAAGAACAAGATGTCTGACATGGCCAAGCAAGCCCGAGGCACCGGAGGTGGCCCATCTGTGCCCATCACATTCTGCGGCTGGGAGGAGATGGTGCGGCAGAACATGTCCCCGACCATGATCGAGGGGGTCGTGGGAGGAACTGACACTGGGGATGAGAGGAGCCTCCACACTACCGGTAAGTGCAACACTACAGAACAACACACTACAGCAACCAACACCAGCTGCACACACAGTCACACCTCAACACATGTCCATCACTCAGCCATACAACTGCACCAACACAGCACCATGAGGGTTAAAAAAAGGACACAACACCTGGACAAATGGCAACGTCCAACTTGGGGCAAACCTGTCAAAGTCCTACTTCAACCCTCCTGTCGCTGTGCTCATTACACACAATACACAAACCTTCATTTTCAAAATGTCGACTGTCATAGATCATCACTGTTCACACACAATGTCACCCATGTCCCCACCCCCACCCTAACCCCTTGAGTGCTAGAGGGATCATCAATGCATCGATCAACAATGCATTGGCAACCCCTCTGGGACTCAAGGGGTTAACCTGACAACAAACATGTCAATAGGACAACGATCACATGCTACACAGGGGACATTCACTAAGCGGTGACAAACAGATGGTGGACACAAAGTAACCCTCACACACCCTCACTTCACCAGTACCAGTGTTAGTCCATGGAGAATATGCCAAAACAAGAATCAAGTTCATAGGGTCCCATTGTACAGACTCCATGGAAAACACTGGAAATGGGGAAAGGAGATCACTGGAGAAGTCACCATCATGTTCATTTCATCAGTTCAACATCACCGCTTACAGAATCACAAAAGGGGGCATCAGATCACACATCACAGTGTCACACAGAATAAATGCTTGTAGGTGCAACACACAGGCCGAAAACTATTTTACAGAATTCAAGCTGGAAAAAGTAGGCATTGGTATTGTGGCTGCAATCATTTACTCTGACTTGAAATGACATATCCCATATCTGATTCCCACATGGATCCACAGGGGTGCTGATGCCATGGATCGATGGTACACCAGCATCTCTATGCAGGATACATATGGGAAACAAATAGCAAACATTGTACCTTGGTCACCAACAGGCCATGACTGATGGATATCTAGGACTGAGTACGGTTGCCTCACACAGAAGGATGGATGGGCTCATACACAGAGAAAAAACAGGCCTCAATCAAAGATATCCCTCACTACTGGCTGGATTGTTGCCCTTAGGATTCAAATGTTACTAAATATGTTCCAACATGATGTGAACACAGAGATCACTTCACTGGATGTGATTACCTTACTGGCCAGATATGTGCACCCATCACATATCAACCTACATTGCTACCATCCAAATACACATACATAGTATATCACACTCTACGTAGATGGGATATACGAGGTATGTTCATATCCATCATATCAATACAATGTCTTGTTGGATGGGTGCACATATATATCCAGTAAGGCAATCACACCTAATGAAATGCTCTCTGGCATCACATCTTGGAAGGATATTACTCTATCCATATGAAGGGTACATATCCACATACATATATGACCATTTCTATTTGTGTGTCACTGTAATGGGATAGCAATGGGTAATGTCATCATGATGTCATATCATTGCCATCGTTAACAGATGTGTCTTGATCTAAGTCCCATCCCTCCAACACTCATGGTTATACAGATATTGCTCCATGTGACAGGTGAAGATATCCATCATTTGACCACACGGAGGCTCTTCAGCAGAGCCAAAGTCACAACATATCGAGAGAAATACCTCTTTGGAATGGTCCACAGAGTGTGCTTGTAAATCATGCACACCCTGTACACCATTCCAATTAAGTATTGTTCTCTAAATGGGTTGATTTTGTCTCTGCTGAAAATCCCTCGTGTGGACAAATGACTGAAATCTACATCCGTCACATAGAGCAATATCTGAACAACCATGAGGGTAGGAGGGATAGGACTAACAGAGAACAACATCTGTTCCCACAATGTCTACAATCTGACATCAAGGTGGACTTAACCTTTGCCACCCCCTGGAGGGATAGCCATCCCTACAAGTTGTGAAGACAAATATATGTTGTTGGATCCCCCCCCCCGAGTTAAACAATTGTATTCCTACTGCTGAAAGGTGTGTTGATGCAAAAGGTATCACAGCTCAGACATGGATATGTCAGGGGCAATATCCCAGTGGCCTGATATTGTACAGTGGTGCTGTTACTACACAATCATATGGACAGCTCTGGTACAGGGACCAGATATCTACATGGGAGAGTGTAGCAACAGCCCCACTGTACTATTTCTGGACACTGTGATATTGCACCTCAAAATGAAACCTTCACCCGTAATAACTCAAACAACACCTTTCAGCAGTGGGAGTACCCTTGTTTACCCAGGGGGATTAACACAAACACATATATTTTTCTTCACCACATATCAAAGTAGAATTGTCTCCACAAACATATGGCTAAGGTCACTAATCACAACATCTTCTTCCTCCACACAGCTTACGGCCGTCAAGACCAGCGGGAGACAGTGGAGGAGGCTATGTCACCCCCCAGTGAGGAGGACACAGAGGAGGGGACCAGCCGGTGGTCACCTTACCCACCATCACCATCCCCTCCAACACAGGCTGCATCACCACCTACTGCACCACCACAGGCTGCACCACCCCAGGCTGCACCACCCTTTCCAGCTTCACCACCACAGGCCGCACCACCCCTTCCAGCTGCACCTCCCCAGTACAGTGGCTGGATGCCACAGGAGGAGAGGTGGACACATCCATCCACCTCCACCAGCTACTACCCTCCATCAGCAGCACCACCACCGCCAGGGAGGCAATGGCTGCCAGGGACAGTGGCCAACACCCAATATGGGCCATATGCCTCCCAGATCAACCCACCCTCCTGGATGGCTCCACAGCATGCCCCAAGGTATGACCTGAGGTGGGGTCCCACCACCTATCAGTGGCCACCATATGACCCTTGGCCACTGGACTACACACACCTGGGCCTGATTGGTGAGCCCCAGCGCCCCCTACCCAGGGACATATTCACACCTCCACCAGCACACACATCTCTGGGCAGCTCTGCATCACTTGATGTGGTGGGCATATGCCCATCATCTGCACCAGCCACTCCAACAGCAGCCACAGCACCCTCAACAGCAGCAGAGAAGGAAAGAGCACCCTCAACAGCAGCAGAGGAGGAAAGAGCACCCTCAGCAGCAGCAGAGGAGGAAAGAGCACCCTCAGCAGCAGAGGAGGAGGAAAGAGCACCCTCAGCAGCGGAGGAGGAGGAAAGAGCACCCTCAACAGCGGAGGAGGAGGAAAGAGCACCCTCAACAGCGGAGGAGGAAACAGCAGCACCAGGGACACCGGGCACATCCACCTCCAGCACCGCACGCCTCACAGGCATGGAGGCGGAGTGTATGGCCCTTCAAAGAAGACTACTCCGGTCCAGCAGAAGTACAGACAGCAACATCACCAGGAGCAGGAGGCAATCCAGGAGGAACATTGCCCAATTGGAGACCAGAATCCAAGCTCTGGAGTCGGAGGTGGCCAGGGGGAACACACTACTCCACCAGCTCAGGACTGGTCTCATGGACATGATGACACAGGTCCTTGTGGAGTTAAGGGAGATCAACCGCAGAGAGAACCTGAGGATGGAGAGGGCGAACTTGCATTCCACCGAGGAGTCTACTGCTACCACCACCCCCTCCAGTGTTACCCCTGAAGCAACACCTAGGGGGCAGAGGGTTACCAGGAGATCCACAAGGGCATCCACCTCTGGCACCCAGGCTAAGGCCCCCCACCCAAAGAAGAAAAAATGAAAGGCCCAACCTGTTAAGTTTCCCCTCAATAAAGAAAACATTTTTTTTTTAATTCCAGTCTGATCTGTTGTGTCTTCAGTTATGGATTGGGTGGCAGGGTTGTCTCCAATGCATTGCCATACAATGCAGTGAACACAACCTCTGCCTGTGTGAAATGTTAGTGGGATGCTACAACATGGGTTCACACACACACCGTTGTACAAATTCAACTTGTAATACATCCCTGGAGCCATATTACACCACTGTGTTATATGGCGGTGTTGTGTGTTGAATTTGAACAACAAAACATACCCCTTAGCACAACAAATTGTACAACACTGAACATTTGTCTACATCATATGTTGTGTTTAACCCTTTGAGTGCCAGAGTGGTAGACAACGCATTGTAAAGAAATGCGTTGGGGACCACTCTTGCACTCAGTGGGTTAATGGGATAACCAGACAAACAGCTCTGTGATTTAGCAGGGACATTATAAGCAGGATAGATAAATGGGACATGTATCCATGTTGTCTTGGATTCACACACTCATTGTGCAACTGACTTACTGGAGAAGCCAATGTTTTTAACCTAGGATTTCAATGTGTAGCACACACATTGATATCCTGGGCTGAGCATTGGGGTCTCCTGTAAGTTGAGTTGCTGTTTCCCTAAGGGTGTAACAGACTTCACCAGTGATAACACATGTCCACTTAGTTTGGTTGTTCGTTAGCCCATGTACAGAGATATGTCAAAGTGGAGCAAAATCTCAGAACATGGATTATACTGAGCAATACAGATACTGTGGACAGGTATTCACTGTGGAAGTATGTCCCCTGTATCACCTCTTCATCACTCCCACAACACATTGGTGCATCACTGCCACCATCATCTGTTTGCATGGATACATCACAGAGTCCAGTCACTGGCAAACAAGTGGTGGACTCCTGTGATGTGGGTGATGCCTTTCCATGTATGGGGCATACTCTACCCTGGGTGTGGTAACACATTGACATATGTGTTCTCAAATATATCCTCCTACAGACACAGATAGAATGGTGATGGTTCATCTTTATTGTGTCTCAAAGTACATTAGAATGTACATGTGTTTTGCGTGTGTATTGCCTATATGCATTGAACACCTGTATGAGAACACTAAATGTACTTTGAAACTAAATCGTAATACTTCAGTAACACTGCTGCCCTGCTCATGTGTTGTCCATGAGGTTTGACAACTCTGTAGCTGAGCATCCTGACTGTACAGGTTAAAACACTCAAGAATTACTGTTTTCTGTGTCTCTATGAGAATGTTCCAGTAGAGGTTTGTGTGAACCTCAGGTCAAACTTTGGATCACCAACAACATCACCATAAACAGCAAGGGGTGATCTTCATGAAGGTGTTGTCAAGACATCAATCCAGTCACATGGAAGATCTTCAGTTCAAGGATGGATCATGTTACGGATGCCTGCGGGACAAGAGGACAGGATTTGGAGCAGTAGACCTGAACTGATCATCAAGCAACAACAATTTAGTCTTTTTCATCCCCTCAGTTTTCACAGTTACAGGTGAGTGCACAAACCATTGCTTGACAATGTGTTGTGTACTCATCTGTAACCAATTCTGTGGGGAACTAAGGACATGTGCATCAGTCCTAGGGATATGTGCCCCTGACATGTATACACACATTAACAAGTGTTCTGAGAGCTCCATGGAAGTAATGACATTGTGCTGCCACTGTGAAAGTGACAGTGGCAGCCCAATGTCATTTGTTCCATGGAACTGTTAGGACACATTTGTTGATGTGTGTATTCATGTCAGGGGCACATATGTCTGCACACTCACAGGTCTGCATGGAGTCCGTGGTAATCTGATCTACATCTCATGACCTCTACATTGTGTGCCCATACCACTAAACATCCACCCCTGTGCTGCTCTTCTCAGCTGTAGCACAGTACAGGTCCCATATTGAGTCTGATGTCCCTTCTAATGCATATCATTAGATAATACTCTTTCGCTACTGGGCTAGCATGGTTGTTCAAGCTATAATCATGGCATATCCAGTTAGTTGCTGTCAGTCAAGCCGTGTAAGGTGATGAACATGGGTAATATGTTGTACCTTGTTTCTCCTGGGGGTGTGCGTGATATCCTTGGGGTCTGTATGTCAACGTGGAGAGTGCAATGGAGGATGGTTGTTGAGTCCACACACACAATTTTCCACGTCCACTGCCAGTGCAGTGCTGTGTCACTGTTCCTGTGGGGTGAGACAGAACAAAATGTGCAGTGTGGTTAGTGTCACAGGACTGATGGGGGACTTGCATGGATTGTTTGCATGCATGTGTTATACTCACAGGTGCAGTATTCCGTGATGAGCCTGTCTCTGATCTGTGCCCCTCTCATGGTCTCCTCCACATGCCCGATGTCCATGGCCACTTCCTGTATGGGGGGGTCCGGGATGTGCTCCAGCAGCCTGGTGTCCACTGCGATGTTGTGCAGTATTGCGCACGCCACAATGATGTCACACACCTTAGCCGGTGCATACTGCAGTGCTCCCCCAGAGTGGTCCAGACATCGGAATCTTGACTTGAGGAGCCCAAATGTCCGCTCAATAGCATTCCTGGTTCTGGCATGAGCCTGGTTGTAGCTTTCCTGGGCATGTGTTTGGGGATTGGCCAGAGGGGTCAGTAGCCAGGACTTGCATCCATAGCCAGCATCACCTGTGTAATGTGAGTGACATGGTGAAACAGGGAGCACATGTTGTGTGAATGATGTTTTGTGTGGTGGACGTAGTAGCTGTGGGTCAGGTGCATGCTGAGCTGAGTGGTGTGTACGCCTGTGTATGTGGTGTGATTTTGTTTTGTGAACTCACCCACTAGCCATCCCCCTGTAAAGGTTCCATTCTCAAAATCTCTGTGGACTGAGGAGTTTTGTAGAATGTATGCATCATGTGTGCTGCCAGGATATTTTGCACAGACATTCATGATCCTCATGTTGCTGTCACACACCATCTGCACGTTGATGGAGTGGAAGTTCTTCCTGTTGATGAATATCTGTGCGTCACGTGCTGGGGCCTTAATCCGGACATGGGTGCAATCTATAGCACCCATGACCCTGGGCATGCCTCCCTTTGCGTAAAAGGCCTGCTTGACGTGTATCCAGTCCATGTCGTTGGTGGGAAAATGTATATAGGTACTGGCCTTGCTTTTGAGGGCTGGCAGGACCTGGGCCAGCACTCTGGAGAATGTGGCCTGTGACATGCCAGATGCGTGACCCTCAGTGGACTGGAAGGCCCCGCTTGCCAGGAAGTGTATGGCACAGAGTAGTTTCTGCAGGCCAGTTAGGGCATGGTTGTGGATGTAGATGGGATCCACCTGCTCCTTGATGACCTCATACAAGGCAATGATGCTGTCAGGCCTCAACCTGTAGCGATCAATGACCTCGTCATCAGCCATTCCAAAGAGTGTGACCCTTGGGCGGTATACCCTGGGCCTTGGTGGTCGTCTATACATCCTGTGCCCTCCAGGTGGGGATGGACTCCTGTGTGGCTGCTGAGCCAGAGCCTCTTCACTTGCAACAGGTGAAGGCTGTTGATGAGGCGTGCTTGGAGTTTGCTGATGTTCCCTAGCTCTCTCCCTTGCACGCCTTCTCCTCAGTCTTCGCAACAATATGTAACCCAACATACTGTTTGCTCTCTCTATCTGTCTCTATCTATCTGTATCTATCTATCTGTCTATCTCTCTCTCTCCCTCACTGAGTGGAAAACAAGCCACAAGTGAGTGTGTTGAGTTGTCCCTTTAAGTACTTGCTAGGGCGTTGTGTAGGTGTGGTGATGAGGTGAGTGCTGACCAATGGTGAGTTGTTTGTGTCCAGGTAAGTGTTAGCAGGTGTGTGTGTGTTATAAGATGTGGTGTGTTGTGCTTGTTCTGTGTGTGCCATTTGCGGGCGTGCAGTTGTGGGGTGCAGGTCGCGTGTTGATGTTGCCCAGGTGAGCTTGTATTTGCAGGGTCCGCTTTGTGTGATGACCCCCATTGTTCCGTGCCATGTTGTGTTGTTGTTTTTTTGTGTGTCATTGTTCCTGTGGTGTTGGTTGTTGTTGTGTGTGTAGTGATTTGTGTTGTGTGTGCATGTTTTTGTGTTGTTTTGGCATTGCACGGGTTAATTTTCCCATTTACATGGTTGTGCGGTAAGCCTTTTGTGTCTTTTCCTCTGTAACGGGTGTTTAGTTTTGGCCGTTAAGTGTCTAACGTGTTTGAAAAGTGGGTCTTAACTTTTAGCCATTAGGTGTGTCTTTTTTTCAGCCGTTATCAGTACCGCAAGCCTTTGAATAGCTCTGGGGTATGTTGTTCCATGCGTCTGAATGCACGTAAGTGTATCGGCCGTAAGGATTCTGCAACTGCCGTTAGCTGTTCTTTAGACGGATCTTTGAATTGCAACACGACACTTAACGCACCCGTTAGTGATTTTTTTTGGTTAACGGCTGCCTTTAAATCGAGCCCTAAGTCTGAGAGTCTTCAAAAACTGTGACAATATTAGAGTAAAATGTAAAATCTCTTTCCTTTGGATGGTATGTTCTCCGTATATCTAGTAGACCATTTCTTGCAATAAACTTAGAGAATCTTATAGCATTTGATTTAATCTTGGGATCTACTTTCTTGCCTTTTGGGAGACTTTTATCCAAATTAGGGTCTGCTATACAGTTAAAGTCTCCCCCAACTATAAGAGTTCCCTTAGATATCCTTTCTATTTTCTCTATCCATGACTCTAAGAACTTAAGAGGAAGTTTGATGGGGGCATACAAATGAACCAAGGAGTATATTCTATCATTTAACTTACATATCAATATCACAAACCTACCACTTAAACCCATTTCATGATGTATATATTCAAATTTTAAATGCTTCGATATAGTAATAGCTACTCCCCTTTTTGTATTAGTCAAACCTGCTGAGTACATAACAGGAAACTTCTGATATTTCCAATACGAGTAGCCCCTCTGATCCCAATGTGTTTCCTGGGCAAAACGAACATCAATTTTATCTTGGATCAATAAGTCAAACAAATAGGTTCTCTTCTGAGGGGAGTTCAGCCCTTGACAATTGATTGAAACTAATTTAATACTCAAGAAAAAGTCAATCGAACCCCCCGTCTCTCCAATACCCCTTTTCTCAAAGATGTGACCACCCAGGACCGGTGCTCCAAAATAAAACTACATCCATACCTCTTCCATCGCTCATTCACCCTTAGGGTGGAATTACCCACCCAAAATAAACTCTGAGAATCAATAATCAGAGTACACTCAAGTGCCGGTACAGCCTAAGGAAAGAATCTCCAAATAGACATTATTTTAGAATCTTACATTAAGCCTTTAGCCACATGTTTTATTAGCTAAAGCTTTCCCCACTCCACCCTCTGAATTTTAGCATTAAATCAGAGGGTAAAAAGAAATTACATATACCTGCCCATAATATGTTCTATCCAGAATATCTTCCCCCATTCTCAAAGAGTATCTGTATGTCCCCCACTAAGCCTCTCCCAACCGATGGAAAGCTCAAACCCTTGCCTATATCTTTCATAAATTTTTTATTTGTTTATATTTATCTCTACCAACTGTACTAGCTACTTACTTGAGTAAGTTTGAACCCATTTAACTGCCATCCTAAAATAGCTATTATCCTTAATCCTAGCTTCTACTCCCCTTCCATTGATGAAAAATACAAAACAGTATCTCCTCTCCTCTTTATCCTCCCCTTTCTCTAGTGACGTCTGCTCTCCTGCGCTGTCAGTCCCAGCCGGCTCTAGGGGACGTTGCTAGGAGCTGTTCGGCTCCAAAAGGGACTGACAGCGTAGGCGTGCAGACGTCACTAGGGAAAGATGTCTGCGCTCCGTCCTGCCTGTCAGTCTGGGAAGAATGGAGAATTCTATTTAACAAGGTGATAATTCTGGCGACTAGCACTACTGAGCAGCTAGTCGACAGATGGGGAATTATTGGAGATGAAGTTTTGTAGCGGTGGTAGTTCCGCTTTAATGGAATTTTTAAAGGAAGAGTAATGTTTGTTATAAGCTTTTACTGTTGAATAACCAGGAATATGTCCACTGCTGGGAGACACACATTAATTAACATCATTAAACTCTGATTTTTTTATGTGGTCAACAGATCACTTACTATGGCCTTAGTCAATGACTCAACCTAGCCAAAAAGTTTATTAAAATACAAAATATGTCTTTTGACTGTTGCTGTAGCAAGCATTTTTTCACCTTGCATCAAAATATTGATGAGAACTAAGATTTTTTCAAAGGAAAGTACTAGGAGTGTGATCTAAACATCATATAACCTCCTCACTTCCTGTCTCAGTAGGAGTATCTCAAGGGTCTGTCCTTCGTCCCTTTCTCTGGGGCAACTGATAAAGTATTTTGGCTTTAACTACCATCTCTATACAGACAACACATACTCTATCTCTCCAGACTCTCACTTTCACCTGATATGCAGCAGTGGATCTCAGAATGCCTTACTCTTGTCTCTTCCTTGATGGCTCATAGTCACTTAAAATGTAATATGTTTAAAACTGACCTACTTATCTTTCCTCCTAAATGATATAAAATTCCTCAGTTTTCTGTAACTGTTGAGGGCTCTACAAGATACCCTGTGGACAAGGTATGCTGCCTAGGGATAATTTGGAATTCTTCTCTTTCCTTTACCACTCACATTAACCCCTTCAGTGCCAGAGGCTCGGGCCATTTTCTGAACCCTGCAGGCCAGACACTTTTTCAACATTTTTGCTATCCTTCCGTTTAGGCTTGATTTCCTCTGGGGATTTTTAGTTAAATATGGAAAACTATATATTGTTTTTTTCAGAACGAATTGAGCTTTCTCGTGATACCTTACATGAAGAGAATTTTACATTGTGCAAAAAGCTATGATGTCATAATGACAAAAAAAAGTGAAAATTTACTCATTTTGCTAAAATCACATACTATGTATCAAAAACATTTACCTTGATTGAAAAAGTTTCAATTATTTGAAAAAGCCCAGAGTCCCCCGAGTAAAAAAATACCAAATTTGTATAGTTTTACCTAAGTCCAAGGCTAGCGTAGAGCCCTAATCACCAGCAGCGCAAAATGACATTTTCAACTTTATAAACTAAAATGCACATTCTAGGGTTTTTGTGGTAAAACTACCCTAAAACAGTGGAATAACTATATAAAACTATATATTTCTGAAAAGTAGACAACCTGCCGCATCTAATGAGGGGTAACTTGCCTTCTTGCCCCAAGCCTGTGGTACCCAAATGCTTCCAGAAAGTGGCACTATAGGAAAAAAATGGCATTTTCTTACATTTCTGCCCCTTCAACTGTACTGAAATCTATGAAAACCATGGAATTTACAACTGTATTTATTAGCTAGTACTCTTGGGAGAAAAATTACACCCCATTGGTTTGGGTTCACCTACCACAGGGGATGCTAGAAGTGCAAAAAGACACCTACTACAACCTCTAAATTTTCTAACATTTTCTCAAACATTACTTGTCTATACAAAAATGGTTATAACAACTAGAGAATTAAAGAAAGGCTACACAAACCATACCATTTTGGAAAGAAGACAACCTGCCGCATCTAATGAGGAGTAAATTGCCTTCTTACCCCAAGCCTGTTGTGCCCAAATGCTTCCAGAAGGTGGTACTATAGAAAAAAAATGGCATTTTCTTACATTTCTGCCACTTCAACAGTACTGAAATCTGGGAAAACCATGGAATTTACAACTATATTGATTAGCTAGTGCTCTTGGGAGAAAAATGACACCCCATTGGTATGGGTTCACCTACCACAGGGGATGCTAGAAGTGCAAAAAGACACCTACTACAACCTCTAAATTTTCTAACATTTTTTCAAACATTACTTGTCTATACAAAAATGGTTATAACAACTAGAGAATTAAAGAAAGGCTACACAAACCATACCATTTTGTAAAGAAGACAACCTGCCGCATCTAATAAGGGGTGAATTGCCTTCTTACCCCAAGCCTGTTGTGCCCAAATGCTTCCAGAAGGTGGCACTATAGGAAAAAAATGGCATTTTCTTACATTTCTGCCCCTTCATCTGTATGGAAATCTGTGAAAACCATGGAATTTCCAACTGTATTCATTAGCTAGTGCTCTTAGGAGAAAAATGACACCTCATTGGTATGAGTTCCCCTACCTTAGTGGGCGCTACAAGTACCAAACTACACCTATTGCAACCACTAATTTTTCTAACATTTTCTCAAACATTACTTGTCTGTACAAAAATGGTTATAACAACTAGAGAAGTGAAGAAAGGCTACACAAACCATACCATTTTTGAAAGAAGACAACCTGCCGCATCTAATGAGGGGTGAATTGCCTTCTTACCCCAAGCCTGTTGTGCCCAAATGCTTCCAGAAGGTGGCACTATAGGAAAAAAATGGCATTTTCTTACATTTCTGTCCCTTCATCTGTATGGAAATCTGTGAAAACCATGGAATTTCCAACTGTATTCATTAGCTAGTGCTCTTAGGAGAAAAATGACACCTCATTGGTATGAGTTCCCCTACCTTAGTGGGCGCTACAAGTACCAAACTACACCTATTGCAGCCACTAATTTTTCTAACATTTTCTCAAACTGTACTTGTCTGTAGAAAAATGGTTATATCAACTAGAGAAGTGAAGAAAGGCTACACAAACCATGCCATTTTTGAAAGAAGACAACCTGCCGCATCTAATGAGGGGTGAATTGCCTTCTTACCCCAAGCCTGTTGTGCCCAAATGCTTCCAGAAAGTGGCACTATAGGAAAAAAATGGCATTTTCTTACATTTCTGCCCCTTCATCTGTATGGAAATCTGTGAAAACCATGGAATTTCCAACTGTATTCATTAGCTAGTGCTCTTAGGAGAAAAATGACACCCCATTGGAATGAATCGACATACCTTAGGGGTGCCAGAAAAGCATAACTACACCTACCTGTTTGCTTCTTCGAAAATGGCTGCTTGTACTAAAATGTTCATAACTGTTAGAGACATGAAGGAAAGGTTTAAAAGGTATACCATTTTGGAAAGTAGACATTCTCCCGCATCAAATGAGGGGTCACTTGCCTTTCTACCCCTGGGCTGAAGTGCACAAATATTTCAAAAAGGTGGCGCTATGGGAATAAATACATGTTTTTTTTACATTTCCACCACTTCAAAGATACTAAAATCTTTGAAAACCATAACATTTCCTGCTGTATTCAGTACCTGCTACCAACATGAGAAAAATGGTAGCCCATTTGTGTGGCTTAACATACAATATGTGGGTGCTAGGAACACGTACGTAAACCTGACACTTTTGTTTCTTAAATTATCTGCTTGCACTAAAATGGTTATAACCATAATAGATATGCAGGAAAGGTAGAAAACAATGCCATTTTGGAAAGAAAACAACCTGACGCATCTAATGAGGGGTCACTTGCCTTCATACCCAAAGGCTGGCATGCACAAATGCTTCCAGGAGGTGGCGCTAATGAAAAAAAAGACATTTTCTTACATTTCTGCCCCTTCAAATGTATGGAGCTCTGTGAAAACCATGGAATTTTCAACTGCATTTGTTAGCTAAAGCTCTTAGGAGTCAAACGACACCCCATTGGTATGAGCTGAACTATCTTAGGGAGTGCTAGAAGTAGAAAACTACACCTACTACAAACTGATGTTTCTAACATTTTCTCAAACCTGACTTGCCTCTATGAAAATGGCTATAACACCTTCAGAAGTGAAGAAAAGGTAGATAAACTATACCATTTTGGAAAGAAGACAACATGCCGCATCTAATGAGGGGTCACTTGCCTTTTTACCCCTAAGTTAGTTGGCACAACTATTTCCAGAATGTGGTGCTACAGGAAAGAAAACCAAACATTTGTTTTACACATCAGTCACTTCAAAGATACTAAAATGGTTCAATGGCGTGGGATTTCCTAGGAGGACTTCTTGCCAGCCTAAGAAAAATGGTACCCCACTGCTGTGGGTTGACATACCAATTTACACTACAGGAGCGTAGCTACCAGTGAAACAGGAATGGGAAAGCAAACAGTGTATGTGTGATTTTATGGTTAACAGATGAAAGAAGCTAGGGCGTCAGCCAGTGTACGCGCGGACCTGTGACTACCAGTGTAACAGTGTGGGAGGGTGAGGGATTAGGCAGTGTGTGTGGGTATGAGCAGAGGAGCAAGGATGGTGGAGATGGTGGGGCAGTGTCTGAGAGTGTGTATGGGAGATCTGTGACTACCAGTGTGCACTGTATGTCCCCCTCATACAAAGTTTGATTCCCAGCCTGAATCTAGTGCATACTGGTACTTTGAGTCTACCAATAGGCAGTGGAAACAGGCTGGGGGTCAGGCTGGGGAATGGGACTGCCAGTTGGCTGTGGAACCAGGTAGGGGAATACGGTACGTGTGTGTGTGTGGGGGGGGGATCGGAGGCATTTTTTGTGCATGCCACAAGGGTGCCCAATGCACTGCAAAGCAATGCGTTGGACCCTCTGTTGCACACAAAGAGGGTTTTTTTTTTAATTATTATTTTGTATTCATACCTCGTTGGGGAGGCGGTGTCAGGAACATTCCTGGTGTCCCCCATCCAGGTCTAAAAACAGAATAATAAAAAAAAAAAAAAAGTGTGTGTGTGTGTTACAGGGGGTCCAACGTATTGCAAAGCACTGCATTGGACCCCCCCCCCCGTGGCACGTGCATTTTTTGGGGCTTTTCCCCCAATATTTTTGTGTAGACCTCGTTGGGGGCATCAGAACCCATACAATGAGGTCTAAATAAAAAATAAAGGGGGGAAAAAATCCTTTATGTGTGACAGGGGTGTTCATTTTTTTATCGATACTTTGTATTCAGATGGCCACCAAACAAGCTCTGATCACAAAGTAATGATAAAAAGTCCTGTGTGTGTGCCACAGGAAGGGGGTCTGCATTGAACCCCTATCCCAGTGGCACACACAGGGTTAAATTTTTTTTAATTTATTTTTTTTTTATTATATACCTCATTGAGGGGCATCAGGACCCCCTGATCCCTCCCCAATGAGGTCTTAGTAAAAAAAAATATATATGTCCACAAACGGAGTGACCCTGTGAGTGCCACAAGGGTCTCCAGCGCATTGCAAAGCAATGCATTGGATCCTTGTGGCACTCAGAGGGTTAATTTTTTTTCTATCATTACTTGGTAATCAGAGCTTGTTGGGGGGCCATCAGGACCAATACTGATGACCCCCCCAACAATCTCTGATAACAAAGTAATGATAAAAGCCCTGTGTGTGCCGCAGAAGGGGGGCTGCATTGCCCCCCCCCCCCCCCGTGGCACACACAGGGTTCATTTTTTTTTTATTTACTTTTTTTTATTATAGACCTCATTGAGGGGTATACAAACCCCCCTGATACCCCCAATGAGGTCTTACCAAAAAAAAAAAAAAGTTATCAAAAAAAGTGTCCCTGTGAGTGCCACCGGGGTCTCCAGCGCATTGCAAAGCAATGCATTGGACCCTTGTGGCACTCAGAGGGTTAATTTTTTTTTTATCCTGATGGCCCCCCAACAATCTCTGGTAACAAAATAATGATAAAAGCCCTGTGTGTGCCACAGGAGGGGGGGGGTGCATTGGACCCCCACCTGTGGCACACACAGGGTTAACATTTTTTTTTTTTTTTTTTCCAATTATAGACCTCATTGAGGGGCATCAGGATCCCCCCTGATCCTCCCAATGAGGTCTTTAAAAAAAAAAAATCCCCCCAAAGAATTGACCCTGTGAGTGCAACAGGGGTCTCCAGCACATTGCAAAGCAATGTGCTGGGACCCTGTGGCACTCACAGGGTTACTTTAATTTTATTTTTTTTTATTTATTTTTTTTTATACTTTTCAGACCTCGTGGGGGACATCAGGACCCCTCCTGGTGTCCCCCCAGTCATTGATCTCCCAGCCGATAGGCTGGGAGATCAATGATGTGACCGCAGGAGAGCAAGAGCTCTCCTGCCCTTCTCTCCTACCACCGGTAGGAGTGAACAGGACCGGGGAAACTTCCCTAACGTCATCGGTGACCATGTCACCGATGATGTTTGGAGGATTCCCCCGGTCCCGCCCACTCCTACCTGGAAGTTCGGGTAGGAGAGAGGGGGAAGGAGAAACTTTGTTTCTCCTTTGTGTGTATTGATCTCCCAGCCCGATCGGCTGGGAGATCAATAACTGGGGAGGCATGAGGAGTGATCCTCATGCCTCCCCATGAGTGCCAGGGTTTTTTTTTTTTTTAATGCGGCCACTGCATGCCGGTTATACCGGCTCATGCAGTGACCGCATTTCACTCTTACGCCGTACGAGCGTGGCACAGCAGGTACAGCTGTGTCCACTCGTACGGCGTAAGTAGCTGGCACTCTAGGGGTTAATGAAGTAGGAAAAACCTGTTACTTCTTTCTTTGAAATATAGCAAAAATCCACCCATTTATTTCCCAGTCTACAACGAAACCTCTCATGCATGTTCTTATCCTTTCCCAGCTGAACTAATGTAACTCCTTACCTATTGGTCTACCTGCAACCCATATCCCTCCTCTTCATTTGATGATTAACTTTGCTACCAGAATACTCTCCCTCTGTTCCACTACAGCACTTTATACACTAATAAAATTATTGTCATGGCTTCCCATAAATCAACATATAACATTCAAAATTCTCCTTATTACCTTCAATGCTTACCAACACTCTACTCCATATTATATTTCAATGTCGATATCCTGCCATTTACCTGCATGTCCTCTATGCTCCATTTAGAGTGCAAGGCTCTCTGCTGCCATAACCTCTATTGGTGGATCATGACTTAAGGCTTTTTCTCTTGCTGCTCTCTACCTCTTGAACTCCCTACCGCCCAACACCTGCCAACTCTCAACTCTCAACAACTTCAAATCCAAGCTAAAAGAACACATTTTAAATGTAGCATTACTGCAATATGTACACTTTATCTCATATGGACTGTCATAAATTGCACTTCTTACTCTACCTTATTTTATCTGTATGTCACTCATCCTATATTTAGATTTTAAGCTCTATGGGTGAGGAACATCAAGTCCTAATGCATGCATACCTAGTCTGTCTAACAACTCCTGCACTTATTGTATCCCCGCTATATTAAATGTAAACTGTAAAGAGCTAAGTACACCTGTTGATGCTCTATGAATAAAATATACATGTATACTTATCTGTGGTATATCCTGATCCCTACCCTAATAAAAGTGCCCACCCAACTACCTTGACCCTTATAAGAATGTGATGTCCCCCACATGCTTGGAGGTGTCACCTAGAATTCAAATGCTCCACTGAGGCTTGCATATGCAATAGGAACACATTAACTGATTGAGTACCAGGGAGCTACAAAATGTAAGATACTGAGCAGTGCTCACGTGCACAAAACGTGGAAATGTTGGGATTCCTGCTTTAATAAAAACAAAACATAAAGCAGGGCTATTCCATTCACAGGACAAAAGAAAGGGATATACTACCTAGGCAAGATATCTAGAATTTTTCCTCTTCTACCCACCACCTTACAATTATGACTTAGGTTGGGAACACCCTTTTGCCTATTTGCCACCCCCCATGTAAGGGAGCATAGGGGTCAAAATATCCCTTGTATTGGCTTTTTAAAGCTCTGATTTCAGAAATCACGACCACTGTTTGCAAAGATCTGACCCAAATGGGACAGAGAAGGAGAGGGAGGATATCTACCAGCGCCAACACAACTTAGAACAAATGACAGTTCAACATTATGATATGATCAAAATCCTCATGATAAAGCTGGATGATTTAGATGATAAGGGTCACAGAAATAACCTGAGAATTTGGGGCCTACCCAAATGAATCCCTGGTAAGGACCTCATGGTCACCCTCTCTACTGTTATTACAGAGGCCCTAGGCTTGCCATCGTAACTCCTGATCATGCTCGAGAGAGATTATAGGGCCTTAAGGCTGAGGAAATCTCCCAATGAACCCCCTGTGAGACATCATCTGTTTTCCCATTACAGTGATAAAGAACGGGTGCTTATTTATGTATGCCTCCCTAACACACTGTAAATGTGTTGAGGCAAAGGGGCAGGATATGGAGATAACTCCCAGTTAGCAGGTCTCTTTCCATATCCCAAATACTGAAATGCACTTGGCATGGGAATGTTTTATTTTACATAAAAGATAAATTACTGTTTTTAGTCTATTGTGTAGGCAAGCATTTTCACATAAATTAAATTCAACAGTATTCTACAAAGTACATATCTTCAAGTAGAACAATTTTTTTGTTGACCCTGGTTATAGACCACTGCTGTGAATACAAGTATTATTATAAGTTTATTATTGCCACACACAGACCGCTTCTACATTCATGGCAGCAATTAATCATGGTAATTTGAGTGTTATTTTCATAGTAGTTAATGACAAAGGTAAAACTGATTGCATTTGAACAATACAACTAAAATTGATTGTTAAAATAATACATCATGACTATGGAGTGAGTTACATTAGCAAACAATAATTCCAGATTTATTTTTGCCTCTATTTGGAATCCTTGGTTGAAATATTTGACAATGCATTGATTAAGAAAACTTATAATTATATTCTACTAATTACATGTTCTTATACCAACTATTGTTTTCAGAGAAATTTAATGTTTTCTTCTGTTTAGATTTCATGGGCATCCTCACCCTATAATGATAAATACTCTTTAAAATGGATATTGAAGCTAGTTTGTGATGGCTAGGAATATATAATGACCTGAAAATATGTTTTGAACAGTAGTTTGCCGTAAGAACCAATGTATATAGGGGGACAGTTTAAAAGAGGTAAGAAACCCTTATTATGAGGGCATTTATATTGCGCTAGTTGAAGAGCCCGTTACACGGGCCACAGTGCCACTGCCAGCCGGTCACGGGGCAGTCATGCACAGTAGTGCTTGCCTGCGCCATGGCTGATACAGAGTGGGAAGCTCCTTTGGAGTGCCCTGCTCTGTATCAGACTCATCAATGGCAGTCTCTACTGCGCATGACTGCAGCGCGCGCAGCAGTCTCTACTGCGCATGATTGTGGCGTTACATAGGTTTTAGCAAATTATTATTTAGGATAGCTTTTTACTACTGAGCAACCAAAGAGTGTATATAAAATATAACTTCAACACTTGCATTCCAAGAAAACATGGTACAAGATTGCTTGAATGTGGAACTTTTACCAGCATGACTTAGCGCGGCAAATAATAATTACATTAGCAATATGCAAACACTTAGTTTTATTTTCAAGTATAATTGCTGCATTAATGAAGAATATAACCTTTTATGCAGGCAGGCACCAGCTGGGATCTTGCAGTAGGCGATCTCTGCTCCTGCGCTGTCAGTCTCTTCTGGTGCCTTTTGGCACAAAGGAATGCAACTCGCCAATCATGGGGTTCAAGGGGACGGACAGCACAGACACAGAGATGTCGGCTCTGCAAGATGTCTGCACTGTTCCCTGCTGCTGCTTGCATAAAAGGTTATATTTTTAATTAATGCAGCAATTATAATTGAAAATAAAAGTTCTGCTTTAACCAGTGCCATTTATAGCTCCTCATGGTATCCATAGACATTAACTGTTTTAAAGGGATAGTAATGCTTTGTTTTATCTTTATTTTATTTTGTAGGCATTAGCAAAACATGAAGAACGATATAAGTCTTATCTCTCAAACCTTTATGGTTTGAGAGATATTCACAAGCAAAGTTTCCCCTCCCGCCCCATTTACCTACTGTATGCCATCTCTTCTCAGATGTGGAATCCAGTCCATAGACCAGACAAATAACAACAGGGGACAATCTTCTTCCTATGAGAACAATGAAAGCCCTGTCCCCCTTGAAAAGTTTTTCAGGTTTTTCTCTTATCTTAATTGAAGATTGTCCCTCTCTGCAGTCTGCCTGGGCACCTCCGTTCTGATCTGGCTGAACAGTGTTACATCAGTAAAAGGGGTGGGAGGTGGATAATTTGTCATTGAATTACTCTTAAACTACAACTCTGACATAATTGAAATAACACTCTCCAAAGTCAGAATACTATGATGATTAATTAGAGCTGCTTTTATTATGAAACATTACTATCCCTTTAAGGAGATCTTGGAAACATGTACTGTTTATCATTGAAAGAGGATATGGATTAAGATGCAGCCAAATGTAGTTTAAGGGATTAGATTCCCATATATAGTAGTAAACATTAGTGTTGAGCGAGCATGCTCGGCCAAAGCTCGGTTCGGCTCGAGCATCGCTCTGCTCGGCACATGGCGGTACTCGTACGAGTACCGCATGTGCTCGCCCGCCATGTTCGGGTCTCCTCCCCGCACGTTTCGCGGCTGCTGCACAGCCAATAAACGTGCAGGGAGGCTCTGACATCAGTGTAATGCCAGCAGCCATGTTGGCTGCTGGCATTACACTGATTGGCTGGCCAGAACCCGTGATCGGGTGCTGTATAGCACCTGACCAGTGAGTTCGGCTCAGTCTTAGCCAGGGAGAGATGAGGATAGGAAGGGAAAGTCAGTGTTGGGAGAAGAAAAGCAATTGTGAAAAAAAAAAAGACCCAAAAGTCCTTTTTAGGACTACTGTGTGTGGGGGCAGCAGTTTATTTTGTGTGGGGGGGCAGAGAAAAAAAAAAAAAATCTTCATATATTCTGTTTAGTGTGCAAAGTTGCAGATTAGAGCACATTCTGTTCAGTGTGCAAAGTTGCAGATTAGCAGCACATTCTTTTTAGTGTGCAAAGTTGCAGATTAGAGCACATTCTGTTTAGTGTGCAAAGTTGCAGATTAGCAGCACATTCTGTTTACTGTGCAAAGTTTCAGAATAGGAGAACATTCTGTTAAGTCTTCAAACTGTAAAATATCAAAGTCACATATTCCATTCACTGTGCGTAGCCGCAGTTACGAAGCAAATTCTGTTTACTGTGCAAAGTTTCAGAATAGGAAAACATTCTGTTAAGTCTTCAAACTGTAAAATATCAAAGTCACATATTCCATTCACTGTGCGTAGCCGCAGTTACGAAGCAAATTCTGTTTACTGTGCAAAGTTTCAGAATAGGAAAACATTCTGTTAAGTCTTCAAACTGTAAAATATCAAAGTCACATATTCCATTCACTGTGCGTCGCCGCAGTTAAGAAGCAAATTCTATTTACTGTGCAAAGTTTCAGAATAGGAAAACATTCTGTTAAGTCTTCAAACTGTAAAATATCAAAGTCACATATTCCATTCACTGTGCGTCGCCGCAGTTAAGAAGCAAATTCTGTTTACTGTGCAAAGTTTCAGAATAGGAAAACATTCTGTTAAGTCTTCAAACTGTAAAATATCAAAGTCACATATTCCATTCACTGTGCGTCGCCGCAGTTAAGAAGCAAATTCTGTTTACTGTGCAAAGTTTCAGAATAGGAAAACATTCTGTTAAGTCTTCAAACTGTAAAATATCAAAGTCACATATTCCATTCACTGTGCGTCGCCGCAGTTAAGAAGCAAATTCTGTTTACTGTGCAAAGTTTCAGAATAGGAAAACATTCTGTTAAGTCTTCAAACTGTAAAATATCAAAGTCACATATTCCATTCACTGTGCGTCGCCGCAGTTAAGAATCAAATTCTGTTTACTGTGCAAAGTTTCAGAATAGGAAAACATTCTGTTAAGTCTTCAAACTGTAAAATATCAAAGTCACATATTCCATTCACTGTGCGTCGCCGCAGTTAAGAAGCAAATTCTGTTTACTGTGCAAAGTTTCAGAATAGGAAAACATTCTGATAAGTCTTCAAACTGTAAAATATCAAAGTCACATATTCCATTCACTGTGCGTAGCCGCAGTTAAGAAGCAAATTCTGTTTACTGTGCAAAGTTTCAGAATAGGAAAACATTCTGTTAAGTCTTCAAACTGTAAAATATCAAAGTCACATATTCCATTCACTGTGCGTCGCCGCAGTTAAGAAGCACATTCTGTTTACTGTGCAAAGTTGCAGATTTGCAGCACATATTCCGTGTAATATGAAGAAGGCGGGTAAAAAGGGACGGGGAAGTGGACGTGATCCTGATAGTTCAGGGCGCGGGTCAGGACGCGTAGAAACTGTGCCTGGTGCCAGAGCACAAGAAAGAAAGACATCCACCATACCTAGCTTCATGTCTCATTTTACAGGGCGTCGCAGGACATCACTCTCGAGGTCCGACCACTGCGAACAGGTGGTCGGTTGGATGTCAGCTGATACTGCTTCCAGTCGGTTAAGCACCACCCTGTCTTCCACCAAGTCCACTCTCAGTAGCCAAGAGTCTGGTCAACATAATCCTCACTCTGATCATCCTTCCTCCCACCATAGAGGATCTGGTCAAAGAAGTGATCCCACACTGGGATATAGTGAGGAGCTCGTCTCATCACCAATCCTTAATTTGAACCTCTCTCCAAGCACGCTTGCAGAGGAACATGACATCTTGTGCCCTGATTCACAACCTCTAGAGGGTACCCAATCACAAGAAGATGACAGAGGTGAACGGCATTTAAGGTCAAAGGAAGTGGATGATGATGATGATGAGACACAGTTGCCATTAAATCAACCACTATTACTGTCTCAAGACCTTGATGAGGAGGATGATATACAGTTGTCAATGACTGAGTATGTGGTGGGATCAAGACATGAGGAGGATGATCAGAGTGAGGAAGTGGAGGAGGACTTGGTGGACGATGAGGTGACTGACCCCACCTGGGAAGGTGTAGAGCCGAGCGATGACAGCAGTCCTGAGGGTGAGCCATCTGCAGCACCGCAACAGGATGGAAGAGGCAGTGGTGTGGCTACAGAAAGAAGGCGGACCGCACCAAACCGGCCCGCAAATGTTCCACGGAGCACCCCCTTGCGTAAATCTCCCTTGCCAAGGGGTAGGTGTTCCGCGGTATGGCGTTTTTTTAAGGAAAGTGCGGACGACAAAAGAATTGTAGTTTGCAACCTGTGCCACACCAGAATGAGCCGAGGCATGAACACTAGAAACCTCACCACCACCAGCATGATCCGACACATGGCATCCAAGCACCGTAATAAGTGAGAGGAACGCCTGGATCGCCCATCTGTGTCTGCAGGCCACACCACTGCCTCCTCTTCCCCTGTTTTCGGTGCCGGCCAATCGCCTGTCGAAGGCGCAGGCCCGCATACCTCCCGCCCTGCACCTGTACCATCTGAAGCACCATCAGCGACCACATCCACTTCCCTGTCCCAGCACAGCGTCCAAATGTTGTTACCCCAGGCATTTGAGCGCAAGCGAAAATACCCAGCCACCCACCCACAGGCCATAGCACTAACCTCACACCTTTCCAAATTACTGGCCATCGAAATGCTGCCATTTAGGCTTGTGGAGACTGAGTCCTTCCGCAGCCTGATGGCAGCAGCTGTCCCTCGGTACGCAGTCCCCAGCCGCCACTACTTTTCCCGGTGTGCCGTCCCCGCCTTACACCACCATGTGTCCCGTAACATCACCCGTGCCCTGACCAACGCAGTTACTGGGAAGGTCCACTTAACGACTGACACATGGACAAGTGCTTGTGGCCAGGGACGCTACATTTCCCTGACGGCA
Organism: Rhinophrynus dorsalis; assembly: GCA_037306005.1. NCBI lineage: Eukaryota > Metazoa > Chordata > Amphibia > Anura > Rhinophrynidae > Rhinophrynus > Rhinophrynus dorsalis. The sequence goes on along the minus strand of CM074724.1, from coordinate 220,924,025 downwards.
CACTGGGTGAATGTCGTGGAGGCTGGGAGCGACTCGGACCCTGGGATGGCACAGGTGCTACCCACGCCGAGGATTGCGGGCCCTACCTCCATCAGGGTTTCCGCCAGCACCTACGTTATTGGCTCCTCCTCCTCCGTTTCCACCTCCGAATTCTCTGCGCGCAGCGCCACTCACCCATCAGCCGGTAGCTGGAAGCAGTGTAGCACTGCAGTGGGGAAGCGTCAACAGGCCGTGCTGAAGCTGATCTGCCTTGGGGACAAACAGCACACGGCCTCAGAGCTGTTGCAGGGGATTAGTCACCAGACCGAGCAATGGCTCTCGCCACTCAACCTGCAACCAGGCATGGTTGTGTGTGATAATGGGCGTAACTTGGTGGCGGCTTTGGAGCTCGGCAAGCTCACACACGTACCATGCCTAGCGCATGTATTTAATTTAGTGGTTCAGCAATTTCTAAAAACCTACCCCAATTTGCATGATCTCTTGACCAAGGTGCGCCGCGTGTGTGCACATTTCCGTAAGTCATCAACAGCTTCAGCCGGCCTGTTGAAGCTGCAGCAGCGCTTACAATTGCCAGCTCACCGGCTGCTGTGTGACGTGAGCACGCGCTGGAACTCCACCTTCCACATGTTGGCCCGGCTTTGTGAGCAGCAGAGGGCAGTAGTGGAGTACCAGCTGTTACACGGTCGTCGCCTCTCCGTTCAACTTCCTGTAATCAGAAGTGAGGAGTGGGAATGGATGTCAGACCTCTGTGAGGTTTTACGCAATTTTGCGGAATCGACACAGATGGTGAGCGGCGATAACACTATTATCAGTGTAACCATCCCACTTCTGTGTCTACTGAAACGCTCGCTGCTCACAATTAAAACTGACGCTTTGCATGTGGAAGAGGTGGAAATGCGGGAGGAAGAGCTTACACAAGGTGATAGCCAGAGCACCCTCACTTCTTCTTCTCAGCGACAATTGGAGGAGGCGGAGGAGGAGGAGGAGGAGGAAGACACGGTTGCCTCCGCTACAGAGGGTAGCCATGGAACTTTAGTTCCATCTCTTCAGCGTGGGTGGGCAGAAGAGGAGGAAGAGGATGAGGAGATTGAGAGTCATCCTCCTGGTGAGGACAGCGAAATCTTGCCTGTTGGTACTCTGGCACACATGGCTGACTTTATGTTAGGCTGCCTTTCCCGTGACCCACGCGTTATACGCATTTTAGACAACACGGATTACTGGGTGTTCACCCTTCTGGACCCCCGCTACAAAGAGAATTTCTCATCTCTCATTCCTCCGGTGGAGAGGACAAGCAAAATGGTGCAATACCAGAAGGTTCTTGTCGAAAAATTGCTCCAAAATTTTCCATCTGACAACGCTGGCGGCAGAGTACGTGCTACCTTGGCCAACCGAGAAGGGGAGAAAAGGGGAGCACACAGCTGTTCCGACAAAGGCAGGGCAACACTCTCCAAGGCGTGGGACACCTTCATGACACCCCGCCAGCACCCTCACCCTGATGCGCAGCCTAGTGTCACAAGGAGGGAAAAGTTTTGGAAGATGGTGAAGGAGTACGTAGCAGACCGTGTCAGCATCCTCAATGATCCCTCTGTGCCTTACAACTACTGGGTGTCCAAGCTGGACACGTGGTATGAACTGGCACTCTACGCCTTGGAGGTGCTGGCCTGCCCTGCCGCCAGCGTTCTGTCTGAGCGGGTATTTAGTGCTGCTGGTGGCATCATAACAGATAAGCGTATCCGCCTTTCCACCGAAAATGCTGATAGGTTGACACTTATAAAAATGAACAAGGCCTGGATTTCCCCTGACTTCTCCACTCCACTGGAGGAAAGCCCCGGGGGAACATAAACTCACTTTATATATGTTATTTACAATGATGGGAATACTCTGTATTCCCATTCACCCCTTCCACCCAAAAAACGGGTATATGGTTGACTCTCTTCCATATGCCCAGTGATATAATTTTTATATAGGGCCAGCTCACCAGCTGGCCCAGTGATATAATTTTTATATAGGGCCAGCTCACCAGCGGGCGCAGTTTGACAATTTTTGTATAGGTCAGCTCACCAGCGGGCCTTCTCATATAATGTTTTATTGGGTCAGCTCTCTAGCGGGCCCTCTCATATAATGTTTTATAGCGTCAGCTCACTAGCGGGCCTTCGCATATAATGTTTAGGATGGTCAGCTCCGCAGCAGACCCTCACCCATAATGTTTTAGATGGTCGGCTCAGCGCACGTTTCCCTCTTAATCATGGCCCCAGTTTAGAAAAATCAAGGAAATTTTTGGGAGAATTTGCCTTTGCGCACGTTTCCCTCTTAATCATGGCCTCAGTTCAGAAAAATCGAGGACATTTTTGGGAGAATTTGCCTCTGCGCACGTTTCCCTCTTAATCATGGCCTCAGTTCAGAAAAATCGAGGAAATTTTTGGGAGAATTTGCCTCTGCGCACGTTTCCCTCTTAATCATGGCCCCAGTTCCGAAAAATCGAGGAAATTGTTGGGAGAATTTGCAGATGATATACAAGTAAATATACAGCAAATACTGTTTGGTAACAATTTTTCGCCTAAAGTCGTTTTTATCTTCCTTTTTGTGTGTTTTACGGTCAGTCTGTAAAAATGGCGTACTACGGGCGAAACATCGTTCCCAGTAGCGACGTTGAAGTCCAAGATGCATCCAGACATCCTCCCTATGCTGTCCCTGAACCATTTCTGTGGTGTTTCCATCATTTTCTGCCCTTTTCCTATGGACCAGGCACCCTCCCCTCATCAGAGCAGGGGGTGCCTGGTGTAATGCTCGAGTCCTCCCATTGACTTCAATGGGGCTCGGGTGCTCGGCCGAGCACTCGAGCCTCCGGGGGTGCTCGGTCAGAGCACCCGAACACCCGAGCATTGGGGTGCTCGCTCATCACTAGTAAACATATGCATGTTTCACAGAAACAAATGGAACCAAGGTGGCCTCAAAACTTAGCTCATATGTGTGCTGCAATATATATATATATACTAGCAATGTGGGACAGCGCTGCCCATTAGGCTATATGGGGAATTAATGCACACACACACGGATGCAAGACACTCACACATACACTCACAGAGACACACACGCAAATGCACACGCATGCACTGAGATGCATAGAGAGCGACACAGTCATACACACATACATGTAATGCACAACATGCAGACACATAGAGTGTGATACAGACATGCAACACACACAGTGAGTAACACAGAGGCACACACAGAGAGACACACACACACACACAGAAGTGAGTCATAAGGAGGTGACTTATGTGTTATTGTTATGAGTTTGTGTTTGTACTTATGCCTCCACTGCGGTATGTATGTATATATATATATATATATATATATATATATATATATAAATTGCAGAATCCATGCTTGTCCCTCTCTTCAGTCTACATGGGCACCTCCCTTCTGATCTGGCTGAACAGTGAAAGGGGCAGGAGGGGGATACTGTGTCATTAAATTACTCTTGAACTACAGCTCTGACAGAATTTAAATAACACTCTCCAAAGTCCAAATACTATGATGATTAATTAGAGCTGCTTTTATTATGAACCATTACTAGCCCTTTAAGCTCTTCTTAGCATATTTATTTTTAACACAAAGCATAATGTTTCAGCAGACATGCCCCTTTGTCAGGTGCTAAGGTAACCCACATCCAACAACAGTTTCAATATCAGTATTGACACCAAAACATAACTTGCATGATGACAATGCTGTTGAGTTAGTGTAATTATACATAGTAAACAGCTAATCCACCAATGAAAATGGAGTTCCATGAATATCAAAACTGACAATTACAAAACAGTGATTAAACAAAATAAATACAGATACTGACATTCTGATAGTATCCTTTTTCTCGTAACAGGAGAATGTTCACAAAAGGAAATTAAATATCTACCGACCTTTTTGTTCTATGTATAAGCTATCAACAATGTATCAAATGTCAAAAGTTCTTTCACTATAAAGAAGAAGGGAGGGTGAATTAAATAGAAAGCAACAGAACATTTTAGCATATCAAGGAAGCAATTCATTAGAAACATCTGGAGCTATAATCTTCATTTAAAACCAATGGTATAATTCCATGATGCAAATATGTACATTGTTTATTTCCCCCTCTTTTAGACATTTTGACTACCTCCAGGATGCACTGCCTGAAATATCTGTTGATAGACATTACTGAAATAATTTTTTCAATGTTATAATTTATAACATACAGTTTACGTTCTTCAATGCTGAGTTTAACACAGCAAGACAGCCTAAACCAACTGAGCTATCTCCCCAACCAGGCATAACAGATGCAATTCCTTCCATTATGCTGTTATAGCACGCTAGTTACAAACCCCCTTATACACGGGCTGATCCAGAGCTGGGAGCTCCGGATGGCTCACAGCCTGTCTGTGCTCCCGGCTCCGGGGCAGCAGCGGAGGCGCTGGGTGACAGTTTTTTACCCAGCTGCCTCTGCTGCTGCCCCAGAGTTTGGAGCATAGACAGGCTGTCAGCCTTCTGGAGCTCTCCGCTCCAGATCAGCCCATTCTGCAAGTTCTTTCTGCGCATGTGTGGTTACGCACACAGTGAGCAACGCATTCTAGGACTTTATGTTCTAGGATACTGTTTATCCACAGACATGTCTCTATTTGTGGATCCCCAGACTGGTCTTTTTTCATTTCAGGATTAACATCAGCCAGAACCAAGTGACCTCATATATTTTTTTGATAATTTATATGAAAATGTCATATGTTTGAACAATTTTATATAGTCTGTAAACGTTGGATAAAGGACCAGTACTGTTTCATAATTTTATGTATTTATAAGGAATTTACATTGTATGTACTAACCAATGAAAGTCTGTCAGTTTGTGTGACTACAGTAGCCTTATGAATAATGGCATGTCTGTGCATTTCATATGCTTGTTCACCTCTACTTGTATGTTATATCTGTAACCTCTAGTCATAAACTTTTCCAACATTTATGAATTTGCTTTTTTTACATGTCATCATCAGAAACAATCCATTTTACACACAAGAATTGAAAATAGGATAAATAATATATTGTTTAATCTGGATGAAAACTGCTTGCTAGTTGCAAATTGTTCATATCAGTTAGCTGCCTGAATGCTGACTCTGAGTAGAACATACACAACACAAAGACTGGCAGGCAGCTGAGTTATTCTGAGATAGGAAGATTCTGAATGAGGGAGTAGGCCAATGACCCCCCAAAGAAGTGAAGAGCAAGTAAATCGACAGGGGAAAAGCTGAAGAGAATGGTCAGAGGAAAGCCAAGGTCATGGGCAGGCAGCTGATGTGCAAAACGGTTAAGAAAGCCGAGGTCTGGGCAAGTGTAACCGATGCTTGGGGGGAATAAGAGTAAGCTGAGGTCAGGGCAGGCAGACTATATGTGAACACCAAGAAGGGAAAGCCGAGGTCAAAACCGGATAATAATGCAACAAGAAACTACAGGACTGAAGACACAACTCTAGCCCAACAAGAGAGCATGGAGGCCTGGATACCGGCGTGTTATATAGGCCTCCAGTGCATTAGACAACATGATGTCATGACTCATGTGCGAACTGGTGGCCATCACAATTCTGTGTTAATCTTTGTATTTTTTGGTTATCATTCCATCTAAAAAGTTTTACATTACATGCATTATGCGAACATGTTTACAAAATAATTATTTTAGATTTAGTGTTTCTTTTGATTTACAAATGCAGAGAATCTTAATGGATTCAAATGTAATCTCTACTCTTTTACTAAAAAATACATTACCTAAGGTATCTTCAAAATTATTTCAGGTTTTTGGAAGACATATTTTTTACCTGGCACTCTACCAAGAGTGCCTTGATGGAAATAGGGAATGGCATTAACGATTTACATCCCACATTATAAGTCATATGAACCTATGATTATAATAATAATGAAAAATGAAGGGCCATATGTGAGGAGACATGGTCAGGGTGGTTCTGAAGTGGGCCAACTACTCAGTGCGGAACAGGTAAGAGTTCCTATTGTTTTGGATGGAGGTTTTGGACCTTTGTGTGCTTAAGGGGTTTCAGTCTCCTTTCAATCAGGAGTTTGGGGGCTACATTGCGATATATGGGAAAATTTGGATTTGTTTGTATCCTGAGGTTCAGCTGTTTTCTCCTGGAATTGCTCCCCTTTTTTCATTGTACATATGGTTCTCATGTAAGTAATGGCATGAGTTAAAAGACAGGGCAGCAGTTTTTTGTTCTATTAAAATGTATTAATGTATTGGGTCTTTGATGTATAGAGATATCTGTGTAACTCAGTGTTCATGATGAGTTGCACACACCTCTGGTACTCTGTAGGGTGAAAAGGCTACTTTATCTTCAAACATTCCTGCACATAAAATACATACAGTTTCGAACTTTCCATTACTGACAATGAATTTCATGTAAGAACTTTGACTTTTTACCCCTGTGCTGTGTATGACTGAGAGAATTCCCACAGCAATGCTAGTGGTCAGACTTTATGTGTGGCTCTGTGGCTACCAGTGCAGTAGGAACTGCTGGGTGGTCAGTATGTGTGGTTCTATTGTTACTAATGAGAAAAGATTGGGAGATTCAGCATGTTTGGTTCTAGAACTATAAGTGCAAAAAGGCTTCTGGGGTAGTATGTGTGTTTCTATGGCTACCAGTGGGATAAAACTGTGTTTCTGTGGTTAGCAGTGGGACAAGGCTTGGGGGTTAGTATGTGTGGTTGTATGGCTACTAGTTGGATAAGACTGTGGTGTCCATGCTTTTAGCAGATTTTCTCTCTCTTCCAGTAGTCTGACAATGCAGTAAAATGACACTCCCTTTTATATTGAATTAGCATTCATGAATAAACAGGGGAAACTCAACATGTGGGAGAGAATTCCATTATTGTTAGTGATAATCTTTGCTGATGACATGAATTTGTAAGGAAATATACAAAGCAGGATGTTTTCATCTCTGCAGAAATATTTGGAAACTGAGTGAATTAGTAGATACATGTAGGTGATTGTAAGGTTATGCATTTAGACTGCAGAAACAAACCTACTACACATACAATAAATGGCAAACTACATGGGGAATCCTTGCTAGAGAAAGATTTAGGAGACTGATATGTGTAATGACACTCCTCCAGCTAACTAGTAATTGGTAAGTGCTATGATTAGGGGGACCTTTTCAAAATATTGGTGAGTGAATGATGAAATGGGGAGTAGCATTGTTAAATCCAGATGAAATGACTGCATTTGCTAGTAATAAAACATGCCCTGTTTATGACCTGACATGTTTTACAGGTGATACACAATGCAATGTGTTTACTCTTTTTATTGAAGTCTGCCAGTCAATATACAGAGAAAAATGGTTGAGAAACAGCAACAAAGAAGATGAGATGAAAGAGGAACTATATGGTTTGAGCCAATACTTCACATGTAATAATGCTGTTACCACCATCTTGTTAAAACTAGAGAACTAACTATGGGAGGGCAAGCATAGCCACCACAGACGCAATGCATTAAAATGGAGGGGTGAACACTGCAAGCTGAGTCTTCTGTAGGGATAGGTGAAAATTAAAAAAAGATTCTGTTTGAATTGCAGAGAAAACTAGCAATTTCCCTAATTAAATGGGAAAACTCCTGCCCTTAGACAATGCATAACATTTCCACCTTTTCAACAATGCCAATAAATTTCCCGTGAGAACGTTGCTATTTTTTTGCTTATGCTTTCTATGACTGCAGTTCCTGTCTCATTACTACTGCTGCTGTGTGTTGAAAACATTGTTAACAGACTGCCCATTGCCCACAACACTAATCCCCTGCTTGTAGAATTCTGGTACAAGCAACATTTCGTCAGGTTTACAATTCCACAGATGTAATTTTGGATTATTTTTGTACGGGTTTTGACTCCTCTCTAAGAACTCAGTAATTGCGGGATGGCAGTTGATAATGGAAGAACTGGATAACTTTATTGCTTTAACAACATGACACAGTGGAGGAGGTGGCAGTAGATGTAGGTATGGATACTCCATGACCCTTATCATCCCCTCTAACAATCTCAGAGTCATACTCCTCTGTGCTTCTTACACAATCAACAGAGAGCAAAATGTTTAGCTTTTGGATTGTGAGTGAAGAATCTCCATACTGTAGACTTCCTAGATTGAGGGGTTCCTGAGAGGTTACTTCTACTGGGACTAGATGGTGCAGTTGTACTATTAGGTGTCAAAGGTACTGCACTTCCAACAGCAGAAGAAGCACTCATTATAACAAGGGTTGTGTATGTTGATGATCCATGTTGCTGATTACTTAACAATAATGCATATGGCTAGCTGGAGGTTAGACTTGGAAGTGGTGACAATACTGCTCATGACTGAAAGGATTATTGTGTATTTTTTGGCATCATTACTAGTGTTGAGCGAGCACCCCGATGCTCGGGTGCTCGGGTGCTCTGACCGAGCACCGCCGGAGGCTCGAGTGCTCGGCCGAGCACCCGAGCCCCATTGAATTCAATGGGGCGACACGAGCATTACACCAGGCACCCCCTGCTCTGATGAGGGGGTCAATGCCCCCCTTCATCTCCACAATGCCTCTCTTCCACAATGTCCCCCTTCCACAATGTCCCCCTTCATCTCCGCAATGCCCCCTTCATGCCCCCTTCATCTCCGCAATGTCCCCCTTCCACAATGTCCCCCTTCCACAATGTCCCCCTTCATCTCCGCAATGCCCCCTTCATCTCCGCAATGTCCCCCTTCCACAATGTCCCCCTTCATCTCCGCAATGCCCCCTTCATCTCCGCAATGCCCCCCTTCCACAATGTCCCCCTTCCACAATGTCCCCCTTCATCTCCAAAATGTCCCCCTTCATCTCCGCAATGCCCCCTTCATCTCCGCAATGCCCCCTACCTCCAGTCCCTGGTGGTCCAGCGGAGCGTCTGTAAGATCTGTGCCTCCTTCGGCACAGATCCCTGCCACCCGAACATGGCGGGCGAGCACATGGCGGTACTCGTACGATCCGAGCATCGGCCGAGCATGCTCGCTCAACACTAATCATTACTTGTCCAAAGTCAGACTTTCCAATTGATTCTCAGCCAATTTATATACAGGCATAGCACTCTTTTGCATTTGGGGAAAACGGAGTCTTTTCCTGTCAGCTAATTTTCTGGCCATGTCATCACCTCTCTCACTGTCAACTTCATTTGTATCAGAAGAAGAGGAGGATGCTGGATGCATATATTCTAGCTCAACATCATTGTTGCCATCATCATCATCAACATAATCATCAATAATTAGATAATTGTCAGCATAGCCTATCGCTTCTTGAGGTGTCAAAAAATCTCTTTTTACTTTTCCCCTTGGAGAGATTTTCAGAACATTTGCCACTACTTTCAGGACATGTGTTGTACTTGTTACTGTTACTGTCAGACGCAGCAGTTGGATGAAATGCTACGCATTCATCCATTATGTCATTAATGCTAGATTGCGACTAGTTGTCTTCAGTGTTTTTACATGGTTTATTACTACTGAAAGTGGATGAAGAGAAGAATCATCATTGTTTATTGTAGACACTGCAGCATCCATGACTGCATTCAGTTTTTGGGCTACCACTTTAATGACATGCCCCTGCAATGCTCACATTTTGTCCCCCTACCCCAGTCTGTTTGATGAACATTATCAAAATAGTGCACAACAGAACTGTTTGTGTGTGATGATGTCTTGTCCTAGACAAAATACTGTATCAGATAAATCTCTCTCTAGTATCTGTCACGGTCAGTCTTTGCCAATGCTCACATCAGGGTCCTGTCTCTGTCTCCTACCAGTCAAAATATTTTTTATTAACTGTCCCTATAGGTGACTGTGTACAAAAAAAAAACACACTCCCTGCACGTGCAACTGTTTCTCCATCTTTTTTCCAATAGTTAGTGTCAAAAGGATTTCAGCAGCTGCATTCTTTCTTTCACTGTAGCTCTTTCACTGCAGTATTTTACAGTGTAGCATTATCTTTATATATTTATTTTTGCATTTTTCACAATTCTTAGCTTGGAATTGTGTGGGCAGCCAGTGTTTCTGGTGCATTCTGCTTACCTCCTCTCCTGCGCATTGGTGGAAAGGAGAGGTTGGATTGTCTTCCAAACATACAACTCCTGTTCTAACAGCCTTCCTTGGGAGACCTGCTCCAGATATAGGTATAACGGAAGTTTGGGAACTTCCAGTTATTTGGATCAAAGCCTGATGACATAATTGGTGTCCTATTTTCAGCTGTATCCAGAGGGCCAACCTTTTTTTTTGCTGCAAGTATTTAATCTCTTGGGCAGGTAGGTGTCCGTTTTATGTGACATGGCTGTGGTCTTTTATTGACTTCTCTGTGCCTGTGCTTTGCCTGTCCGAAGTATGTTTACCTTGCTTTTCTGTTTAGTGATTCCCTGGGTTTTTGCCCCTCAGGATTGTTCCTTAGTTTGTTATTTCCATCTTTCTTCAGCATGTCTGATTCTGATACTCTGGCTGAGACTCTGATTCCATCTAAAAATATAGCACACAGAAGCACTTGTCTTACAGTTCCTGTGATACACCACTGCCTGCTGCTTGCAGAGGAAAACATTCCCCCCCTGTATTCAGCAATCTATACCTTCTGATCCTGATAATCTGATTCAAGATCCTTTCTAGGACTGATGTCTTCAGCCACATTCAATTGGACAACAGATCAGAGGTTGCTTATATTGACAACGTGGTACCAGGCGTCAGTCTCTAAACCTTCTATCCATTCATATTTGCTTCTGGGAAGAAAAATCTCCCCTGTTCCTCATTGCAGTTCTTCTCAAGGAAGCTTGAACTCTCAAGTGGATTATCTTATCAGGCACAGGCTTCTTCAAGGAGAATGGTCCTTGAATCTCAAGGTCTTTAACCATATCACTCAGTTGTGAGGTTCATTGGAGCAAGACCTCATGGCTTTCAGAAAGAACATAAAATCCCCAACATTCTAGTCATTGAACCTAAGGGACCTGAGGGACTTTCAGCTGACATATATCATCACTTCCATTCCAGTCATTCCAAAGGTTCTGAAGACAATGGCTTGTGATCAAGTAATATGATTGTCCCCTTCTGGCCCAGTAGAACCTGGTTTACAGACCTCCTGTAGAACCTGGATGCCAAAGCCATCTGGCTCCAGTCTCGGCCATATCTGCTACACCGGGATTCAGTACTTCAAAGCAATCCTCATTTGCTTATCCCACTGAAATGCTGAAATGGTGGAAGCTGAAAGTGATGCTATGACCTCCCAAGGCAATCTCTACCTCTGTCACTGAAATCCTGCTTCATAGTTGTAAGAGAAGAACCATTTTAAAGTACCTGAAGACTTGGAGAGCCTTTTACTCCTGGTGGTGTCCAAGAGTGCTTACACCACATTTTGCTGAGATTAACGCTATCCTCGACTTCCTTCAAGAAGACTTTGCTAAGAGTCTTCGACCCACAACATTCAAATCTCGGCTTTGGGATCCTTGAAGAACTCTTCTGTAGCAGATAACCCTCTTATCTACAGATTTTTAAAATCTCAAACTTAAGCACCATAAGTTGGAGCCAGTACCTCCCTGGGAAATCCATCTAATCCTCAGCAAACTTTCTACGTCCCCCTTCACACCCTTGGAAGAAGTGTCTCTTTTATTTCTGACCTTTTGATGGTTCTTATTGGTATCACCTTCGCTGGACATATCAGTGAAATTCAGGTGCTTTCTCATCAGGATCCATATCTGATCTTCCATTCAGACCAAGTAGTGCTTCAGCTTCTGCCACAATTCATCCACTTTTCACAATTCTCAAGAAGTGGTTTTTACCCTCCCCTGACCTGGATCCATATACCATTAAAGGCATTCATCTGTTGTCTTTAGACATTGAACATTGCCTTCAAATCTGTTTGGCATGATCCAAGCATTAGCGTCAGTCATCATCCCAACTGCATTAGTTCTCTGTCCCCTACAAAGGCAAAGGAGCTTCTAAAAGTAGCATTGCTCTTTGGATCAAACAATCCATCCTCCTGACATATGACACAGTAGAACTGCATCTTACAGCCACCTTATGAATTCATTCAACTCAAGGCATGACAGCTTCCTGGGAAGATAAAGCAGAGTCCTCTCCAATGAGATTTTCATTGCAGCTAAAGAGGCTGCCTTTTGTTGTAAAGTCCTTAAGGCAGCAGATGCTTAACTGTTAACCTGCATCCTTATTTTCTTTGATACAACTTCACTGGTGTGCTGGTCGGGATAGAAAGAAACAAGAGAATTCTTACTTACCTGGGAATTCCTTTTCCCTTTATATCCCAAGGTAGCACATGGGTCTTCCCACTCTAATAAATTGGGTTTGGCATTTGCCATAATTTTTGTGTAGGCTTGGATATTAGACGCTGGAATTGTGGGTGGTAGGGCCCCCTTTATGGGCTGGGGTCTAACAATGTGCTCATTTTCTACTGGTGTGCAGCTTTGGGATATACAAGGAATTTCTAGGTAAGTAAAAATTATCTGTTTCTCTTTTAACATTCCCCCAGACCCCCTAACACAGAGAACACATTTTCTGCCTAAAAATGTCAAGAAACTCCATTTGCCTATTTTCTCTAGTTCCAACATTATACTGCTTTCTCTCTCTCTCTCTCTCTCTCTCTCTCTAAAGCAAACAGAATGATATGCTGATGGGCAGCCCTTTTATACTATCCTGGCCTGATATTAGGTTATTCAGGTGTCAGATTATGTGTTTTTCCATCATTCTATATTGCAAGTCTTATACATGTCATTTCATATCATATTCATTGATTGATTTTGCAAGTGATATATTAAGTATTCATGGGCATTGTTAGTTTAACTTGAAAATTGGTTTGTGGGTTCATACATATTTGATGCATTTGTGTGAGTCAAGTGTAGTGACGTATAATTCAGAGCATGTTTATTCATGTTCTGATTCAGATGTCTCTCAGTTTATAGAGTAAGGGCTTTTACATTTATATATATTTTATTATTATTGCTGTTTGATAATTCAGGTGCATTATTGTTATATGAATAGGAGTGTGGTGTCTAATGTGGATGGTCATTGATCAGGTCAAGTTGAATTTGGAACAATATTACTAAATGGTCTTAATATTCCCCATGATTTCTCATAAGTGAAACTTCGTGTCTGTTTTGAATGCAGCCTTGATTGAATTCATTACTTTCAAGGGAAGGGATATTTAAAGCAAATATGGCCTTTTTAATTATTGATGTTATTGTTTTTGGTATCATCAGTGCCTCCATCATGTTCTCTGCAGTTATTATGCTGCTTAATGTGGAAATACAATTATCAAAATAATTCTTTTAACTCCAACTGATCTAAAATAAATAAATAACAAATAAATCCTAACTAAACAGATGGAACACTGATTTCTTAAATGCAGTCAATAAAATGTAATAAACAAACAATAAATAAATAAAAAAAGGAAACTGGGTCTAAAATAACTCAAGAAAACAGAGTAAGAAGGAAAAGCTGATCTAAGTGTAATAATTTATTTATACCTTGAGGATCAAGGGCGTCCATGTACATCATGGTGAGAACTTGCGAAAGGACCCATGATGTACATGTATGTCTTGGAATTCAGAGGTCCCTGTGAGGCTGCATGCCGCTCAGGGATCCCTGAATTAGTTGTGTGGCCAGTCCTTAAGAGGTTAATATGGATTAAAAAAAAAGAAAGAGGTAATGCACTCACACATTACTTTCTTGGGCTATTTGCATGTCAACAGGTCCTTTCCCTAATAGCCAATGAGCTATGGCCTCCAGTTCTCCTGCCAAATTGTCCAGATGAGGCACAGTCCTCCAGATATTTCCTTTGATGAATGGATGAGTAATAAATTCTGCCAGCAAGGAAGTCGATGTTAAACAACATCTCAGAAGTATTAATACAAGTATATATTTCCCATGGAATAGGAGGAATTAAAAATGGTAATGCAGTTCACAGTGCCTTATGGAGAGGCACACAAGGATGTCAGCAGCCGGTGTGTGGGACATTGGAAGGCAGGGTGGGGAACCTCGCAGGGAGAGTGGAAGGGACCCAGTATTAAAATGAATGACAAGTTACCTAGCCTCTAGACTGTAAACTCTAACGAGCAGGGCCCTCTAACCCTTCTACTCTCTATATCTGATTTATACTATTTAATATCTCTGGATGTTTCTTCCCCATTGTACAGTGCTGCGGAATTAGTTGGCGCTATATAAATAAATAAATAATAATCATAATAATAATAATAGCCTGAACATTTTCATAGGACTACAGTCTGCTAACTCTGGGGTGAATAAATGAGGATGCCCAGGTGACTACTAGGGATGGGCAAAAGTTTTTGCCTCTAAAGTGAAACGGGAAAAATTGCACTTTCCACAGGAAGACAACATTTTCACAAAAAAGTGCAGTTTTACTGCTTTTTTTCATCTAATTGCATTGAAATCATTGGGAAAACTGAATTTGTGCCCACCACATGGCAAGTTTCTCTTATTTTCCTGCAGGCATAGTATAAAAGGGTGTCTGTTTCCCACAGCATGCTATTATGTGTTTGTGAGTGGAAAAAGAGCAGCACATTTTTGAGATAGAAAAGACAGGCTAAATACAGTGTAACTGAATCTTAGTTTAGGGAGTCTTGTAGGCATGGCATTTGTTCTCTGTATTAGTCGAGTCTGGGGACAATACGGGGCAGAGGAAGGGAGAAAGGAGGTTGACCCCAGAATTCTGTGTGACTGATTGAGTAAACACAGACAGTTCCTTTTTGATCTGGCTGTTATTATCTCTGATCTGGAGGAGTCTGGTAGTGTGAGAAGGGAGCAAAGGAGATGTACCCCAAATATGCAGACATTCTCTGTGAATGATTGGAAAGACACAGGCATCTGTGATCTAAGTTATTTCCTGATCTGGCTGTTATTATCTCTGTGCTAGGAAAGTCTGGGGAGTGGAAGAAGGGAGTAAAGGAGGTTTACCTCAAATACCACAACATTCTGTGTGACTGAATGAGTAGACACAGTCATGATCCAAGTTCCTTCCTGATCTGGCTGTTATTATCTATGTGTTAGAGGAGTCTGTGGGTGTGAGAAGGAGCAAAGGAGATTTACATCAGATATCCCAACATCTGTGTGACTGATTGGAAAGGCACAGGCAGCTGTGATACAAGTTGCTCCCTTATCTGGCTGTTATCTCTGTACTGGGGAAAGAAATATAATCTCTCTCTCTCTCTCTCTCTCTCTCTCTCTCTCTCTCTCTCTATATATATATATATATATATATATATATATAGATATGTGTATTAGCAGGGACAGACTGATAATAGATGATATAAAATATTTTGCAGAAGGTCAAGACTAGACATTATACTTTACTGTAAAAACACACACACACAATAGTTGAGTTATGTCCAGCAAAAGTACAATGGATAGAGGGAGGGGAAAAGGAGTTGAGGCAGTTCAGAGATGCCTGAATAAAGTGGTAATCCAAAAATTGACTGCAACCATGTTCACTACAGGGTGTACAATACATCATGGTAATCCAACTACTCCCAAGGATCTTGCAGTTTGTCAAAGTCCCACCAAAAGTTACACCACCACCAGCGCTAGTACTATAAAAAAACAAAACATGTAAGAACACTGTAGATGACAATGAGTCACATTCTAGCATGATGATGGCATAATGGAAGAAGGTGTAGCAGCACAACCAACTGCTGCATCTGACAGTAAGACCAACAAGCAAAAAAACACCTGTTGTGAGAGTAGTAGCAAACTTTATGAAAGTAAAAGTAAAAAGAAATTGTTTGATACTGCAAAGAGCTTATAGGAATATAAATGTAGTCGGAATGAAGCGTTGGGCAATGCTGAAGATGGCCTAAAGATGACTGATGATGATGTAGATCTAGAATATATCCCTCCAGCATCATTCTTTTCTTCAGATACTGATGAAGTTGAGAGTGAGAGAGATGATGACATGGCCAGAAAGTTAGCTGAAAGGCAAAAGCTCAATCTTTCACCATTGAAAAGGAGCACTGTGCCTGTCTATTAACTGTATGACAAAGTTATTGGAAAATCTGACCGTGGACAAGCAAAGATACCCAGAAATACACAGTTATCCTGTCAGTCATCATCAGCATCATCACCACTTCCAAGTACAAGCACCACTCAGCCACATACACATACAAGTGTTGACTAAACAGCAGCAACAACACAGGCGATCAACATCCATGAGTGCTTCTGCTGCTATTGGAAGTGCAGCAAATTTGACACCCAGTAGTAGAAAAATTGTAGCAACATCTAGACCCAGTAGTAGTAGTAGTAGTAGCAGCCCCTCAGGAACTCCACAGTCCATGAAGTCCACAGTATGGAGATACTTCACTCTCAATCCAAAAGCTAAGCATGTTGCTTTGCTATATGTTCTCTATGTAAAATGCATGTGAGAAGGGGGAAAGCACAACCACAGGTCTGATTGGAAGACATACTATTAACATGTCAGAGTTGCTACAACTAGCAGTAGCAGAAACACTCCCATGGCTATGGGGCATATAATAGACATAGTAATGTTATTGATGTGTCAGAGAGTGTGCCAAGAGTTTGTTCATTCCAAATAGCACCTATGGATTCTTCTGCAGAGGCGTATGACTTTCAGTTTGCTGAAGGAGATGGAAAGAGTCACAGACTGCCCACATATTCTGCTTCCACCTTTATCATGTTGTTAAAGGGATAGTAATACTTTATTACTATCCCCCATATTGTACACATTTGTAAAATGATTTAATAGGCCCCATGTTCATCTCTCAAACTTTTATGGTTTGAGAGATAACCAACGACAAAGTTCCCCCTTCCCTGAAGTCAGCATTGTGCTGACTGCAGGGATATCCTGTCTGACTTTTATCACGTGGCTCTGCAGCAGAGCCGCGATCCCGTTATTGACAAATAATTATTTCACTGAAACGGACTTCTACATGTGCTTGCAAACCGAGCACATGTAGAAGACCGTTTCAGTGAAATAATTATTTTTCACTAAAGGGATCTCGGCTCAGCTGCAGAGCCGCAAGCCTGTCGCACGACAGACTTCCCCTGCAGTCAGTACAACGCTCACTTCAGAGAAGGGGGAGAGAGGGGGGAATTGTGCCTTCTGTTATCTCTCAAACCATAAAGGTTTGAGAGATGAACCTGGGGGCTATTACATTGTTTTACAAACATGTACAATATGGGGGATAGTAATAATAAAGTATTACTATCCCTTTAAAGCAATAAAGTTATAGTGTTCTTCTGCCAAGTACTGCCAACCCACACTTAATGAGTTCTTGGAATGGCAAGGTTGAAAAGATATTGTCAGTGGACATGCTTCCATATTCTTTGTTGAAAAACAAGGATTTAGAGAACCAATGTCATGTGTAGCTCCTTGCTGGCATATCCCAAGCCACAGTTATTTTTTTAGGGTGGCTGTGCCAGAATTGTTCAAGCAGGTGCTTAGTGTGGTAGGCAAAGGTTTGGAAAGCTCACATGGCAAGAAAATCCACCTGACAACAGATATGAAGACAAATGGGCAGAGCAGACTGTATGACTGTGACTGCTCACTGGGTTTCCCTCCCACCACCACCAGTGGGCAACACTACTAGCTTACAGCATCAGGTGACAACCAGTACTCTTGCCTCTGGTTCTGACAGTGTGATCAAAAGGCAGCAGCAGCGGCAGCAGAAGATCCCATACCATCATCATGGAGTGAATCGTACAAAATATAGTGGAGCCCAAAGAAACAGAAAAAAATAATAATACCATATGGTAATGACCACCTCAAATATCAAACTTGGAGCTGTGCTGCTACTCCGAACAAACCAAAAGGGTAAATTAAATATAATGAAACAAACAGTGATCGGTGTCGTTCATACAATATAAAATGTCAAATAAAATAGACTACACCATAATAGACAAATGAGAATAATAGACAAATGAGAGTAAAATACGTGATGTCGATATGTCATTCAAATGGGATAAGCATTACCAGATAAAACATTATACAAGTGATAACAAAATGATTGATATCAGAATCGCTGATGTATCAAATATATATGGAATAAAATACAATACAATGATGTATTCAATATAGTATTGACAGTATACTTATAATATCAAATATAACTTTTAACAACAGATATAGTACATAAAATAAATAAATGTTGCTTTACTCACATGCCACCAAAAGGAAACATTAGATCAACATTGAAAATGAATGGAAAATAGGTCCAGATGTCAAATCATGGTGAACATGTAAAAAATAAAGCATAGACACATAGTGTAATCTGTATAATAAATCATAAAGTCCACAATCTAAATTGCAAATATGGATACAATTCCGTGATGCTCAAACGAATATAGAAAAGCAGGTGAAATAACTCACTTCTAGTGTCACCGCCTGGCTGACACTCCGGTCAGTGAGAGCGATAAAAGCATGTGGGGAGAATAACAACTGTCTCCACTCAGTCAAACATCGATAATATTCATTGATAACTTTTCAGTATATCAACTCTTGATGTAAACGAAGTAAGGTATATCAAAAATCAAGCAGGATACTCACACAGTGGATGTTGCGCCCAAGGGGTATCGACCATATCTCGGGTGAAGTCTCACTGGGAAAATTCTCAGTACTGCCGTCGTTCGGTCAGAAGGATAAACAATGGATGTGGTGTTCTTTGCACATCAAACAAAAATGTATGCAAATAATTAAAGGTGCAAAAGCTCCACTTAAAATAAAAAGTAATTTATTGAACATAAAATAAAAAATGATAATCTTGATAAAAGATCATAAATTATGTGATAACTAAGTCAACGCGTTTCATAACCATACAAGTTATTTCATCAGGACGGGAGAGAAAGATCTCACAACTCCCAGCATGAATATTAAAAAGCTTATATGAGGGGAAATCAGGGTAGGAAAACGAGACAGAGGAATTTGGGTACCAAAGAGGGACAATAGGGTAAAAGGCTGGTACAAGAAAATAAAACCTTTAACCATGTACTAACATAGAATATGACATGTACAGTTTGTTGCTGTTCGACCACTTATGTTGAGTAGAATGTGACAGGCATGGGTTGTCGATGTTCGACCATATGCTAACTTGAATGTGACAGGCAAGGGTTGTCGATGTTCGACCATGTGCTACATTGAATGTGACAGGCATGGGTTTTCAATGTTTGACCATATGCTACATTGAATGTGACAGGCATGGGTTGTTGATTTTCGAACATGTTCAATTTGGATTGTGACCAGCAACCCATGCTGGAGAAGAGGTGACATGCACAGACTAGCAATGTACGACAATGTCTGTTTTTGGGATGGATATTTTTCTATATGCACACCCTGTCTATCAAGAATGATAGCAGCGTGTAAGGAGGCGCACTTCTATCATTTAACACATGTTAAATTCGGCCGAATTATTCAGAATAGATCAGTATGTCATCCGAATCGAATAGGGCTGGTCCGAAATTAGGATCATCCGAATTTTACAAAAATAATGTTGGCTGAATTCGAATTTAATCAAACATTTTGGCTGTGCACAAGTCTATGCAATACAATAAAAAAATAAAGCAATATGAAAGCATAATACTCTGAAGAAAGAAATTAGAGCATGGGGGATAAGAATGTAGAGATATACTCTCGAGTGTGTAACTAAAGCAGGGAGGGATGATGATTTCATGATCCAAGGTGATAATGGTTAGCACCCTCTATTTGCTTTTTTTGCAAGTTTACTCTATAATGACTTGACTGAATCATCTCTCAGCACTAGATATACCGCTGTTTTGCTCAGCAGAAAGTTATATAATAGAATGATTTCCATCATTATATTTTGCTGCCAGTTTAAAATAGGGATAAATAATTCAGATTTTGAGGTATGTTTATCAATAGAAACTGTATTTCAAAGATTTTTTAATACAACTTTCTTTTTCTCCTTCAATGTATACCAAAACCACTGCTCTCCTTTCACTCTGTCAGTAGGACGTTTCTCAAAACCTATGAAGTGTAGTAGACAGATCACATTTTTTGAAAAAGGCAGCGAGTTTTGCTAACCTCCTAAGAGGTATCAAACAGCACTTAAATGTGCCATTTGCAAAGGTCATAATTAGAAATTTCCATTGTTATGCCAATGGCTAAATGGTAAATTAGCTTTTTTGAGCATAATTATGAAGGCAAATGAAACTTTGCAAAGGTTAATATTCTAACTCAATACTTTTATATTTTTTAGCTAAAAAGTTCATAATGCTATGAATTTTTTATATTTTGTTAATATATTAAGTTTAATATTTGAAAGCCACAGTTGCTCAAAACATTTATAATGCATTGCTTTTAGTGTTGAGCGAGCACCCCGATGCTCGGGTGCTCTGACCGAGCACCCCCTGAGGCTCGAGTGCTCGGCCGAGCACCCGAGCCCCATTGACTTCAATGGGGCGACACGAGCATTACACCAGGCACCCCCTGCTCTGATGAGGGGAGGGTGCCTGGTCAATGCCCCCTTCATCTCCGCTATGCCCCCTTCATCTCCGAATACCCCCTTCATCTCCGCAATGTCCCCCTTCATCTCCGCTATGCCCCCTTCAACTCCGCTATGCCCGTCTTCCACAATGTCCCCCTTCATCTCCGCTATGCCCCTCTTCCACAATGTGCCCCTTCATCTCCGCTATGCCCCTCTTCCACAATGTCCCCCTTCATCTCCTCTATGGCATAGAGGAGATGAAGGGGGACATTGTGGAAGAGGGGCATAGCGGAGATGAAGGGGCACATTGTGGAAGAGGGGCATAGCGGAGATGAAGGGGGACATTGTGGAAGACGGGCATAGCGGAGATGAAGGGGGACATTGTGGAAGAGGGGCATAGAGTCTATGCCCCTCTTCCACAATGTCCCCCTTCATCTCCGCAATGCCCCCTTCATCTCCGCAATGCCCCCGTACCTCCAGTCCCTGGTGGTCCAGCGGAGCGTCTTCGGATCTGTGCCTCTTCCGGCACAGATCCCCGCCACCCGAACATGGCGGGCGAGCACATGGCGGTACTCGACGAGTACCGCCATGTGCCGAGCAGAGCGATGCTCGAGCCGATCCGAGCATCGGCCGAGCACGCTCGCTCATCACTAATTGCTTTGCAACACGTCAGAGACGTCCTGAGCAACAGTGAGGTTAAAGGAGCAGTAAACATTATCTTTAATAAAAAGATACGTTATAAGGCTTTACCTGCTGAGTAACACAAGGGTGCTTCAACTGATGGCAGTTGTTCTATTAAAAAGAACAGCAGGGGGCTACCTTCCTGACAATCAAACTGTCAGGAAATAACTTGGAAGTTGTTGGTTCATCCTGTGAAGAACTGTTGTCAGTGACTCACGTCAGCATACCTGTATGAAATGAGGCCACTAGAAGACAATGCTAATGTATAAAAAAACAAAGAACAGTTTAAATTGTAATAACTCTGGAAAGGTGCATCTCCCAGTTTTGGTCATGCCAGTGATATGCTCAGCAGGAAAAGCCATGTATATGTTTTATATAAAATAGGCACACTTTGTAGACCATTCTCATCAGTGGCGTAACAATAGGGGTCACAGAGGCCGCACCTGTGACCGGGCCCGTCACTCCAGGGGCCCGGCCGCCCCCTGCAACTCCCTCGCCCGCAGCAGTCGCTCAGCTGATCTCCCATTTGGCACGCCACTCTAGTAATACAGAGCGCTGGGAGATGACATCATCTCCCAGCTCCCGGCGCGCGGGAGCTTCAGCATTAGAGATCTGTGCCGAAAGAGGCACAGATCTATTAAGCCACGCTGCTAGACCACCAGGACTGGAGGTGGGGGCAATGTGGAGATAAAGGAGAAATGTGGAGATGAAGGGGCAATGTGAAGATGGGGGCATTGTGGAAGGGGAAATGTGGAGATGGGGGCATTGTGGAAGGGGGGCATTGTGGAGATGAAGGGGGCAATGTGGAGATGAAGGGGGCATTGTGGAAGGGGCAATGTGGATGAGGGGGCCAATGTGGTCGGGGGGGCCATGGCAATTCTTGCACCAGGGCCCGGTGGCTTCTAGTTAAGCCTCTGGTTCTCATGAAGATTCTCTTTCTATGCAATGTTATTTTGGCTCTGCTGACGAGCCGTCTGGTCTGCGGACCAGAATACAACTTTGTCAGCAAGAGCTCTGACGTGAATAAAAGGGTCGGGATGGGGGGAACTTTACAAGGATATTATTCCAAAAGTATACAAGTTATTAAAAAAAGACTTGGATCTTTTAATTTATTTAAGAAGAACAATATTAAAGAATGTGTAATGAAAATATTGCTATCCCTTTAAGTGTCAGAAAGCAGGGTAGGTAATATAGGACTAAAACAGGAAGTGCCCATATGGTAGACCTTAATTAGCATAATCTATAAATCTAATTAACTGTAACAATCATTTTTTAAAAAAAAGATGGTTACTAAAACATATAGGTGATTTTAAAACTTATTTTAAAATCACAAATATTGTTTTAATTGATACAGTCGATTTAAAGTATAATGTCCATATTTTTATGTTTCTTTGGCAAAAAATGAGGCGATAAATATATTATATCTGAAATGATTTTTTATGGTCATATGAAAATACCTTCAAACACTTCCACCAAGATCTGGAAACAAATACAATCTGTTTTGGAGATTCATTGCATTTGTCAGACAGTGGAAAATTTAAGATCACTCCCTCCCTACCTGACCTTTCATGTACACAAGCAGCAGACATAGAGGAGCTACTGGATTTAATCCTCTCATTAGGTGAATCTTGACCTTACATCAAAGAATGCTGTCCTTATAGGAAACCAGTTTGTTATATGGGGATTAGGATGGTTTTCACAGCTGTTATAGATGGGTATATTTCTATAACATATGTTTAGTTATGAGAGAGACTGCTGTCCCACTTTGTCACTACAATGGAATCAAGGACTTTGCTTTTAATTGTCCAAATCCAGAAAATCTGCTGGCGATTGGACCAAGGAAGACTTATGTGGATTTTGTACTAAAATACATTTCCATATGGATATTTGTCTTTCTCTTTTTCCTCCTCAGAAACTGAGGTGTAAAGTGAACTAAGATTTCAGCCGTTCCCCATTGTGACTACTTTTTCTCAACAGAAACCTTCAACTCATAATACTTAACCCTTTAACCCTCTGAGTGCCAGAGGTGTACCCTATGCATTGCAAAAAAAGGTACTTTCCTGTTATCCGGAACCATTTTCAAAACATTTTTCAAACATAACAACAACAGATTCTGACAGGAATTAGTTTTGAAAATCGATGACAGGACAGATTCTGACAGGAAATAACAATAACAGGAATTAGTTTTGAAAATGGTTCTGGATAACAGGAAAGTACCCAACAAAAATGTGTACATAACCCGTTGGCACTCAAAAGGGCCAGAAGGCTGTGCCTTGCATTTCTTTATAACACATTGTGTGCCCCTCTGGTTCTTGCAGGGTTAAAAACTGTCAAATCATTAATCCTCCATCACTAAATATTTTCCTCAATAAAAACCAAGTCATTCATAATGACAAATTATCTTTGGTCTACTATGTGACCCACGATTTTTAATCCAAATAAATCATTCAGAAATCAGAGTAAAATGTGAATGTGATCAATGAAAAAAAACATACACTAATGTTTAGATTATTAAAAGGCAAACTAACATGTTAGAAGCAGAATAAGGGGGAGTGAGATTATTTTGTTAATTTCCTTCTGTGCACTATTTACTTAGATCAGAGGTGTCCAAGTTCAATCCTCAAGGACCACCAACAGGCCAAGATTTAAGGGTTTGCCTTATTAAGATTTGGTGAGTTAGTCAGTGGCTCATTCATTTTTGAATCATTGAGAATTTTCATTTCTCTCTAAGAATTATAACTTTTTAGCTTACTGAAAACAGCTCTATGGGAAGTTAATTTGTCCTCTACGGTGTTATTGGTTTGCTCCAGAATTGCATTCTTTTTACTTACTGAGTATAACATAATATATGTCTAACATGGTGTTTTTCTATGTTAGTCGCCAGAGCAAACCAATAGGTGAGATTTTCGGGATATTCTTTGTTGATCGGTGGAATAGTTATTGTGATTGACCTTCTTGTGCTAGAGTATACATTTGTGTAAAACCTGACCTGTTGGGTGCCCAGAGGACTGGACTTGAAATTCAATGGTCTAGCAAGATGTGTCTTCACACATTAAAGCTTCTGGATTATAATTTATTGTTGTTAGTAGAAAAAAACTGACATTTGAATTAGGGCTATATTGGGATCCAAAGTAAAAAGCTATTGGGGTGGCATCATATATATGCCATGGCCTACCTCAAAAGGTTTATGAAAGTTCTTACTGACATCCTGTACAGGTCAAAACCACTCTCAAACTAGCAAACTTGCCCTTTGACTTTTAGTAATTACTAGCAATATTGGCATGGATTTGCCAGTGCAGTTAGGACAAATTACAAAAAAAAAAGTCCCAAGCAGTTGTATGTATGACTTAATAAACACAGAATATTATAAGGGAAGTGTGTTATGAAGACAGACACTACAGAAGACATCCTGAACAGGAGTAGTCATTATGTGTGTTATATACAGTACTGCAGCTCAACGCATTGGATACATGTTCGGCAGTATGAAAGTTAAAATATTAAAAGTGTATTTTCGTATGACATCCAGGCAAATACAAAAAGTAAGCAGTGTTTTTAATGAATGGCTTGTTGAATTTTCAGTGCCTAGCTCTTTCGGCTCCAAAAAGGTGAACAAAGCATTGCAAAGCACTGCATTACATAACTATCCACAGTGAGCATAAGTGCGTGAGTGTATGTGCGTGGCGTGCATGTACTGTGTATTTTTGCGTGTAGTATTTTGCATATAGCGCTTTGTGTACTGCATTTCACATTTTACGTGTTGCATACAGCATTTTGTGTATAGAGTTTTGCATACTGTGTTTTGCATATAGCATTTTGCGTATTCATATAGCATATTGTTTTGCATATAGCATTTTGCATATTCATATAACGTATTGTGTTTTGCATATAGCGTTTTGCATATTCATATAGAGTATTGTGTTTTGCGTGCACTGTTTTTTATACTGATTTTGCATATTACGCTCTATCTATAGCATTTTGCACATGATATTTTGTGTATAACTTTTTGTGTGGAGCATATAGAGTTTTACATATTCGTATAGAATTGTGCATGCAGCATTTTGATTACTGCTTTTTGTGCTTTATTTAAAGTATATTGTGTTTTGAGTATATGATTTTGTGTACAGCTTATTACATAGAGCATTTAACGTTTTTCGTATAGTATTTTGTGCATTGTTTAAAGCGTATTGCGTTTTGCATATAGCATTTTGTGTTCAGCATATAGTGTTCTGCATATATCATATTACATTTTGTATATAGCATATTTCGTATAACATTTTGCATATAAATTTATGTGCATAGTGTATTGCATTTTGCATATAGCGTTTTGCATATAGCATTTTGTGTACTGTTTATAGGGTTTTGCGTACAGGGTTTTGTGTTTTGCATATTGCAGTTTGCGTATATTGTCTTGTATATAGCATAGCGTTTTGCATTATTGTGTATAGCATTTTTTATATACAGTAGTGTATTGTTTATTGTTTATAGTGGTTTGCGTATTGCGTTCCTTGTATTGCGTTTTGAGTATAGCATGTTGCATATAGCATGTTGTGTTTTGAGTATTGTAGTTTTCATGGTACATGCTGCAGGTTTGTGCACTGAGTTTTGTATTTTTGCATATAGCGTTTCTGTGTTTTTTGCATATAGCATATTACATCCTGCTGTTTCCATACTGCACAATTCATTTGGTGTATACAGCTTTGTGTATAGCATTTTGCGTATATCTTTTTAGGTATTGAGTTTTCGGTATTGAGTTGTGCATTGTATGCGTATTGTGTGATTGTGTGTATGTACTGTGTGTGGTTGTGTGTATAAGTGTGTTGTGTGTGTACATGTGTATATTGTGTTTTGTGTACATTGTGTATTGTGTCTATGTTTATTGTGTTTGTGTGAGTGTGGGTATGTGTGCATTGTGTGTGTATTGTGCATGTGTGTATGCGTTGTGTCTGTGTGCATGCAATGTGCTTGTGTGCATATTGCTTTTGTATGTGCATTGTTACTTTAGAATGTCTGCATACTATAAGGCATATTTAAAAATCAATTATAACAATAATAAATCAAAATCATTACCCAAAAAAGATCTTGAAAATGTCCGTATAAATTATAAGAGAAACGGTCTAACCTTAAATTACACCAATCCAAAGATGATTCAGTCTCTCTTTATTAGGACAAAATCACAAAAAGCATCTGTCTCTCATGCTGCTTCTAATCAGAGGTCTTGTATATCCACAGTGAAGAGAAAGGTAATCTTGAAGCGCTCACAGGGTAGAGCAATTATGTGATAAAACAGAGAAACATAAAAACTGTCTAAGTGTAGCACTTTAATAAACTATATTATAATATAAAAACCAAATTAACACTCACAAACTTAAAAAAAGAGCATCTCAGGGTCCCAAAACCCTCTTAATGCGTTCTCGAGCCGTGTCCTCACCTCCGTATAGCCTTTACTCTGTATCTGATGTTATAGGATAGATGCCTAGATTATAATCCTTGTTGGGCTCTGTAGCTGGACAAAATATGGCCGTCCATGCTGAGTCAGTCTACATGAGGGCATTGCAAGGAATTCTCATGTGTAACGGTTTTGTAGGACACTCAGACCAGCAGGTTAGAATAAAACACAGTTTTATTAATAAAACAAGAAAGACTGCCCTCTATAGGCAATACAGAATAATTGAAAGAACAGTGGCGTACAGATGCCTTCTCAGGCCCAGTATACAGAGGAAATAAATGTACATATACTGTCACAGGACAGGCATAGAAATATAAGGGTACTCAATGGTTAAAGTACATGTAAATCAATCACTCTCTGTTGTGGTGTGTTTGACACGCCCATAAGATGGTAATGGAGCAGCAAGTGGTGCTAGATGAAAAAAACACTGGCAGTCTGTTGAACAGAGACTACTGCTTACGCTGAACAGGAACTGAGGCCAAATACTCTGCTAGAGTTGATGATCTAGAGCCACTGGCACCCCTACCGGTGCATAACGGAGAGCAAGTGCACTGCAAGAGCAGAGGATAATAGAGCCACAAGCCCCCACGGACATTGCAACGGAGACAAACTACACTGCAAGAGCTAGAGCCAATAGCCTCCACGGGCGTTGAATGGAGACTAATTATACTGCAAGAGCGAAGATTACTAGAGCCAATAGCCCCCACGGGCGTCGTAATGGAGACTAAAACACTGTAAGAGCTAGAGCCAATAGCCCCCACGGGCGTTGTAACGGAGACTAAAACACTGTAAAAGCTAGAGCCAATAGAGCCTCCCGCTGGCGCGGTAACGGAGACCGACTACACTGCAAGGATAGACAGAAAGAGCCATAGGCCTCTACACAGGAGCTGCAAGATAACCAGGCTCAGCAAGTGTAGCAGAAGACTCAGGGCAATGGTTCTGCAAGTGTTAATGGAGGCTCAGTGAATGGAGACAACGGCTCTGCAAGTGTTACTGGAGGCTTAGTGAAAGGAAACAACGGCTCTGCAAGTGTTAACGGAGGCTCAGGGAACGGAGACAACAGCTCTGCAAGTGTTAACGGAGGCTCAGCGAACAGAGGCACAGCTCTGCAAGTGTTAACGTACTGCACAGTGCTCTTAGGAGTAAACAGAGTAAGCAGGCTCAGCAGAGGAAATGGGGAGGCCTAGTACACAGGAGGCAATGACACGATCAGCCCTGCCACAGCACAGCGGAAGTCAGAATGTCGCCTAGGCGACACCAATCAGCAACGGCAGGAACAGAGGCAGGGTCAGCAATGAGCCGGTTCAGATCACGGAGCAGGAAGTCAGCCAGGCCGGGTCAATCACAGATCAGGATTCTCAGACAAGCCAGGTCAGGTCACAAAGCAGGAACGTCAGCCAGGCCAGGTCAGATCATGGAGCAGGATTCTCAGACAAGCAGGGTCAGGTCACAAGCAGCAACGTCAGCCAGGCCGGGTCAGATCATGGAGCAGGAAACAAGGAGCGTAGTCAGACAGGCCAAATTGGTACACAGGAAGCAGGAACACTGGAAAACAGCAACAGCAACACTGGCTCAGGAACACCACGAAAGGGCACCTGACAGGTGCCAAAGGCTAGGTATAAAAAAACAACAATGGGCGGGCCAAACAAGCTCAACCAATGGGAGCGCAACCCAACCAAGAGTGACAGATGAAGATCACGGGCACCGTGATATCATGGGGGATACAGCGATGGGAACTGCACTTGAAATCTGTGTGTTTGTGTTAACTTCTTCCCACTTCCTCAGGGGTTCATGAAATTGGAGGATGGGGAGTCAGTAACCCTCCTACTCTCCATCAAACAATTATTGTGAGAAGTAAAAGCAAATATATAAAAATCATAAATACATGGTTACAATAACATCATAATATTCTTAAAATATGGCTATATGCAGCCTTCGTTTGTTTCTAAAATTTATAAACAAAATTTACTATTAAGTTATTTAAATGCCGAGTAAGACCCCTACTGGTCTCATAGCACGTCTGCATCATGAGGAACCCCATATCAGAGTATCACAAATCATCCCATTAAGAGGTAACACCTTCCCAAACTGAAATGTATATGTGAACTCAGCTGAACACCAAACCCTGTGCATTGGTCTCTTGACTAGACAGGTGGCAGCAAGGCACAATCTTCTTACTGTGGACATATGATAAACCCTGCCCTCTTCACCAGTGGCATCACAAGGGAGGACCTACATTCTACTGTGCCCCCCCATGTGCCCCCCCAATTTTCTTCACCTCAGTCAGTCATCGTCCTGTCCTCCTAAATAAAATAAGTGCTCCCTGCCAAGCTGCCTCCCTCGGGCCTTGGGTGTTTTTTCATTCGGGGGGGGGTGCAGCCCGAAACACATGGAGAGAGCCCGAATCTGAATAATTGCGTAGTCGGAGTCAGTGCCCAAATCCCGATTGGTCCATTTTAAATTTAGCAGTGGTGACGTTAGACACTGAGCAGCATAACGTCTTCAGAACACACTGAGTCTGCGCACCACACCAGTCACTAGAGGAGCCTCAAAGGAGGACGTGTCAGACACAGACTTGGAGCGCAGGCCAGGCAAGTGGCGTGGGCAGCAGCAGCCGCAGCAATTTGTTTTGTGCCCTGTGCTTGTGCTGCAGTGAGTCATCCCACGGGGGTGAGCCACTTAGTCTTAGTTCTTTGACTTTAAATGAGGTTATTTTATTTGCTATCCTACTCAGCATCGGATATATACAGTAATATTTGTTTCCCAGATTGGCTGCGTGGTGTGTTTCTTTTGGGTTAAAAAAACATAAGATAACACTTTAGCAGCTAAAGTGGTATCTTATGTTTTTTAACAACAGGTATCCATCCAAAGTCTTTCTCTTTAATAGTGTTGAGCGAGCATGCTCGGCCGATGCTCGGATCGGCTCGAGCATCGCTCTGCTCGGCACATGGCGGTACTCGTACGAGTACCGCATGTGCTCGCCCGCCATGTTCGGGTCTCCTCCCCGCACGTTTTGCGGCTGCTGCGCAGCCAATAAACGTGCAGGGAGGCTCTGACATCGGTGTAATGCCAGCAGCCATGTTGGCTGCTGGCATTACACTGATTGGCTGGCCAGAACCCGTGGTCGGGTGCTGTATAGCACCTGACCATCGAGTTCGGCTCAGTCTGAGCCAGGGAGAGCTGAGGATAGGAAGGGAAAGGCAGTGTAGGGAGGAAAAAAAAAAAATTGTGAAAAAAAAGAACCAAAAGTCCTTTTTAGGACTACTGTGTGTGGGGGCAGCAGGTTATTTTGTGTGGGGGGAAAAAAACAAAAAAAAAAAAAAAAAATATTCTGTTTAGTGTGACAAGTTGCAGATTAGAGCACATTCTGTTTAGTGTGCACAGTTGCAGATTAGAGCACATTCTGTTTAGTGTGCAAAGTTGCAGATTAGAGCACATTCTGTTTAGTGTGCAAAGTTGCAGATTAGAGCACATTCTGTTTAGTGTGCAAAGTTGCAGATTAGAGCACATTCTGTTAAGTCTTCAAACTAAAATATCAAAGTCACATATTCCATTCAGTGTGCGTCGCCGCAGTTTAGTAGCACATTCTGTGTACTGTGCAGAGTTGCAGAATAGGAAGAAATACTGTTAAGTTTTCAAACTCAAATATTAAAGTCACATATTCCATTCAGTGTGCTTCGCCGCAGTTTAGCAGCACATTCTGTGTACTCTGCAGAGTTGCAGAATAGTAAGAAATAGTGTTAAGTTTTCAAACTCAAATATCAAAGTCACATATTCCATTCAGTGTGTATCACCGCCGTTTAGCAGCCTATTCTGTGTACTCTGCACAGTTGCAGAATAGTAAGAAATACTGTTAAGTTTTCAAACTCAAATATCAAAGTCACATATTCCATTCAGTGTGTATCACCGCCGTTTAGCAGCCTATTCTGTGTACTCTGAACAGTTGCAGAATAGTAAGAAATACTGTTAAGTTTTCAAACTCAAATATCAAAGTCACATATTCCATTCAGTGTGTATCACCGCCGTTTAGCAGCCTATTCTGTGTACTCTGAACAGTTGCAGAATAGTAAGAAATACTGTTAAGTTTTCAAACTCAAATATCAAAGTCACATATTCCATTCAGTGTGTATCACCGCCGTTTAGCAGCCTATTCTGTGTACTCTGAACAGTTGCAGAATAGTAAGAAATACTGTTAAGTTTTCAAACTCAAATATCAAAGTCACATATTCCATTCAGTGTGTATCACCGCCGTTTAGCAGCCTATTCTGTGTACTCTGCACAGTTGCAGAATAGTAAGAAATACTGTTAAGTTTTCAAACTCAAATATCAAAGTCACATATTCCATTCAGTGTGTATCACCGCCGTTTAGCAGCCTATTCTGTGTACTCTGAACAGTTGCAGAATAGTAAGAAATACTGTTAAGTTTTCAAACTCAAATATCAAAGTCACATATTCCATTCAGTGTGTATCACCGCCGTTTAGCAGCCTATTCTGTGTACTCTGAACAGTTGCAGAATAGTAAGAAATACTGTTAAGTTTTCAAACTCAAATATCAAAGTCACATATTCCATTCAGTGTGTATCACCGCCGTTTAGCAGCCTATTCTGTGTACTCTGAACAGTTGCAGAATAGTAAGAAATACTGTTAAGTTTTCAAACTCAAATATTAAAGTCACATATTCCATTCAGTGTGTTTCACCGCCGTTTAGCAGCCTATTCTGTGTACTCTGTACAGTTGCAGAATAATAAGAAATACTGTTAAGTTTTCAAACTCAAATATCAAAGTCACATATTCCATTCAGTGTGTATCACCGCCGTTTAGCAGCCTATTCTGTGTACTCTGAACAGTTGCAGAATAGTAAGAAATACTGTTAAGTTTTCAAACTCAAATATTAAAGTCACATATTCCATTCAGTGTGTTTCACCGCCGTTTAGCAGCCTATTCTGTGTACTCTGTACAGTTGCAGAATAATAAGAAATACTGTTAAGTTTTCAAACTCAAATATTAAAGTCACATATTCCATTCAGTGTGTTTCACCGCCGTTTAGCAGCCTATTCTGTGTACTCTGTACAGTTGCAGAATAATAAGAAATACTGTTAAGTTTTCAAACTCAAATATTAAAGTCACATATTCCATTCAGTGTGTTTCACCGCCGTTTAGCAGCCTATTCTGTGTACTCTGCAGAGTTGCAGAATAGTAAGAAATACTGTTAAGTTTTCAAACTCAAATATCAAAGTCACATATTCCATTCAGTGTGTATCACCGCCGTTTAGCAGCCTATTCTGTGTACTCTGAACAGTTGCAGAATAGTAAGAAATACTGTTAAGTTTTCAAACTCAAATATCAAAGTCACATATTCCATTCAGTGTGTATCACCGCCGTTTAGCAGCCTATTCTGTGTACTCTGAACAGTTGCAGAATAGTAAGAAATACTGTTAAGTTTTCAAACTCAAATATCAAAGTCACATATTCCATTCAGTGTGTATCACCGCCGTTTAGCAGCCTGTTCTGTGTACTTTGAACAGTTGCAGAATAGTAAGAAATACTGTTAAGTTTTCAAACTCAAATATTAAAGTCACATATTCCATTCAGTGTGTATCACCGCCGTTTAGCAGCCTATTCTGTGTACTCTGAACAGTTGCAGAATAGTAAGAAATACTGTTAAGTTTTCAAACTCAAATATCAAAGTCACATATTCCATTCAGTGTGTATCACCGCCGTTTAGCAGCCTATTCTGTGTACTCTGAACAGTTGCAGAATAGTAAGAAATACTGTTAAGTTTTCAAACTCAAATATTAAAGTCACATATTCCATTCAGTGTGTTTCACCGCCGTTTAGCAGCCTATTCTGTGTACTCTGCAGAGTTGCAGAATAGTAAGAAATACTGTTAAGTTTTCAAACTCAAATATCAAAGTCACATATTCCATTCAGTGTGCTTCGCCGCAGTTTAGCAGCACATTCTGTGTACTCTGCAGAGTTGCAGAATAGTAAGAAATAGTGTTAAGTTTTCAAACTCAAATATCAAAGTCACATATTCCATTCAGTGTGTATCACCGCCGTTTAGCAGCCAATTCTGTGTACTCTGCACAGTTGCAGAATAGTAAGAAATACTGTTAAGTTTTCAAACTCAAATATTAAAGTCACATATTCCATTCAGTGTGTTTCACCGCCGTTTAGCAGCCTATTCTGTGTACTCTGTACAGTTGCAGAATAATAAGAAATACTGTTAAGTTTTCAAACTCAAATATTAAAGTCACATATTCCATTCAGTGTGTTTCACCGCCGTTTAGCAGCCTATTCTGTGTACTCTGCAGAGTTGCAGAATAGTAAGAAATACTGTTAAGTTTTCAAACTCAAATATCAAAGTCACATATTCCATTCAGTGTGTATCACCGCCGTTTAGCAGCCTATTCTGTGTACTCTGAACAGTTGCAGAATAGTAAGAAATACTGTTAAGTTTTCAAACTCAAATATTAAAGTCACATATTCCATTCAGTGTGTTTCACCGCCGTTTAGCAGCCTATTTTGTGTACTCTGTACAGTTGCAGAATAATAAGAAATACTGTTAAGTTTTCAAACTCAAATATTAAAGTCACATATTCCATTCAGTGTGTTTCACCGCCGTTTAGCAGCCTATTCTGTGTACTCTGTACAGTTGCAGAATAATAAGAAATACTGTTAAGTTTTCAAACTCAAATATCAAAGTCACATATTCCATTCAGTGTGTATCACCGCCGTTTAGCAGCCTATTCTGTGTACTCTGAACAGTTGCAGAATAGTAAGAAATACTGTTAAGTTTTCAAACTCAAATATTAAAGTCACATATTCCATTCAGTGTGTTTCACCGCCGTTTAGCAGCCTATTCTGTGTACTCTGTACAGTTGCAGAATAATAAGAAATACTGTTAAGTTTTCAAACTCAAATATTAAAGTCACATATTCCATTCAGTGTGTTTCACCGCCGTTTAGCAGCCTATTCTGTGTACTCTGTACAGTTGCAGAATAATAAGAAATACTGTTAAGTTTTCAAACTCAAATATTAAAGTCACATATTCCATTCAGTGTGTATCACCGCCGTTTAGCAGCCTATTCTGTGTACTCTGCAGAGTTGCAGAATAGTAAGAAATACTGTTAAGTTTTCAAACTCAAATATTAAAGTCACATATTCTGTGTAAGATGAAGAAGGCGGGTAAAAAGGGACGGGGAAGTGGACGTGATCCTGAAAGTTCAGGGCGCGGGTCAGGACGCGGAGAAACTGTGCCTGGTGCCAGAGCACAAGAAAGAAAGACATCCACCATACCTAGCTTCATGTGTAATTTTACAGGGCGTCGCAGGACATCACTCTCGAGGTCCGACCACTGCGAACAGGTGGTCGGTTGGATGACAGCTGATACTGCTTCCAGTCGGTTAAGCACCACCCTGTCTTCCACCAAGTCCACTCTCAGTAGCCAAGAGTCTGGTCAAAATAATCCTCACTCTGATCATCCTTCCTCCCACCATACACGGTCTGGTCAAAGAAGTGATCCCACACTGGGATATAGTGAGGAGCTCGTCTCATCACCAATCCTTCATTTGACCCTCTCTCCAAGCACGCTTGCAGAGGAACATGACATCTTGTGCCCTGATTCACAACCTCTAGAGGCTACCCAATCACAAGAAGATGACAGATGTGAACGGCATTTAAGGTCAAAGGAAGTAGTGGATGATGATGATGATGATGAGACACAGTTGCCATTAAATCAACCACTATTTCCGTCTCAAGACCTTGTTGAGGAGAATGTTATACAGTTGTCAATGACTGAGTATGTGGTGGGATCAAGACTTGAGGAGGATGATCAAAGTGAGGAAGTGGAGGAGGACTTGGTGGACGATGAGGTGACTGACCCCACCTGGGAAGGTGTAGAGCCGAGCGATGACAGCAGTCCTGAGGGTGAGCCATCTGCAGCACCGCAACAGGCTGGAAGAGGCAGTGGTGTGGCTACAGAAAGAAGGCGGACCGCACCAAACCGGCCCGCAAATGTTCCACGGAGCACCCCCTTGCGTAAATCTACCTTGCCAAGGGGTAGGTGTTCCGCGGTATGGCGTTTTTTTAAGGAAAGTGCGGACGACAAAAGAATTGTAGTTTGCAACCTGTGCCACACCAGAATGAGCCGAGGCATGAACACTAGAAACCTCACCACCACCAGCATGATCCGACACATGGCATCCAAGCACCGTAGTAAGTGGGAGGAACGCCTGGATCGCCCATCTGTGTCTGCAGGCCACACCACTGCCTCCTCTTCCCCTGTTTTCGGTGCCGGCCAATCGCCTGTCGAAGGCGCAGGCCCGCATACCTCCCGCCCTGCACCTGTACCATCTGAAGCACCATCAGCGACCACATCCACTTCCCTGTCCCAGCACAGCGTCCAAATGTCGTTACCCCAGGCATTTGAGCCCAAGAGAAAGTACCCAGCCACCCACCCACAGGCCATAGCACTAACCTCACACCTTTCAAAATTACTGGCCATCGAAATGCTGCCATTTAGGCTTGTGGACACTGAGTCCTTCCGCAGCCTGATGGCAGCAGCTGTCCCTCGGTACGCGGTCCCCAGCCGCCACTACTTTTCCCGGTGTGCCATCCCCGCATTACACCACCATGTGTCCCGTAACATCACCCGTGCCCTGACCAACGCAGTTACTGGGAAGGTCCACTTAACGACTGACACATGGACAAGTGCTTGTGGCCAGGGACGCTACATTTCCCTGACGGCACACTGGGTGAATGTCGTGGAGGCTGGGAGCGACTCGGACCCTGGGATGGCACGGGTGCTACCCACGCCGAGGATTGCGGGCCCTACCTCCATCAGGGTTTCCACCAGCACCTACGTTATTGGCTCCTCCTCCTCCGTTTCCACCTCCGAATTCTCTACACACTGCGCCACTCCCCCATCAGCCAGTAGCTGGAAGCAGTGTAGCACTGCAGTGGGGAAGCGTCAACAGGCCGTGCTGAAGCTGATCTGCCTTGGGGACAAACAGCACACGGCCTCAGAGCTGTTGCAGGGGATTAGTCACCAGACCGAGCAGTGGCTCTCGCCACTCAACCTGCAACCAGGCATGGTTGTGTGTGATAATGGGCGTAACTTGGTGGCGGCTTTGGAGCTCGGCAAGCTCACACACGTACCATGCCTAGCGCATGTATTTAATTTAGTGGTGCAGCGATTTCTAAAAACCTACCCCAATGTGCATGATCTCTTGACCAAGGTGCGCCGCGTGTGTGCACATTTCCGTAAGTCATCTACAGCTTCGGCCGGCCTATTGAAGCTGCAGCAGCGCTTACAATTGCCAGCTCACCGGCTGCTGTGTGACGTGAGCACGCGCTGGAACTCCACCTTCCACATGTTGGCCCGGCTTTGTGAGCAGCAGAGGGCAGTAGTGGAGTACCAGCTGTTACACGGTCGTCGCCTCTCCGTTCAACTTCCTGTAATCAGAAGTGAGGAGTGGGAATGGATGTCAGACCTCTGCGAGGTTTTACGCAATTTTGAGGAATCGACACAGATGGTGAGCGGCGATAACGCTATTATCAGTGTAACCATCCCACTTCTGTGTCTACTGAAACGCTCGCTGCTCACAATTAAAACCGACGCTTTGCATGTGGAAGAGGTGGAAATGGGGGAGGAAGAGCTTACACAAGGTGATAGCCAGAGCACCCTCACTTCGTCTTCTCAGCGACAATTGGAGGAGGCGGAGGAGGAGGAGGAGGAGGAGGAAGACACGGTTGCCTCCGCTACAGAGGGTAGCCATGGAACTTTAGTTCCATCTCTTCAGCGTGGGTGGGCAGAAGAGGAGGAAGAGGATGAGGAGATTGAGAGTCATCCTCCTGGTGAGGACAGCGAAATCTTGACTGTTGGTACTCTGGCACACATGGCTGACTTTATGTTAGGCTGCCTTTCCCGTGACCCACGCGTTATACGCATTTTAAACAACACGGATTACTGGGTGTTCACCCTTCTGGACCCCCGCTACAAAGATAATTTCTCATCTCTCATTCCTCCGGTGGAGAGGACAAGCAAAATGGTGCAATACCAGAAGGTTCTTGTTGAAAAATTGCTCCAAAATTTTCCATCTGACAACGCTGGCGGCAGAGTACGTGCTACCTTGGCCAACCGAGAAGGGGAGAAAAGGGGAGCACACAGCAGTTCCGACAAAGGCAGGGCAACACTCTCCAAGGCGTGGGACACCTTCATGACACCCCGCCAGCACCCTCACCCTGATGCGCAGCCTAGTGTCACAAGGAGGGAAAAGTTTTGGAAGATGGTGAAGGAGTACATAGCAGACCGTGTCAGCGTCCTCAATGATCCCTCTGTGCCTTACAACTACTGGGTGTCCAAGCTGGACACGTGGTATGAACTGGCACTCTACGCCTTGGAGGTGCTGGCCTGCCCTGCCGCCAGCGTTCTGTCTGAGCGGGTATTTAGTGCTGCTGGTGGCATCATAACAGATAAGCGTATCCGCCTTTCCACCGACAATGCTGATAGGTTGACACTTATAAAAATGAACAAGGCCTGGATTTCCCCTGACTTCTCCACTCCACTGGAGGAAAGCCTCGGGGGAACATAAACTCACTTTATATATGTTATTTACAATGATGGGAATACTCTGTATTCCCATTCACCCCTTCCACCCAAAAAACGGGTATATGGTTGACTCTTAATCTTCTCATCCTCCTCCTCCTCTTCCATATGCCCTGGGATATAATTTTTATATAGGGCCAGCTCACCAGCGGGCCCTGTGATATAATTTTTATATAGGGCCAGTTCACCAGCGGGCCCTGTTTGACAATTTTTATATAGGTCAGCTCACCAGCGGGCCTTCTCATATAATGTTTTATTGGGTCAGCTCTCTAGCGGGCCCTCTCATATAATGTTTTATAGCGTCAGCTCACTAGCGGGCCTTCGCATATAATGTTTAGGATGGTCAGCTCTGCAGCAGACCCTCACCCATAATGTTTTAGATGGTCAGCTCAGCGCACGTTTCCCTCTTAATCATGGCCTCAGTTCTGAAAATCAAGGAAATTTTTGGGAGAATTTGCCTCTGCGCACGTTTCCCTCTTAATCATGGCCTCAATTCTGAAAATCAAGGAAATTTTTGGGAGAATTTGCCTCTGCGCACGTTTCCCTCTTAATCATGGCCTCAGTTCTGAAAATCAAGGAAATTTTTGGGAGAATTTGCCTCTGCGCACGTTTCCCTCTTAATCATGGCCTCAGTTCTGAAAATCAAGGAAATTTTTGGGAGAATTTGCCTCTACGCACGTTTCCCTCTTAATCATGGCCTCACTTCCGAAAATCAAGGAAATTTTTGGGATAATTTGCAGATGATATACAAGTAAATATACAGCAAATATTGTTTGGTAACAATTTTTCGCCTAAAGTCGTTTTTATTTTCCTTTTTGTGTGTTTTATGGTCAGTCTGTAAAAATGGCGTACTACGGGCGAAAGATCGTTCCCAGCAGCGATGTTGGAGTCCAAGATGCATCCAGACATCCTCCCTATGCTGTCCCTGAACCATTTCTGTAGTGTTTCCATCTTTTTCTGCCCTTTTCCTATGGACCAGGCACCCTCCCCTCATCAGAGCAGGGGGTGCCTGGTGTAATGCTCGAGTCCTCCCATTGACTTCAATGGGGCTCGGGTGCTCGGCCGAGCACTCGAGCCTCAGGGGGTGCTCGGTCAGAGCACCCGAACACCCGAGCATTGGGGTGCTCGCTCATCACTACTCTTTAATTATTTCACCATCACCAGTGTCACTCCGTGGTTGCCTGGGCCTGTTTAATTAAAATAGCGACATGATGATGTCTGACAATCTCTCAGTGCATCATGAGATTGTTAACTGGTCTACCTAGTTACTTACAGCAAAGGATCCATGTCTTATATACCCCATACCCCTAAAGATACCTGATATTTTACTCTCATATTAGTATTACATTGTCCCAATGGCTGAGCGCAGAAGAAATGTAGTTCTCAGGCTATGCTGCAAAACAAAATGTGAGACTTTGAGGTCTTGTAGTTTAGTCTCTTGTAGCTGCACTCATATTCCCAATAGACTGCAAGCAATGTTATTCTAAACCCAACCCTTGAAGTCTATGGGTGGGGGAGGGGGTCTGCCCTTGCAGTAATGGAAGACTGTGGCTTAAAGCGTTAGTAATGTTTCACATAAACAGCAGCTCCATTTAATCTTCATAGTATTTGAGCCATAGAGTGTGTTATTTCAATACTGTGAGAGTTGTAGTTCAAGAGTAATTGAATGATAAAATTTCCCCCTCCCGCGCCTTTTACCTAGTGTAAGCCCCCACTTCACAGATGTGGAATCCAGTCCATAGACCAGACAGCTCACATCAAGGGTCAATATTCTTACTGTTAGAACAATGAAAGCCCTGCCCCCCTTGACAGGTTTTTCAGCTTTTTTCCCTTATCTTAATAGAAGATCGTCCTCTCTGCAATCTACCTGGACACTCCCTGCTGCTCTAAGCTGAGCAGTGTTACATCAATAGAAGGGGCAGGAGGGGGGATAATTTATCATTGAATTACTTTTGAACTACAACTCTGACAGAACTGAAATAACACTCTCCAAGGCCCAAATAGTATGATGATTACTTAGAGCTGCTTTTATTATGAAACATTACTATCCTTTTAAACCACAGACTTCCTTGTTTAGCCTATTCAGCCTGCCATTCAAGAGGATCAGTTTTCCCCTAAAGAGTTGATGCAATCCACTTCTGGACTGCTGCTGTATAAAGAATCCTCTCTATACATATTCACAGCAACATTTTATTTAACCACATACTGGAATATATACAGCAGGGTTGAGAAGTTTGAGACCCACCAGATGTTGTTAGTCCACAATTTTCAGTATCTGCCAGCCAGTCAGACAATAGATCAGAGGTCTCAATACTGACCCCTGCAGCTGAGGCTGAACCTGTGGTCAGATTGACAGACTGAATTGATAGACTTTGTAGTACATTACCTGGGACAGTAACATATTTTAACATAAACTGCGTGTTTTTTTTTTTTTCAGGGCCAGCCCCCCCCCACTGATTTGCAGTCAGTAATGTGAGCGACCATTGACTACTATGAGACATGACAATCTCGTGCTTTCATGCACTGCGACATTGCCATGTCACTATGTCAAACCAGATGACATGGTCAAAGATTTAAATGGTTGCACGCTCTTTCACTTGCGACCTTTCAAAAGTAATTCAAATAAACACACCACACTGGTAAATAATACTGTACCTCTCCATAGGATGCTTTGTGTGAATAGAGCAAAGCGACATTCTGCTAATGCACTGTGATCTATCTGCAGCATGACAATCTGCGCACAGGAACATTTATAGAGTACTGTATAATCTACCAGCAGGTGAGGTGAGTACTCCACTCATCACTGTGCATTATAGACCAGAAACAGAATGTCTCTTTGCTCTATTCACACAAAGCATTCTATGCAGAGGTACACATTATTATTTCCCAGCATGGTGTGTTTCTTTTTTAGATGATTAAAAAACATAAGACACCACTTTAGCAGCTAAAGTGGTATCTTATGTTTTTAACCCTCTAAAAAAGAAACACATCATGCTGGGAAATAAAACTGAGTACCTCTGCATAGAATGCTTTGTGTAAATAGAGCAAAGTGACATTCTGCTAATGCATAGTAATCTATCTATCCTCACATCCAGTCACTCTCCAAATCATGCTGCCTCCACCTCCGCAACATCTCTAAAATCCGACCCTTCCTCACACATGACACTACCAAAATTCTAGTCCAAACACTCATCATGTCCCGTCTTGACTACTGTAGCTCTTTACTAATTGGCCTTCCTTTCACCCGACTAACCCCACTAGAGTCCATAATGAACTCTGCTGCAAGACTAATCTACCTCACTCATCGCTTCTCTGACACCAAACCCCTCTGTCAGTCCCTACACTGGCTCCCATTAACATACAGAATTAAATTCAATATTCTGGTGCTTACTTATAGAGCCCTCACTAACACCGCACCACACTACATTTCATCTCTCATCTGCAAATACACTCCCTCTCGCCATCTTCACTCTGCACACGACCTTCTCCTCTCCACAGCTCTTATCACATCCTCCCACTCCCGACTACAGGACTTCTCCCGTGCTACACCTCAGCTCTGGAATTCCCTCCCCCGCCCAATCAGACTCTCCCCCAGCCTTCAGACGCTCCCTGAAAACTCACCTCTTCAGGGAAGCTTATCAACTACCTCCATAAACAATATCACTAAGAATCACCCCTTGCCTTGACCACTGCACTCAACAGCACTTCTCACTCCCACCCACTGACTGGCAGGTCAGGTGGCAGGAAGCACTTACACCCAATAGCACTTACTCCTTCTGTGTCATTCCTACCTTCCTCTAGACTGTAAGCTGTCACGAGCAGGGTCCTCTGATCCTTCTGTTCTCCACATTTGATTGTACTATTTAATACTTCTGTATGTCTACTCCCTACTGTAAAGTGCTGCGGAATTTGTTGGCACTATATAAATAAAGATTAATAATAATAATAATAATATCTGCAGCATGACAATCTGTGCACAGGAACATTTACAGAGTACTGTATAATCGACCTGAAGGTGATAAACTTTATATGTCCTGTCCTGGACCGTCATGGGTCCTTAAGGGGTTAAAGGTTATTCAGCATGAAATAGAGCTTAGTTATGTACCTGAGGCTGTATAGTCATGCAATTATATTTTGTTATATTTTATTATATGTTCCAAATATGAGTGATTAATCTATTAAACTAAAAGCAATTCTGATATTGGTGTTTTACTAATCTGACAGGTTATATTATAAATATGACTTCTTCACCTGGTTTCAAATATTGATGGTTTTAACTACCAGCAAGAATGAGTTTTTGCATTTAAAAATCATGATTTAAATTGAGTCTTACTGACTAGTGATTTAAATCGATTTGATTTAAATCAAATGCACCCTGGTGATAATCTAAGTAAGCAGGGAGAGGGGAAGACACCACAAAGGGGGGCTATGGAAGGGGAAAGACACACACAGGGGACACAGAGAGGGGCTGGCGGGGACAAAGAGACACACACGGGTTGTGAGAGAGAGACTGACACATAGGGGTGGTGGGGGGAAGTTAGAGACACACAAAGGGGGACAAGATACACTAAAGAGGGTAAGACATTCAAAAAAGGGGATAAAAAAATTCAAAAGGGGGTTAAGAGACACACAGTTGAAGATGCTGATTTTTTTGTGTGTGGGGGGAGGACAGCAAATGCATCATCGCATGTGTAGCCATATGACCAAGTGTATGCATGTATCGCTCATGTGCATGATATACCAAGTTTGTTTATTGCTCATTGGCATGATATACCAGGTTTATGCATTTATTACTTATTTGAATGATATACAAGGTGTATGCATTTATTGCTTATTTGAATGATATAGTATGTGTATGTTTATATATATATATATCCTATATAATAATTCGCCAAGTTGTGTGTAACGCCCGACATGCGCAGTAGATACTGCTGCGCGTGCGGCAGTCACACGCAGTGGAGACTGCCCGCGCCTCGGCTGATACAGAGCTGGACGCTCCTTCGGAGCGCCCAGCTCTGTATCAGCCGCGGCGTGAGCAGTCTCCACCGCGTGTGACTGCCCCGCGACCGGCTGCCAGAGGCTCTGTATCAGCCGAGGCGCGGGCAGTCTCCACTGTGTGACTGCCCCGCGACCGGCTGCCTGAGGCACTGTGGCCCGTGTAACGGG
The DNA here is from genome assembly GCA_037306005.1 of Rhinophrynus dorsalis. Taxonomy (NCBI): domain Eukaryota; kingdom Metazoa; phylum Chordata; class Amphibia; order Anura; family Rhinophrynidae; genus Rhinophrynus; species Rhinophrynus dorsalis. The sequence goes on along the minus strand of CM074724.1, from coordinate 220,881,659 downwards.
CTGTTCAACTAGTATATATATATATATATATATATATATATAATGTGTGTGTGTAAACCTACATGCACAATTTGTCCCATTATGCTTACAGTATTTTACCATTGTGTTTTTTTTAAAATGTTCTTATTTATCAATGGTCGCAGACCTCATATGTGCATATACAAGTTTTTTGTTTTTCTTTCATGGTGACGTTTTAATAATGAACGTTTATTAAAGGGATAGTAACACTATCGTGTTATGGAAAAATAAATCCTTCACTGGAACAGTCTTCTACATGTTCTTGGTTTGCAAGCAGACGTAGGAGACCTTGTCAGTGAAGCATTTCTTTTTCATTAAGGTAATCTTGGCTCTGCTGAAGAGCCTCCGCCGGTCCCAGGACCGGATTCCCCTGCAGTCAGATACAGCGCTGATGTCAGGGGAGGGGGGAACTTTGAAAGCACCTATCTCTCAAACCATAAAGGTTTGAGAGATGCTGCTGGGCTCGTTTAATTTGGATTTTTAAGGGCTACAAGATAAATTTAACTTTAATGAAAGTATTACTATCCGTTTAAAGAGTGATAAGGCTATTTCTATTTTATTTAGTTATTTTAGTTGATTGCTAGTGATGGGACACCATAATTGGTGATGCAACTACATTTATCACAGCACACTTTGAAAACGTTTGTTTTATTAAAGGGATGGTAATGTTTCACAAAAACAGCAGCTCCAATTAATCTTTATAGTATTTGAGCCACAGAGAGTGTTATTTCAATATTGTCAGAGTTGTAGTTCAAGAGTAATCGAATGATAAAGTATCCCACGCCAGCCCCTTTTACCTAGTGTTACACTGCTCTCCTCAGATGTGGAATCTGGTTGTAAGACCAGACAAATAACAGCAGGGGACAATCTTCTTTCTCTGAGAACAATGAAAACCCTGCCCTCCTTGACAGGTTTTTCAGCTTTTTCCCTTATCTTAATTGAAGATTGTCCCTCTCTGCAGTCTACCTGGGCACCTCCCAGCTGTTCCCAGGTGAGCAGGGTTACATCAGTAGAAGGGGCGGGAGGGGGACACTTTATCATTAATCTAGAACTACAACTCTGACAGAATTGAAATAACACTCTCCAAGGCCCAAATACTATGATGATTAATTAGAGCTGCTTTTATTATGAATCATTATTATCCCTTTAAATCTGTTATTCATTGATGTTGATTGTCTTCCCATCCCATAAGAACAGCATGCATTTTTTCTTTCCTTTTTCAGATTGAATTTCCTAGCTAACGATAAAATGGACATCCGTTCATTTTATTCAGTGGTAACTGTTAAGGCCCAGAAGGCTGATATTGCAAAACAGCAGCAACAAGAAAAAAGTCAGCCTGGCCTGTCTTCTCCCTTTGAGGAGTGTGAAGAGCTTGAGAAGGATGACGCTGAATGTGGATATAGCATGACTGACACTTCTGAAATAATATTTGATGATGATGATGATGATGAACCTTTAGTGCAGACTGAAGAAGCAAGCACCTCCTCACAAAGCAATATCCAACACAGTGCTTATGAAGAGGATCTCAGTGAAGATGAACTGCCACAGAGTGTACAACATCTGCTAGCATTGAAAAAGCAAAGGTACAAGGACCAGATGATATCAGCCAGCGTGCTACTGAAGGGCCAAGACAGCCTGTATTAAAAAATACCCTCAGAAACAAATTGGAGCACGTTTAAGATCATTCAGACCACAGTGGTTTCAATCATTTCAATGGCTGCAGTATTCTATTTCCCAGGATGCAGCATACTGTTTTCCATGCCGATTTTTTTCATCTTCAAAATATATCTCCATGGGCATGTTAAAAAAGTATCATTTGTCAACATAGGGTACAAAAACTGGAAAAATGCACTCGAAACTGGAAAAGGAATACTGCAGCATGAGAAGTCTGCTTCACACAAGGATTCGCCACTGCTCTTCACAGGTTTTTCAGGTTTTCCTTATGCTCACTGAAGATCGTCCCTCTCTGAAATCCATCCGGACAGTCTTGCTTCTCTGAGGTGAGAAGTGTTACATCAGTAAAAGGGGCAGGAGGGGGATACTTTATCATTCAATTACTCTTGAACTACAACTTGGACAGTACTGAAATAACACTCTCCACAGCCTTAATACTATGAAGATAGTAGAATTTAGTTTTGTAAGGAGTCATTATTGCAGTGATTCATCATGGATTCCACATACAAGCTTGTTTCTTAAAGGGATAGTAATGTTTCATAATAAAAAGAGCTCTAATTAATCATCATAGTATTTGGACTTTGGAGAGTGTTATTTCAATTCTGTCAGAGTTGTAGTTCCAGAGTAATTCAATGACAAAGTGTCCCCCTCCCGCCCCTTTTACTGATGTAACACTGTTCAACCTGAGCAGAAGGGAGGTGCCCAGGTAGACTGCAGAGAGGGACAATCTTCAATTAAGATAAGGGAAAAACCTGAAAAGCCTGTCAACGGGGGCAGGGATTTCATTCTTTTCATAGGAATAAGAGTGTCCCCTTCTGTTATCTGTCCAGTCTATGGACTGCATTCCATATCTGAGAAGAGATTGTTTACACTAGGTAAAAGGGGCAGGAGGGGGAAATTTTGCTTGTGAATATCTCATAAACCATAAAGGTTTGAGAGATAAGACTTATATCATTCTTCATGTTTTTTTAATGCCTACAAAATAAAATAAAGTTAAAACGAAGTATTACTATCCCTTTAAGAAGGATTCTAGGCTAGTACGAAAATTGCAATTTTCTAATGGTATACACAGATCAACAATACACTGCAATACTCTGTTAGTTGATTATGACTGTTGAAATGAAAACAACAAATTCTTTCAGATGGGGTGGGTACAAAATCTCTTTTTTTAACAGTGTAAGGCTTTCATCAAATGTGTGGTCACTTGTTTTATTTGGGAACACTAGTGAGCAGAAAATATCAAAAGTCTTCCATCTAAAGACACTCAGCTATACTGAACACTTCTGAACAGCATCAGTGGCTTTGCTAGCCTCAAAGAAGAACAATAGGGAAGGATGGTCTAGATATGTTAAGCTCCTCCATGTGCATACCTGGGAACTCTCCGGATTTGCCCCGGAGACTCCGGTTCTGACAGAACTTTACCGGGTCTCCGGGGCAGAGGCTGATTACTCCGGATGTGGAGAGTTTCTATTGAAACTCTGCCACATCTGCTTTTTCTCCCGCTGATCCTCAGTCCCCAGCCTTCTGTGTGACACCTTTAACCCTCTGAGTGCCAGAGTGGTAAGGAATGCATTGCTTTGCAATGCATTCCGTACCACTCTGGCACTCAAAGGGTTAAGTCCCCCCCCCCACTCGCGGCAAGCCCCGCCCCTTTTTGCCGCGGTTAGCGTCATTTTTGTCACCCCCTGGTGAACAGAGGACTACCCTCCGGGTAGCCCTCAACTGGAAGTTCCCAGGTATGTCCATGTGGCCCAGAGTAGCCATGCTGGGCAAGAGTGCAGTCTTCATTTACAAAAGGAACAATACAACAAAACTCTCAGTCAGGCAGAATGACTCACTGAATCCCATCTTCGTCCTCATGACTTTATTTTAGCAGGCGAAACATAACCACATTCATCTTCCAGCAGAACTTTACTAATTGAATTTACACACACAAGATAGAAAAGCTAAAATAACAAATTTGTACAAAGAACAATAGTTTTATATAGCTGCTCAATAGAGCCATCTACAGGCAGGAAGACTATACTGCATGGCATTCAATGCTTAACATATGCAATTTGTTGTATATCTCTCTGGCACCCACATGGTTAAACAGCTATCCATTTTACACTGATGCTCAGTCATACTTATCATTGTTTGCAGAATCAGTCTCTTTGCAGTCCCTGTGTGTTCTGTGACAGTCAGTCACTCTTACACTTTGCTTCAGTTCAGTTTTACAGTAGCAAGCAGGAGATGGAGTGAGGCAGAGCCCCCCATGCACACATACACACAAACACATACATACACACACCAGATTTATGACCAGTCCGGGGGACAATTGCTTCCACCAGGTGCCCCAGCCAGTGGGTTTGTGGGGGAAAAGCATTGCTTTATAATGCATTACGCACCCTTTTCTCCATAAGCATACCTGGGAACTCTCCAGTTTTGCCCCGGAGACTCCAGATTTCACAGTGAATTTCCGGGTCTCTCTCAATCTCTGGGTGGCTCCATCCTGCCCTGGTTCCTCCCACTCCCCGCCCTCTTACCCTCGTTCAACATATATTCTGCCCTTTTTTGTCCCGCCCTCCCTCTCATGACTGCCCCTTTTATGATGCAAATTGCATCATTTCCCTTCCCGATTGGCACTGGCAGGGCTACCCTCTGGGTAGTCTTACCTGTCAAGTTTCCAGGTATGTCCATAATGGTTAATCTCGATTGCAAGGCCCCTTGTATTCCCTGCCCCCAACTGTATACTTTATTCAAGTCTTGTCAACTTGTTGTACATTACATGAGAATCTGTTGGTGTCTTATAAATAAATGCTATTAATAAACCATAAACCATATTTGAATATCTGTAAGAAGTATAACTGTATTTGCTTGAATATAAGGCAAGTTTTTTTGTAAAATTTTTATACATTTTAGAATGAAAAACAACCAAGATTTATATTCGAGGTCACCCTATATTTGGGCTGCCCGCTGGATTGGTGGAAGATCCAATCCACCAGGAAACTTGGTTTATCTGATGCCCTCCATCCCTCCACCTCATGGCTGTCCAAGATCAATCCTCAAGGGCCAACAAAAGGCCAGGATTTAAAGATTTTCCTGATTATGCACAGGTGAGTTAATCGGTGGCTCATTCATTTTGATTGGCCCACTTGTGCTTAAGCAAGGAAATCCATAAATTCTGTAATGTTGGTGGCCCTTGAGGACTGAACTTGGACAGCCCTGCACTATATGATAGAGTACTGATACATCTGCAGCCCTGTAGAAGTGCGGTCTGGTGAGTGACACGTTTTAATTTGCCACCTGCCTCCTTGCATATGGTATATCCCACTCATTTTTAGGTCCTTTCAGGACCTTATAACAATGCGCAGAGTCAAGCTGGACATGATGTCACTTCTATACTACATATGGTTTAAGCCTGCGCATTCTTAGTAGGTCCTTAAAGGACCTAAAAGGATGTGGAATAAATGCAAGGAGGTGGGTGGCAAATTCAAACTCTTTGCCAGCCATACCGCACCACACTGTATAAAGCTGCAGCCAGAACACTACAATGCCAGGTAGAGGGAGCTGCGGATGAGATTAGGATGACATGAATGAATGAATGAATGAATGAATGAATGAATGAATGAATGAAGGGAGGGAGGAAGATGAGGGAGAGATGAGTTGAACTAATAAGGGAAATGTGAGTTGAATTAATGAAGAGAGAGAGATGAGGATGGAGAAAAAAGGAGGAAGATAAGGATAGAGAAGAAGGGATGGAGTTGAGGATGCAAATGAAGATGAGGAGATTAATGAAAGGAGGGTGTTGAAGAGAAATGAAAGAGAGGAAGATGACGGGAAGGTGAGTGAAATCCAAGGAACTGATATAGACAGGGTCTCCTTATATTCAGCATGTTTTTTAAGAACATAACAGCTGTAGTTAGGGGTCATCTTACATTTGAGTAGCCTTATATTTGAGTAAATATGGTGCTATTTAGAAATGAAGAACCTATATTAATCTTTACTTTACTATTTGGTACTCAACTCAAACTTTATTTAACACCTTGAACGCTATGGATGATTCTGCCAAATTGCTTTTCAAGGTGCTGGAGAGAGATTCTGAAATCCAAGAGCTTAACAGTTCAGCCAGACCTGCCAACAGGGCACTATGGAGTTTCCCTTTAAACTTAAAAATTTAAGGAAAGGGGAATTGTTTTTAATGTGAATAGTATCCCATAATGTCCTTCTCTGTGTCAAATGTGATATCTATTTGTTCTGAACCGTTTCTGTTGAGCCGATAAAACAAATGTGACAAAATCCAAATTTAACATGGGAAATTACTTTTTTCAAACCTTTGAACGCTGAAAATACTCAGAAGATTTGTACCAGATTTTCAGAGTTTATCCAGGTGACCTGGATTCCAAAATTTAGACAAATTCATAATTTCAATAAAAAGCGATAAACATATGGAAATCAACTTTTAGCAAAGGAATCCTGTTTGAACTTTAAACTTTGTCCATGTTGCTGAAATTAATAATACTAATTATTATAGCGGAAGAGTATTACAAGGATCATAGGAAAGACACATGGGCTAAAATTATAGACCATTGGTTTACAGGTCCAGCCCTCAGTACAATTAATTAAGGATGTCCTTAATTAAGCACAGATAATGCAATCAAAATGACTGAGCCATGGAGTACCAAGCTGTGAACAAACAAGGATGTATTGAAAACGGTGTGTCCATGGACTAAATTTGAGAAAAACTGCTGCAGATGTAGGTTAAACATAGTTCCTTTCAGGCATCAGTTCTACAACTTGTGCTTGATACAGGCTTCAACAGCTGGACTATTATGTAACACTTTAGTATTAACTCTTTGTGTGCCAGAGCGATGTTCAACACTGGACACTCCTCTGGCACTCAATGGGTTAAACTACAACTGCAAGAATGTGCATATATTTGGTTGTTAACCCTTTGCAACCGAATAGATGTAGAATTTTTGGGGAACAAGCAATATCATCTGACAGGAAGAGGAAATGCCTTAGATTTTTAGAAAGTTGTACCACAGCCAAGTATAAATGCCACCCTAAAAATATAGTCTGGAACGTGGACGTTAATACATGCTAACAACCTTGACTCCCTCCCATAGTTTATTTTTGAACAAGGACAGTGTGTGAAGGTAATTTGAGAATGGTGGGGAAGTCAATGCTTTTCTTTTATGTCTTCATTCAAACAGGTTGTTGGCCGATTGTGGGATTATCTGGACAAGTTTGTGGAAGTATCGGCATAGTATATATCCTGAATATTTTAGGCCTGTATTAAAGCTGCAGACAATAATACTATACAGATATTAGATAGGTTTATACTCTGGCACCTACTGAACCGTAACTATTTCACTGCCAGAGGAGTATCCAAAGCATTGCAAAGGAATGCGTTGGATACCTGTCTGGCCTTCAAATAGTTAATACTTTCATGTAATGGTTTATGTTGTGTTTTTGTATTTGTTTACTTGCAGATTAACTTGAGTCTGGTGGTAATAATACTGGAAAAATGTCAAAAATTATCTAAAATACTACGTAGTAAATCTGTAATGTCATATGTTTGAAAAAGGTCAAATAATTCATAAATTATTTAGTCAAAATTAACTCAAAAAGTAAAATTTATACTGTAGAAATCATCATCCACAGAAAAATGCATCAGATTGCCAGAGGGATCATGAAACACATTGCAGAGAAACCTGTTGAAAAACCTCTGTTAGCCAAAGGGTGAAGTGTTAGAATATGCTACCTACTACATAATACAGGTACATGTCTTTAGCAAATCAAATAAAAGAGCACATGCCAAGCATTAGACTGGAGAAATATCTGACATTTGGAAGGGGACAAAAAGTGCCATTGAAAACACTAGGAATTTGGGGCATTTTTATTTGTCCCCTATGATGCAGTTTGTTTGCTCCATAATTGTACTACTGCTTTTTAACCCTGTGAATGAAAGAGTATCCAACACGTTGCTGGCGTACGGACAGAACTCTGAGTCCATCCCCTGTTATTATATGGAATCAACATTGTCAGTTTTATAAAAACGATAATATTTGCACTGTTTAGTTCAATATTTGGAAAGAAACATTCTTTGATAATATATATTCATGTGTATATATCTATGATCTCTATACATAGAATGTTCTACAGTTATTTTTTAAAGTTAAAATGGAGTTAATAGCCTTATTTGGTTTGGTTCAAAATTAATTTGCAATGCTCAATTTTAAATCATATCTTTTCCAGTTCTTTTCCCCATTTTCTAAGCTGGATTTAACCCCCAGTTTAATCCTAAATTTGTGAATAAACTATTATGTATTGGCAATAACATGTGATTCCAAAATAAATGTTTAACCCTTTGCCAGAGGGGTGGGCATGGTATTGCTTTGCAATGTGTTACTTATCCCTCTGGCATCCAAAGGGTTAAATGGATTGACATTGTCAATCCATTTAATTATTTAACTTTGACTCACATTGTTTTTCCTCTACATAATAGATTTATTCAATAACTATCATATCTAGACCTTTAGTGGGAAGTTCTTAAGTCTTTGTGTCCATCTGTCTTTTATTTGTCTCTATTGGTCTGTCTCTCTGTACTTGCCTATGTCTGGCTGCCTTTCTGATTATGTCTGTCTGTCTGTCTCTCTGCCCTTGTTTGCATGTGTACCAATATATGTTGACATATATCGACCTATATACTACTGAATATGCAGAGAGGTTCACCCTTGATTATGTTCCACACCATGAATCTGAATGAAAAATTGGATTAGAAGTCAACCTTAATCAAGATTAACCCTTTGAGTGCCAGAGGGGTATCCAATGCATGGATACCCCTCTGGCATTCAAAGGGTTAAGTTCCCCAAAACACATATGTATTATTGTAATCATAAATATGGGACATCAGTAGTGTTGAGCGAGCATGCTCGGCCGAAGCTCGGTTCGGCTCGAGCATCGCTCTGCTCGGCACATGGCGGTACTCGTACGAGTACCGCATGTGCTCGACCGCCATGTTCGGGTCTCCTCCCTGCACGTTTTGCGGCTGCTGCGTAGCCAATAAACGTGCATGGAGGCTCTGACATCAGTGTAATGCCAGCAGCCATGTTGGCTGCTGGCATTACACTGATTGGCTGGCCAGAACCCGTGATCGGGTGCTGTATAGCACCTGACCAGCGAGTTCGGCTCAGTCTTAGCCAGGGAGAGATGAGGATAGGAAGGGAAAGTCAGTGTAGGGAGAAGAAAAGCGAGTTTGTTAAAAAAAAAGACCCAAAAGTCCTTTTTAGGACTACTGTGTGTGGGGGCAGCAGTTTATTTTGTTTGGGGGGGCAGAGATATAAAAAAAAAAATCTTCATATATTCTGTTCACTGTGCCTAGCCGCAGATTAGCAGCACATTCTGTTTAGTGTGCAAAGTTGCAGATTAGAGCACATTCTGTTCAGTGTGCAAAGTTGCAGATTAGCAGCACATTCTTTTTAGTGTGCAAAGTTGCAGATTAGAGCACATTCTGTTCAGTGTGCAAAGTTGCAGATTAGCAGCACATTCTGTTTACTGTGCAAAGTTTCAGATTAGGAGAACATTCTGTTAAGTGTTCAAACTGTAAAATATCAAAGTCACATATTCCATTCACTGTGCGTAGCCGCAGTTAAGACGCAAATTCTGTTTACTGTGCAAAGTTTCAGAATAGGAGAACATTCTGTTAAGTGTTCAAACTGTAAAATATCAAAGTCACATATTCCATTCACTGTGCGTAGCCGCAGTTAAGAAGCAAATTCTGTTTACTGTGCAAAGTTTCAGAATAGGAGAACATTCTGTTAAGTGTTCAAACTGTAAAATATCAAAGTCACATATTCCATTCACTGTGCGTAGCCGCAGTTAAGAAGCAAATTCTGTTTACTGTGCAAAGTTTCAGAATAGGAGAACATTCTGTTAAGTGTTCAAACTGTAAAATATCAAAGTCACATATTCCATTCACTGTGCGTAGCCGCAGTTAAGAAGCAAATTCTGTTTACTGTGCAAAGTTTCAGAATAGGAGAACATTCTGTTAAGTGTTCAAACTGTAAAATATCAAAGTCACATATTCCATTCACTGTGCGTAGCCGCAGTTAAGAAGCACATTCTGTTTACTGTGCAAAGTTTCAGAATAGGAGAACATTCTGTTAAGTGTTCAAACTGTAAAATATCAAAGTCACATATTCCATTCACTGTGCGTAGCCGCAGTTAAGAAGCACATTCTGTTTACTGTGCAAAGTTTCAGAATAGGAGAACATTCTGTTAAGTGTTCAAACTGTAAAATATCAAAGTCACATATTCCATTCACTATGCGTAGCCGCAGTTAAGAAGCAAATTCTGTTTACTGTGCAAAGTTTCAGAATAGGAGAACATTCTGTTAAGTGTTCAAACTGTAAAATATCAAAGTCACATATTCCATTCACTGTGCGTAGCCGCAGTTAAGAAGCACATTCTGTTTACTGTGCAAAGTTTCAGAATAGGAGAACATTCTGTTAAGTGTTCAAACTGTAAAATATCAAAGTCACATATTCCATTCACTGTGCGTAGCCGCAGTTAAGAAGCACATTCTGTTTACTGTGCAAAGTTTCAGAATAGGAGAACATTCTGTTAAGTGTTCAAACTGTAAAATATCAAAGTCACATATTCCATTCACTGTGCGTAGCCGCAGTTAAGAAGCACATTCTGTTTACTGTGCAAAGTTTCAGAATAGGAGAACATTCTGTTAAGTGTTCAAACTGTAAAATATCAAAGTCACATATTCCATTCACTGTGCGTAGCCGCAGTTAAGAAGCAAATTCTGTTTACTGTGCAAAGTTTCAGAATAGGAGAACATTCTGTTAAGTGTTCAAACTGTAAAATATCAAAGTCACATATTCCATTCACTGTGCGTAGCCGCAGTTAAGAAGCACATTCTGTTTGCTGTGCAAAGTTGCAGATTTTCAGCACATATTCCGTGTAATATGAAGAAGGCGGGTAAAAAGGGACGGGGAAGTGGACGTGATCCTGATAGTTCAGGGCGCGGGTCAGGACGCGTAGAAACTGTGCCTGGTGCCAGAGCACAAGACAGAAAGACATCCACCATACCTAGCTTCATGTCTCAGTTTACAGGGCGTCGCAGGACATCACTCTCGAGGTCCGACCACTGCGAACAGGTGGTCGGTTGGATGACAGCTGATACTGCTTCCAGTCGGTTAAGCACCACCCTGTCTTCCACCAAGTCCACTCTCAGTAGCCAAGAGTCTGGTCAACATAATCCTCACTCTGATCATCCTTCCTCCCACCATACACGGTCTGGTCAAAGAAGTGATCCCACACTGGGATATAGTGAGGAGCTCGTCTCATCACCAATCCTTAATTTGAACCTCTCTCCAAGCACGCTTGCAGAGGAACATGACATCTTGTGCCCTGATTCACAACCTCTAGAGGGTACCCAATCACAAGAAGATGACAGAGGTGAACGGCATTTAAGGTCAAAGGAAGTGGATGATGATGATGATGAGACACAGTTGCCATTAAATCAACCACTATTACTGTCTCAAGACCTTGATGAGGAGGATGATATACAGTTGTCAATGACTGAGTATGTGGTGGGATCAAGACATGAGGAGGATGATCAGAGTGAGGAAGTGGAGGAGGACTTGGTGGACGATGAGGTGACTGACCCCACCTGGGAAGGTGTAGAGCCGAGCGATGACAGCAGTCCTGAGGGTGAGCCATCTGCAGCACCGCAACAGGCTGGAAGAGGCAGTGGTGTGGCTACAGAAAGAAGGTGGACCGCACCAAACCGGCCCGCAAATGTCCCACGGAGCACCCCCTTGCGTAAATCTCCCTTGCCAAGGGGTAGGTGTTCCGCGGTATGGCGTTTTTTTAAGGAAAGTGCGGACGACAAAAGAATTGTAGTTTGCAACCTGTGCAACACCAGAATGAGCCGAGGCATGAACACTAGAAACCTCACCACCACCAGCATGATCCGACACATGGCATCCAAGCACCGTAATAAGTGGGAGGAACGCCCGGATTGCCAATCTGTGTCTGCAGGCCACACCACTGCCTCCTCTTCCCCTGTTTTCGGTGCCGGCCAATCGCCTGTCGAAGGCGCAGGCCCGCATACCTCCCGCCCTGCACCTGTACCATCTGAAGCACCATCAGCGACCACATCCACTTCCCTGTCCCAGCACAGCGTCCAAATGTCGTTACCCCAGGCATTTGAGCGCAAGCGAAAATACCCAGCCACCCACCCACAGGCCATAGCACTAACCTCACACCTTTCCAAATTACTGGCCATCGAAATGCTGCCATTTAGGCTTGTGGAGACTGAGTCCTTCCGCAGCCTGATGGCAGCAGCTGTCCCTCGGTACGCAGTCCCCAGCCGCCATTACTTTTCCCGGTGTGCCGTCCCCGCCTTACACCACCATGTGTCCCGTAACATCACCCGTGCCCTGACCAACGCAGTTACTGGGAAGGTCCACTTAACGACTGACACATGGACAAGTGCTTGTTACCAGGGACGCTACATTTCCCTGACGGCACACTGGGTGAATGTCGTGGAGGCTGGGAGCGACTCGGACCCTGGGATGGCACAGGTGCTACCCACGCCGAGGATTGCGGGCCCTACCTCCATCAGGGTTTCCGCCAGCACCTACGTTATTGGCTCCTCCTCCTCCGTTTCCACCTCCGAATTCTCTGCGCGCAGCGCCACTCACCCATCAGCCGGTAGCTGGAAGCAGTGTAGCACTGCAGTGGGGAAGCGTCAACAGGCCGTGCTGAAGCTGATCTGCCTTGGGGACAAACAGCACACGGCCTCAGAGCTGTTGCAGGGGATTAGTCACCAGACCGAGCAATGGCTCTCGCCACTCAACCTGCAACCAGGCATGGTTGTGTGTGATAATGGGCGTAACTTGGTGGCGGCTTTGGAGCTCGGCAAGCTCACACACGTACCATGCCTAGCGCATGTATTTAATTTAGTGGTTCAGCGATTTCTAAAAACCTACCCCAATTTGCATGATCTCTTGACCAAGGTGCGCCGCGTGTGTGCACATTTCCGTAAGTCATCAACAGCTTCAGCCGGCCTGTTGAAGCTGCAGCAGCGCTTACAATTGCCAGCTCACCGGCTGCTGTGTGACGTGAGCACGCGCTGGAACTCCACCTTCCACATGTTGGCCCGGCTTTGTGAGCAGCAGAGGGCAGTAGTGGAGTACCAGCTGTTACACGGTCGTCGCCTCTCCGTTCAACTTCCTGTAATCAGAAGTGAGGAGTGGGAATGGATGTCAGACCTCTGTGAGGTTTTACGCAGTTTTGAGGAATCGACACAGATGGTGAGCGGCGATAACACTATTATCAGTGTAACCATCCCACTTCTGTGTCTACTGAAACGCTCGCTGCTCACAATTAAAACCGACGCTTTGCATGTGGAAGAGGTGGAAATGCGGGAGGAAGAGCTTACACAAGGTGATAGCCAGAGCACCCTCACTTCGTCTTCTCAGCGACAATTGGAGGAGGCGGAGGAGGAGGAGGAGGAGGAGGAAGACACGGTTGCCTCCGCTACAGAGGGTAGCCATGGAACTTTAGTTCCATCTCTTCAGCGTGGGTGGGCAGAAGAGGAGGAAGAGGATGAGGAGATTGAGAGTCATCCTCCTGGTGAGGACAGCGAAATCTTGCCAGTTGGTACTCTGGCACACATGGCTGACTTTATGTTAGGCTGCCTTTCCCGTGACCCACGCGTTATACGCATTTTAGACAACACGGATTACTGGGTGTTCACCCTTCTGGACCCCCGCTACAAAGAGAATTTCTCATCTCTCATTCCTCCGGTGGAGAGGACAAGCAAAATGGTGCAATACCAGAAGGTTCTTGTCGAAAAATTGGGAGCACACAGCAGTTCCGAGAAAGGCAGGGCAACACTCTCCAAGGCGTGGGACACCTTCATGACACCCCGCCAGCACCCTCACCCTGATGCGCAGCCTAGTGTCACATGGAGGGAAAAGTTTTGGAAGATGGTGAAGGAGTACGTAGCAGACCGTGTCAGCGTCCTCAATGATCCCTCTGTGCCTTACAACTACTGGGTGTCCAAGCTGGACACGTGGTATGAACTGGCACTCTATGCCTTGGAGGTGCTGGCCTGCCCTGCCGCCAGCGTTCTGTCTGAGCGGGTATTTAGTGCTGCTGGTGGCATCATAACAGATAAGCGTATCCGCCTTTCCACCGAAAATGCTGATAGGTTGACACTTATAAAAATGAACAAGGCCTGGATTTCCCCTGACTTCTCCACTCCACTGGAGGAAAGCCCCGGGGGAACATAAACTCACTTTATATATGTTATTTACAATAATGGGAATATTCTGTATTCCCATTCACCCCTTCCACCCAAAAAACGGGTATATGGTTGACTCTCTTCCATATGCCCAGTGATATAAATTTTATATAGGTCAGCTCACCAGCTGGCCCAGTGATATAATTTTTATATAGGGCCAGCTCACCAGCGGGCGCTGTTTGACAATTTTTATATAGGTCAGCTCACCAGCGGGCCTTCTCATATAATGTTTTATTGGGTCAGCTCTCTAGCGGGCCCTCTCATATAATGTTTTATAGCGTCAGCTCACTAGCGGGCCTTCGCATATAATGTTTAGGATGGTCAGCTCCGCAGCAGACCCTCACCCATAATGTTTTAGATGGTCGGCTCAGCGCACGTTTCCCTCTTAATCATGGCCCCAGTTCAGAAAAATCAAGGTAATTTTTGGGAGAATTTGCCTCTGCGCACGTTTCCCTCTTAATCATGGCCTCAGTTCAGAAAAATCAAGGAAATTTTTGGGAGAATTTGCCTCTGCGCACGTTACCCTCTTAATCATGGCCTCAGTTCCGAAAAATCGATGAAATTTTTTGCAGAATTTGCAGATGATATACAAGTAAATATACAGCAAATACTGTTTGGTAACAATTTTTCGCCTAAAGTCGTTTTAATCTTCCTTTTTGTGTGTTTTACGGTCAGTCTGTAAAAATGGCGTACTACGGGCGAAAGATCGTTCCCAGCAGCGATGTTGGAGTCCAAGATGCATCCAGACATCCTCCCTATGCTGTCCCTGAACCATTTCTGTGGTGTTTCCATCTTTTTCTGCCCTTTTCCTATGGACCAGGCACCCTCCCCTCATCAGAGCAGGGGGTGCCTGGTGTAATACTCGAGTCCTCCCATTGACTTCAATGGGGCTCGGGTGCTCGGCCTCCGGGGGCGCTCGGTCAGAGCACCCGAACACCCGAGCATTGGGGTGCTCGCTCATCACTAGACATCAGAGCATGATCAAAGTCTAGGCCAGTCCTGCAACACAAACTAAAACTATCTGAATCACCAGGGACATGGCCCATATTTTATACCAAGGCTTCTGAAACCCTGAGTCAGCCACAAGACTCATGTCCCCCCCACTCCCATCCCTGAAAGCTCTGGAGAAGAGAGGACAAATCTGGAGCCAGGGTTTAAGCCTGTATATCTGTATCCAATAGTAAATATGCAGTCTTCCCTGTCCTGGCTTTGTACTCCCTCTCACCCAGTACTAGCTCTCTGTTACAATGGTGGACCCCTGGGAGGTTGCCCATTATTCCAAAATTTTTATCTAAACAAAAATCTGCCAGTACAGTCCCCAAATATGCATCATTCCACATCTGCAGGTGATACACTGATTCCACCAGCCTGAAGCTAGGTAACCTGGAGTAGGGATGTCTGTCCTGTGTGGCTGATGGACAGAGGGCTAAACCTTTATTCAAGCCCTCAAAGATTAACCTGGGGCTAGTAGGTATTGCAGAGGACTGCAGGACTACAGGCCAGGCAGGTATTAGCCTACCAGGGAGAGCAACAGCACCATCAGGTCAGTGAACTCTCTAGCACTGGGGTGCTGAAATAAAGTCTTTAAACCATAGAGCTGGGTACAGCTGCTATATATATGTTTTTCAGAATCTGCACACACAAAATAGGCAGATAGGTAGCATGGATTCTGCAATTAATAATTCAGATTTCAATAAATGCAAATAACAATATATATATATATATATATATATATATATATATATATATATATATATATATATATATATATAGCAGCACACATATCAGCTAAGTTTTGAGGTGACCTTGGTTCCATTTGTTTCTCTGAAACTTGCATATGATTACTGCAATATATGGGAATCTAATCCCTTAAAGGGATAGTAATACTTCGTTTTAACTTTATTTTATTTTGTAGGCATTAAAAAAACATGAAGAATGATATAAGTCTTATGTCTCAAACCTTTATGGCTTAAGAGATATTCACAAGCAAAGTTCCCCCTCCCGCCCCTTTTACCTAGTGTAAGCAATCTCTTCTCAGATGTGAGTCTGGTTGTATGACAGTACAGATAACAGAAGGGGACAATTTTCTTTGTATGAAAACAATGAAAGCCCTTCCCCCCTCGACAAGCTTTTCAGGTTTTTTCCTTATCTTAATTGAAGATTGTCCCTCTCTGCAATCTACCTGGGCATCTCCCTTCTGATCTGGCTGAACAGTGTGACATCAGTAAAAGAGGCGGGAGGGGGACACTCTGTCATTGAATTACTCTGGAACTACAACTCTGACAGAATTGAAATAACACTCTCCAAAGTCCAAATACTATGATGATTAATTAGAGCTGCTTTTATTATGAAACATTACTGTCCCTTTAAACTACATGTGGCTGCATCTTAATCTATATCCTCTTTCCATGAAAAATTGGGTTCTTCTCCTGGAGGGAGATGACATCCAGGTGACAAGCATTGGCAATTTTACAAGTAGAAGTGTGAGTTAGAACTACAATTCTTCTAGTTGATCAATGTATCCTCAAGCCTGCCCAACAGCACATGTTTTCAGGATCTCCTTAAGTGAATTTTGTTAACTAAGGCAGATCCTTAGAATCAATGGGCCACTGATTCATTCATTTTTGCTCTTCTGAGGACTGAGGAAATCCACTGATTCATCCACCTTTGTTATTCTGAAGACTGAGGAGATCCTGAAAACCTACACCATTGGTGTGTGTGTGGTGGGGCTGAGGACGGGGTTGAGTGCACCTAGACTAGTCCTCTTTTACATAGGGTCATATGGGGAATAATCCTTGAACAAATCAACTGCATTAAAAGAACAAGTACAAATTCCCCAGATTCTCATTTCACCACTAGCTACAGGTCTCTAATGCATCATGAAGTGAGGCTGATGTACTAAGAATAATTGGAGGAATTCTGTAGCAAACCAGCTGAACAGTTAACATTCTCAATTTTTTCAATGGGACTACTAATAACGTAAATTCTAGAGATGTCTTCAAGGTAGTGCTTCATAATACATTCAAGACCTATTTAGCATTCATATGATTAAAAGCCCAATTTAAATCAGTGGGAATGGTTATTTATTCTCTGTGGTCAACTGGTTTAGTCCGAGTTGTTCCTCCTTGAGGTTGAGGGACTAAACATTAGAGCAAGCCAGCTATAACATAGGTGGCAAATAAAATCCCACTAATGTAATGGGACTTTAACTCCTTGAATGTGAGTTAAAAGGCCAATTTTATGTAACTCTGATGTAACTGTCTGCCACATTTTTCTTGCTAAATTTTGTTGAATTTTCAGACTTTATTAGATTAGAAAATAATGTGCTGGTTTACTGTTACAGGGTCAATTTGTATTTTCTTTGAATATGCAATGTTACAAAAGAAATTCTATAAACATTTATCTTAGAAAAAGGAAAAAAAAAACATTTGAATCAACGGAGAGTTCATCATTATTAGCACTTGGGCAAATGTCCCATAATGATTTCCATAGTTATATCTATATTTCTATCTTCACTAAAAGGAATGAGCAATATAAACATTATCATGACTTCAGATATTGACATTTCCTGGATACTAAGGTGCTGATCCTACATACTATATGTTATTGTCTGATATTCTCTGGTTTATGGGAGAAATATAATTTATTAAACATATGGTTTTGTATCAGTCCCTAACACACGGAAACATTTTAAAATCTTTATAGAGAGCACAAATGTTTCCAAAATCTCAGCATCCTTCCCGATATCCTAGAACCAGAAAACTCCAGGAACAAATTAAAAAGCACTTTTTTCAAGCAGGAAGTGAGATTTACATTTTACAGAGTTCTATTGTGGCAAGAGTATACAAATCCCTTTTCAGATTTGTTTTCCACTGAATTTTATTTTCTGTCAAAATCTGTTACAACAGAACTTTCTGCAATGCAATTAGTTTTCTTCAAGTTAAGGTGAGAATGTCTGGAATGAAATTCCTCCGATTATCTAAACATCAGTCAATGATTCTGCAGTTATGAAACCATAGATTATGAACCTGTCTGTGTATAAGACGGATACATGTGTAGCAATTCAATCAGCTAAAATTCAACAGGCAGTTAAGGGAAAGTATTACATAATTTTAATCTTTATAATTTGAATGAATATTTTTCTGCCAAATAGCAATGCATAACTTCAGTAGGCACCAGGAATGAATGGTAACAACAGGGTACTCCCATGGAATGTTTAAATGTGTCCCTGCTAATGTTAGGTATCTCTTGAGAGGAGGGCCCTTTTAAAGGGATAGTAATACATCATTTTATCTTTATTTTATTTTGTAGGCATTAAAAAAACATGAAGTATGATATAAGTCTTATGTCTCAAACCTTTATGGTTTAAGAGATATTCACCAGCAAAGTTTCCCCTTCCTGACCATTTTACCTAGTGTAAACCATGTCTTCTCAGATGTGGAATGCAGTCCATAGACCAGACAGATAACAGCAGGGGACAAGCTTCTTTCTATTAGAACAATGAAAGCCCTGCCCCCCTTGACAAGTTTTTCAGGTTTTTGCCTTATCTTAATGGAAGATTATCCCTCTCTGCAGACTACCTGGGCACCTCCCTTCTGATCTGGCTGAACAGTGTTACATTAGTTTAATGGGCGGGAGGGGGAGATTTTGTCATTGAATTACTCTTGAACTACAACTCTGACAGAATTGAAATAACACTCTTCAAAGTCCAGATACTATGAAGATTAATAAGAGCTGCTTTTATTATGAAACATTACTATCACTTTAAGGTGTGGTTAGAGAGGAACATGTGCTCCATAATGGAGACTACCACTTGGAGCTGCATAAGAGTCCCACCATAGCAAGGAGGATTTCCCTTGGACCAGGGCCCATCCAATCAAGCAATGGCAGGTCCTGGGAACACAATGAGGAAGTAAAAACAAAAAGAAGAACAGGGCGCAGATCCATCTAAGAGCAAATCTGTAAGTAATCCGGATAATAGTATCCCCCCGCTCTTTTGCACTCACCAAAATTCTTGTATATAATTGCCTTTTAGATATAGACAAATAATTGTCCCAGGTTTAGACCACTTTCATTCGATCTTCCTTCTCTGGTGTCCGATATGGGTAAATCAGATGTACCGCAATATATATCCAATATTATTTATTTGAGTGAGCAATGCACTTATAATATTTAAAAGTACAATAGTAATAAAAAAATTCAAATGTCCAACACGTTTCGTGTCTTAATTTAACACTTTTTCAAGGACTACAATACATGAATTAAAATATAGCACATACCTTAAAATATTTCAGGAGCTTAAATATCTTTTTGTTCCAGATCAAGTTCATTTCTGGCGTTTCTTTGAAAGTCCGTGTACTGCACATGTGCGGAATTCGATTCAACTCTATGGTTTCTACCGTTACGACTCTATCGTGCCTTCCACTGATGGAACGATAAACGGTTCAATCCACTTGTAAATCCGCTGTTTAAATAGTTACATCTTAGTTCCTATAGCTAATTGCAGTATTTCGGTTTTCTATAGAATACAGCCAGACATTGAACTTTTAATGATAATAATTAAAATAATACTAACTACTCTAACAGCAAATATATACCAAACTCTATTTTAAAACAATTATGTGTATCAAAATCAGTATGAAAAGACACAATGAGAAAGATCATTGTGGTCCCCACAGGGGATGTTTGCAGGCTGACTTGAGAAATGAGGTGCCAACTGTCTGCTGTGGGCAGAGAGAGAGAGAGAGAGCTCCAAGAGAAGTTTCTTCCAGGGGATTATGCATGAAGATCATCCTAAGCAGAGAAAGGGGATGCTCTTTCATCCCAGTAGAGGGAGAGAAAAACACAGAGTCCCTGGGTGTGGGCTCAAGAGAAGCAGTCTAATACAAGGTTCTCCATCAGAATAGGGTTGCTACTGAAAGCTCTCTATTGACTTGCTGTTTGCCATTCCTGTTAATTAGTTTATTGTTCCCTTAATGAAAACCACTGGTGCCCAAATACATTGATTTTGCATCTTCACTGCCCCACAAGGCCCACAACCTTATTAAGGGGTCAGCAGAGGAAGAATATTGTATGAACATTGGAGGTCTCTGGGAATGGTTATGACTGACACATCCAGGATAACATTTCAGGAGCAATCTGAGGAAAAAGGTGTTAGAAACTGAAGTCATTGAATGAAGTAAACTCAGTTTATAAGAAATATATCTTGTAGGCATTTTCCTTCTCAGTAAAAAGGGTATTTAATCACTTAAGTGCCAGAGAGTTACATAATACATTGCTTTGCAATGCGTTGTGTTCTCCTCTGGCATTCAAATGGTTATCCAAATAGGAGATGCTTCATTTAAAAGCTATTACATCTCAAAGCTGCATTTTTTCTGATAACTTGAGTTTAACCACCCTTGTTACAAGAGGCATCTCTTGCTCTCTATGGCAAGCCATCATCTGTGAAAATGGAAACAGTCTCGTTATATGTGTTTACTTTATCTTCTATAATTAACTTTTGTAGATTATATATCCAATTATAAACTATATAGTTTAAAGTAGGTAAGATATAAAAAATGTGAGAACACAGGAAGAGGAGCTCAACGGTATCCACCCGAAGCATCAGACCACAGTTAATGATATGGTTAAAAACTCCAATTTATTGAAAAGATACTTATAAAAGGTTGCACACTGAGGTCATCATAAGTCCATAACAGACATGATCATACAACCAAATGCCTAACGCGTTTCATAAACATACAGTCTACTTAATCATAGGCTACTTGTCCCTTTAATATTTGGAGATTTTTAGTAGCAACCAGTATAAGTATTGTTTTGGTAAATAAAGATATAAAACATTATCTATATGCCTACATTCTGCAGCTGTATACCATAGGTTCTGACTGCCAATTTAATCCCAAATTTCTTCTATCTATTTCATTTGTGCTTTACAATTGTGTGAATTCTGAGCTATTATAGAACATGCCAAAATAGGACAGAGTGTATAGATAAAGACTAGGAGGAAAATAAATTAAATCATCAGTGATGATTAATCTAGGGAGGAAAGATTTTCAGAAGGGGACTGAAAGGTATTGAGACTGACAGATTTTAGGTGTGGAGTGAGAAATTTAAGCAGGGGCACAGATATAGGTGTTTCAGGGGAGCAGGTGGATAAAACAGTGGCAGGTTAGAATGGGGGGAAGTGTGTCTCATCACCAAAATGAGCATAGGACACGACAAAAAATATTTGTCGTTTTATGTACATTTTATGTTTGAGAAAAAAGAAAATTAAAAGATGGATTTATGTGCGATCCCTTCGATTTTTCTGCTTAGGGCCCCCTAAAATTTAGAGCAGCATCTGCTGCAAAATCACGTGAACTGTTCAGTATGTTAGCAAATGCTAACAAAATATGACTTCAGCAAGGTCAAGACTGAGACCTTAGGTATGGTCAGTTACCTGTTAGATATTTTAGGAAAACTTAGGTCAGTGTCCATCAAACTGTGTTCTGAGAAACCTCATGGGTTCTAAGGAATACATTTTGATAAGGCTGCTGCAATTTTATTCTCAAGAGACAGGGAGCCACTCTATTGAGAAAGTTGGATGAGGCTCGGCAAGCAAAATTCACCTATTCCTGGTTCTGGAATTTCCCTCCAACGTCTTCCATACATGGTTCCCAGGTTATGTAACACTTTGATATCACCTTAAGAATAATAAGGAAATGATAATATACAATACTCAGTTCCATAAATGCAATAGGTAAAAGTACCACAAGAAGGCAGATTAAACAAAAACACATCCATTCACAAAGAGCCTTCCTATTGGTAAATAGAATATGTTTCATTTACAATAAACATTCTTTCACTTATCTGATATCTGTTCTTAATCACTCACAAACAGCAGCTGCACTTTATGCCTCACACACTTTTCTTTCCAGCTGTCCTAAGTCTTTTTGACTCAGACTTGCTCTCCTTTCAGGGATGTATTTGCCATTAGGCAGAACAGGCCCCCTCCTAGGATTCAAAATTGTCAGAGGTGTCTCATTCTTCTAAGCCTCTCCAACTCTTTTTAGATGTAGCAGTTTCCAACACAATTTCAAGAGAAAGTGTACTCTTGGGCCATATGTTAAAAGAAGTAGCTTTTGTCATTTGTAATTTTTCAAAGTACAGTGTGGTTGGGATCATTAATATTTTCAGAGAGTGTCAGTTGTGATTGGAAATATGTTGTTTGTCCTGACTGAAATTGTCGTATGTAGAGACAAAAATGTCCTATCTAACGACTAGTGATGAGCGAGCACCCCAATGCTCGGGTGTTCGGGTGCTCTGACCGAGCACCCCCTGAGGCTCGAGTGCTCGGCCGAGCACCCGAGCCCCATTGAAGTCAATGGGAGGACTCGAGCATTACACCAGGCACCCCCTGCTCTGATGAGGGGAGGGTGCCTGGTCCATAGGAAAAGGGCAGAAAAGGATGGAAACACCACAGAAATGGTTCAGGGACAGCATAGGGAGGATGTCTGGATGCATCTTGGACTCCAACATCACTGCTGGGAACGATCTTTCGCCCGTAGTACGCCATTTTTACAGACTGACCATAAAACACACAAAAAGGAAAATAAAAACGACTTTAGGCGAAAAATTGTTACCAAACAATATTTGCTGTATATTTACTTGTATATCATCTGCAAATTATCCCAAAAATTTCCTTGATTTTCTGAAGTGAGGCCATGATTAAGAGGGAAACATGCGCAGAGGCAAATTATCCCAAAAATTTCCTTGATTTTCTGAAGTGAGGCCATGATTAAGAGGGAAACGTGCGCAGAGGCAAATTATCCCAAAAATTTCCTTGATTTTATTGAACTGAGGCCATGATTAAGAGGGAAACGTGCGCTGAGCTGACCATCTAAAACATTATGGGTGAGGGTCTGCTGCAGAGCTGACCATCCTAAACATTATATGCGAAGGCCCGCTAGTGAGCTGATGCTATAAAACATTATATGAGAGGGCCCGCTAGAGAGCTGACCCAATAAAACATTATATGAGAAGGCCCGCTGGTGAGCTGACCTATATAAAAATTGTCAAACAGGGCCCGCTGGTGAGCTGGCCCTATATAAAAATTATATCACAGGGCCCGCTGGTGAGCTGGCCCTATATAAAAATTATATCCCAGGGCATATGGAAGAGGAGGAGGAGGATGAGAAGATTAAGAGTCAACCATATACCCGTTTTTTGGGTGGAAGGGGTGAATGGGAATACAGAGTATTCCCATCATTGTAAATAATATATGTAAAGTGAGTTTATGTTCCCCCGGGGCTTTCCTCCAGTGGAGTGGAGAAGTCAGGGGAAATCCAGGCCTTGTTCATTTTTATAAGTGTCAACCTATCAGCATTGTCGGTGGAAAGGCGGATACGCTTATCTGTTATGATGCCACCAGCAGCACTAAATACCCGCTCAGACAGAACGCTGGCGGCAGGGCAGGCCAGCACCTCCAAGGCGTAGAGTGCCAGTTCATACCACGTGTCCAGCTTGGACACCCAGTAGTTGTAAGGCACAGAGGGATCATTGAGGACGCTGACACGGTCTGCTACGTACTCCTTCACCATCTTCCAAAACTTTTCCCTCCTTGTGACACTAGGCTGCGCATCAGGGTGAGGGTGCTGGCGGGGTGTCATGAAGGTGTCCCACGCCTTGGAGAGTGTTGCCCTGCCTTTGTCGGAACTGCTGTGTGCTCCCCTTTTCTCCCCTTCTCGGTTGGCCAAGGTAGCACGTACTCTGCCGCCAGCGTTGTAAGATGGAAAATTTTGGAGCAATTTTTCAACAAGAACCTTCTGGTATTGCACCATTTTGCTTGTCCTCTCCACCGGAGGAATGAGAGATGAGAAATTCTCTTTGTAGCGGGGGTCCAGAAGGGTGAACACCCAGTAATCCGTGTTGTCTAAAATGCGTACAACGCGTGGGTCACGGGAAAGGCAGCCTAACATAAAGTCAGCCATGTGTGCCAGAGTACCAACAGTCAAGATTTCGCTGTCCTCACCAGGAGGATGACTCTCAATATCCTCATCCTCTTCCTCCTCTTCTGCCCACCCACGCTGAAGAGATGGAACTAAAGTTCCATGGCTACCCTCTGTAGCGGAGGCAACCGTGTCTTCCTCCTCCTCCTCCTCCTCCTCCTCCGCCTCCTCCAATTGTCGCTGAGAAGACGAAGTGAGGGTGCTCTGGCTATCACCTTGTGTAAGCTCTTCCTCCCCCATTTCCACCTCTTCCACATGCAAAGCGTCGGTTTTAATTGTGAGCAGTGAGCGTTTCAGTAGACACAGAAGTGGGATGGTTACACTGATAATAGCGTTATCGCCGCTCACCATCTGTGTCGATTCCTCAAAATTGCGTAAAACCTCACAGAGGTCTGACATCCATTCCCACTCCTCACTTCTGATTACAGGAAGTTGAACGGAGAGGCGACGACCGTGTAACAGCTGGTACTCCACTACTGCCCTCTGCTGCTCACAAAGCGGGCCAAGATGTGGAAGGTGGAGTTCCAGCGCATGCTCACGTCACACAGCAGCCGGTGAGCTGGCAATTGTAAGCGCTGCTGCAGCTTCAACAGGCCGGCCGAAGCTGTAGATGACTTACGGAAATGTGCACACACGCGGCGCACCTTGGTCAAGAGATCATGCACATTGGGGTAGGTTTTTAGAAATCGCTGAACCACTAAATTAAATACATGCGCTAGGCATGGTACGTGTGTGAGCTTGCCGAGCTCCAAAGCCGCCACCAAGTTACGCCCATTATCACACACAACCATGCCTGGTTGCAGGTTGAGTGGCGAGAGCCACTGCTCGGTCTGGTGACTAATCCCCTGCAACAGCTCTGAGGCCGTGTGCTGTTTGTCCCCAAGGCAGATCAGCTTCAGCACGGCCTGTTGACGCTTCCCCACTGCAGTGCTACACTGCTTCCAGCTACTGGCTGATGGGGGAGTGGAGCTGCGTGTAGAGAATTCGGAGGTGGAAACGGAGGAGGAGGAGCCAATAACGTAGGTGCTGGCGGAAACCCTGATGGAGGTAGGGCCCGCAATCCTCGGCGTGGGTAGCACCCGTGCCATCCCAGGGTCCGAGTCGCTCCCAGCCTCCACGACATTCACCCAGTGTGCCGTCAGGGAAATGTAGCGTCCCTGGCCACAAGCACTTGTCCATGTGTCAGTCGTTAAGTGGACCTTCCCAGTAACTGCGTTGGTCAGGGCACGGGTGATGTTACGGGACACATGGTGGTGTAATGCGGGGATGGCACACCGGGAAAAGTAGTGGCGGCTGGGGACCCGCGTACCGAGGGACAGCTGCTGCCATCAGGCTGCGGAAGGACTCAGTGTCCACAAGCCTAAATGGCAGCATTTCGATGGCCAGTAATTTTGAAAGGTGTGAGGTTAGTGCTATGGCCTGTGGGTGGGTGGCTGGGTATTTTCTCTTGCGCTCAAATGCCTGGGGTAACGACATTTGGACGCTGTGCTGGGACAGGGAAGTGGATGTGGTCCCTGATGGTGCTTCAGATGGTACAGGTGCAGGACGGGAGGTATGCGGGCCTGCGCCTTCGACAGGCGATTGGCCGGCACCGAAAACAGGGGAAGAGGAGGCAGTGGTGTGGCCTGCAGACACAGATGGGCGATCCAGGCGTTCCTCCCACTTACTACGGTGCTTGGATGCCATGTGTCGGATCATGCTGGTGGTGGTGAGGTTTCTAGTGTTCATGCCTCGGCTTATTCTGGTGTGGCACAGGTTGCAAACTACAATTCTTTTGTCGTCCGCACTTTCCTTAAAAAAAACGTCATACCGTGGAACACCTACCCTTTGGCAAGGTAGATTTACGCAAGGGGGTGCTCCGTGGAACATTTGCGGGCCGGTTTGGTGCGGTCCGCCTTCTTTCTGTAGCCACACCACTGCCTCTTCCAGCCTGTTGCGGTGCTGCAGATGGCTCACCCTCAGGACTGCTGTCATCGCTCGGCTCTACACCTTCCCAGGTGGGGTCAGTCACCTCATCGTCCACCAAGTCCTCCTCCACTTCCTCACTCTGATCATCCTCCTCATGTCTTGATCCCACCACATACTCAGTCATTGACAACTGTATAACATTCTCCTCAACAAGGTCTTGAGACGGAAATAGTGGTTGATTTAATGGCAACTGTGTCTCATCATCATCATCATCATCCACTACTTCCTTTGACCTTAAATGCCGTTCACATCTGTCATCTTCTTGTGATTGGGTACCCTCTAGAGGTTGTGAATCAGGGCACAAGATGTCATGTTCCTCTGCAAGCGTGCTTGGAGAGAGGGTCAAATGAAGGATTGGTGATGAGACGAGCTCCTCACTATATCCCAGTGTGGGATCACTTCTTTGACCAGACCGTGTATGGTGGGAGGAAGGATGATCAGAGTGAGGATTATGTTGACCAGACTCTTGGCTACTGAGAGTGGACTTGGTGGAAGACAGGGTGGTGCTTAACCGACTGGAAGCAGTATCAGCTGTCATCCAACCGACCACCTGTTCGCAGTGGTCGGACCTCGAGAGTGATGTCCTGCGACGCCCTGTAAAATTAGACATGAAGCTAGGTATGGTGGATGTCTTTCTTTCTTGTGCTCTGGCACCAGGCACAGTTTCTCCGCGTCCTGACCCGCGCCCTGAACTATCAGGATCACGTCCACTTCCTCGTCCCTTTTTACCCGCCTTCTTCATCTTACACGGAATATGTGACTTTAATATTTGAGTTTGAAAACTTAACAGTATTTCTTCCTATTCTGCAACTGTGCAGAGTACACAGAATAGGCTGCTAAACTGCGGTGACGAACACAGAATGGAATATGTGACTTTAATATTTGAGTTTGAAAACTTAACAGTATTTCTTCCTATTCTGCAACTGTGCAGAGTACACAGAATAGGCTGCTAAACTGCGGTGACACACACTGAATGGAATATGTGACTTTAATATTTGAGTTTGAAAACTTAACAGTATTTCTTCCTATTCTGCAACTGTGCAGAGTACACAGAATAGGCTGCTAAACGGCGGTGACACACACTGAATGGAATATGTGACTTTAATATTTGAGTTTGAAAACTTAACAGTATTTCTTCCTATTCTGCAACTGTGCAGAGTACACAGAATAGGCTGCTAAACGGCGGTGACACACACTGAATGGAATATGTGACTTTAATATTTGAGTTTGAAAACTTAACAGTATTTCTTCCTATTCTGCAACTGTGCAGAGTACACAGAATAGGCTGCTAAACGGCGGTGACACACACTGAATGGAATATGTGACTTTAATATTTGAGTTTGAAAACTTAACAGTATTTCTTCCTATTCTGCAACTGTGCAGAGTACACAGAATAGGCTGCTAAACGGCGGTGACACACACTGAATGGAATATGTGACTTTAATATTTGAGTTTGAAAACTTAACAGTATTTCTTCCTATTCTGCAACTGTGCAGAGTACACAGAATAGGCTGCTAAACGGCGGTGACACACACTGAATGGAATATGTGACTTTAATATTTGAGTTTGAAAACTTAACAGTATTTCTTCCTATTCTGCAACTGTGCAGAGTACACAGAATAGGCTGCTAAACTGCGGTGACACACACTGAATGGAATATGTGACTTTAATATTTGAGTTTGAAAACTTAACAGTATTTCTTCCTATTCTGCAACTGTGCAGAGTACACAGAATAGGCTGCTAAACGGCGGTGACACACACTGAATGGAATATGTGACTTTAATATTTGAGTTTGAAAACTTAACAGTATTTCTTCCTATTCTGCAACTGTGCAGAGTACACAGAATAGGCTGCTAAACTGCGGTGACACACACTGAATGGAATATGTGACTTTAATATTTGAGTTTGAAAACTTAACAGTATTTCTTCCTATTCTGCAACTGTGCAGAGTACACAGAATAGGCTGCTAAACGGCGGTGACACACACTGAATGGAATATGTGACTTTAATATTTGAGTTTGAAAACTTAACAGTATTTCTTCCTATTCTGCAACTGTGCAGAGTACACAGAATAGGCTGCTAAACGGCGGTGACACACACTGAATGGAATATGTGACTTTAATATTTGAGTTTGAAAACTTAACAGTATTTCTTCCTATTCTGCAACTGTGCAGAGTACACAGAATAGGCTGCTAAACGGCGGTGACACACACTGAATGGAATATGTGACTTTAATATTTGAGTTTGAAAACTTAACAGTATTTCTTACTATTCTGCAACTGTGCAGAGTACACAGAATAGGCTGCTAAACTGCGGTGACACACACTGAATGGAATATGTGACTTTAATATTTGAGTTTGAAAACTTAACAGTATTTCTTCCTATTCTGCAACTGTGCAGAGTACACAGAATAGGCTGCTAAACGGCGGTGACACACACTGAATGGAATATGTGACTTTGATATTTGAGTTTGAAAACTTAACAGTATTTCTTCCTATTCTGCAACTGTGCAGAGTACACAG
Organism: Rhinophrynus dorsalis; assembly: GCA_037306005.1. Lineage (NCBI taxonomy): Eukaryota > Metazoa > Chordata > Amphibia > Anura > Rhinophrynidae > Rhinophrynus > Rhinophrynus dorsalis. Next base: position 220,853,181 of record CM074724.1, on the reverse strand, counting down.
AATAGGCTGCTAAACGGCGGTGACACACACTGAATGGAATATGTGACTTTAATATTTGAGTTTGAAAACTTAACAGTATTTCTTCCTATTCTGCAACTGTGCAGAGTACACAGAATAGGCTGCTAAACGGCGGTGACACACACTGAATGGAATATGTGACTTTAATATTTGAGTTTGAAAACTTAACAGTATTTCTTCCTATTCTGCAACTGTGCAGAGTACACAGAATAGGCTGCTAAACGGCGGTGACACACACTGAATGGAATATGTGACTTTGATATTTTAGTTTGAAGACTTAACAGTATTTCTTCCTATTCTGCAACTCTGCACAGTACACAGAATGTGCTGCTAAACTGCGGCGACGCACACTGAATGGAATATGTGACTTTGATATTTTAGTTTGAAGACTTAACAGTATTTCTTCCTATTCTGCAACTCTGCACAGTACACAGAATGTGCTACTAAACTGCGGCGACGCACACTGAATGGAATATGTGACTTTGATATTTTAGTTTGAAAACTTAACAGAATGTGCTCTAATCTGCAACTTTGCACACTAAACAGAATGTGCTCTAATCTGCAACTTTGCACACTAAACAGAATGTGCTCTAATCTGCAACTGTGCACACTAAAAAGAATGTGCTCTAATCTGCAACTTTGCACACTAAACAGAATATATATATATTTTTTTTTCCCCCCCCACACACAAAATAACCTGCTGCCCCCACACACAGTAGTCCTAAAAAGGACTTTTGGTTCTTTTTTTTCACAATTTTGCTTTTTTTCCTCCCTACACTGACTTTCCCTTCCTATCGTCAGCTCTCCCTGGCTAAGACTGAGCCGAACTCGCTGGTCAGGTGCTATACAGCACCCGACCACGGGTTCTGGCCAGCCAATCAGTGTAATGCCAGCAGCCAACATGGCTGCTGGCATTACACTGATGTCAGAGCCTACCTGCACGTTTATTGGCTGCGCAGCAGCCGCAAAACGTGCGGGGAGGAGACCCGAACATGGCGGGCGAGCACATGCGGTACTCGTACGAGTACCGCCATGTGCCGAGCAGAGCGATGCTCGAGCCGATCCGAGCATCGGCCGAGCATGCTCGCTCAACACTACTAACGACAAAAAATGTCTTACTTAAAGACAAAATTATCTTAACTAATGACAAAAATGTCTTAACTAAAGACAAAAATTCTCACATTCAGAACTTCACATTCCCTCCACTTTTTTCTTAACGTACAAATTTTGTCTTTTGCAAGACATTTTTTGTCGTTAGTTAAAAAAAAATTATTTTCCTCTATACGACAATGGAGAATAGTTTAGTCATGCCCTTGCCACGCCTCTTTGCCCGGCAATTCTCGAGTTGTGTAGTACACAACGAACATCACTAGTTTTTTGTTGTATACTCTATAGAAAATATGTCGTTCTTGCATACAATTACTTACTTTGTCTTTCATACTACTTTTTTTGTCATTATCCCTTTGAACATACGGCCCTTAGTGTATTTTAGTCAAATTAAATATGAGCTTATATATCACAGCAAAGTGCATTTCATATACACATTTTGGCCAGTACACGATAGTTGGTGATCATATATTTATATAAATATATATATATATATATATATATATATATAGAGAGAGAGAGAGAGATTATATTTCTCCTGACAGCCAAGAGTGGATAAAGAACTATGAGTAATTATAAACAGTCCAACTGCCTAGTACCCATCATAAATATGGCATCCACAAGTAGAAAAAACACACAAAGACAGAGGGCGCCAAATAGTGCCTGTAAATGTAGCTATTAAGTAATAACCAATAACATAAAGGTTATACTCACAATTGTAGTTGCTAGTTACAAGGCATATGCCCAGAACTAGCACTTTGAGCTTGTGGAGAATTCAAAATCTGTCTCCACTCAGATATGCTTGTAGAGTTGTTCAAGTGGTAGCCAGTATCCAAGAGGGTAAAATGATTAAAAAAGAACTGTAGTAGGCTGCTAAATATCTAAAAACAATTCACTTTTTATTATAAAATAAATAATAATTATATAAAAAATAATAATTATATAAATTATGAGGTAATAGTTTTCCTTTAAAGGTGAACTAATACCTCCAGATACCTCCCCACTTACTTTACTATAGTTAAAAATAATTATATATGTTTTTTTTTCTATACTTTTCCCTCTCTCCCTTTTCCCCTCCACCCACTGCCTCAGAGTTACAGTTCTTTACTTCACACCCTACTATGAGATTCTGTGGCTCATATCCTAAGGTGTTGAAACAATTGGTCCACTAACCTTTTTAATTGACAATATATAGATATTTAACAGGTTTTAATCACTTGTTCTTATTCAGAATTGTAAGATTTGTTATATATATCTCTATTCTATGTATAATTTGGCTCTCTGTTTTCTCTTTTGTGAAAAACCTTAAACAAAATAATAATAATTATATAAATTATGAGGTGATAGTTTTCCTTTAAAAGAGAACTAATACCTCCCAATAATAACCCCCACTTACTTTACTATAGTTAAAAATCCAAATGTCCCCTATTAATTTTGCACATGTGCCTTTGTTCAACAGTTAACACCTTCAATCTGTCCTGCAAAGCATGCCTATTGAAGCAGTCATGACAGATCCTAGCAGGATGATGGGATATGAAACTTTACCCTTTGAGAATCAGATGGGTGTGTAATGTATTGCTTACAAAAGTGTTTCACACTCTGGTCCATAAAGAATTAAGTAGGCTCATGCATTCTGCCTGCATCAGTAAGAAAGAACTACCAGCAACTCTCAGGTCTGCCTCATGAACATGCCGTTGAGGACCAAGACACAAGGTCAGAATTCATACACTTTTCTGCCAATAGTAAGTTTAGGTAAGTGAAATAATTATTATTAGGTATTGGTTCTCCTTAAAACATGCCTATTACTAATCAGTCATGTTTTAAATTATTTTCAATAAGCACACAAGGCTAACAGAAAAATACAAAATTATTTGTTGCCTGTCAAAGTTACAAATTCCAGTATTATTCAATGCATCAGGTGTATGAAATCACTGTCAACGAATTAACTTTTCTTAACACATAATTTACTTGAATACACCAGGTCTCACTTATGAGGTGGAGTGAGAGAAGACACACCTGCAGATGGAATCATTCAACATTCATTTCTCAATGAACTTTCTTTCTAGGCATTTTTTAAAATGTACAATGGACTCTTAATTATATCTTGTTTAAGCCTTAAACTGTTTATATTTTGTTATACTTGCCATAAGATTTTTTGGAGAAACGTACATTCAATGCAGATACTGAATTAGGTTTGATTAAACAATAAAGGGGAGGTTGGCCTGATTAGAAAACCCAAACGTATAAGATATATGGATGAATGGAACAGGCAAGAATGATTCGATGAATAGGAGGCGTTCATAAAGACTTATACATCCAACAATACTGAATAGGTAGAATTGATGGAAATACAGGAAGGGATATGACCAATTTATAATAAGGTAGATGTGTTCCTTGATCTTTGGGGAGGATAATGAAAAACCTTGCAAACATAAGAGTTTAAACTTTTGAGCATTTATTATGCGTAACCCAGGCACCCGTCCTCCAGTTTCCATAGTGCTGGACTTACTTACCATGGACCTTCTCTTCCCCTTTGTATAGAAGGCAGCCTCCTGCTTCCAATCAGCCCTGTTGCATAGATCTGTGTGGGCCAGTCAATATATACTACTTGTTCCCAGACAACTGCTGTGCAGTGGATCAGGAGTATCTTTCTGGAGGGAAAGAAGGGGCCTTATGTACAGTTCTTCTTCAGAGTCTAGGCCCAGAGCTGTCCAAGACCAATCCCTGGGAGAGTATAGCAGAACAGTAGCTGGCCAGGTGTACCCTGTTGAGATTTCTGAATGGAACACTTGTCACACAGAAGAAGAGGCTGTGGGAGCAGATCCATCCACAACACTTGGGTAAGATCTTTACACAAACTGACAGACTGCAAAAAACCTGCACTGGGTTGTGGATAGGTTCAGGAGCAAGTAGTCACAAAAAGGTATTATTACCACTATGCATTTTATACATAGGTATCACTACCTGCACATTTTAAGGGCCACAACCAAGTGCACTACCATTCTCCTCGGGACTGACTGGTTTCAGAGGGGAGGTTGTATCATTGGAGTGGACATTATCACCTAAATGGTGCATTCACTAAGTACAAGATTTTCATTAAGAAATGTAATTGTTTGTGTATTTATCTTGCATAGTTTAAAGTAATTGTTATTATAAAATTGTATAAGTGATACCATGCCACAATATACAGTGGGTTCCATTGCCCTTTAATTAAAGTCATATTGTGTCAGTCATTATTCAGTTGAGGTATAGCTGGATACGTTTTCTGGTAGTCCCAGATATAGCAGCTAAGTGGAGGCACTGTGTCATAACTCTCAAAAGACCCCCATTTTCTCAAGAAACCGCAGAGGCTCAGGACTGCCTGTTAGCGCCAATATGGAAGAAGCAAGCCAAATACTAGCCCTGGATCTAGGTTAATCCAAAATGGGATTATACAAGGTAACCACAATAAGAGTTGTAGTCCACGACAGCTGGCAGGTCAACAAGTCCCTATCCCTGCCTTAGGGTTTCTCACATCTAGAAGCCTCAGATGTAAATCCATGCCTGGTTATGGCTTTTGAAACATAGCATTGTGTATTAAATACAGCTATGCAAGAACCTACCTACAAAGTAGGAGGATGCACTAATACAAATCCTCCATAAAATAGGTGCTGGAACAAATTTTTTTCTGTTCACTTTACTGCCTACAGACCTACAAAAATTATTCTCTTTGTACTGCTTTCACCAGTGGGTGAGCACATGGGCATTCTTTGCTTTTCTGTTAATGTATGCCTTGTTTCTCACTATGTATTAACAAGTAGGGGTGAGCAAAAGGTCCCGCCGTGTCCCCACAAAAAAATTAGCGAAATCCATATTGTTGTCCCTTTTTTCGCTGGAAAATCTGCTTTTAAAATTGCTCATTGGCCAAAATTCTTCAATATTTTTTCAATGGCAAGAAAGTTTCCAACCATTAATTTACATGTTTTTCGCCTTTTCACTATAAAAACGTAATGTATTCCAGGAAGTGGAACACAATAGAAACAGCTACAGAGAGATGTAGATGTGATGTGCTGTTCTGCTGTGATCTTTTATCTAAATTGAGGCAGGAGAGGCTCATAGTGACTGCTATCACTATGAGAAAGTTTAAAAGTAATAAAAGGAGGAACTGGAAGGACCATTATGTGTCCACTGAATCTGAGTCTGAGGAGGAAGTGAGCACTACAGAAGCAATTCTGGCCACTCCCCCTAAATCACCCTAGGGTTCTTGGGGAAATGAATTTCAAGGGAGCAAGAAAAGGGTAGTAGTGAGAGCAGGACAGGTAAGCTACTGCACCTTCTGCCAGATGTGCTGCTCTTGCTGTAAGATGTTAGCAACTAGTCCCCTAAAATGATTCAATTTATTCATAAGTAGCATTGGGATTTCTTCTTCCCATATGCATGACTTTACACTTTCCCACATTAAATGTCATATCACATTTGTTTGCCCTATCTGCCATTTAAATGTAAATCCCTCTGTAGAGAGGAAATATCCTGTTCTGAATTAATGATCCTGCATAATTTTGTGTCATCTGCAAATACTGATATTTTGATTTCTATATCTATTTCCAAGTCATTTATAAACATGTTAAAAAGCAGTGGACCACGTACTTAACCCTGAGGTACTCCAATCTCAACTTTCAACTGAACTGGAGAATTGTCCATTTGGAACTACACACTGTTTGATATGTGCTCCTCACAACTCTTTTTGTCTCCCTAAGTATAAGGGCATCCCAGGCATGGGCCCTTGCTTCCATGTGCCTACAGGGATTTGGCTGCACCACATTGAAGAGGCTTACATAGGCTGAAATGTATGTCTGTGGATTTGTTGTTTCTCTTGTGAGGAGAGGATTTGCCTGACATTTTGGAGCTGCACTGTCTGTGGGTGGAACCAGTTGGATATGGATATTTCCTCTCTGCAATGGCACATGGGAGTGAAAAATGTGAGTTGTAGCACAATTGAGAGGCTACCATGCCTTAGAATGAGACACTTTATCTTGTTCGTGCTTGATGTGTGCTCCTCACAACTCTTTTTGTCTCCCTAAGTATAAGGGCATCCCAGGCATGGGCCCTTGCTTCCATGTGCCTAGAGGGATTTGGCTGCACCACAATGACGAGGCTCACATAGGCCGAAACGTACGTCTGTGGTTTTGCTGTTTCTCTTGTGCGTGGAGGATTTGCCTGACATTTCAGAGCTGGACTGTCTGTTGGTAGGACCAGTCTGATATGGAGATTTCCTCTCTGCAATGGCACATTGGAGTGAAAAACGTGAGTTATAGCACCATTGAGAGGCTACCATGCCGTAGAACGAGACACTTTATCTTGTTCGTGCTTGATGTGTGCTCCTCCCAACCCTTTTTGTCTCCCTAAGTATAAGGGCATCCCAGGCATGGGCACTTACTTCCATGTGCCCTAGAGGGATTCGGCTGCACCACACTGACAAGGCTCACATAGACTGAAATATACGTCTGTGGTTTTGCTGTTTCTCTCATGCTGAGAGGATTTGCCTGACATTTCGGAGCTGGACTGTCTGTGGACGGGACCAGTCAGATATGGAGATTTCCACTCTGCAACGGCATGTGGGAGTGAAAAATGTGAGTTGTAGCACCATTGAGAGGCTACCATGCCTTAGAATGAGTATCTTTATCTTGTTTGTGCTTGATGTGTGCTCCTCACATCTCTTTTTGACTCCGTAAGTATAAGGGCATCCCAGGCATGGGCCCTTGCTTCCATGTGCCCTAGAGGGATTCGGCTGCACCACACTGACGAGGCTCACATATGCTGAAACGTACGTCTGTGGTTTTGCTGTTTCTCTCATGCGGAGGGGATTTGCTTGACATTTCGGAGCTGGACTGTGTGTTGGTGGGACCAGTCTGATATGGATATGGAGATTTCCTCTCTGCAATGGCTCATGGGAGTTAAAAATGTGAGTTGTAGCACCATTGAGAGGCTACCATGCCTTAGAACGAGACACTTTATCTTGTTCGTGCTTCATGTGTGCTCCTCACAACTCTTTTTGTCTCCCTAAGTATAAGGGCATCCCAGGCATGGGCCCTTGCTTCTCTGTGCCTAGAGGAATTCGGCTGCACCACACAGATGAGGCTCACATAGGCTGAAACGTATGTCTGTGGTTTTGCTGTTTCGCATGTGCGGAGAGGATTTGCCTGACATTTCGGAGCTGGACTCTCTGTGGGTGGGACCATTTGGATATGGATATGGATATGGATATGGATATGGAGATTTCCTCTCTGCAATGGCAAATGGGAGTGAAAAAGGTGAGTTGTAGCACCATTGAGATGCTACCATGCCTTAGAACGAGACACTTTATCTTGTTTGTGCTTGATGTGTGCTCCTCACATCTCTTTTTGTCTCCCTAAGTATAAGGGCATCCCAGGCATGGGCTCTTGCTTCCATGTGCCTAGAGGGATTCGGCTGCACCACACTGACGAGGCTCACATGGGCTGAAACGTACGTCTGTGGTTTTGCTGTCTCTCTCGTGTGGAGAGGATTTGCCTGACGTTTAGGAGCTGTACTGTCTGTGGGCGGGCCCACTCGGAGATGGAGATTTCCTCTCTGCAATGGCACATGGGAGTGAAAAATGTGAGTTGTAGCACCATTGAGAGGCTACCATGTCTTAGAACTTGACACTTTATCTTGTTTGTGCTTGATGTGTGCTCCTCACATCTCTTTTTGACTCCCTAAGTATAAGGGCATCCCAGGCATGGGCCCTTGTTTCCATGTCCCTAGAGGGATTCAGCTGCGCCACACTGACGAGGCTCACATAGGCCAAAACGTACGTCTGTGGTTTTGCTGTCTCTCTAGTGTGGAGAGGATTTGCCTGACATTTAGGAGCTGTACTGTCTGTGGGCGGGCCCACTCGGAGATGGAGATTTCCTATCTGCAATGGCACATGGGAGTGAAAAACGGGAATTGTAGCACCATTGAGAGGCTACCATTGTCATGCTTACTGTTCCTTCGCTCCCTCGGTGGCTTCTGTGCGCTTCCGGGTTTCGGATGCGCGTCGCCACACTAGCGTGGTGACGTCATCCGTCACCCGCACTTCCGGGTTCGGGCCCGTTATAGTCGCGCGCTGCTTCTCTGCGGCGCGCGATTATAGCGTTCCTGAACCTGAGTTGGGGATTCCTCAGCAGTCCAAGCCTTCCTGGGTTGAGTCTCAGTTCTGCCTGCAGCAGTCCAGCCGTCCTGGGTTGAAGCCTCAGTTCAGCCTGCTCTTGGAGCCTCTGTTCAGCCTGCTCTTTCTTGTCCTGCAGCCTGGGTCCTAGTACCTTCTTGCCTCCATTATTTCCAGGGCTCCTGGGTCCTAGTGCCTTTCAGTCTCCCTTTCTCCCAGTGCTTCTCTGCCTGACTCCTAGGCCCCCTTCCTAGTTCCCCGCTACTCTCCTCTCTCCCTAGAGGGCTTCTTGTCCCTGCTTGCTCCCGTCTCTCCTGCCAGGGGTCTGCTCCTGCCTTTCAGGTCTTCCAGTCTTGTAGCCTTCCCTATCCGCTCCCTACCAGCTTCCTGCCCTTAGCCACAGTACTTCGGCCTTGTCCTCCTTGTTCTTGTAGTTGGAAACAGACCTTCCCTGGGGTTGGTGGTGGGTGTCCTCACTGTAGTGCGTTATCCTGGGCCCTCTTCGGCTCAACCGAGGGGGGTCATCTGGCTTCGCGGCCAGCACCTTTACACGGCCTTGGCCGCAGCACAACGCACTACAGGGGGCCTGCGCACACCAGCTACGCTCTCCAGCGTCGCACTCAAGCCTTCACTCCACCAACCCTTGTTGGAGGAGTCGCTTATTCCTGATAGCCTATATCTCTGCTGGTACATTCATCTCCTGTAGAGTTGAGCCAGGGGTATCTGACAACCATGTCTTAGAACTTGACACTTTATCTTGTTTGTGCTTGATGTGTGCTCCTCACATCTCTTTTTGACTCCCTAAGTATAAGGGCATCCCAGGCATGGGCCCTTGCTTCCATGCCCCTAGAGGGATTATGCTGCGCCACACTGACGAGGCTCATATAGGCTGAAACGTACGTCTGTGGTTTTGCCTGACATTTCAGAGCTGGACTGTCTGTTGGTGGGACCAGTCTGATATGGATATGGATATGGATATGGATATGGAGATTTCTTCTCTGCAATGGCACATGGGAGTGAAAAACGGGAATTGTAGCACCATTGAGAGGCTACCATGTCTTAGAACTTGACACTTTATCTTGTTCGTGCTTGATGTGTGCTCCTCACAACTCTTTTTGTCTCTCTAAGTATAAGTGCATCCCAGGCATGGGCCCTTGTTTCCATGTGCCTAGAGGGATTTGGCTGCAACACACTGACAAGGCTCACATAGGCCAAAACGTATGTCTGTGGTTTTGCTGTCTCTCTCATGCGGAGAGGATTTGCCTGACATTTCGGAGCTGGCCTGTGTGTGGGTGAGACCAGTCTGAAATGGATATGGATATGGTTATGGTTATGGTTATGGTTATGGATATTTCTTCTCTGCAATGGCACATGGGAGTGAAAAACGTGAGTTGTAGCACCATTGAGAGGCTACCATGCCTTAGAACGAGACACTTTATCTTGATCGTGCTTGATGTGTGCTCCTCACAACTCTTTTTGTCTCCCTAAGTATAAGGGCACCCCAGGCATGGGCCCTTGCTTCCATGTGCCTAGAGGGATTCGGCTGCACCACACTGACAAGGCTCACATAGGCCGAAAAGTACGTCTGTGGTTTTGCTGTTTTTCTCGTGCGGAGAGGATTTGCCTGACATTTCGGAGCTGGACTGTCTGTGGGTGGGACCAGTCTGATATGGATATGGAGATTTCCTCTCTGCAGTGGCACATGGGAGTAAAAAACGTGAGTTGTAGCGCCAGTGAGAGGCTACAATGCCTTAGAACGAGACACTTTATCTTGTTCGTGCTTGATGTGTGCTCCTCACAACTCTTTTTGTCCAACTACACACTGTTACCTCTCCTTCAAACAGTCTTCTATCCAATTGCAAAAGTTATCACCTAGTCCCAATTTCCTTATTTTATACCCCAGCTTCCTGTGTGGCACTGTATCAAATGCCTTTGCAAAATCTAGATATTCTACATCAACTGCCTTACCATTATCTAGTTTGCTACTTAATTCTTCATAGAAGCTGAAAAGATTTGTTTGCCATGATCTATTCCTCATAAACAAGCCAAAATATGTGAGAGGCACTGAGCAAGAACAAAAGCAAAGCTGACTGTTCTCCAGCTAGTCACTACTCAAGAGCATCACATTTTAGCTTTCTTGTGCAATTACAGCGAAGGAATGTCCAAATACATCAGACTAATACAGCCCATAAGGACGTACCAGTTTCAAATGATGGGCAGGTCCCCACTGCATGGAAAAGGCAGCTAACCCCAGATGAATGTTTCAATCCTTGATTGTGCCTCATCAGTGAAGTGCAGCTGGCTTCACTAGGCACTGAGAGCAATGGGTCTATGTCTGGATTACCCTTTACGCTTAAGGAGAGACCCTAAGGGTTTCTCATAAACAAGCCAAAAGAAGTGAGAGGCTCTGAGCACAAACAAAAGCAAAGTTGCCTGTTCTCCAGCTAGTCACCGCTTGAGAGCATCACATTTTATCTTTCTAGGGCCATTATAGAGAAGAAATTTCCACATACATGTTAAACTAATCCCGCTCATAAGGGCTGTCCAGTTCCAAAATGATGGGCAAGTCCCCACTGCACGGAAAACCCAGCTAACCCCAGATGTATAGTTTCAGCCTTGTTTGGGCCTTGTCAGTGAGGGGCAGCTGGCTTCCCTTGGCACTGATAGCAAGGAGTCTACGCCTGTATTATCCTTTACACTTGGGAAGAGGCCCTAAGGGCTTGATCCAAGTGTTGGAGACTGCTGTTTATTCTGCTGACAGCATTTTTTCAAGCACAGTAAGCTATGCAATGAAAAAATACCGGCAAAAAAAGAGCCGTCGTGCGATAAAGTTCAGAGGTGTTTTTATCCATTGAAAATGATGAAAACACCATAAATATCAATTCAAATGTCTGCATTAGCCATGAAAACCTGATAAGGGACTCAAGATATCGCAGGAAAGTTAAGACCTACTTTTTTTTTAACTTGAGTCCCTTATCGGCTCTTTAAACAGCCGACGCCCCATTTAAATATATCCAAAGTATGAAAAATGTGTCAGACGTTAGCAGAATTAACCCTGTGAGTGCCAGTGGGGTATAATTACCCCACCAGTATTCATAGCATTAACCTGACTAAGTTAAAAAAAAATCCCATTACAAGTAACACGTACCAATAATCCTGATGTCCAGCGGAGTCCTCAGCTTCCTGGTCCTCTTCTGTCCTTCTCTTCTATTCTTCTCTTCTGTTTTTTTTTCTTCTGTTATCTGTAAAAGACAAAATGGTGTTAATGTAATGCAGAATACAAAACATCTTTTAACCCCATTGCGAACCTCTCTGGGGCTCAAAGAGTTAAACAATGCATTAGTGCCCCTGTATATAAAGAAATATTCCGCCATTATCAAGAAGCTAGTATATTAACGTTGCCAAATAATATGTCCCAACAATAATAAAATCAGACTTAGCTTTTAAAATATAGATGTCTCCGCCGCTGTGTGCGGCTGCAGAGGTGGTGGCAGTTGAGACATCTCTGTGTGCCAAAGACAACCCCCCCTCCTGCTGCCACACGGGCCGATGTCTGTTCCGCAATGAGGGAATTAGATCAGAGGCTGCCTTTATATATGGGCAGCCTCTGATCCAATTCTCTCATATCCAATCAGAATTGAGCAACTGTGTTTTAATCTGATTGGCTGGGATGTGCGTAAGCACATCTCAGCCAATGGCTGTGAGGTAATTGGATCAAAGGCTGCCCATATATAAAGACAGCCTCTGATCCAATTCCCTCATTGCGTAATGGGCATCAGCCAATGTGGCAGCAGGAGGGAGGTTGTCTTTGACACACAGCAATGTCTCTACTGCTGCCATCTCTGCGGCCGCACACAGCAGCGGAGAGCACAGGAGGACACACAACACTGCTTCGGAGAAGAAAGGGGGAATGAATGGTAGATATGCCTGAAACGCAATGATATGGAAGGTGTTTCAGAACCATCTACCATCCAAAGTGTTAGACCTTCAGTTCAGATGGAATGGAATATCCCTATTTCCCATGTTGTACATTGACCCTGAGACATGAGCCACATGATAATTTGGTGTGTTGTTTCTCTAACCTGGCCTCAATAAACCTCAGTAGTGCATGTGTCTGGATCTTATCCCATGCTGTGGAATCACTCATTAGTCCATTCTCATGCATGAGATGTCATCTGTGATGATGACATCAACACATGTGTTATTGAAGAGATCAAGATCAAGATCACAAGCACTGTTGGGGATGTTTGAGAATGGGCTGTGAAAACAGTGGCTCAGTGATTGGTGCCTGATGTGACCTGTAGATGTGTTTGTGTACAGGTTTTACAATTGTAAGTTGGCATGCATGTTGCCATTCTAACACCTGGGACCTATGAGGTTGTTTTTCTGCTAGTGACCTGTTTTTACTAACCTGACTATGCATGGAACCATGTCCAGCTACCAAACCGGTAGTGCATCAGCTGGTGATGAAACACAGTTTACATGAGACTCATCCAGGTACTCTGTGTTCTCTGTGTTGTTGAGTCTCATCTAAATTGAGTGTCAAAAAAAGCTGAGGATTATTTATTGCAGTGGTTCTCAACTCCTGTCCTCAGGACCCACTAACAGGCCAGGACTTAGGGATTTCTCTGTTAGAGTCAGGTAACATAGTAACATAGTAACATAGTAAATTAGGTTGAAAAAAGACACAAGTCCATCAAGTTCAACCTTCGCTTCATACCTCAGTAACTGAGAATTTTATAGCTTTCCTGCTACCAATTAAATTAGTCTTTATCAGACCTTCCTGATCAGCCTACTGATAAACAGTATAACTCTGTATGTTCCCTTTTGAAAGAAATGTATCTAATCTTCTCTTAAATGTATCCATTGTATCTGCCATAACTACCTCCCTGGGCAATGAATTCCACAATTTGACAGACCTTACCGTAAAAAAACCCTTCCTCTGCTGAAGTTTAAACCTCCTTTCCTCTAATCTCAAGGGGTGTCCCCTGGTCACCTGATCAGGCCTTGGAATAAATAGCTCACCGCAGAGATCCTTGTATTGACCTCTCATATACTTGTACAATGTGATAAGGTCTCCTCTTAGTCGTCTTTTCTCTAGAGTAAATAAACCAAGTTTGTTTAGTCGTTCCTCATATGTCAAGTCCTCCATTCCCTTAATTAATTTTGTTGCTCTCCTCTGTACCCTCTCTAGTTCTAGTATATCCTTTTTCAGAACCGGTGCCCAAAATTGCACTGCATACTCAAGGTGAGGTCTTACCAATGATTTGTATAATGGCAAAATAATGTTATCCACTCTTGCTTCAATACCTCTTTTTATGCAAGACAGGACTTTGTTTGCCTTTGCTACTGCTGTTTGACACTGGTCACTGTTTCCAAGTTTGTAGTTGACAAGGATACCCAGGTCTTTTTCTAGCAACGAGTCACCTAAAATTATTCCATTAAGTTTATAAGTAGCCTTGGGATTGTTTCCTCCCAAATGCATGACTTTACACTTCCCCACATTAAACTTCATATTCCACATGTTTGCCCAATCTGACATTGTATGTAAGTCCCTCTGTAGAGAGAAAATATCCTGTTCTGAATTAATGACTTTGCATAATTTAGTATCATCTGCAAATATTGATATTTTGCTTTCTATATCTATTTACAGGTCATTTATAAACATGTTAAAAAGCAGCGGACCCAATACTGAACCCTGAGGTACTCCACTCTCCACTTTAACTATACTGGAGAATTTTCCATTTACAACCACACACTGTTCCCTATCCTTCAACCAGTTTTGTATCCAATTGCAAAGGTTATCTCCTAGCCCCAATTTCCTTATTTTATACACCAGCCTTCTGTGTGGTACTGTATCAAATGCCTTTGCAAAGTCTAGATATACTACATCTACTGCCTTGCCATTGTCAAGGTTGCTGCTTACCTCCTCATAGAAGCTGAAAAGATTAGTTTGGCATGATCTATTCTTCATAAAACCATGTTGATTCGTGGTAATGATCTTATTTTTTGTGTTGTAATCCTGAATATAGTCCCTTATTATGCCTTCTAATAGTTTTCCCACTACAGAGGTCAAACTCACTGGTCTATAATTCCCAGGTTCTGTTTTAGTTCCCTTCTTAAATAGAGGCACTATGTTAGCTCTTCGCCAATCCTGTGGCACTGAGCCTGTGGTAATAGAATCTTTAAAGAGTAAATATGGGGGTTTTGCTAATACTGCACTGAGTTCCTGAAGAACCCTTGGATGTATACCATCAGGACCCGGTGCTTTGTCGGTCTTAATTTTGTTCAGTCTTCCCATGACATCTCCTTGAGTTAACCCAATATCTATTAATTGTATTGTTTTATTTGTTACTTGCGGAGGCTCTTCTACCATTCCTTGCTCCCTTGTATATACTGATGCAAAGAAAGTGTTTAAAACATCGGCCTTTTCCTTATCCTCACTAACCAACTCACCCATCTCATTTTTGAATGGTCCAATGCACTCCCTCTTAAGTTTTTTGCTATTTATATATTTAAAAAACTTTTTTGGATTAGTCTTGCTTTCCCTTGCAATTCGAGTTTCATTATCTATTTTTGCTACCCTAATTGCCTTTTTGCAATCTTTGTTGCACTCCCTGTATTTTAAGAAAGATTGTTCAGTTCCTTCTGACTTAAATAATTTGAATGCTTTTTTTTCCTTGCCATTTCCTTCTTTACATGTGCAGTTAACCACATTGGCTGTGACTTACTTCTTTTGCACTTGTTCCCCATTGGTATATACAGTTGGGTACATTTCTGCAACCTAAATTCGAATTCTGACCATTTTTCCTCTGTATTTTTGCCTTTAAATAAAATATCCCAGTCTATGTGTTGCATTGAGGCCCTTAACAATTTGAAGTTCGCTTTTTTAAAATTAAGAGTTTTGGTTGAACCTATACATTTTTGCTTTGCCAGACAGATCTCAAATGTAACCATGTTGTGATCACTGTTTCCCAAATGTTCTCTTACCTTAATATTGGATACCATTTCTGTGTTATTAGTGATCACTAGGTCCAATACATTGTTATTTCTTGTCGGCGCTCCCACCATTTGTGACATGTAGCTTTCACGAAGCGTGTTCAAAAACCTGCTACCCTTAGCACTCTGACAGGTCTCATTTTTCCAGTTGATATCTGGATAATTAAAATCTCCCATAATTATAGTATGCCCAAACTGGGCAGCTTTCCTCATTTGCAATAGCAGTTGGGCCTCATCATTGTCATCGATATTTGGTGGTTTGTAGCATATGCCCACCAACAACTTTTTTTTACCTTTCACACCACATTTAGTCTCGATTTCTACCCACATGGACTCCACAGTTTGGCCAGTTTCCTCACTAATATCACCTCGCAAAACTGGATTTAGCTCTGTTTTCAAATATAAGCACACACCTCCACCTTTTCTATTAATTCTGTCTCTTCTAAACAGGGAATAGCCCTCTATATTTACAGTCCAGTCATGCGCATCGTTCCACCATGTTTCTGTTATTCCAATTATGTCCAATTGCTCATTAACCGCCAGCAATTCTAGTTCTCCTATTTTATCTACCATACTTCTTGCATTTGCTAGCATACAATTGATTTTGAAGTATTTACATATATTAATCCCTACATGTCTTTTTTCTTCACCTTCATTTACTAGGAGTTCCTCCCTAATGACTATATTTCTCCCCACCCTTTCTCCACCCCCCTGGTCATTTACTTGGACCCAGTTCCTATCTGCTCTATCTACCCCATTTTTGCTATCTATACCCCCCCCCTTTCCTAGTTTAAAAGCTCCTCCAAGCTTCCTAGCATTCTCTCCCCTAACACAGAGGCTCCTCTACCATTTAGGTGCAATCCATCTCTTCCATATAGATTGTACCCAAGAGCAAAGTCTGCCCAGTGTTCTAAAAACCCAAAACCCTCCTTCCTACACCATTGCTTGAGCCATGCATTAAGCTCCCTGAGCTCCCTCTGCCTACCTGCACTGGCGCATGGCACAGGTAGTATTTCAGAAAATACTACCTTAGAGGTCCTTGCCTTAAGCTTGCACCCTAAATCCCTGAAATCATTCTTTAGGGACCTCCATCTTCCTCCTATTTTGTCATTGGTTCCAATATGTACCAAGACAGCTGGATCACTTCCAGCCCCTCCCAATAATCTGTCAGCCCTGTCCGCAACATGCCGAACCCGAGCACCCGGGAGACAGCATACTGTTCGGCATTCACGTTCCTGGCGGCAGATTAACCTATCTACCCTCCTAATAATAGAGTCCCCTATTACCACCACCTGCCTTGGTTTCTGCCTGCTCTGCATCCCATCTAGCCTGGAAGGAGGACTGTTCCCCTGGCTGCTAGAGGAATCAGCCCTCTCCAGTGTTGCCAATTCTGGTGATCAGATGCTCATTCGCATTGATTAACTGACCTGTGCTCTAACAAGGAAATCATTAAATTCTGGCCTGTTAGTTGGTCCTGAGGACAGGAGTTGAGAACCACTGACTTATTGCATCACTGCAACACACATGAACACCAAAGGACTGACGAGTGCCAGGGTGGTGTCCAGGGTATTGCTTTGCAATGTTTTGGATACCCCTCTGGCACTGACAGTCTGAAACCTGAGTAAGAAACACGTACATCATGATTCCACAAATGGCATGTTTATTGTGGAAAAAACATCTCAACGTTTTCTCTTCTTGAGAGGGGACAGAGGGGGCAGAGGGGCCAGACCTTCCAGACTGTCTTGGGACCCTTGAATGGACCAGTGTTTGTGCTGGCATAACCATGGAGGATTATGGAGTTGAGTTAGATTGTTGTAGGAACCAAATTTGGGCCTGGATCCTATTGTGGTCACTCTATATCCACCTGGCCAACAAAGTCAGCCATGACATCCCTCAACTGCCATATCTTATCTGTCAGCATTGCTAGATGTTGCTCCACAATACGCTGGTGGAGTGCAGTCCTCCTATTGCTGTTCCTGTATTCCTTGTGTCTCTTCTTCTGGATCCTGAGATATTGCCTATCTAGGGTCTGTTCCCCCTCATCTGCTGCAGTTGGGTAGAGGGTGGCAGATGATGCACCCCCAGAGAACTGCTGTGCATCCCCATCAGGCTCCATAGGTGGATCAGGAAGATCCATAAGTGTGTAACAGGCTCAATAGTGGGTGTAACAGGCTCCATAGGGGGTGAAGCAGGCTCCATAGTGGGGCAGCAGGCTCAATAGGGGGGCAATAGGACCAATGGGAGGTGTATCAGGCTCAATGGGTGGGTGGTGCAGCAGAATCAGGTGGGTGGAGTTCTGTACCCACCACATCAAAGATCCCCCATGACCCTGTCACATTATCTTGAGAGGCTTCTTCCTGGCTTTCAAGGAAGCATTATGTGGTCTCTGTGGCCAAGAGGTGTTGATAGTCCAGGGGCCAGGGCTCTCTCTCCATCCTCTGAGCTGGAGGTTGACCACTTCAAGTGTGGTATTGCTGCATTTCTCCATACTGCTGTGTTTTCTGACAGCTGATACTTGCCAGTCCCAGCGGAGTGCCAAATAACCTGTATGACTGTGTTCCCATCATCCAGCCATGTGTCACAGGTGGTGGTGGTTGTAGCCAGTGGTGAGCGAGAGGCAACATCCACTGCTCTCATGACTGTGGTGGTAACCACTGATGGGAGGTCCAAGTGTGTGATGTGGCAACGGGGATCCCTTGCTGGAACTGGGGACGTCGCATCCAGTTGCTTCATTCCTGCGGGTCTGCTCTGCTGGGTGCTGATTGAGTCAAGGGCTCATCCACAGGATCCTGACTCTCAGGCACAATGGACTCTGTAAGTGAAGGATAATGGTTGTGGATTAGTTGCATGGGCAATGACAGTATGCTCTAATGTGACATTCATCATGGACAATGAGATCATTGTCATTAATTATTTTCGGAAAATGTTTTATAGAATGATAATCTAAATCCAATGATAATCTGGCAATCACATTAGTCTGTTCTAAGAGGTCAGCTAAGACGACTAACAAAGAAAATGTTAAATAATAGAAACTCAGTCATTGATCTGTTACAAAAGGAATCAGATTTGTTACTACATAGTGTGCTAAAAGGAAATATTTTCTAGCGCTCGCTAGGTAAATCTATTGTGTATAGTGGTATGGATAGATGTAGGAATACATATTATGTGTGGTGATCGAAGGTGTATAGAAGTTAGGTAAGGTAGTTAATTAAAGGTTCAATAGGTATGTATCACTGTACCAAAGGGTTGCCTCCTACAGTTCTTAATACTATAAGTATATTTTACACCTCTAAATATATTCACAATAATCAACACAAATATATACATATATACATATATACAAATTATATAATAATCACTACACACACCTACTTAATTATTTTAATTTTATACTTGATGGTGGTAAAATGAATGAGGAAGCAAGTTTGACTACTATCTCTGTAATCGAAAAATCAGGAAGAAACCCTAAGGAAGTTGAAAATTATTAGCTAAGAGACTAGAGAGATTTCTTCCCTTTTTGATACATAAAGATTAAACCGGCTTTGTCACTGGGAGGCACACCATGGATAACATTAGGTGATTATTAAATATAATAAATTCCTGCAATCAGAATAAGTTCCAAAATGTGGTTATTTTATCTCTCGATATAAGGAAAGCCCTTGATATGATGAGTTGGCAATATATGGATTACACTTTAAAGTTGTTTGGTATTGAGGGTCACATTACTTCTTATTTATCTGTATTTAACATAATTCCTTTAGCAATGTAAGAGTGATGGTGCAGATAGTGGAAAATTTCTAATTCAAAAGGGAACCCGGCAGAGTTGTCCTCTGTCCCCATTACTTATCACTCTATGTATTGAGCCCCTTGCAGAAGCAGACACAATTTGGAGATTAAAGGATTAAGAGTAAACAGCAACCTATCCTCTGATAAAGTCTGCCTGTAGGTGGATAACTTATTAATTTTTAGTTCAGATCTTTTGGCCTCAGTTCCATAGTTGAAATGTACTTTACTCTTGTTCGCAACTATTTATGGCCTTGAGATCAATGAGAAAAGATCTGAGATTATAGGACTCAATCTGAGTATAAAAACAGAACTTGATCTGAAATATGGCTTTAAACTTATTTGTAAGAAGGACTTTTTCAAATATCTGGGGGTTAAAATTTCCCTTAATTCAAAAATACTTTTTGATTTAATGTGAAGGGTACTTGGAACCATTTGCTCTCTAGCCTGAAAATGTGGTGATCATTTTCATTACCTCCTTATTTCGATCCATAAATCTGACCTGTTAGGAATTCAGAATGCACTCTTCAGCTAATTTCATGGAATATGACTATGGTTTGCCCTGGATTACCCCTAGGTGGGTGGAACAGGAGAGATCATTTATAGAAACAGACCTTGTTTCACAGTAACTCTGATCTTATTTGAGGCAAAAAATTCATATCAATTTTCGGAAAGCCTTGGATTAAACTAGAGTGGATTTAATGTGTTGGGATAGGGTTAGTTTTAAACAAAGGCTAATGGAGTTTAGATTAAAATTGCTATATATCGCCAAATTGGTAGTGTTTGGTTGGAGTGAGCAGGAACTAATCCAAATTGAAAAGTTAAAATCAATAAATATTTCTTGTATCCAAGACCTCATTTTCAGGAACAATTTATTGAATTGGGATGATATTCCGAATAAACTTACAGATGATCCTGAATTTAAATGTTGCTTCCAGAAACTGAGTGTTAGAAACTTAGCATATCTAAGTAAGTACATTGAGATCCCCTTATCCTCCTTTGAGTCCTTTACAAATTTCTGATTTTTGATAATAGCAGGTTACCTTGCCAGAATATTTGGGAAGAGATGGTGGGATATTCTGTGGATGATCAGCAGTGGTCTCAGATCCTCAGTAGAATTCACATGTGTTCACTTAGTATTCACTTTTTGGAACAAACGTATAAAATGCTCCATTTACCATATCTTGTCCCTGCTAAGAATTTAAGAATGTATCCAGATGAGCATGAAGATTGTTTTAGGGACTGTTCTCTGTTCAGCACCTTGAAGTATGGGACTGTAAAAAAGGGTCACTTGTTTGGAAGAAGGTAAATTGTCTTTTGTCAGAACTACTGGGGAGAGAGATTCAGCTGGGTATCTGGGAGGCACTTTTGGGAAAAATGATTGATTCCTTATTAGTGTTGAGCGAGCATGCTCGGCCGATGCTCGGATCGGCTCGAGCATCGCTCTGCTCGGCACATGGCGGTACTCGTACGAGTACCGCATGTGCTCGCCCGCCATGTTCGGGTCTCCTCCCCGCACGTTTTGCGGCTGCTGCGCAGCCAATAAACGTGCAGGGAGGCTCTGACATCGGTGTAATGCCAGCAGCCATGTTGGCTGCTGGCATTACACTGATTGGCTGGCCAGAACCCGTGGTCAGGTGCTGTATAGCACCTGACCATCGAGTTCGGCTCAGTCTGAGCCAGGGAGAGCTGAGGATAGGAAGGGAAAGGCAGTGTAGGGAGGAAAAAAACAAAAATTGTGAAAAAAAAAGAACCAAAAGTCCTTTTTAGGACTACTGTGTGTGGGGGCAACAGGTTATTTGGTGTGGGGGGAAAAAAACAAAAAAAAAAAAAAAAAATATATATATTCTGTTTAGTGTGCAAAGTTGCAGATTAGAGCACATTCTGTTTAGTGTGCACAGTTGCAGATTAGAGCACGTTCTGTTTAGTGTGCAAAGTTGCAGATTAGAGCACATTCTGTTTAGTGTGCAAAGTTGCAGATTAGAGCACATTCTGTTTAGTGTGCAAAGTTGCAGATTAGAGCACATTCTGTTAAGTCTTCAAACTAAAATATCAAAGTCACGTATTCCATTCAGTGTGCGTCGCCGCAGTTTAGCAGCACATTCTGAGTACTGTGCAGAGTTGCAGAATAGGAAGAAATACTGTTAAGTCTTCAAACTAAAATATCAAAGTCACATATTCCATTCAGTGTGCTTCGCCGCAGTTTAGCAGCACATTCTGTGTACTGTGCAGAGTTGCAGAATAGGAAGAAATACTGTTAAGTCTTCAAACTCAAATATCAAAGTCACATATTCCATTCAGTGTGCTTCGCCGCAGTTTAGCAGCACATTCTGTGTACTGTGCAGAGTTGCAGAATAGGAAGAAATACTGTTAAGTCTTCAAACTAAAATATCAAAGTCACATATTCCATTCAGTGTGCTTCGCCGCAGTGTAGCAGCACATTCTGTGTACTGTGCAGAGTTGCAGAATAGGAAGAAATACTGTTAAGTCTTCAAACTCAAATATCAAAGTCACATATTCCATTCAGTGTCTTTCACCGCCGTTTAACAGCCTATTCTGTGTACTCTGCAGAGTTGCAGAATTATAAGAAATACTGTTAAGTTTTCAAACTCAAATATTAAAGTCACATATTCCATTCAGTGTGTTTCAACGCCGTTTAACAGCCTATTCTGTGTACTGTGCAGAGTTGCAGAATAGTAAGAAATACTGTTAAGTTTTCAAACTCAAATATTAAAGTCACATATTCCATTCAGTGTCTTTCACCGCCGTTTAACAGCCTATTCTGTGTACTCTGCAGAGTTGCAGAATTATAAGAAATACTGTTAAGTTTTCAAACTCAAATATTAAAGTCACATATTCCATTCAGTGTCTTTCACCGCCGTTTAACAGCCTATTCTGTGTACTCTGTACAGTTCCAGAATTATAAGAAATACTGTTAAGTTTTCAAACTCAAATATTAAAGTCACATATTCCATTCAGTGTCTTTCACCGCCGTTTAACAGCCTATTCTGTGTACTCTGTACAGTTCCAGAATTATAAGAAATACTGTTAAGTTTTCAAACTCAAATATTAAAGTCACATATTCCATTCAGTGTGTTTCAACGCCGTTTAACAGCCTATTCTGTGTACTCTGCAGAGTTGCAGAATTATAAGAAATACTGTTAAGTTTTCAAACTCAAATATTAAAGTCACATATTCCATTCAGTGTCTTTCACCGCCGTTTAACAGCCTATTCTGTGTACTCTGTACAGTTCCAGAATTATAAGAAATACTGTTAAGTTTTCAAACTCAAATATTAAAGTCACATATTCCATTCAGTGTGTTTCAACGCCGTTTAACAGCCTATTCTGTGTACTCTGCAGAGTTGCAGAATTATAAGAAATACTGTTAAGTTTTCAAACTCAAATATTAAAGTCACATATTCCATTCAGTGTCTTTCACCGCCGTTTAACAGCCTATTCTGTGTACTCTGTACAGTTCCAGAATTATAAGAAATACTGTTAAGTTTTCAAACTCAAATATTAAAGTCACATATTCCATTCAGTGTGTTTCAACGCCGTTTAACAGCCTATTCTGTGTACTCTGCAGAGTTGCAGAATTATAAGAAATACTGTTAAGTTTTCAAACTCAAATATTAAAGTCACATATTCCATTCAGTGTGTGTCACCGCAGTTTAGCAGCCTATTCTGTGTACTCTGCAGAGTTGCAGAATAGTAAGAAATACTGTTAATTTTTCAAACTCAAATATTAAAGTCACTTATTCCATTCAGTGTGTGTCACCGCAGTTTAGCAGCCTATTCTGTGTACTCTGCAGAGTTGCAGAATAGTAAGAAATACTGTTAAGTTTTCAAACTCATATATATTAAAGTCATATATATCGTGTAAGATGAAGAAGGCGGGTAAAAAGGGACGGGGAAGTGGACGTGATCCTGAAAGTTCAGGGCGCGGGTCAGGACGCGGAGAAACTGTGCCTGGTGCCAGAGCACAAGAAAGAAAGACATCCACCATACCTAGCTTCATGTCTGATTTCACAGGGCGTCGCAGGACATCACTCTCGAGGTCCGACCAGTGCGAACAGGTGGTCGGTTGGATGACAGCTGATACTGCTTCCAGTCGGTTAAGCACCACCCTGTCTTCCACCAAGTCCACTCTCAGTAGCCAAGAGTCTGGTCAACATAATCCTCACTCTGATCATCCTTCCTCCCACCATACACGGTCTGGTCAAAGAAGTGATCCCACACTGGGATATAGTGATGAGCTCGTCTCATCACCAATCCTTCATTTGACCCTCTCTCCAAGCACGCTTGCAGAGGAACATGACATCTTGTGCCCTGATTCACAACCTCTAGAGGCTACCCAATCACAAGAAGATGACAGATGTGAACGGCATTTAAGGTCAAAGGAAGTAGTGGATGATGATGATGATGATGATGAGACACAGTTGCCATTAAATCAACCACTATTTCCGTCTCAAGACCTTGTTGAGGAGAATGTTATACAGTTGTCAATGACTGAGTATGTGGTGGGATCAAGACTTGAGGAGGATGATCAGAGTGAGGAAGTGGAGGAGGACTTGGTGGACGATGAGGTGACTGACCCCACCTGGGAAGGTGTAGAGCCGAGCGATGACAGCAGTCCTGAGGGTGAGCCATCTGCAGCACCGCAACAGGCTGGAAGAGGCAGTGGTGTGGCTACAGAAAGAAGGCGGACCGCACCAAACCGGCCCGCAAATGTTCCACGGAGCACCCCCTTGCGTAAATCTACCTTGCCAAGGGGTAGGTGTTCCGCGGTATGGCGTTTTTTTAAGGAAAGTGCGGACGACAAAAGAATTGTAGTTTGCAACCTGTGCCACACCAGAATGAGCCGAGGCATGAACACTAGAAACCTCACCACCACCAGCATGATCCGACACATGGCATCCAAGCACCGTAGTAAGTGGGAGGAACGCCTGGATCGCCCATCTGTGTCTGCAGGCCACACCACTGCCTCCTCTTCCCCTGTTTTCGGTGCCGGCCAATCGCCTGTCGAAGGCGCAGGCCCGCATACCTCCCGCCCTGCACCTGTACCATCTGAAGCACCATCAGCGACCACATCCACTTCCCTGTCCCAGCACAGCGTCCAAATGTCGTTACCCCAGGCATTTGAGCGCAAGAGAAAGTACCCAGCCACCCACCCACAGGCCATAGCACTAACCTCACACCTTTCAAAATTACTGGCCATCGAAATGCTGCCATTTAGGCTTGTGGACACTGAGTCCTTCCGCAGCCTGATGGCAGCAGCTGTCCCTCGGTACGCGGTCCCCAGCCGCCACTACTTTTCCCGGTGTGCCATCCCCGCATTACACCACCATGTGTCCCGTAACATCACCCGTGCCCTGACCAACGCAGTTACTGGGAAGGTCCACTTAACGACTGACACATGGACAAGTGCTTGTGGCCAGGGACGCTACATTTCCCTGACGGCACACTGGGTGAATGTCGTGGAGGCTGGGAGCGACTCGGACCCTGGGATGGCACGGGTGCTACCCACGCCGAGGATTGCGGGCCCTACCTCCATCAGGGTTTCCACCAGCACCTACGTTATTGGCTCCTCCTCCTCCGTTTCCACCTCCGAATTCTCTACACACACCGCCACTCCCCCATCAGCCAGTAGCTGGAAGCAGTGTAGCACTGCAGTGGGGAAGCGTCAACAGGCCGTGCTGAAGCTGATCTGCCTTGGGGACAAACAGCACACGGCCTCAGAGCTGTTGCAGGGGATTAGTCACCAGACCGAGCAGTGGCTCTCGCCACTCAACCTGCAACCAGGCATGGTTGTGTGTGATAATGGGCGTAACTTGGTGGCGGCTTTGGAGCTCGGCAAGCTCACACACGTACCATGCCTAGCGCATGTATTTAATTTAGTGGTGCAGCGATTTCTAAAAACCTACCCCAATGTGCATGATCTCTTGACCAAGGTGCGCCGCGTGTGTGCACATTTCCGTAAGTCATCTACAGCTTCGGCCGGCCTGTTGAAGCTGCAGCAGCGCTTACAATTGCCAGCTCACCGGCTGCTGTGTGACGTGAGCACGCGCTGGAACTCCACCTTCCACATGTTGGCCCGGCTTTGTGAGCAGCAGAGGGCAGTAGTGGAGTACCAGCTGTTACACGGTCGTCGCCTCTCCGTTCAACTTCCTGTAATCAGAAGTGAGGAGTGGGAATGGATGTCAGACCTCTGCGAGGTTTTACGCAATTTTGAGGAATCGACACAGATGGTGAGCGGCGATAACGCTATTATCAGTGTAACCATCCCACTTCTGTGTCTACTGAAACGCTCGCTGCTCACAATTAAAACCGACGCTTTGCATGTGGAAGAGGTGGAAATGGGGGAGGAAGAGCTTACACAAGGTGATAGCCAGAGCACCCTCACTTCGTCTTCTCAGCGACAATTGGAGGAGGCGGAGGAGGAGGAGGAGGAGGAGGAAGACACGGTTGCCTCCGCTACAGAGGGTAGCCATGGAACTTTAGTTCCATCTCTTCAGCGTGGGTGGGCAGAAGAGGAGGAAGAGGATGAGGATATTGAGAGTCAGCCTCCTGGTGAGGACAGCGAAATCTTGACTGTTGGTACTCTGGCACACATGGCTGACTTTATGTTAGGCTGCCTTTCCCGTGACCCACGCGTTGTACGCATTTTAGACAACACGGATTACTGGGTGTTCACCCTTCTGGACCCCCGCTACAAAGAGAATTTCTCATCTCTCATTCCTCCGGTGGAGAGGACAAGCAAAATGGTGCAATACCAGAAGGTTCTTGTTGAAAAATTGCTCCAAAATTTTCCATCTGACAACGCTGGCGGCAGAGTACGTGCTACCTTGGCCAACCGAGAAGGGGAGAAAAGGGGAGCACACAGCAGTTCCGACAAAGGCAGGGCAACACTCTCCAAGGCGTGGGACACCTTCATGACACCCCGCCAGCACCCTCACCCTGATGCGCAGCCTAGTGTCACAAGGAGGGAAAAGTTTTGGAAGATGGTGAAGGAGTACGTAGCAGACCGTGTCAGCGTCCTCAATGATCCCTCTGTGCCTTACAACTACTGGGTGTCCAAGCTGGACACGTGGTATGAACTGGCACTCTACGCCTTGGAGGTGCTGGCCTGCCCTGCCGCCAGCGTTCTGTCTGAGCGGGTATTTAGTGCTGCTGGTGGCATCATAACAGATAAGCGTATCCGCCTTTCCACCGACAATGCTGATAGGTTGACACTTATAAAAATGAACAAGGCCTGGATTTCCCCTGACTTCTCCACTCCACTGGAGGAAAGCCCCGGGGGAACATAAACTCACTTTATATATGTTATTTACAATGATGGGAATACTCTGTATTCCCATTCACCCCTTCCACCCCAAAAACGGGTATATGGTTGACTCTTAATGTTCTCATCCTCCTCCTCCTCTTCCATATGCCCTGGGATATAATTTTTATATACGGCCAGCTCACCAGCGTGCCCTGGGATATAATTTTTATATAGGGCCAGCTCACCAGCGGGCCCTGTGATATAATTTTTATATAGGGCCAGCTCACCAGCGGGCCCTGTTTGCCAATTTTTATATAGGTCAGCTCACCAGCGGGCCTTCTCATATAATGTTTTATTGGGTCAGCTCTCTAGCGGGCCCTCTCATATAATGTTTTATAGCGTCAGCTCACTAGCGGGCCTTCGCATATAATGTTTAGGATGGTCAGCTCTGCAGCAGACCCTCACCCATAATGTTTTAGATGGTCAGCTCAGCGCACGTTTCCCTCTTAATCATGGCCTCAGTTCTGAAAATCAAGGAAATTTTTGGGAGAATTTGCCTCTGCGCACGTTTCCCTCTTAATCATGGCCTCAGTTCTGAAAATCAAGGAAATTTTTGGGAGAATTTGCCTCTGCGCACGTTTCCCTCTTAATCATGGCCTCAGTTCTGAAAATCAAGGAAATTTTTGGGAGAATTTGCCTCTGCGCACGTTTCCCTCTTAATCATGGCCTCAGTTCTGAAAATCAAGGAAATTTTTGGGAGAATTTGCCTCTGCGCACGTTTCCCTCTTAATCATGGCCTCAGTTCTGAAAATCAAGGAAATTTTTGGGAGAATTTGCCTCTGCGCACGTTTCCCTCTTAATCATGGCCTCACTTCAGAAAATCGATGAAATTTTTGGGAGAATTTGCAGATGATATACAAGTAAATATACAGCAAATACTGTTTGGTAACAATTTTTCGCCTAAAGTCGTTTTTATTTTCCTTTTTGTGTGTTTTACGGTCAGTCTGTAAAAATGGCGTACTACGGGCGAAAGATCGTTCCCAGCAGCGATGTTGGAGTCCAAGGTGCATCCAGACATCCTCCCTATGCTGTCCCTGAACCATTTCTGTAGTGTTTCCATCTTTTTCTGCCCTTTTCCTATGGACCAGGCACCCTCCCCTCATCAGAGCAGGGGGTGCCTGGTGTAATGCTCGAGTCCTCCCATTGACTTCAATGGGGCTCGGGTGCTCGGCCGAGCACTCGAGCCTCAGGGGGTGCTCGGTCAGAGCACCCGAACATCCGAGCATTGGGGTGCTCGCTCATCACTATTCCTTATCCAGATCTGAAGACAGATTTGTTATGGCCTTTTGCTTAGCTGTCAGAATCTCCATAGTGACTCAGTGGAAGTCTCGATCTATCCTGGAACATGATTCTTGATCAAATACCACTTATTGCTATTAATGAATATTTGTGTGCTTTAGAACTAGCAACGTATAATAAATATTTGATGACTTGGTCACCTGATGTTAGGTTCCATCTGTTACATGTTAGGTGTTAAGGGTGATTGGACATCCTCTAAGAACAGGGAAGATGGGATACTAATGACACAACATGCATTATCATGGCGAGATGCCATGACAGGGGCTTTAGAACTCATTATCCACAGACTCGAGTGGGAAATCTTGCCTTCCCAGCTGTTGTGAACCACATAGAGCATCATCAAGCATTCTTTTTGTATTTATAGATCATGGTGCCCACAACTGGAAGGAACTAGTTGGCATATGCCTGTCAAGAAATTATACTAACTCTACAGATGATACATCTCTGCAGATGTTTGAGGGGTTCATTCTGCTGAATGAAACATGTGTACTCTCACTGCTGGTTTTGTTGTTTGCCAGGGTCAAATCATTACATACATGTATTCTATAGGTGCACCATCTTCAATCAGCATTGTGATCCTTAACTACATTTTTTGCACAGTTGGGTGCTGCTAGCCCGTCTGTGAAACTATATCTGGCACTACATAGTTCAGTTCCACATATCAATCATTACACATGTGTCTGTCAGTACATGATGGTTATCAATGTTAAATTTGAAATGAGCATGTATGAGCAACACAATAATGAGGAGGTTAACATATTAATGTATCCCTTTTAGTGCCAGAGGGGTACACAACACATGGCAAGGTTATGTGTTGTATACACCACTGGCACTCAGAGGGATATACTCATCAAGGCTGGATAAAAAGGTATGAAAGTTCATTCATACCTCCCAAATGTCCCTTTTTGTGGGGTACTGTCCTTCTAGGGTGGAAATCCCTATGTCCCTCTTTTCTCCCTGGTGTCCCTCTTTTTGTAGATCAAACTTTTTGATGTGTACAAGTGTATCACATTGCTCCACAGTAATAAAACTCACATTAATGTTTGTTTAAGCTTCAGTCTATTTGTTTAAATATTATTCTGTGCAAATAAAATACTTTGATCTTACAGTCATTCCTTTATTGAGCTACACAGATGTATGAATAGGTCATGAAGGTTCAAGCCTTCTCTCCCCATCAGTCCTACACTATATACAATAAAAATGCCCCCCTCTTTTTGGAGCTCTGTTCTTTGCATCTCTCTTCCTCACAATCACAGTGTGGAAGAGAGGCAGAGAAGAGTGACCAAGGCAATTTATATTTACATTGCCCTTGTTATTTGGCTGCACCGGCATATGTGATCCCTGTAGCAGCAATCACCTGTGCAGAGCCACTGGGGAAATGCTGAAACTGACTGCTCCGATCCTGGAGCAGTCAGTTACAATTTTTCCAACATGATCATGACATTCTGTTTCATAAATGTAAACCCTCCCTGGTAGTGGATAGATTCTAGTGGGCTAAAGGACCTTTGTCTCTTAGAAGAGTCATTTCTCTGACTAGAATCTAGCCTATTTTATATAGAGCAGTCTAGATTGTATGCCTAAAAAGATTAGCTCCTGTAGCCCACTAGAATCTAACAACTACTTCCCTTCTGGTCTAGATTCTAGTGGGCTACATTACCTAGTCCTTGGGAATATAATCTAATTTGAGCTATACAGATCAGGCTAGGTTCTAGTTGGAGGAAGGACTCATCAGAGAAACAAATCTCCCACTAAAATCTAGCCTTTCAAAATTCACAATAGTATTTAATCTGACTGGGGTTTGTTCCACCAGTCGGTCCATACACCCATGTTGGACACTTTATATACCACATTTGTACTGGCCAGTTACTTGAAGAGCTTACTTTATTTAATATGTTTTAACCAGTGAGAATGTGAAGGTGGTGTAGCAGACATCCACACCGGAGCTATTATTTTGTGTGCCATGACCAGGGCTTCATATAGTAAATGCTTTATACATGCTGAGTTCAAATCATCAGGGATAATTTAAAAAATATCCAATTTTGGAGACATTTGTATTGGTCTGCCCAGAGCATTCTCCAGTATCGGAGAACCCCCGGACACTACCAAAACATGTAAAAGAAGCAATATCCACTTCACTACATTTAGGACAAGACCCATCTGCCCCCCACCTATGAGTCTCAGCCACAAAAGTTTTACTCCATGTAAAACTTTAAAGGGATAGTATTACTTAAAAATTACTTATCCCTATTTTGTAACCCTTAAATAAAGAAGAGTAATATAAAGAGAGCTCTCACGCACACCAAACTACCTATACCTATAGGATAAATGTATAAACTCAATAGGGATGCCCACAAGGTGCTACAGGGGAATAAACATAGAGTTAACAAAAAAGAATAGAAAGAAACCCTGCAGTACTAGCACTCTATACAGGCTAATCCTAAAGGAATACGTTTACCTATAACACAGAAAAAAGTCCTAAAATCAAATTTTATTATTTACTCCAAATAAAATAGTAAAACATTCAAATGTGTTATTAGGATGTATCAAATGGCACATAAATAATAAGTGTAATATCAACCAAACTACTGCTGTAGATCTACAAGCTACTATATTTCTGGAAGAAAATATATATCTCAGTCTCACTGATCACTAATAGTGTCCTAAAGATATATTAGTGTATCCAGTGGCCCACAAGTCATATAAAAATGAATCCTAATAGTAAGGTAAATTGCAAACACTAAAGGCAAAATGAACTAAATATATGCCAGAAGTGAGAGCAATCAAACTAGTAGTTCCAACTTAATAGGAAACCCTGGGAACACTTAACTGGATACTACTGGGGTCTGTGGTCCAACTAATTAACCCTTCATACACCAGATCAGACTCAAACAATATGGTAAGTTCCCTAACTGTCGGGGCAAATCCCAACTTGCCAAATATGTAACACCAAAGTAGTTAATATACACGTTTATTGTCGGGGCATAATCCGACTTGCCACAGTATACATATGCAGAAGCAAACACTTCTCCTCACCTAATATGACTACCTATACCTAACTGCTTGAGTAGAGACCAGACCTAAGTAATTCGTCAAATACCTCAGCTATATCTCCTACAAAACTGCTATGCTGATCTACTTGCCAGGGCACATACCGGCTTGCCAATTAATTAAAAACGAATATAGAAATTCCTCTCATCTTTCTGCCTCCCATAATATATAGGCAGAGGCAGTGGGAGGCACAATAAAAATAAAAAAGAATATTTAAGTAAAATCACATCAAAAAAGCGCTGACGCGCGTTTCTTAAACACTTCATCACGGGCAATGTTATAAGGCTCCACCGCCAGCTCTCAGGCTCTATTTAAACTAAGTGCTACGTTTTCATTGGATAGCATCGTCCTATCACAATTACATTTGGCTGATTGACATCGATACAATGTCTATCCGATACATAGTATTGTCTTTACTAAATTACATGCACATATGATCCAAACTACAAAAGATCCAATGATCCTCAAATACTAAATCTTGTCTGGAGGCAGAGAAGCATCGGAGGAGTCCATCACGTATCAGAAATGTATATATTAATTTCACAGTAGTTACAAATGAATTACTACAAATGCTGGAATCTAAATAATGCAAAGTTATTATTCTATAGATTATAATATTCAAAAAGACCAAAATTGATGAGTACATGGAAGATGATATATACATAAAACACATAAAACAGAAACAACCATTCTTAAAGGGATCATATATATAAATGATCCATTATGTAATAAATGATCATGTATAAATATATAGAGCAAGTAAATTATAAATGGGCACTAAGGTTCCATTCTTCATTTAGACTCTTGGGGGCCACGGTATCAAGTAAAAAAATCCATTTGTTTTCTTGTCTCAGAAGCTAACAATCCACATTGCCCCCTCTTATGCCCAGGTTAACCTTTTGCAAGCCCCAAGCTTTCATTGCTTGGGGACTGCTTTCATGTCTCTCCATGTAGTGTTTTGCCACAGATGTCAGTATTTTACCCACACATGTGATATCTCTAGGAGCATTCTTTATGCTATAACCGTGCTCCCGAATCCATGTCTTAAGTTTTCTAACTGTTTTGCCCACATAGTTAAGACCACAAGGACATTGTAGACAATAAATCAGTTGCAGGTTTGGCAATTTATAAAGTCAGATATAACATGCTTTTTGCCAAATCTATCCATTGCTTCTTTCTTCAGTACCATATGTTGGCACGCAATACACATACTACATGGATGAGATCCCTGGACACTAGTTTTCTTATGAGTTTTATAATTACTATGAACAAATTACTTGCTCTCCTACAACCCACATTCACCTTATTTCCCAAACTCTTATCCAAGTCAGGATAACACTTAAGGATATTAATATGTTTATTCAATATTCCCACCACAGTGTCCCACTGACAATTATAGGTGGAGATAAATCTTACACTGCCTTGATCAGATTTCACTGTAGGATGAAACAATAAGAATGGCCTAGAGGTGTACAAAGCTCTTTTATAGGTCTTTTTAACATTATTGTTACTATATCCTCTTTCAAGAAATTTACAAACAGATTTGTTTAGAAAACCCACAGCCACTAACAGTTTGTTACACTACACTAGTCATCATCCCATCTCTATGAAAAGGATTATCCCTGTTGGAGAATTTCTGCGTCTTAGGCGCAATTGTAGTGACACTGATACCTTTAAGAACAGATCTATTGAATTGAAGAACAGATTTCTTGAAAGAGGATATAGTAACAATATTGTTAAAAAGGTCTATAAAAGAGCTTTGTACACCTCTAGGCCATTCTTATTGTTTCATCCTAAAGTGAAATCTGATCAAGGCAGTGTAAGATACATCTTCACCTATAACTGTCAGTGGGACAGTGTGGTGGGAATATTGAATAAACATATCAATATCCTTAAGTGTGATCCT
Source organism: Rhinophrynus dorsalis (assembly GCA_037306005.1). NCBI lineage: Eukaryota > Metazoa > Chordata > Amphibia > Anura > Rhinophrynidae > Rhinophrynus > Rhinophrynus dorsalis. The sequence continues at coordinate 220,820,548 of CM074724.1, read as the reverse complement.
GACTTCGATAAGAGTTTGGGAAATAAGGTGAATGTGGATTGTAGATGAGCAAGTAATTTGAGGGATCAATTGGTTCAGAGTAATTTTAAAACCCATAAGAAAACTAGTGTCCAGGGATCTCATGCATGTAGTATGTGTATTGCGTGCCAACATATGGTACTGAAGAAAGAAGTAATGGATAGATTTGGCATAAAGCATGTTATATATGACTTTATAAATTGCCAAACCTGCAGTGTGATTTATTGTCTACAATGTCCTTGTGGTCTTAACTATGTGGGCAAAACAGAAAATTGAAGACACGGATTTGAGAGCACGGTAATAGCATAAAGAATACTCCTAGAGATATCACGTGTGGGTAAAATACTGACCTCTGTGGCAAAACACTACAGGGAGAGACATGAAAGCAATCCCCTGGCAATGAAAGCTTGGGGCTTACAAAAGGTTAACCTGGGCATAAGAGGGGGCAATGTGGATCGTGAGCTTCTGAGACAAGAAAACAAATGGATTTTTTTACTTGATAACATGGCCCCCATGGGTCTAAATGAAGAATGGAACCTTAGTGCCCATTTATAATTGACTTGCTTTATATATTTATACATGATCATTTATTACATAATGGATCATTTATATATATATGGTCCCTTTAGGAATGGTTGTTTCTGTTTTATGTGTTTTATGCAGGGCTTAAAATGTGAAGTCCTTTGCTACTAGCCAGACCTGAAAAGCTACTCGCCACTGCAAGCCAAAACATACCCACCAGGGCTGAACTTCTACTCGCCAGGACTGAATTTTCACTAACCATTGGCTAGTGGCGAGTGGAAATTTTGAGCCCTGTTTTATGTATATATCATCTTCCATGTACTCATCATTTTTGGTCTTTTTGAATATTATAATCTATAGAATAAAAACTGTGCATTATTTAGATTCCAGCATTTGTAGTAATTCATTTGCAACTACTGTGAAATTAATATATACACTTCTGATGCGTGATGTACTCCTCCTATGCTTCTCTGCCTCCAGACAAGATTTAGGATTTGAGGATCATTGGATCTTTTGTATTTTGGATCATATGTGAATGTAATTTAGTAAACAGAATACTATGTATCGGATAGACATTGTATCAATGTCAGTCATCTGAATGTAATTGTGATAGGACGACTCTATCCAAACAAAATGTAGCACTCAGTTTAAATAGAGACTGAGAGCCGGAGGTGGAGGTGGAGCCTTATAACATTGCCCGTGATGAAGTGACGAAACGCTCGTCAGCGCTTTTTTGATGTGATTTTATTTAAATATTCTTTTTTATTTTTATTGTGCCTCCCACTGCCTCTGCCTATATATTATGCGAGGCAGAAAGATGAGAGGAACTTCTATATTCGTTTTTAATTAATTGGCAAGCCGGTATGTGCCCCGGCAAGTAGATCAGAATAGCAAGTTTCTAGGAGATATAGCTGAGGTATTCAACGAATTACTTAGGTCTGGTCTCTACTCGAGTAGTTAGGTATAGGTAGTCATTTTAGGTGAGGAGCTTCTGTATATGTATACTGTGGCAAGTCGGATTATGCCCCGACAATAAACGTGTATATTAATTACTTTGGTGTCACATATTTGGCAAGTCGGTATTTGCCCCAACAGGCATACTGTTTGAGTCTGATCTGGTGTATGAGGGGTTAATTAGTAGGACCAGAGACCCCAGTAGTATCCAGTTAAGTGTTCCCAGGGTTTCCTATTTAGTTTGCACTACTAGTTTGATTGCTCTCACTTCTGGCATATATTTAGTTCATTTTGCCTTTAGTGTTTGCAATCTACCTTACTATTAGGATTCATTTTTATATGACCTGTGGGCCACTGGATACACTTATATATCTTTAGGACACTATTAGTGATCAGTGAGACTGAGATATATATTTTCTTACAGAAATGTAGTAGCTTGTAGATCTACAGCAGTAGTTTGATTGATATTACACAAATTATTTATATGCCATTTGATAATCCTAATAACACATTTGAATGTTTTACTATTTTATTTGGAGTAAATAATACAATTTGATTTTAGGACTTTTTTCTGTGAGTTATAGATAAGTGTATTCCTTTAGGATTAGCCTGGGTAGAGTTCTAGTACTGGAGGGTTTCTTTCTTTTCTTTTTTTGTTGCCCCATATCTGTTACAATGCATACAAGCCATCAACTTACTCAACTTAAAGGGATAGTAATACTTAAAAATGACTTATCCCTATTTTGTAGCCCTTAGATATAATAATAATAACTAGTATTTATATAGCGCCTTTCTCCCAGTGGGACTCAAAGCGCTGTCAGCACATGCTCTTGGAATTAACCAAATCGACAGCTGAAATAATAGGTATTATTATTACCCAATCAATGGTACTCATTTATCAACCTCGGAAGGATGAAGGGCTGAGTTGATCCTGCCGGGATTCGAACCTGCAACCCTGAGATTGAATAGGCCCCATAGTCAGGGAATTTACCACTGAGCTATCTCAGTGGCATCTCTCAAACCCTTATGGTTTGAGACATGACCACTTACAAAGTTCTCCCCTGCCTGACATCAGTGTTCTAGCTGACAGCAGGGAAATCTGGTCCCGGGACTGTCGGAGGCTCTACAGCAGAGCCGAGGTTGTGTTAATGAAAAATAAATCTTTCACTTAAAAGGTCTTGTACATGTACTTGCAAACCAAGCACACGTAGAAGACCTTTTTAGTGAAGGATTTATTTTTTCTGCTGCAGAGCCGCCAGCTGATCCCAGGAGACGATTTCCCTGCTGTCAGCTAGAACACTGACATCAGGCAGGGGAGACCTTTGTAAGCGGTATCTCTCAAACCAAAAGGGTTTGAGAGATGCCACTTGGGCATTTTTCTTCTTTATTTAAGGGCTACAAAATAGGGATAAGTAATTTTTAAGTATTACTATCCCTTTAAGTTGAGCAAGTTGATGGCTGGTATGCATTGTAACAGATATGGGGAAGCCTCGGCACAAACCACTCCCAGTCCTCCAAACTATCCAAATCACCCTCCCACCTACTCTGCAATCGAGAGTCATCTGTCAGTACATGCATTGAGAGCCATTTATATATGAAGGAGATTGGCATATTTGTCCAACGTACACTAGCATGAGTTAAGAGTTTGAATTCCATGATGCTCAGAGGTCACTCAGAACACTGTGTATGTACCGCATGTCGGAGACATAAATAAGAATTAAAGAGGCAATTCGGAATTGAACACTGTACAACCGTCTCAAGATAGAGACAGCATAATTTATCCAGGTAGCTCTGAATTACAGGCCATAGAGGTGATCCAAAATTCTATTGTTCCAAAGAGGTGTGTCAGGGTCCATATCTTTGTAGACCTGATAGAGATTGTATAGACTTTCATGCCCTTTATACTGTAGTGGAAGGCAGAGTCACTGAAGTACTAGTGCTGGGACCTACAAGTAGAAAAGCCTCACAGAAGGACAGCTCTTCCAGGGATATGAACATAAAAAGATGGGCTGGGATTAGCCAAAACAAAAGGCATATTGTCCCTGCGTGGCCCAGAAATACAGCTGAAAATCAGGAAGTGCAATTCCTTCCTCATACTTCATACAATAGGATACTCTGGAAAAGTTTAAGAAGGAATACGATTTTTATGAGATTGTATTGTCTTATAATATTGAGAGGAAGGTTGTGCCACAAGTGCTCTATATCATGGAACATCTCTTTAACTGGCACTAATTTATCAGAGAGGAATCAGTCTAATGATCTGGTAATAACAACTCAGAGATACTTAAAGGAGGCAGCCATCTCCATATCGCATGGTGACAATGAAGGAGGGTCTCCTGCTGAGTCAAGGAGGAGTAGAAAAGTCTTAGACCATTTAACCGTTAGTCCAGAGTAATGACCAAAATTATCTACCATCTCTAACAATCTCATGACAATCATAACAATCCTGACGGTCTAATGCCGAGGAACAACAGCATATCATGACCACTATTGACTCCATGCTCACAGAGGGCAGAAGGGAGTCTGTATCAAAAGACCATGAGTAGGTGTTCAGTAATTGGGGATCCACTATGCCCACACATTTCTGGTACCATTCTGGTGGCAATCCATCAACCCCTGGGGTCTTACTAGAGAGGAGCGACACTATTGCCTCCACTACCTCCCTAAGAGTAAAGGCAGAAGCCATCATTTACTTATCCTCTATGGTAAGTCAAGGAACATTGCAATCTGCCAGAAATGCAGCAATCTCAGACTTATCCTTACACAACCAGGAACTGTATAATTTCTCATATTATTTTGCAAATTTTCTGTTGATCTCTTTATCATTAATAAATGTATTCCCTGTGGCATCCCAGATGCATGCTATACTAGTGGTCCCCTGGCTATTCATTACTAAACGAGCCATCATTTTGCCTACCTTATCTTCATTTTCAAAAATGTTTTGTTTCTTGTGGAACATCTTAACAGCATTCAAGTCAGCAAGACGCAAGTTTAAATTCATTTTAGTAGACAGGAAATTGTCATAGAGCTCTGGATCAATGTTCTCCACATATTCTTTCTCTGCCTCATAGACATTCTGTTCCAGTTTGGATAACCATTCTTGCTTGCGACTCCTATAAGAAGCAGTGAGGGAGATTAGCGAGCCCAATGCATAGGCCTTTGTTGCCTCCCAGACAGTAGTATCACTTGTGGTACTGGAGACAAACTCAAAGAAAGCAGTTAAGTCAGAGCCATGTTTATTCACAACCTGTTCTGCTGCTAGCCACACTGGGCTCAATCTCCATCTATGGGGAGGCTCATCGAGCCCCATCCCACCCTAAAAGGGGGGGAATGATCTGATGCCACCGTAGGCAAAATACATTCTGTTATTTAATTTTACACCTGAGTCTTGAACCATTCATTGAAGTCACTAATATATGTCATTAGTTTAAAAAGAATTAGTTGTAGATTGATCAATTTTTCATCATTAACCACTTGAGGAACAAAGGGTGTGCATCACATTGCAAAGCATTGTATTGTACCAAGTGGTCTTCAAGGGGTTAAACCAATGGTTGCTAGAGATGTCTACTATTTATTATAAGACCTATCTAGTTAACATTCACAAATATATTTTAGCTGTAATTTTTATATTTGCTGTAGACTTCTGTATGTGAAAAGTGAGCCATTTTTTTCCATAATTTTACTTGCCCCTGTAGACATAATGGTTTGAACTCTTGCTATGGATAATGAGACAGAGTGGATTGGCTCTAATATATTCCTCTCCACAAGACTTCCTGTGGTTTGATGCAGAACAGTAAATGTCAATGTTTTGCAAAGTTTCTGTAATGTGATAACAGGACTACTGGAGTTCTAGCATGCTCCACAGAGATTAGTCTAATTCCAGGCTTCTCAATGTACTGGTGTCTGTAACACCTCAGTGTGTCATTGCAAACAAAAGCCTTCTTTTTTCACTGAGTTTTAAATCATTAACCTTAACCGCATCACAGATGTTCAACACACCCAGACACAACTATTGGAGGTCTCATTTCTAGCTTCAACTCCCACCAACTAACCCACAGCACTGTTACTGACATAACCATATCAATATAAATACAGGAAGCTAGAACTGATTAAAATAAATTATATTAAAGTTCAAAACCTGTATGATATGTTAATATTATCATGAGTTAGGACATATACAATTCCAGTAGGTTCTTAGTGATACATACCTGTTCGAATTTACAAATAGGGAAATAATAATAACTCGTATTTATATAGCTCCTTTCTCCCAGTGGGACTCAAAGTGCTTTCAGCGCACGCTCTTGGAATTAACCAAATCGGCAGCTGAAATAATAGATGTTATTATTACCTAATCAATGGTACTCATTTTATCAACCTCGGAAGGATGAAGGGCTGAGTTGACCCTGCTGGGATATGAACCTGCAACCTTACGGTTGAAAAGGCTCTATAGTCAGGGAATTTACCACTGAGCTATCTCACCAGTAAATGTCCTGGGTGGTCAATTTACAAATAGCAAAAAGTCCCAGAGGGCACAATTTCTTTTATGAAGATGAAAATAATGGAAGTACAAGGCTTTTACTACATCTTGAATCCATGTGCTGTATATGAGGAAAAAAGGTTACAAGCCAACACACTAGTACAGATGACCTAATAATAAGTATAACAAAACACAGGTGTTAGGTGAACCACTCACATTTAACATAGGCCCTAAAATGCTTCTATGTGTGAGAATGGCCATCTATAAAGTGAGTTATATCCCAAATGTTGCTAAGAACCTTTATAATTGCAGGGATAAAAGTTATTCACTAGCTGTTATATAGCTGTCAGTTCGGATTTGACAGGTTGAGGTCATGTGAGGAATATGATTCTCCCTAACTCGGATACTTGGTGGCAGGAGTATATGACCAAAAAGCAATAATCCAAATGTGTTATGATAGAAACTCTTCCAATGTCTACAACCAATTCCTGAACAGGATGGATAGGTTATTAAATGTGCTTGAACAGGACTAAACATTCTGGACACTTTGACAAAGAGAAACAAGGCAGATTTGCTCTTCTCTAATTACAGGTAAAGGTGACTGAAACTTGTACAGTCCATTCCAATAATGGATTCTGCAGATCTTGGAACAACTCTGACAAATCAATTTATCATGAATGAAAAGAAAGAGAGTGAGACTTTCAGTAGCATGTTCACAGAATAAATATTAGTAACCAACTCAAACATATCCCCTATCTTGTTCAGATAAGTAGTAAATAACTCAGTCAAGAGCCTATTTTGAATAACATTGAGAAGAGGGGAACCTGTTCTTTTTTGCTTTTTTACATTGTGTTTCCTGATTTCTGATAGGTTGAAGCAAGCATGTCTCAAGCATTGGATATAATATGCTTTTTGAAAATACTAATATTACAGAAATAGTTCATTCATCAGCTCTGTTTACTGGGCATCCACAGACCCTGAAGAACTGACACTAATATCATGAAATAGTTTGATCATGTATCTATGATAAGGTGGTGTCTGCATGCCACTACCCCATTGGCTAAATGGGGTGTCACTGACTGTAGCTCAGTAGTCAACAAAAGAAAAAAACTGCAGGAGATAAAACTACACCACTAGTCCCACTGTCCCATGTAAAGGAAGCTGGGAAGTGACCGCGTCACCTTCCGCCGTCGTTCCTGGGTCTCTTCTTCTTGACGCAAGATAAGCGCCGTCAGATGCACCGGTTGAAGTATGGACGGTCACTGGAAACAGTCGCAGGATCACTGGAAGCAGGGAAGAGTCCACGTCGCCGCCTGACAGTCCACAAAGGTAGGTCGCAGGAAACTGGCAGTAGGCGGTCGACGATTCAGGATACTTGGTGCAGATGGGTATCAGAGTGGATAATTTAGACCATAAGCAATACAAGACTCCAGGACTCCTTGTTCACTCCAAACATAACTCATTTTATTGGCAAAGACCACAGATATTTATACACAGTACAGTACATTGGGTCACATGGGGAACCTGACACAATAGGGAACATGATTAAATCATAACACCTCAGACAAAGGCCAGCAACAGATGGTCTTAACAGATACAATAACTCAGACATGATTACATTTCAGATACAAAAAGGGTTTGATGAACAAAGACTTGAGGGTTTGAACTAATTACCACACTGCAGGGGGTCTGACTGCAGTTCACAATGGCTAAGTTAACACCCAGCAGGAGGTCTGGCTACAGTACACATAGTCAGTGCCTTGAGGGACTACAATATACATTGGAATAATTAACCCCTCACTGCCATCAGTCTACCACAGGGCAGTAATACAGTCCATTTCCTCATTCACATAAAGCATATACAAACTATTTTTAGTGCATAATCAGAGAAAAATGTCCACAGTTTTTGGTTAAACAAACTTATGGCCAGACAAGGCTCAAGTAACAGGTAGGATCCGTTACATCCCATATGAAAAGGGAAAAATCACCTCCAATCATACACAGAGGTGAGGGTGCCAGATAGCAAAAAAAAATATCAGTCAAATGAAAGAAAAAAAAGGAAAAGAAAACTATCTATAAGGCACTCACTTATATCCCTTCTAATAAAACTTCCAAAAAATAACAGTAACTGATCTGTCCCTCAACTGCACCAAACAAGGATAACCTATCTAAAGAAAAACCTCCCAAAAATAAAGTAAATACAAAAAAAGGAAAAAATTTAAAAAATAATAAACAAACTAATTTTATTATTAAATTTCAAAATATATTCTACCTACCCTAGTGGTATACATAAGCATTAGCTGTATAAAAGGAGTATATGTTGTAATTGGATCAATGACCTCATAATATGGTGTAGATATACTACCCTCTCGGATGAGAAAATACATCAGATCTTATAGATACTTCTATCATAGGTCATAAGTATTGAATATGAGTTAGTGGATCAGAATAACATAGATCTAGTGTTGAGCGAGCGTGCTCGGCCGATGCTCGGATCGGCTCGAGCATCGCTCTGCTCTGCACATGGCGGTACTCGTACGAGTACCGCCATGTGCTCGCCCGACATGCTCGGGTGAAGAGGATCTGTGCCGGAAGAGGCACAGATCCGAAGACGCTCCGCTGGACCACCAGGGAATGGAGGTACGGGGGCATTGCGGAGATGAAGGGGGCATTGCGGAGATGAAGGGGGACATTATGGAAGAGGGGCATAGAGTCTATGCCCCTCTTCCACAATGTCCCCCTTCATCTCCGCTATGCCCGTCTTCCACAATGTGCCCCTTCATCTCCGCTATGCCCCTCTTCCACAATGTCCCCCTTCATCTCCTATGCCATAGCGGAGATGAAGGGGGACATTGTGGAAGAGGGGCATAGCGGAGATGAAGGGGGACATTGTGGAAGAGGGGCATAGACTCTATGCCCCTCTTCCACAATGTCCCCCTTCATCTCCGCTATGCCCCTCTTCCACAATGTCCCCCTTCATCTCCGCTATGGCATAGGAGATGAAGGGGGACATTGTGGAAGAGGGGCATAGCGGAGATGAAGGGGGACATTGACCAGGCACCCTCCGCTCATCAGAGCAGGGGGTGCCTGGTTTAATGCTCGAGTGCTCCCATTCATTTGAATGGGGCTCGGGTGCTCGGCCGAGCACTCGAGCATCAGGGGGTGCTCGGTCAGAGCACCCGAGCATCGGGGTGCTCGCTCAACATTACATAGATCTAAGAGATCATTCTTTATTATTAACAAATGACCAGATCCACGGCCATCCAGATATTATACTCAATCACATTCTTCAAAACATTCCTATCCACCCGACACTTGCCTCTCACGGGTTCACATGATCGAATGGGTAACAGGAACACAAAGGAATCTCTTATTAATCAACATTGGGGACCCTAATAGTGACCCCTGTTCCACAATATCTATCAATCATACGCCAAATAATATCTGAGAAAGGTAAACCATCAGATGGAGCCCACAAGTTGGGAGAAACGTGTTAGGCGCATTAATATGTTTTTAAAATTATGATTTTATTCAACCTATCCCTTTTAGCGTTAGTCAGTTCGCTTTGGTCATAAGACTGCCTTCAACAGACAAAGCCTAATCTGTCAATCTGCTTGGGAACTCTTGTTTGTTAGGAATTTAGGTCTAATATATGAGTTACTCCGAGAGTTTGACAGATGACCCAGGAAAATATAGGGAATTCATCCCGTACCTAGGAGGGTGTAGCAATAGTCCACTTAGTGGACTAAGAAGTGTTGAAGAGCCCTTAGGGTCAGTGAGTTACTTATGTAGATTGGTATCTGCATATATATGGACCAATTTACACTGACTGATTGCATATGTGGTATACTAATAGCTATGTATGCTGTTATGTGGGGATGATGTGATTGATATTACGGATCATGTATAAACCTTTATGGTTTACCCTTCTCGGATATTATTTGGCGTATGATTGATGCAATTCTACTGCCACTACTAGTAGGTGTCAAAGGTGCAGCACTTACAGTTGCAGCAGCAGAGGCACTTGTCATATCTAACATTGTGGATATTAACCTGTGTTGTTGTTGCTGGGTACTCAAAACAGGTGTGTGTGGCTGAGTGGGACTTGGACTTTGAAGAGATGATGATGATGCTGATGATGACTGATAGGGTGACTGTGAGCTTTTTGACATCTGTGCTTGTCCAGGGTCAGACTTTCCAATGGCTTTCTCAAACAGTTTATAGACAGGCACAGTGTTCCTTAAAAGTGGTGGAAGATTCAGACTTTGACTTTCTGCTCAATTTATAGCCCTGTCATCATCCTCACTCTCAACTTCATCTGTATCTGAACAGGACAGGGATGCTGGAGGGATGTATTCTAGATCTGCATCATCATCAGTCATCATTAGGTTATCCTCAGCAGCATCAGCATCACCTGTCACTTCTTGCCCAGTTTGCCCACTACCACTAGTTTAATGATTGGATAACAGAATAGGGGAATCTTGCATTGATTGTAAATCTATGTATATGGCTCTCAATATTGTATAATTGAAAATGTGAGGAAAAAGTGCTGTTCAGTCATGTGATTGTGGGAATGGACGGTTCATGTACTTATATAGGAGGGGAGGGACGTTAATATGATGGATTACTGCCATGTTGGTATCTGGTCTCCTCCTATCTTAAGCTGTCCTTGTACACAATTCATGAACTGGCAACAATACAAATTTTGGAGAGACATGGAGTATGTAATCCACCCTGGCTGAGGCACTGGCCCCTTTTAGGGTGCCGGGTGGGAGCGGAGTACATTGTGTTGTGGTGTGGTCCGTGCCGATCCGGCACACGGGGGGGGGGGTTAACACCTGGCCAAATATTTTGTAATCTTGGTTCTCTTTCTGTATATGGCAATATATTGTTTGTTTGTTTATTTGCTGGATAGGAGTGTATTGGAATGCCCTGATAGACTAAGACATATGTATTGGTATGTGCTAGAATAGTTACTATGGGAACCCCCTTCAAACTATAAACTTCTGGGATTCTCTGTGATATAAGGCAGTGAACCGGATGCAATGTGGTGAATAGTCTTGAGAAAGCCCACAGATATGTGAACGAAACGCGTTGACTTTGTGAGACATGCACTGACTCTGGTGTTGGAAATGTATATTCTGCTGTGAAGATGAACCTTTGTGGAGGGAAGATATTGTGCAGAGAGATGAAGGAACCTGAATATTGGTGCTATGAGAAGCGAGTTGTGAGTGGCGGTAGGCCCCGTGGAAGAGAATGTAAGGTACCTGGTTATGCTATAAGGCTATGTGGGTATTGCATATATGACCTAAGATGAAGGTTACGTTGAGATAGGTCTATTACATGTAGACTACCTGTCAGACTCAATCGCGAATGCATCGAGCTTATCATACAGTTAACTTTCATCTTGTCATTTCATCATATATTGTTACACTCTGAGATATATACCAGATACAGTGTGGACTCAGATGCACTTTTGACAGAGACTATCAGTTTGGTGAATATTGAAACTGTTGTACTGTTTTTCATCATCAGTCATTTCCATCAGCTTCATTGTTTATCATCTATAATCCATTCCATTTATTCATGTTCATATCCCTCCATTTTTTGTTGTCTATGGTATTTCATCTACTCTTCACTAGCTTTACACACTGGCGCCAGTGCTTTTTTGTTTCTAGTAGATGGGTGGGTGGATATATAGGGTGGGTGGTGTCTGGGAGGTGTAGTCTGCACTGTACTTGGGGGATGCTGCGGAGTTTTATGAACTCAATCCTGTATTTTTTATGACTCAGATTTATCTTTTGGGATGCTATTAATAAATATTGTTTATTATCATTTTTTGATTTGGTGGTCATTGTCAATAATACAGGGTGAGTGCTTATTATAGTCCTACTTTGTTTCTTTTTCTTTTTTGATGCTATTGCCAGCATCATCAACACTTGAATGCGACTTTTTGTCATCTTCAGCGTTCTTCTTATATGCTTCTTTATTTCTACTGGCACTGATGGTATTCGAACTAGTTTTGCTGGGACCTTGACAAACTGCATCCTCCCTTGGAGTAAAGGGATCATCATCATAACTGATTGCACATGTTTCAGCAACCATTGCTGCAGTCAGTTTTTGAACTACTACTTTACTCTCACGTCCCTGCACTGCTCCACCCCTTCCCCTCCCCTCCTTCCTCTTGTGCGTTTGCTGGACATTACATGTTTTTTACTGCACGGTACACAACACAACTGATGTTGTGAGCTGTATGATGCCTTGCCTAAGCCCAGTCAGTTGTCTGTCACTGTCATCTAATATATTCAGTTCTTTATTCTTTTTTATTTATTTATTTATTTATTTTTATTTTTTTTTAAGTTGTCCACCCTGTTGTCTTATCACAGTCTGTCCAAAAAAAAAATTCTAACTGAAAAACAAAATCAACAAAGTCTTTCCCAAGACTTCCCCACCCAGCACAGAGATAATAACAGCAAGATCAGCAAGCAAATAGATCACTAGCTGCCTGTGTCTTGTCCAGGGGATGGCTGGCCTGGGGGGCAGAGGGGCAATTGCCCCCTGGGCCAGTCATAAGTCTGGGCTGGTGGGCCACTCCCGCTTGTTGCTGCAAACGTAGCTACACTAGTGATACCACAGAACTTACAATTGAAATTGAGCTACAATCCAAGTGAAGGTACACTAGTAACATAACCAATTTCTCTTGTAAGTTCTATGGTATCACTAGTGTAGCTTTACTTTAATTGTAAGCTCTATGGTATCATTAGTGTAGCTTTACTTAAATTGTAACCTCTGTAGTTGCACCAGTGTAACCCCATTTCAATTGTAAGCTTTGTGGTATTGCCTTACTTCACAACACTAACCCTTTGAGTGCCAGAGGGGTATGCCACGCATTGCAAAGCAATGCGTGGCATACCCCTCTGGCACTCAAAGGGTTAATGGCAATTTTACAATTTAATAAAAGGGGGTGGGCTGGGACAGTGGGCTGGAATGATAGTAGAATTGGGCCTCTTGATTGTAGTTGCCCTCCAGGCCACAAGTTGCCAGCCCTCCCCTGGTCTTGCCAGTCAGTCACATGGAATTTTGGAATATTTGGAGTCAACCTCCTTCCGCATTTTTTCTCCCCAGAGTTCCCCACTGACTCTCCTAGCAGAACAAACGTCCTACCTAAAAGATTCCCTAAACTAAACTTTAACTCCCCTCTCTGTCTTGTCTAGCTCAAACAAGATGCTGCTCTCTCCTCTCACAAACACAAAATGGCATGCTGTGAGAGCGTGACAGCCTTTTGTATGGCTGTAGAAAACTTCTATTCCCATTGATTTCAATGGGAGGAAAAGGCGGGAAAAAGCGAAAAAACTGCACATTTGTCGATTTCAGTTTGAGGTGAAAATTTTCGCCCATCCCTAGTCTTGAGCATCAAGGAGAAATCATTCCCCATCTAGATCATGAATCCCAAAAATATCCAGATGGCTCCAGGGCTTGCAGGTCACAATACACAGAACTGATCTTTTAGGCAACTTACATTGTGCAGGCTATCTCTATTAGTTACAGCAGCCCTTGAATTAAATGTGGATGAACTCTTCACTGCAAGACCTGTTTTTGCTTCTCATTAATGTGAGAGGTTTATCTTATCACTGCTTTTGTATATCCATGACTTCAGTAAAAGGTTTTTACTGAACTACTGTGCTTGGAGAGCTGTGCTTTGCTCTCTCTCTCTTCCTACCATGTCTCTCTCCTTGCAGGGATCAAGTCCACGTGGATCATAATAGAAACACATTATTAACCCCTTGGTTTTCTCTAGCAATGTCTCCAATGCATTGCAAAACAAAGCGTTGGAGATGTATCCAGTGTTCAAAGGTTAAAGGGATAGTAATACTTTATTATTACTGTCCCCCATATTGTAGATTTTTCTAAAATAATTTAATAGCCCCCAGGTTCATCTCTCAAACCTTTATGGTTTGAGAGATAACTGAAGGCAAAGTTCCCCCCTCCCTCCCCCTTCCCTGAAGTCAGAGTTGTACTGACTGCAGGGGAAGTCTGTCATACGACAGGCTTGCGGCTCTGCAGCTGAGCCAAGATCCCGTTAGTGAAAAATAATTATTTCACTGAAACGGTCTTCTACATGTGCTTGGCTTGTGCTTGGTTTGCAAGCACATGTAAAAGACCGTTTCAGTGAAATAATTATTTGTCACTAAAGCGATCGCGGCTCTGCTGCAGAGCCGCATGATGAAAGTCAGACCGGATATCCCTGCAGTCAGTACAACACTGACTTCAGGGAAGGGGGAGGGAGGGGGGAACTTTGCCTTCAGTTAGCTCTCAAACCATAAAGGTTTGAGAGATGAACCTGGGGGCTATTAAATTATTTTGCAAATATGTACAATATGTACAATATAGGGGATAATAATAATAAAGTATTACTATCCCTTTAAAATATATTTCTTTTCATTTCAAAAAGTAGATAAACTATATTGTTTACATTGATTATTGGTATTTTTTTATATGTTTAGGCCAACAATAGCTGGTAAACCAAATGTTAACTCTCAAGCATCTAGTCCTCAGGTGGGCAACGTGAGGCCCTCCAGTTGCTGCCGGACTACAACTCCAATCGCTGGAAATGAGGGAGTTGTAGTGCAGCAGCAACTGGAGGGCCTCACATTGTCCACCCATGATCTATTCCCTAATGCTTTCTGTGCTGGCTGCTGTATAACTTGGTGAACAGTGGAGGTTGATGTACTAAGAGGAACTGGATTTCTATTGGGGCACACCAAGGAATGCTAGAGGCCAGTGTTCTCTCTACTATGAGCAAATGTGTGTGACCCAACACTGAAAGAGTTAAAGGAGCAGTAAACTTTTTTTATGAAAACCTATATGTTATAGAGAGTTTCCTGCTCAGTAAAACAAGGTCACTGCCACCGTTGTCAGTAGTTTTATTCAAACGTTATAACATTTCAAATAATCAGAAGTGAATTTACTGTACATTTACTTCCTGACAGGAAGTGACTCTGCAGTTTCTATCACATTCTATGGGCAACTGAAAGTCACTGACTTTCTTCTCCATTAGAATGTAACAGAATAACTAAGTGGAATTTGACCAATAGAGGTCACTGCAAATGTAAAAAAACACAGGTTTAAACAGTAATAACTCTGGAAATATGCATCTATCAGCAGTGGGAGTACACTTATTTTACTCAACAGGAAATGCTCAAGTTTACTGCTCCTTTAAAAGGGCAATTAAAACTGGGCAGGGTTGTATTTTTCATCTGTTATTCCAAAGCAGCCCTGTGAATCAGTCCTCTTTAACTCTTTCATTGCTGAGTCCTTCATCTGTGCACACCTTAGAGGGAACACTACTGTTCAATGTGATGCATTGTCCAGCAAGTATTCCAGGGGTTAAAAGTCCCATTTAACTAAAAAAAATATATATTTCTCCCCTACAGTATAGATTGTTGGTTTGACCCATAATTACTCCAGGGTGGATATTCACTAAGAGATGATAAAGAGGTGATAAAATGAAGATGACTTCTCCAGTGATATCACTTCTACAGTTCCTATGTTATTCTGTGGCGCCTATTCATTAAGATCTCCAAAGAGTAAGACATTTTATTGCATGGTCTCCATAGAATAACATAGGAATTGGAAAAGTGATATATTGGATGTCATCTCCAGTTTATCACCTATTTATCAACTCTTTTATCACTGCGTAGTGAATCTCCCCCAAGTTCTTCTTAGTACATTAGCCTTATTATGTTTGTATGTATGTATATATGTATGTATGTATGTATTAAGGACATGTTGCTTTTGAAATAACTCATGCACAATAAATATGGAGTCCATGTTTACACATGGTAATAGAGGTTACAAAACGGTCACATCCATGTATATTCAAGTTTACCCATATGTTGATACACATGGGTAACATCATAAAAGAAACAACTTGGTTCTTTCAGTGTAATTCTAATATTTTTAATGTTGTTTTCATTTTTATTATCCACATTTTGTTGGATGCATCCTGCACTGTTAAGTATCTCATTTTATGTTGTTATAACAAGAATAAGACAAAATAATGGGGTGGAAATAAAATTATAATCACAGTCTCAAACACTAACACTAAACTATGCCTGACACTGAGTATTTTCTGTGCAATGTGTGGTTTGTATCTACCGATAATGATTTGTATGTCTGGACACCAGAGGTAGAATCAGTGCTATATATATTTTTACTATTAGGTTAATGTAGCAAAGAAATCTGGTGTTTGCTAAATTACTACCAGATATATACAACAGTACCTTCACCTGAATATCTGCAGATGTCAAGTAAATATTCTATTAGAACAAAGTATTCATATAAAGAAGTTACTAGAAACCAGAGAAAGCAGACTCATTAAACTTGGCTAGACACTGTATCTGCCTGCCTAGATGAAACAGAACAACGATTTATTCAAACCACAATGTTATTTTGCCCTGCATGAATTCTTTATATGCTTAATGGAATATCTAGAAGACCAAAGTGACTCTTAAAGGAACAGTAAACATTTCTATGAAAGTCTACATATTATAGGGCTTTCCCTTCTGAATAAAACATGGGTTCTCTCACTACAGATAGTTATGTATCAAAATATTCCAGTTCAAATTGTCAGGAAGTGAATGACTGAGATTATTTCCTGAAAGTTTAAATGAACATGAAGTTCCTCAGCAGTGTCTATTACATTCTATGGATAACTGTTTGTCAGCAGCTCAATGGGGCAGATTTATAAAAAGAGTTCTTCTTCATTGTTGGTATTTATAACAATTTTTAGGAACTTTTATAAATGTGGCGGAAACACTAGAAATAAGAACAGGTTTGACAAAATTTTGGACAAAAATCTATCGCTAAACTATGGCACGTAGCAATATTTTTTTTTATAAATTTTCAACAATTCCGAATGCTCCTTCTCAGAATAAACAACTACCTGTTTTTACATCCTCTTAAGATGGCATTATAGTTCTTATAAATACCAAATGCATTTTTATGCTGGAATTCACTTTACTCACTTTTATAAATCTCCCCCAATGCTCCCGAAACCTGACTACTAGAGGACACTGTTAATGTAAAAAGCCAAGAGTTTAAACTGTAATAACGCTAGAAAGATGCATCTCTCAGAAGTGGGCATACCCTTGATTTACTAAATGGAAAAGCCCTACAATAAAAACATACTTGTCCTTTAACCCTTTGAGTGCCAGAGGGGTACGCAACGCATTGCTCTGTAATGCATTGCATACCCATCTGGCACTCGAAGGGTTAAGAATACACAGGGTATTACGCACAAAGGAGATTAGGAGTAATTCTGGGGAAAACCAATTGCACTATAAAGGAGAAACAAGTAGTCTCAAAATTCCCCTTAATTTAAACAAAACAATTAACCTTCTGAATGCTGGAGAGGCCTCCAGTTCACTTTTTTAATTCCCTTTTTTATTTATCAGTCTCCGTAACAAAAAGGGTATTTTAGTCATGGTCCTATGAAATGTGACCAAGCAGAACCTAATGGGACACCATCTCCAAGCCTAAACTACTACAAATTATTTGTTCTCAGTGTGTTCTTGTCAAACCATTTTGTTTCTTTGTCTACCTTTGATTTATAACGATAGTAATGCTTCACAATAAAAGCAGCTCCGATTAATCTTCAGAGTATTAGGTCCATGAAGATTGTTATTTCAATACTCTCAGAGTTGTAGTTCAATGATAAAATATCCCCCTCCCACCCCTTTTACTGATGTAACGCTGCTCACCTCAGAACAGAAAGGTGGTGTCCATGTGGACTGCAGAGAGGGACAATCTTCAGTGAGTATAAGGGAAAAACCTCAAAAACGTGTAAAGGGGGGCAGGGTTTTCCTTATACTCACAGTAAGAAGATGTCAGAGTTGTAGTTCAAGAGTAATTGAAGGATAAAGTATCCCCCTCTCACCCCTTTTACTGATGTAACAATGTTCACCTCAGAACAGAAAGGTGGTGTCCAGATGGCTTGCAGAGAAGGACAATCTTCAATTAGCATTAAGGAAAAACCTGAAAAACCTGTCACGGGGAGCAGGGTTTTCATCTTTCTCACAGTAACAAGATTGTCCCTTGTTGTGAGTTGTCTGGTCTCAAGACCAGATTCCACATCTGAGGGGAGGTGGCTTACACTAGGTAAAAGGGGGGTGGGGGATAATTTATCATTCAATTACTCTTGAACTACAACTCTGACAGTATTGAAATACCACTCCCCATGACCCAAATACTATGAAGATTAATTGGAGCTGCTTTTATTTTGAAACATTACTAACCATTAAGAAGGCTTACATCCAACCTTTGTGTTAAACATGCAGATGTTTAGAGGAGTGACTTAAACTTTGCAGTGCTTGTCACAACAATCCAATCAAAGGATATCCAACATGGGTGTTAATCAGTCATAAATGAATATATGTCCATGTGGCCCTGTCATCTTTTCTCCTTACCCAACATCTTATGAGTTTGACCTGTAGGTGGAGCACAGAGCAATGATAGCATGAGTAATTTGAAGAGGACCGAGGTGCTACAGTGTTCAAAGGTGAAATTAGCTTAAAGGAATAGTAATGTTTCATATTAAAAGCAGCTCTAATTAATCATCATAGTATTTGGACTTTGGAGAATGTTATTTCAATTTTGTCAGAGTTGTAGTTCAAGAGTAATTAAATGACAAAGTATCCCCCTCCCGCCCCTTTTACTGATGTAACACTGTTCAGCCAGATCAGAAGGGAGGTGCCCAGGTAGACTGCAGAGAGGGACAATCTTTAATTAAGATAAGGGAAAAACCTGAAAAACTTGTCATGGGGGGAAGGGCCTTCATTGTTCTGATAGGAAGATTGTCCCCTTCTGTTATCTGTCTAGTCTTTCAACCAGATTCCACATCTGAGAAGAGATGGCTTACACTAGGTAAAAGGGGAGGGAGTAGAAACTTTGCTTGTGAATATCTCTCAAACCATAAATGTTTGAGAGATAAGACTTATATCGTTCTTCATATTTTTTGATGCCTACAAAATAAAATAAAGATAAAATGAAGTATTACTATCCCTTTAAAGGGCTAGGTTAGATTACATGTGACAAATTGATCAGTATATTGTACCTCACAAATTCCTATGCTAGTTTATGTGGAAACTTGGAGTTCAGAGGAATCGTAAATGTATTAAATGCAAAAAAGTCTAGACAAAGTGTGACATCTGAATGGTAAAAAGATTTTGAACTTAATTCCTTTGAGGTTAGTGTCATTTTAGTTCTGAGTCTTTAAACAGAACAAAGAGCCTTAGATATAAAGACAAAGTGGAACATTTTGGAACAGACAACTGTGCTATAGGGAGAAAATAAAAATTCCCAGTGATTTAAACAAGGCTTTTAACCTCTAGAGTGCTAGACAGGTCTCCAAATCATTGATCTACAATGCATTGGAGATCTCTCTAGCACTCAAGTGGTTAAACTTTATATTTAAATCAAAGATAATTTTGGGGAATGTTTTCCATTATACTATGGACCTGAATTGTTGGAAGAAACTGAACAGAAATATTTCAAGCAGTAACGTGTGGACTAAAAATAATAACATATTAAATAATATGGCACTAGATACACAAACATAAAATATATATATAAAATGTGCTAAACTGTCAATAAAGCTGCTGTATGATGAATCATTGAAGCATTGAAGCTAAGGCATGTTTCCTTTCTCTTTTGCTGAAGCAAACCAATCAGAAGTGGAACGTATTTCTCAGCGGACTCCATCTGAAACATGAATGACACAACATGAGATGAAAGTCTAATGCTGCAGGAGAAAGAACGACACAGCAGGCCTGCAGAGCTGCCTACTTTAATGTAAGAGTTCTGTGCTTTTGTATGGGGAGTTGATTAATATACAAGATGGATTGTGAACTGAAAGCATATCTGCAGCAGTAACAGCAGTCAACACATCAGGGTTGTGCAACCAGAGTCCTCCAGCTGCTGAGGTCTATAATTCCTATCATACCCAGACAGCCAATGGCTGTGCTTTGCACTGAAGATAGCAATAGTATCCACGTGGATGATTTCACTAGAATTTCTGAAAGCATTTTTAGCTAATTATGTTTTTAGAATACCAGAAAAGATATCATTGAATTTTCACTGGTTTATTCCTCAACTTGCTGAAGCACCGAAAAAGAGAAGACTATAGAGAACCTTTTTAGAACAAACCACTATAATACACAAATTCAGATGAACATGAGAGTGTAGGCAGCAGGGGTGGAACTACACGGAGTGTAGAGGGTGCAGTTGTCATTCGGCCGAGCATCCACAAGTCCTTTCAGTTCTGTACTTTCTTGCAATCCTTTATATTCAGACAAGTTACCTTTCTTGACTGGAGGTGGCTGACATCATCACACACACACACACACGCGCACACTGCCAAAGAGTAGGATAAGAATAGCATAATTGCGCCCCTTCCCTGTGTGTTATTAACTCCTTAGACATAAGAGGGGCCCAACACCTTGCAAAGCAATGAGCAGTACACCACTCTGGCTCTACACGGGTTACCTGTCATGTGTGCAAAGAACCATGATGCAACACCTCATTGGCGCTGCAAGCACATTGCTTTTCCTCTCTGTCTTTCCAGATACCTTGAAGATGTTCTGGGGTAAACTGCACCTTAGGTCTGGGTTAAAGTGTGATTCAAACTTGCTCCAGACAATGGGCGATGGCAACCTCAGTTTTTGCCCTGAGCCTCAGAAGGTTCCAATTGCACCCCTGGTAAGTGGGTTGGAAAGTTGGTAAAATTAACATATTTGGCCAATGAAAGGAAGTTTATAATTGGGAGGAAGTGTGTGTGTGTGGCGGGGTACTATCTGAAGCCTCAAAAAATGTAAATTACATTTGTATCCTCTGTCCCGAGGCCTCCATTCAATTGGCCCCGTCAGCCAAAAAATCCATTCAATTACCAATGATATGAAAAAATACCACATTAAAAAAATGCATACAGGACGCTTAAGTTTGCGCCCATTGGAACTTATTAAAACCAGTTTGAATTTGCCATTCAATTCCATGCATTAGGCAGGAACATGTGTTAAGAGACCCACTTTAAATCTGCACCCACTATTTTTGGGCCCAGAGTCCCCGAATGCATATTTCAACCTTCCAATGCAGGAATTGAAGGGGAAAATAAAAGCAAAAAAAAAAACTGTTAGATGTACTGATATGTGGCCCTAAGTTACATATCAATGCATCCATAGTACTAAAAAAATGTGTAAAATGTTAGAAAAATAACCATATGAGTGCCAGTTGGGTATGCAAAGCATTGCACAACGTTGCATACCCCAATGACACACACAGGTTTAATCCGACTGAAGTTAACAGCATCACATGAAAATATACACCTACCTGTAATCCTGATGTACAGCAGGGTCTTCAGCACTCTGGTCAGCTACTTTCTGTTTTCTTTTGTCATCTTCTATCCTCTGTCTTTTTCTTTCGCTTCATCTTCTTCTGTGTCACAAAGATGTCCCTGTAAAGAAGAAGAAAAAGTCTAAATTAAATTTGCGCTAAAAAAGTATGAATCAAACTTATGCTGAGCTAAACCCTTTGAGTGCCAGAGAGGAACGCAGTGCTCTGCAGAGCAATGCATTGCTTACCTCTCTGGCACCCAATGGGTTAAATCGTTGCAGGCAGTGCAATTAGAAAAATATTTTTCCAGTCCATTTCACAAATCTATACTGTGGCAGTCCAAATAGTTAATCTGTTATGGCAGTGAAAGGGTTAAAGTACACTGTTGCCGGCTTTGGCAGCAGGAATGGAGGAGAAAAATCCCCTTGAATGCCAGAGAAGTTTCTTAACCAATGTGAAAATAGATGTGAATTTGGGAAATGTTTTGCCCCCTATGAAGCGTTGATTTGATCCAGAATTCCACCTCTTTGGCTTCATAATTACTGCCCTTAAAGGGATAGTAATGTTTCAAAATAAAAGCTCTAATTTTCTAATTATTTGGGCCATGGAGAGTGTAATTTCAATACTGTCAGAGTTGTAGTTCAAGAGTAACTGAATGATAAAGTATCCCCCTCTGCCCCTTTTACCTAGTGTAAGCCACCTCTCCTCAAATGTGGAATCTGGTCCTGGGACCAGATGGCTCACAGCAAGGCATGCTCTTCTTACTGTGATCATGCCCCCTTGACAGGTTTTTCCCTTGTGCTAATTGAAGATTGTCCCTCTCCGCAAGCCATCTTGACACCACCTTTCTGTTATGAGGTAAGCAGTGTTACATCAGTAAAAGGGGTGGGAGGGGGATACTTTATCATTCAATTACTCTTGAACTACAACTCTGACAGTGTTAAGATAGCACTCTCCATGGTCCAAATACTATGAAGATTAATTGGAGCTGCTTTTATTTTGAAATATTAATATCCTTTTAAGGAAAGTATCCACAAAAAAGGATGAACAATTCTGGAGCAAACCAATTGCATTATAGGGGATTAATACAAATTCTCTAAAGTTCCATTGAGCTAAATTACCTTTTCACCCCTTGAATGCTAGAGAGCTCTCATATGTATTGTTCTTAAGCATTCAAGGGAGGAGATTCACTAAGTGGTGATAAAGTGGCAATGACTTCTTCAGTTTATAATTTCTCCAAGACCTATGTTATTCTATGGAGCCTATGCACTAAGATTTCTTCGGCTTTGGAGATCTTAGTGAATAGGCTCCATAGAATAACATGGGAAATGGAGAAGTGATAAACTGGTGAAGTCATCTCCACTTTATCACCTTTTTATCACCGCTTAGTGAATCTCCCCCAAGGAGTTAAAAAACTGCTTCAATCAATGGTAAGTTTTATATTTCCCATCTGGTGTAGTTATTGTTCTGCAGAATTGCCTATCTTTTCTTTTGTGGATAAGGCCCTTAGTTCACACAAATATTGAATGGATTTGTTGGAAATTTGTCAGAATATTTAGAGGAAATGTCAGCGTGATCTGGAATCCAAAATATCACCCACGTTTTTTAATACTATTCAAATGTTGTAAGCAGTTAAAAAATTGAATTTAACCTAGATCTTTACCCCACCCACACACTGGATCGGGCGGTCATTAAGGCGTTAAAGAGAAGTGAAAATTGCCTATTTGTTTTATTAGCCATTTTCTTGTAACATAAAGAGTTTATGAGAAATCAGCCTTTATTTGTTGGTGACACAGGGTAGTACATTATGCTAATTAGTTTATATGCAGGGTTAGCTCTTTGAATGCCAGAGAGTAGCCAACGCATTACAACACAGTTTATCTTGTCAGCTGATTGACAGCCCTCTGAATGGAGACGGAGGAAACTTCTCCACAGGCAAATTTTTCAGATAGACTGGTACCAGCTCTCTGACCATAACTACATATGAGTGAAATTTTTGAATTTTTTATATCCATTGTTTTATCAGTTACGTACTATACCACTGGGCTCTTTCTTGTGTTTGTGTCTTTTATGTACCATATCTACAAGTCCATAAACACTCAGGGGAAGTGTGTTTTTGAGAGCAGCCCTTAATCATAAAGAATTCTGTTGTTGATACTGTGTCTGGGGGCATTACCATATCCCCAGTTGTCTGCCTGCCGAGTTTGGTGTATACCATGACCCGGCCACTAAGTTTGTGAGTACGTGCCTTTGGTTGTTGGTTGTGGCGATATCCTGATATCCACTGATCCCACACAGGGGAGCTTGTTCTTTTCCCCTTTTTCATCTATTGCTACAGTTCTGTACCGGTTTTATCCGTTGAATGATTTCTGACCCTCAAGTGCAGGAGACGTGAAGAATACCTCTTTTATATTTGGACATTCTATTTTTTGGGTTTAATTGACTATATTGTTTTATCGTTTTACTGTTTTTGTTTGTTTGTTTGTTTATCCATTTGATATACTTTGATCATTATGCTGTTCTATAAAGATAGGGATTCTATGCGGGCACCTCTGTCTGATGGATTTACCTTCAGAGAGACAAGTAACAGTTATGTAGCGTCACAAACATCATCAGTTCCTGATATGGGCAAAATGTTCTCCCAATTGGAAAATCTTTTAAAGGGATAGTAATACTTAAAATGTAAAAAAAAATATGTTGTAGGGTTTATCCCCCTGAGTAAAACAAGGGAATTTCCACTGCTGAAAGGTGTTTCATTCAAAAGTTATTAATTTTCAAAGTTGAATTTTTTGGGTGCAATATCACAGTGGCCTGAAATTGTACAGTGGCGCTGTTGCTACACCATCCTATGGAGATTTATGGTCCCGGGACCAGAGCTGTCCATAGGATCGTGTAGCAGCAGCGCCACTCTACAATTTCAGGCCACTGTGATATTGCACCTAAAAAATTCAATTTTGAAAATTAATAACTTTTGAATAAAATACCTCTCAGCAGTGGGAATACCCTTGTTTTACTCAGGGGGATAAACCCTACAACATTTTTTTTTTACATTTTAAGTATTACTATCCCTTTAAAGACAGAATGCAATCAGTGGTGGGATATTGAAACACTTAAGAAGTACCTCTAAGTGAAAATGATACCCAGAGGTCTGAGACTGGGTCTATTGCCCACTTTTGCACAAGATAGTAAATTTGTAGAGTGCTGGTATAATATGCTGGGTCAGTGCTCATTTTCACTGTTGCAGCTCCTTATCGAATATAGGGAGAACAAAATAGTGGCTTTGAATCAATCTATTTAAGCCAATATATTAGAAACTGAATCGTTCAGGTCAACCCAGAATTTGGTAACCTACGTGGAGAGGACTAATAAGAACATCAATAGTCATCAAGTTGAACTTATAGAAAGAAAAAAGAAAAAGTTTTGTAGAGATGTTAATGATTACACGAATAACCAGATACATAAGTGGACACGTGCTTGCTAACACCTCTAATACTAGGGATAAAGCAGGGAATAACAACATCTCAAATATTAGGGACAGATCGGGTAACATTTTTTCCTCCAGAAATAGGAATGTCCATCATGAGAATAGGGTAGGAGCTCATAGACATGAGATCCCCCACTGAATTTAAGTAAAGGTCTGTCATTTTGTCCGTCATGCCCCCCCAATATCTGCTATCTCTTTGTAGACCTGAATGAGTTTATTAGAAAGTTGGCATTCAGGAGATATTTTGCCAATAAAGCCTTAAAAGGGAAGATAGGTGTCTCACCAATCGTCAGTGGGTTTACCCTTCTTGATACTGAAAATAGAGAGGTGGTGCCATTCGCTGATGTAGAGACTGACTTTTTGGTTCACGGTAGTGTTCCTTCTGGACTCAAGGCTATATCCTCCTTTTTTCCTACACAATGGAAAGGACCATTTGTAGAGACTTTCAGTGTTGCTGTTATGGAGGATTTTAAAAAGCTTAAGAAAAAAGAGGTAGTCAGTCATAACCTGAATGAAAAAGAGCTAAGATCCTTGCGCGATCTTAAGTACAATAAAAATATTATACCCAAGCCCACTGATAAGGGCGGGGCAATAATTATAGAGGATAACGTTGACTATCTCAAGGAGGCAGAAAGGATTCTAAAGGATGAAACATATTATATTAGATTAACAACTGATTCTACCCCCGATTTTCATGATGTTGCATCTTCTTATTGAGGATGCTTATGTGAAAGGAATTATTAGCAAGGATGAAAGATCTTTTATCCCTGTTAAACATCTGCACACTCCAATTTATTACTATTTACCCAAAGTGCACAAATCCCTGATAGACCCACCAGGACGCCCCAAATATCAGGGGTTAATTCACTTACTTCTAACCTGTCAACCTTTATAGATTTTCATCTCCAGAGACATGTAGTGGACCTCAAATCTTAATTGAGGGATACCCAACATGTCCTGGATGTTCTCAGTGACATCAGGTGGAGTAAGAGTTATCGGTGGGCTACACTTGATGTTACAGCCCTATATTTGAATATACCACATGAAGGGGGCCTTAGAGCAGTTAAACATTTTCTCACGTCTGCTTTTTTGATACCTATTCAACAGAGGGATTCTCTTCTTTGTGAGATTCAGTTCATTTTGACCCACAACTGCTTCAAGTTAGATGATCGTCTCTTTCTCCAGGTGAGGGGATGGTTATGGGGACCAGATTCGCGCCGAGCTACGCCAACATCTTTATGGGGTTTTTAGAGGAACTTTTGGTTTATAACCAGGGCGTCCTCATCGCGGATCTGGTCCTCTCTTGTCGCTATATTGACAACATCATCATCATCTGGTGGCGAGACGTGCTTGGACTCGAGGCATTTGTGGCTTGTTTGAATCTCAATGAGTGGGGCCTTTCATTTACGAGCATCCATCATCCCACAAATATTCAATTTTTAGATTTAGAACTTATGGGAATTCTGAACGAACTGATTCACACCAAAACGCTCTTTAAGACAGTTGATAGAAATAGTTTCCTGAGATTTGATAGTTGCCAGTGACCTGATGTCACTGAGAACATAAGAAGTGGCTTAGAACTCCCATTATGGGCAATTTAGATGCATCAAGAGAAACTTCTCCACTCTAGAAGATTACGATCTGCAATCTAGAATTCTTATAGATCGTTTTCTCAAGAAAGGGTATCCACATAAAGTAATTCACGACTCATATTCCAGAGCCAGAAGATACAAGAATCTCAGTTGGGGGGTGGAAGGTAAGAAGAACACTTACAGAAGATCACAAACTCTCAAAAATATTCTGGCACCAAGTAACTTCAGTATGACTCCCAAGCCTAATAACGATAATAAACCACAGAGACAGAGTTTGATTAGTGATCATTTTGGGCCGATTTTGATGAGATCAAATACTGATCCTGGGACCGGTCCGAGTGGTGCATATAGCTGTAATAATAGTAGATGCCTAACGTGTCAATTTATGAACAATGGTGCCAATAGGTTTGGGTCTAGTATCACATTAGAGACCTTCCCTATAAAAAGTAGAATGGACTGCAGTTCTAGTTTTGTCATTTATCTTTTGACCTGCAGTTGCCAATTGCAGTACATAGGGCGCACTACACAGAGCTTACGCACACGAATAGGTCAACACAAAAGAAACATCTACAATGGATTAATGCAGCACAGTATGTCCCGACATTTCTTTAGATGCCATGATAAGAAAACTGAGGGCCAATTAGTTACACCAACAGAGTTCATAACTCCCTCTACTGCATATAATAGGATCCAACGTTTAAATAACCGTGAAAGTTATTGGATTTTTAGGTTGTCCACTCTCATTCTTTTAGGTCTGAACGAGTTGATTGAATCTCCGAGAGGGTGATCAAGTAATGAGTATCATACATACATCCATATACATTTTTATATATAGCTTTCATATATTTCATGTTTGTTTTGATGTCATTTTATTCATTTCTTTTCTTTTTTATCTCATTTTATTTTATTTTTTCAATTTTTTTATCTATTGATTTCTTACTATCGCATTTTCCATTTTATCTTCACACGACATATATATATATATATATATATATATATATATATATATATATATATATATATATATACGTGTGATCAGTAATACATATTATATCATTAATACACATATTTTCTTTCACTAATTCAAACATCTCTTTTACACACATCACCTATTTAATGCACATCATATATCTGAGTATTAGTGATAGGGTCACACCCATATTCTTTTTAGGGTATTATATTCCCTTGCAGATTCACATTTGGTAACTTTTGTTAGATGTATAGGGTTACACTCACATTTTGTCAGGGTTTTCTTATCCCGTTACAGCTTCTCATTTGTTAACTTTGGCTTGATGTATGTAGAGCTATTGGACTTTAGAATATTTTATGTCCAATCTAATTATTCGGCACTTTATAGACATCTTTAGTTTAGTTTAGACTTGAGTAGTGAGGTTTATAGTTGGGCTCTATCATTGTCCATGTATGTTTACAGCATGGGTGATCAGCATAATATAATATTATATTATATTGGAAATTGCAAGTTTTTATATATTTTTTCATATGTCTACTTTTATATGTCAGGTTATGTAACCAATCTGGTCACCAGTTAGTGGTTAGCTTATGTGCTGGTTTCATGATTATTTGTTTTACCTACTCTGATTGGTGCTTCACGACAGTGTGCATGACAGTGGGGCTGGAGAACCTATCATTTATTTTTGAGTATTGCATTGTGACGAATAGGACATTTCCATTATGGTGAAACTATAGAGCACACCGTTTAATTTTGATGATCGGTATCAGTCATCTTTGGTAGCTCCAGTCCCAGTGTCAACTTCTTGTCTTGTATGTATTCATAGTAGAGCGATGGTGTTATCAACACTTATGTGGATGACAATGTGGCTGGAGAACCTAATATTTATTTTAAATGTCCACAGTGGTATTATTTGGCAAGTTTCATTGCGGAGGAACTGGAGAGCCTATTGTTTTATTTTGACGATTGGTGTTGGTTCATCTTTTGGTAGCTCCAGTCCCATCGCCATCTCTTATTATATGTATGTGTCTGCCGATGAGTGATGGTGGTACTCACCATTTGTGTTTATTTTCTATATTGGAGTGTTTGTTTATCCAGCATGTCTTTTTTCTATGGTGACTCCAATTGGCTAATTCTTGTTTGAATCTATCCAATCGGAGTCACATGCGAGTTTATATGTTGTGTTTGTGTTCTGGCTGGCTTTAGTCCTTGTTAGCTTTCATATCAGTTTTTAAACTTTGATAAAGCTGCCTGTTGCTGCGAAACGCGTTAACGTTATGTATCACACATTATTCTATTCAATGTTTTTTGATTTAAGTATTTTATTGAATAAACTTGGCTTCTTGGATCCAGTAGTTTGTCCGGAGCAGTTTGTCTTGTCAGCTGATGGACAGCCCTCCGAGTGGAGACTAAGGAAACTTCTCCACAGACGAATTTGTCAGATAGACTGGTACCAGCTCTCTGACCATAACTACATGTGAGTAAATTTTTTCAATCTTTTACATCCATTGTTTTATCAGTTACATACTATACCATTGGCCTCTTTCTTGTGTTTGTGTCTTTTATGTACCATATGTACAAATTTTACCATATAACATGCTATGAATTGATCTAGGCAGAGCCCATTTAAGGAAGGAATTGCTTGATAGTATAAGTTTGATAAGTTTGGCCCTGAGCATAGCTAATTAGCATACTGTGCAAGGAATTGGTGTAAAGTACCAGGCTGTGCTGCCAAAAAAATAAAGATTCACTTAAAAAAATATATATATATATTTTTACAGATAATGGCTTGAACAACGTACAGTTTTGAAACCTTTTCAAAAGAAAATAACATTTTCTTTGAGTGACAGGTGTGATGTATGTAACTAGATGTTGTACTCTGATAGTTATAACATTGGAAGTACACTTCTGGGTAAAGGGATAGCACTGAAAGCAAAATTTCAATATTTGCAGATGACACTAAATCACCACTCCCACCATTTCAAATGGCCAAAGAGAACACAAACAAAAGCAACAGCACACACCCCTCTTGATCTGGGAAAAGCTCAATATGCCACTTGTTGGTGTTACAGAAGAAGAGAGAAAGAAAGAAAGAAAGAAAGAAAGAAAGAAAGAAAGAAAGAAAGAAAGAAAGAAAGAAAGAAAGAAAGAAAGAAAGAAAGAAAGAAAGAGAGAAAGAAAAATAAATATTGGAGAAGTGCTCACAGAAGCAGGGAGTTAAAACTTAAAGGAGCAGTAAACTTTTTTTATGAAAACCTACATGTTATAGGACTTTTCCTGCTGAGTAAAACAAGGTCACTCTCATTTCTGTCAGTTGTTTTATTCAAACATTATAACAGTTCAAATAACCAGGAAGTGAATTTACTGTGTTTACTTCCTGATTGTTCTAACTGACAGGAAGTTACTCAGCAGTTTCTATCACATTCTATGGAGACCTGTAAGTCACTGACTTTTCTCTCCATTAGAATGTAACAGAAAAATGAATTTGAATTTGACCACTAAGGGGCACTGCACAAAAACACAGGTTTAAACAGTAATATCTCTGGAAATATGCATCTTTCAGCAGTGGGAGTACCCTTATGTTACTCGACATGAAACGCCATACAATATATGTTTTTTTTTAGTTTACTGCTCCTTTAACTATTATTAAACAAGTGTATATAAATACAAATAAGCAGCAAAATAAAAATGAACAATGACTGCAGGGACAAAATATAGTTACACTGGCTTGCCAGGAAGGCAGGTGGGTCAGGTAGCATTAAATTATTAAATAGTTAAATCAAAAATCCTTAGGATATTACAGATGATGAATCCCTAAATGATGTCTTAACTTTATTGTCATTGCCTGTATTACCTATATTAATACAAAAGACCTATATTCTATATCAGAAATGTGATGAGAAATAAAATGCAAGCCGAATAGCCCAAAAAGAAAAATCACTGTACTGCTCAATGCTGACCTGTAAGTCCATGCAAAAAGGTGCAGTGGACCACAGAAAAGATCACATCACTCTGTAATAGAAAAGGGAAGGAGATGTTCCCAAAGTTGTCTACAGCACATTTCTCATGTTACTTCCTCAAGAGACATAACCTTAAATATGGACTGTCCCTCCTAAAGAGGGACAGTTAGAAGGTATGCTAATTTGTACAGGTTGGTAAATTCAGAGAAGTATAAAATGGCAGATTTGGCAAACAAATGCAATATGAGACTTAATGTAGGAAAATATAAAATAATGTATTTGGGAAGTACAAAGAACTATCCTACATATTAGCTTAATGATAGGGATCGGCAACATTTGAAGCCTCAAAAAGTAAAACATCTGGAAAACAATTCTTCCTGCTAAGAGAATTCCCAAACAAGTGCATTTTTTCCACTTTTTTCTGTTTTTTTCTCAGCATTGAAATGAATGCTATTAATGTATTTTCCAACCACATAGAGAGTTTCCCCATATGGGTGAGAAAGTTTTTGCCTGGAAGATTGGAAAAAAGAGGAAGCTGGAGTTGATTGACAGGAATGTTGGTTGTAGCCGCTACCAGCTGTTCTGAGTTACAATAATATAACAAAAAATCCCTGTTTGATAAGTGACAGAATCAGATAGGCAGGTGACTTGATCCATCCTACCTGAGCTAACAGGCTGAGCCTGAGACTCTACTGAAACTGAATGACAGATACTACACAGACATACATTAATACAGCATACATTTTTAGACATGTACTGATTGACATACTGTGTTACTTAAACAAACTATCTCCTACATGTTCACGAACAAAAGGTATATGTAAACATTGGGGTGCTGATATGCTCTACCAGCTGCTGAGTATTTTATCTTTTATTGCAAGCTACTGATTCTGAAGCTAACAAGTATATCCTTAACACTACAGTCCTTGTAAAGAAAGAGAATGTTGCTTAAAATATGACACAAATTACTAGGCAGATAGGCAAGGAGGGGCACCTGGAGTTGCTTGATTTAAGGGGTATTGGTGCTAGTCTGTTCTTTGGATGGTTGCAGGGAGAGGGGGTGATTTTTAGACAGTGACACTGACAGTGTGTCCAGGACTGTTTAAAAAATACTTTTGACTAATAGGTGACAGAGACAGGCAAGGGATCTTAGTCCTTTACCTGAACAGAGACTGAGAGTGACCTACATCAACATTAAGATGAGCAAATCATCTCCATCATGGCTTCCAAGTCCAACTTCCACCCAGTCACAGTGGAGATGATTCGCTCGTCTTAATGTTGGTAGTGTTAGCTTTTACTGTAAAGTACATGACAGAGCTGTTAGAGTGTGGAGTGATGTTTTGTTTTATCTGAAAATAAATTATTTTCAGACAAACAAAACATCACTCCACACTCTAACAGCTCTGTCATGTACTTTACAGTAAAAGCTAACACTACCAACATTAAGATGAGTGAATCATCTCCATCATGGCTTCCAAGCCCAACTTCCACCCAGTCACAGTCAGTATTATTGACTAATCAGCAACACATGTTTCATGCTTCTGCTACTATTTGAAGTATTCGGGATTAACTGATGAATGGAAGGGAGGGGAAGGCGAAGTGGTAAATGGAAGGGAGGGGGAAATGAAGCAACGAATGGGAAAGGTAGGCGAAGTGGCAAATGGAAAGAAGGGGCTATCCTGTTGGTCATGGCGACCATGAACAGGATAGCCCCTCCCTTTCACCAGGGTGAACAGGATAGCCCCTCCCCTTCACCGCAGCAAACAGGCTGATCCCTCCCCTTCACTATGTTGAAAGTTGATATGTATATGCTTTGTCCCCTTCCTCCTCAGGCAACATGCACTGTGTATTTGGTTGAGGAGGCAGGGGGCTTCACTCCTGAGGCAAATATCATTATCCCCCTGTCGTGTACAACCTGGGTTGTGGCTGCCACCATTCCAGAAACCTTTTTTTTCAAGGCATCTAAATCAGGGTTAGCTTTATATCAATACAATAATCTTTCAAGGTTACTATTAATTCTAAGGTCTTATCAGATAACGAGGGTCCACTCGTAATGATAAGAGGAAATGAGATTTTGAACTTTAGCAGAGGAAGGGGTTATTTATAGTAAAGTATGTTAAAGTGTTAGTAATATCCCAGTACAAAAAGTCATCATTTTGTAGTGCTTAAAAACTTGAGCTAAATGCAAAAAAAAAATCTCTCAAACCTCTATGTTTTAAGAGATATTCCCTGTCAAAGCTTGACATTTCCTGCTGTCAGCTGTAAAGATGACAGCAGGAGATCCATGTCGGCTGACACGATGAGACTCTTCTGCAGAGCTGCAATTGCATTATTTAAAACTAATTACTTCATTGGAATGGTCTACAAAGTGTGCTTGCAAACCAGGTACACTTTGTAGACCTTTTCAATTAATTCATTCTTTTTAAATAACATGATTGAGGCTCTTCTGCAGAGCTGCCAGTTGGTCCCCGGATAGGATTCCCCTGCAGTCAGCACAGCGCTGATGTCAGGGAAAAGGGAGGGAGGGGGGAGATTTGACAGTGAATATCTCTCAAACCACTATGGTTTTTTGCATTTAGCTCAAGTTTGTAAGCACTACAAAATAATAACTATTTGTTCTGGGACATTACTGTACCTTTAAAGGATAGTAATGCTTCAAAATAAATGCAGCTCAGATTACTCTTTATAGTTTTTTGGCCACATAGAGCATTATTATCATTCTCTAGCATGTGTAGTTCCAGAGTAATTGAAGCATAAAATGTCCCCCTCCCTCCCCTTTAACCTATGTAAAGATGAAGAGCAAGACTGTCCAGATGGATCGCAGCAAGGGACAATCTTCTGTTAGAATAAGGAAAAAACTGTCCTC
Source organism: Rhinophrynus dorsalis (assembly GCA_037306005.1). Taxonomy (NCBI): domain Eukaryota; kingdom Metazoa; phylum Chordata; class Amphibia; order Anura; family Rhinophrynidae; genus Rhinophrynus; species Rhinophrynus dorsalis. Next base: position 220,787,318 of record CM074724.1, on the reverse strand, counting down.
CTCCTTCAAAGGGGGCAGGGTTTTCCTTATGCTCACAGCCAGAAGATTGTTCCTCGCTGTGAGCTGCCTGGTCAAGCGACCAAATTCCACATCTGCGGGGAGGTGGCTTACAAAAGGAAAAGGGGTGGGAGGGGGACACTTTATAATTCAATTATTCTACACATCATAGAAAATGATAATAATGCTCTTCATGGCCCAAAAATTAAAACAAATAATTGTATAAAGAATAAATGTAATGAAACATTACTATCTCTTTAAATTGTGGAATTACGTACCTAGTTATGTGGTCATGACAGATACAATCAATATATTTAAGAGAGAAGTAGATTAATTTGTGTCAGAAGAGGACATATAGGTTTATGATATTTATTCTTAGATTAAATAAGGCGTTCTGATAGACTTACACTCATCTTTATGTTGGGAAGGATTATGTAGTTCTATTTTCCAAGATTAACTGTTTCAGAAGTTGAACTTGATGGCTTTATTTCTTTTTTGTTGGACCTAATTTACTATGTAACTATGTAAGCACAGGCCTGAAATGAGCAGGATGAGAGAAGTTCTCTCATTTAAAGAGACAGTAATGTTTCACAAAAACAGCAGCTCCAATTAATCTTCATAGTATTTGGGTCATGGACAGCGTTATTTCAATACTGTTGAATTTGTAGTTCAAGAGCAATTGAATGATAAATTATCACCCTCCCGCCCCTTTTACCTAGTGTAAGCCACCTCCCCTCAAATGTGGAATCTGATTCTTGGACCAGACATCTCACAGCAAGGGACAGTCTTCTTACAGTGATCATAAGGAAAACCCTGACCCCCTTGACAGGTTTTTCCTTTTACTAATTGAAGGTTGTCCCTCTCTGCGATCCATCCGGACAGTTTTGCTGCACTGAGGTGAGCAGTGTTACATCAGTAAAAGGGGCGGGAGGGGGATAATTTATCATTCAATTACTCTTGAACTCTAACAGTATTGAAATAACACTCTCCATGTCCCAAATACTATGAAGATTAATTGAAACTGCTTTTATTGTAAAGCATTACTATCCATTTAACCTCTTAATGCTAGATACTGTAGAATAATAGGAATTCTTCATTCTCATTTTCATTATTTGAAAGGCAATTGATTATTTATCTACTTCTTGTCGATGTTGATACCATTTATCAACATCTCAGGACCCACCATATTATTTCTTGATAACATTTCTGCCAGGCTTCTTATTATTATTATTCCTGCTGACATTTCAGCTCAATTTCTTTGGCATACTCTTCTAACTGAAGGCATCCTAGAAAGACATCAGTGTCCTTCAGTCCTGCAACAAAGAACTATGCCTGACTCCATGATATCAGGTACTACTTAAACATTAATTTAGGAAAGCGAGCCCATGCTGTGAGGTTTTCCTGCATAGATTAAAAGTTGGTGCTTTTTATTAGGGGGTGTTAGTGGCAGGGTTTATAACATTCAGTCACCAGAGATGGGTAATTAGATTCATTTGCTGTTTAGAGCCATGAAAAAGAACTTAGAGGACCCTATAATTACATCACACTGCATTTCTCTATCTACAATCTGTTCTAATTACCTTTATAACTATTTTAGGAAGAGTATCAATTTCATAAAGGTTCCAAGCTCCAAGCAATGACCGTATAGAGTTAAATATAGATTATTTTAAGCTGCTAATACCATGTAATTGAAGTGAGACACAAGTATCCTCTTGATTGAAGTTAACCTAATTGAGTATTTCTTAAATCATAGCAGCTGTTGAAGGTGGCCAGAGTATAAGTTAAGTATCTGACACTTGGTTTTCCAGATCATTACTGAAAGACACAGGTTCATATGTGTAAAGCAGAATAATTCTAGGGGTAAACCAGCTGCATCCTAAGACATGAGCAACATTCCCATTGATTGAAATGGGTTGTTTAAATGCTTGGGTTCCAGAAAAAGCACCGAAAACATTGTTTTGTAATTCGTTCAACAGCCCTCTGGTACTCAAAGGGTCAAGCCCTTCAATGCAAGAGATGTGTGCAGTGCATTTCTCCACAATTCCTACTCATCTGGAATAGTGGGGGAAAGGATTCTGCTCTAAAACAGGTTCTCAAATCAATTTTTGTTTGCTGCATCTTCCTAATCCCTATGTTACTGAACATTCAGGCATTAAAGTTACTTGTCGTAAATAGAGATGAGTAAAAAGTCAAATTTTTTCCCTCTGGAAATATGGTCCAAAACTGTCAATTTGATGTTTTTCTGTGAAAATTCACGCATATAGAGACACCCTAACATTTACGCCTTTTCATTAACCCCAAGACATTTCCTGCAAGAACTTTGCTGGTTCCTGTAGGAGAGTTAGACTCAGTATGTGTAGTTCAGGCTACATCAAACAAGGCTGGCGGTCAGTATGTGTGATTCTATGCCTAGTTTGCTACCTTGTGTCTTGTTGCTGTGCTCAGTCTTGCCATGTTGTATGACTTTTGAGCTTAAACTGTCTTCAGCAACCTCACCTCATTAGCTGAGTTTAGCTGTTCCTCACCGAGCTTTTTTCCTCCTATACAGCTGTTTCTGTTTCAGTTAATGATTATGTTTCAACCTACAAACAGTGAGGGAAAAAATAATTTGATCCCCTCCTGATTTTGTACGTTTGCCCACTGACATGATCAGTCTATAATTTTAATGGTAGGTTTATTTAACAGAAAGAGACAGAATAACAACAAAAAAATCCAGAAATACGCATTCCAAAAAAGTTACAAATTGATTTGCATTTTACTGAGTGAAATAAGAATTTGACCCCCTATCAATCATCAAGATTTCTGGCTCCCAGGTGTCTTTTATACAGGTAACAAGCTGAGATTAGGAGCACTCTCTTAAAGGAAGTGCTTCTAATCTCAGCCTGTTACCTGTATAAAAGACACCTGTCCACAGAAGCAATCAATTAATCAGATTCCAAACTCTCCACCATGGCCAAGACCAAAGAGCTGTCCAAGGATGTCAGTGACAAGATTGTAGACCTACACAAGGCTGGAATGGACTACAAGACCATTGCCAAGCAGCTTGGTGAGAAGGTGACAACAGTTGGTGCGATTATTCGCAAATGGCTCCATGCAAGATCTCACCTCGTGGAGTTCCAGTGATCATGAGAACGGTGAGGAATCAGGCCAGAACTAAACGGGAGGATCTTGTCAATGATCTCAAGGCAGCTGGGACCAAAGTCACCAAGAAAACAATTGGTATCACACTACGCCGTGAAGGACTGAAATCCTGCAGCACCCGCATGGTCCCCCTGCTCAAGAAAGCACATGTACAGGCCAGTCTGAAGTTTGCCAATGAACAACTGAATGATTCAGAGGAGCACTGGGTGAAAGTTTTGTGGTCAGATAAGACCAAAATCGAGCTCTTTGGCATCAACTCAACTCGTCGTGTTTGGAGGAGGAGGAATGCGTCCTATGACCCCAAGAACACCATCCTGTCACGGTTTATTATGACTCTCAGACACAAGTTTTAGGTAAAAAAAATCAATTTTATTGAAATAATAAATGATAACTTAGGATGGCAATAACATACATATATATATATACAGAATATAGCACAGCCAGAAGGCAGACTCTACCGGTCCTGTCAATATACCGGACAGGACAGTCTTTAGGCTCTACCGGCCTTGCCAATACCGGGTAAGGCAACCTGCAGATGGAATAGCATAACGGTTTTACCGGCCTTACCAAATTACCGGGCAAGGCAGCCTCAATAGATACACAATGTAGGCTCTACCGGCCCTGCCAATACCGGGTAAGGCAACCTCAGATGGAATGTGGCAATAGGTTCTACCGGCCTTACCAATACTGGGCAGGGCAGCCCAGAGATAATATCAGCAGTCAGATGGAACTGGCAAATTAGCAGAATCGTTAAGCAGCAAGGCTTTGGAGCAAACCAGCGTCCGCACGCTGGAAACAACACTGAATAGTATAGCCGTTAGGCTTAGCGAGCAAACCAGTGACCGCACACTGGAGTAACAAGCGAGTAGTAAAGCCGCAAGGCTTAGGAGCAAACCAGCGTCCGCATGCTGGGACCAACACAGATTAGTATAGCTGAAAGGCTTTGGAGCAAACCAGTGACCGCACACTGGTGTAACAAGTGAGTTTGTATAGCTGCAAGGCTTAGGAGCAAACCAGCGTCCGCACGCTGGGACCAACACAGAATTGTATAGCTGATAGGCTTTGGAGCAAACCAGTGACCGCACACTGGTGTAACAAGCGAGTTTGTATAGCCGCAAGGCTTAGGAGCAAACCAGCGTCCGCACGCTGGGACCAACACAGATTAGTATAGCTGAAAGGCTTTGGAGCAAACCAGTGACCGCACACTGGTGTAACAAGTGAGTTTGTATAGCCGCAAGGCTTAGGAGCAAACCAGCGTCCGCACGCTGGGACCAACACAGAATTGTATAGCTGATAGGCTTTGGAGCAAACCAGTGACCGCACACTGGTGTAACAAGCGAGTTTGTATAGCCGCAAGGCTTAGGAGCAAACCAGCGTCCGCACGCTGGGACCAACACAGATTTGTATAGCTGATAGGCTTTGGAGCAAACCAGTGACCGCACACTGGTGTAACAAGCGAGTTTGTATAGCCGCAAGGCTTGGGAGCAAACCAGCGTCCGCACGCTGGGACCAACACGGAATTGTATCAATGTCACCAACGCGACCAGGCAGAAGGTCGCCAGGATACTGAAGACAGGTGATGAGATGACAGGAACCAGCAACGATCAGTCAGGTCAGAAAACAGCAGAGAAGTTCAGCAGGAACTGTAACACCAGAGATTAGGCCGGAACCAGGACTGGAAGTACTTCAGCATGCAGGAAACACTGGAACAGTAGAGATCAGGAACTCAGGAACACATGAGATCAGGAACTCAGGAACACTGGAACAGAGGCCCAGCTATCACTAGCATAGTGATAGCAAGAAGGTCAGAAACAACACGAAAGGGCACTCAAAGGGTGCCCAATCCAGGTTTAAATAGTCAATAAGAGGCGGGCTATCTGCAGACAGCCAATAGAAGCCCCCTACTGGTGACAGACAAGTAACTGCAGCAAATCACGGGCACCGTGATAGTACCCTCCTTTCAAAGACCCCCTCTCCTAGAATAGGGTTTAGGTTTCTGCGGGTAATTGGCATGAAAGGCCCTAGTTAACCTAGGTGCATGAAGGTCCGTACTATCCACCCATGATCGATCCTCAGGACCATACCCTTTCCAATGTACCAGGTACTGTACCCTTCCTCTAATGTATATTCTGTGCGTTACCTTCAACCTTGCTGTCTGAGGTCATGGCCCTCTGAACTTGTGCCCATGTGGAACGGAGTTGCTCGATATGCTCATCCAGAGCTGGAATCTGTTGCGTCTGAAATGAGTCTGGAAGCAAACAGGGCTGGAACCCATAATTAATCAGAAACGGAGAGCTCCCAGATGAAGAATTGACCGCACAGTTCCTGGCGAACTCTGCCCAAGGCAACAAGTCGGACCAATTATCATGATGGTCAGTAACGAAACAACGGAGAAATTGTTCCAAGCCCTGATTAGCTCGTTCAGCGGCTCCATTGGTCTGGGGATGGTAGGCAGAGGAGAAGGACAGCTGTATGCCCATCTGTTGGCAAAATGCCCTCCAAAATCTAGACACAAACTGGCTCCCCCTGTCAGACACCAGTACCCTAGGCACTCCATGCAACCGGAATACTTCTCTGGCGAACACCATTGCCAATTCCTTCGTTGAAGGAAGACCACGGAGGGGCACGAAATGAGCCATTTTAGAAAACCTGTCCACCACCATGAATATAAAGGAGTACCCTTTCGACATAGGCAACTCTCCCATAAAATCAATGGAAACATGAGACCAGGGGCGTTCGCCATTAGGCACTGGTGTAACAAGCGAGTTTGTATAGCCGCAAGGCTTAGGAGCAAACCAGCGTCCGCACGCTGGGACCAACACAGATTAGTATAGCTGAAAGGCTTTGGAGCAAACCAGTGACCGCACACTGGTGTAACAAGTGAGTTTGTATAGCCGCAAGGCTTAGGAGCAAACCAGCGTCCGCACGCTGGGACCAACACAGAATTGTATAGCTGATAGGCTTTGGAGCAAACCAGTGACCGCACACTGGTGTAACAAGCGAGTTTGTATAGCCGCAAGGCTTAGGAGCAAACCAGCGTCCGCACGCTGGGACCAACACAGATTTGTATAGCTGATAGGCTTTGGAGCAAACCAGTGACCGCACACTGGTGTAACAAGCGAGTTTGTATAGCCGCAAGGCTTGGGAGCAAACCAGCGTCCGCACGCTGGGACCAACACGGAATTGTATCAATGTCACCAACGCGACCAGGCAGAAGGTCGCCAGGATACTGAAGACAGGTGATGAGATGACAGGAACCAGCAACGATCAGTCAGGTCAGAAAACAGCAGAGAAGTTCAGCAGGAACTGTAACACCAGAGATTAGGCCGGAACCAGGACTGGAAGTACTTCAGCATGCAGGAAACACTGGAACAGTAGAGATCAGGAACTCAGGAACACATGAGATCAGGAACTCAGGAACACTGGAACAGAGGCCCAGCTATCACTAGCATAGTGATAGCAAGAAGGTCAGAAACAACACGAAAGGGCACTCAAAGGGTGCCCAATCCAGGTTTAAATAGTCAATAAGAGGCGGGCTATCTGCAGACAGCCAATAGAAGCCCCCTACTGGTGACAGACAAGTAACTGCAGCAAATCACGGGCACCGTGATACATCCCCACCTTCAAACATGGAGGTGGAAACATTGCTTCGGGAGTATTTTCTGCTAAGGGGACAGGACAACTTCACTGCATCAAAGGGATGATGGATGGGACCACGTACCATCAAATCTTGAGTGAGAACCTCCTGCCCTCAGCCAGGGCATTGAAAATGGGTCGTGGATGGGTATTCCAGCATGATAATGACCCAAAACACACAGCCAAGGCAACAAAGGAGTGGCTCAAGAAGAAGCACATTAAGGTCCAGACCTTAATCCCATAGAAAATCTGTGGAGCGAGCTGAAGGTTCAAGTTGCCAAACGTCAGCCTCAAAACCTTAATGACTTGGAGAGGATCTGCAAAGAGGAGTGAGACAAAATCCCTCCTGAGATGTGTGCAAACCTCGTGGCCAACTACAAGAAACATCTGACCTCTGTGATTGCCAACAAGGGTTTTGCCACCAAGTACTAAGTCATGTTTTGCAAAGGGGTCAAATACTTATTTCACTCAGTAAAATGCAAATCAATTTATAACTTTATGAAATGCGTTTTTCTGGATTTTTTTGTTGTTATTCTGTCTCTCACTGTTCAAATAACCTACCAATAAAATTATAGACTGATCATTTCTTTGTCAGTGGGCAAACATACAAAATCAGCAGGGGATCAAATAATTTTTCCCCTCACTGTATTATAGTGATGAACATTAGCTCCTGCTTGATATAATTGTTTAATCATTCACCTGACTATATGCCTACAAAATGCCTGACTTTGTTTAATTACTATGCATTTTGTTAATTAATAAAAATAAACTATTAACATGTCTATTTTTTAAAGCATTTCACACCTGCCTAACACTTTTGCACATTGATATGTGTATATATATATATATATATATATATATATATATATATATATATATACATATACAGTCATCTGCATAACTTTACTCCATTTGACTGTGTTTGCTGTAGGAGAGGTGTTTGAAAATTGCTCACATTAAAGTCTTGAAGGTGGCAAACTGTGTGCTCCTCTGCAAACCCTTGGGTGCAACTTCCTAGTTTTGAGGCTAATGTGAAAGAGAAGAAAGTTAATTTTGGTCTCCTATGATGCAACTGATTTGCCTCTGTATTGCTCCACTTTTGATTTTGTACATAAGGCCTAATAGCCCTAGAGTGTATTATAATTAAATCCCTTGCACAGCATTAGTAGTGCTGGAGATTTAGGCTCTCTTACCATGTGAAAGATTGAAGGGATAGTAATACCTAAAATGTTAAAAAAATATATGTTATAGGGTTTATCCCCCTGAGTAGAACAATGGTTCTCCCACTGCTGAAAGGTGTTTTGTCAATAGTTATTACAGTGACCTGAAATTGTACAGTGGCGCTGTTGCTACACCATCCTATGGACAGCTCTGGTCAGTTGACCATAAATCTCCATAGAGTGGTGTAGCAACAGCGCCACTGTACAATTTAAGGTCACTGTGATACTGCACATAAAAATATATGTTTTAGATGTAATAACTAATGATTAAAAAAACATTCAGCAGTGGGAGAAACCTTGTTTTACTCAGGGGTATAAATCCTACATCATATGTTTGTTTACATTTTAAATATCACTGCCAGAACTGTCCTGTGTAAGCATGTAAGGGTGCTGGTCAGTATGATCACTTTGGATGCAAGGCTCATCACTAAATAATTTAGAATGTAGTTCTTAAAGCAGCAAAGTGTGACACTTCTAACAGTCTCTGGAAAGACTTTGATAAATTTAATCCTTTAAGGCTGTATTTCAAAAAGAAAAGTAGAGTAATTCTGGGGCAAACCAACTGCACTATAGTGGAGTGCATTAATTTGCAATGGGTTGCGACCCTCTCTAGCATTCAATTGGATAAAAAACTCACATAAGTCAATGCGAATTATGAGAAATGTTTACCTTTCTACTATGGTGCACTTGATCTGCTCTAGAATTTCCTTAATTTCCTGCCCTTGCTAAGTCTCGCTAAGTCAGTGAAAAAGGCAGCATAAAAATAATAGTAATTTATTTATCTGCTTTATACTTCATCTGAGTAAATAATATGAACAGAGGCACTGTCACACAGAATTGTTGCTGTCTACCCATACATCAGAACAAAATGAAGATTCAATTTAGCAGCTCTACGCCTCACAAAATATAAAAGGATTACTTTATTTTTAATTGCTTCTGTATTGATAAATGTTCTTCAGCTGCTGTTTTCTCTTAAAGGGATAGTAATACTTCATTTTAACTTTATTTTATTTTGTAGGCATTAAAAAAACATGAAGAATGATATAAGTCTTATCTCTCAATCCTTTATGGTTTATGAGATATTCACAAGCAAAGTTCCCCTCCGCGCCCCTTTTACCTAGTGTAAGCAATCTCTTCTCAGATGTGGAATCTAGTTGTAAGACCAGACAGATAACAGAAGGGGACAATTTTCTTTGTATGAAAACAATGAAAGCCCTTCCCCCCTTGACAAGTTTTTCAGCTTTTTCCCTTATCTTAACTGAAGATTGTCCCTCTCTGCAGTCTACCTGGGCACCTCCCTTCTGATCTGGTTGAACAGGGGGAGGATACTTTGTTTGTGAATATCTCTTAAACCATAAAGGTTTGAGAGATAAGACTTATATCATTCTTCATGTTTTTTTAATGCCTACAAAATAAAATAAAGTTAAAACGAAGTATTACTATCCCTTTAACTCTCTTGACACCCAAGTGCATTTATGTGTGTATAAAGGAAAAAAACACATTCAAATGTAGGTGATATTTTCTCGCTACTATTTAAAAAGAACAGAAATTCTAGATTTAAAGATTGTTTAAATTTAACTCCGTACCCCTTGTGCTTTTGTTGAGACATCAAACACAACATGGATATAAATTCAGGAGTTGAGCTACTGTCAGCAGAAAGCACCTAAGTCCACAATGAAAAGAAGGCCAATAAGTGGACAAAGATGGAGCCACTCAAGGGTCTTCAAATATTAGTTTGGTTTTTAATTTTCCCTTCTTCTCTGCATTACAGTGTTGTGGATTTATGAAAGGGAGGCAATTATCCCCTTGGATTATAAAGATATTTCCAATGTACTGGAGATATCTGTAGTATTCAGTGAGTCAGTTAAAATCTGGTTATTCTTGGTAAGGTCACCCAGAATACTCTGTGCAGCTCTAATGGCTGGGGCTGACCTGTGTGGATGATGTCTGTCCCCTGACTTTCCTGTCACAAGGAGTTGTTTACTCTAAAGAGAGCAAGAATATCATATCTACTTGTCACTGCCCCACAAGTCACTCACTCACCCTATATCAATCTGACTGATAATTAAAATAAGGGGATTTTTGTGTACTTACAGATAAATCTTTTTCTCTTAGTTCATATGGATCACAGAAAACATGGGGAAAACTAATTTTCAGGCCACTTGATTTAAAAGACTCTTAGAGGTGGAGAGTGGACTCCCTACCTATGTTCCTTTACCCACATCAGACTTGCTTAGTTTTAACATATAGGAAAGAAGAAAGAAAACAGAAGTGAGAAAGAGAAGGAGGTTTCTTTCCAGGAGAGAAGTTTTGTGTTCTACACGGACTAAGAGAAAATAATTTATCGTTAAGTCCACAAAAATCCCCCCTTTCTCTTTTATCCAATATTGAACATAGGAAACATGGGGATATACCAAAGTATCACTAAGATTCTACTCAAAGGGATAGTAATACTTCATTTTAACTCTATTTTATTTTGTAGGCATTAAAAAACATGAAGAATGATATAAGTCTTATCTCTCAAACCTTTATGGTTTAAGAGATATTCACAAACAAAGTATCCCCCCCCCCGTTCAACCAGATCAGAAGGGAGGTGCCCATGTAGACTGCAGAGAGGGACAATCTTCAATTAAGATAAGGGAAAAAGCTGAAAAACTTGTCAAGGGGGGAAGGGCTTTCATTGTTTTCATACAAAGAAAATTGTCCCCTTCTGTTATCTGTCTGGTCATACAACCAGATTCACATCTGAGAAGAGATTGCTTACACTAGGTAAAAGGGGCGGGAGGGGAAACTTTGCTTGTGAATATCTCATAAACCATAAAGGTTTGAGAGATAAGACTTATATCGTTCTTCATGTTTTTTTAATGCCTACAAAATAAAATAAAGTTAGAACGAAGTATTACTATCCCTTTAAGAAAGAGAAAAACAAAAACAGAGATGAACTTGAACAATATGGACTTCAGATGTCAATGTACACCAGCAAAGCATACCTAAAAAACAGGAAATCAACAAGTTACTGGAAAACGAATACCAAGAAGGAGACCTACAAAGGCACAACAGTCTGTAGGACCTTTCGACCAAACTGGGATCAACCGAAGTCAGCAAATTGACAAAGTGGTGTTTGATAAATTTATGAAGAGAAGATCATGTTGCTCCTTTCACAGTTGTTTCACAGAGGACTGGTTCTTGTAGGCCCAAGAGGCAGCCAATGACCTGGTGGAATGAGCTGTAACCCTGAATGGCACCTGTTTCTTCCTGAGAACATAAGCCTGATTGCCTTAATCAAACAAACCAATGTAACCTTAGTTGCAGCCTGATCCACAGGAAAGACAAAAAACGAATCAGACTTTCAAAAAGGCTATACTAAGAGTCAAGAAATGCAAAGAAACTGATGCTCAAAAGGAACCTTCTGAAGTACTCCTAGAACTAAGTTCATGTTTCATGGAGAGGTGTGATCCAGAAAAACTGGCTATCCATGAGAACCCTTTGCCCAAAATTGTGCACATCCAGCAATAAGGTGATACACTTTTGGAAGAGCACAGAAAGAGATGACATCTGGACTTTACTATAGTCATAATTATTATAGTGTGGCAGTAATAGCCCCATGTATATTCAGACCCACATCTCATATCTCTTATTTCCTGTCTCAGTAAGGGGTGTTATTTGCAACATCGCGATTCACTGATGCACTAATCAGCAATCTAGGAGCTCTTAATTTTACTACCAAATTTACACCCTTTGACATGGCACACAAAGGGTTTGGATAGCAATAGATTCCAAAAACAACATTTAGATCCGCATCTCCTGTGCACTGTTTGTTCATATTTGACAATCTTATATATACATCTAAGCAGATGCGTCACTCTGGAGTCCCCATCTTTGGGCCTATGTCAACAATTCCCCTTACTGCTGTTAACATTATTCAGGCTATTTTTGTTTTCAGAGGGGGATCAGGCTGGGGTATTTTAAGGGGTAAGCTTATGGTGTATGGGGGTCAGCACTTGATCTCATCTTTAATCTTCCCACAGCTGCCCCCATTCCTACATAACGGTGATATAATCCTACATCTATTTATACCAGCTCCCTCTAACCTTTTTACTGGTGTTTCTGGCCCTCCTCCTGGGCTCCTATTTCTCTCCCTGCCAGTAATGGGCAGGGTGTCATGTGTAATGGACAGTGTATAATCTTTTGTTATCATGTGGTAATTTTTTAATGCTACACTACATCTATTATAGTAGGGCTGTGGATTATCGGTGCAGGTGTGATCGTAAAGGGGGGGGAGGGTTACATTAGTAGGGCAACACATCATGCATGGCACACCTAACTTACAAATATGTATATATCCAGAGGAATTGGGTTAGGTATGAGACACACACACATCACACTCACACATTGCTCCAGAGGTTAGACAGTGAGTGAAAATTTAAGATTTGTAGTCAGGGTTTATATGGTTCCTCATATATATTTTAAGAGTCATCTAATTCGGGGAGGCTTGGTGTGAATCTACCAAATCAAGCTTCTCATTAATAGTGCCATCATAGAACATATTTTACATTGATTCTTCATCGTATACATGGGTTAGCTTTGATTCTCCCACAGTCAGTTAGGTGCTGCTGCTCTAGGCAAGGAATCAGGGCTCCTAAACTTTCATATCTATGCCACCACAGCTGGAATTGCAATTGTACAGAATCATTTGCATCTTTAAAGCGGTGCTAATCTTTGTTACTCATCCAAACGAATGTTTCTCCCACAAATAAATGACATTCAACTTAATCACAAGGACAAAATTTGTTGAATTTCATTTTGTACTTTGTTGTTCTAAATACCAACATAAATTGTGATGGATAATTATTTCTAAGGGCTGTTTTTCATATCAACAATTTGCCCACTTCCTTAACGTTATGTTTTTTTGTGCTTTTTTTTCCCCCTTTCTTCCATGGTTAAACCCGGTGGTGTCTGTTTCTCTGGGAATGGATTTCAAAAGGAGAGTTGTGACTGAGAGGTTTGCAGTCTCCACCCATGATTAATTTCTGCTTAAGTTCCAAGGCCTTAATGCTCCAGGTAAGAGTGTCTTCGCTTACAGGGCCAAATTTGCTTCTTACAAGAAACACACTTTAGGGAGTGGCCATTGAGGATGCCCAAACAAACACTACCAACCTCAATATTTTACTGAAAAGAAAAGGGGAGGTGGGCTCTTAATACACTTCTGTGTCTCATTTCAGTATGTATATTCTGTAGTATAACCAGAAGTCAGATTTCTCTTTATAAAGGCCTCCTAGGATCGGTCACTGTTATGTTGGTCTCTATCTACACACCCAATACCGCCCAACATAAATATTTTGAACTGTTTATACCTGTTCTTCTCAATTTCCAGACTATGACTGTAGTGTTGGAGGGAAGATTTAATGCACTATTGCTGCCTCATCTGGATTGCTCCTCCTTGATTATCCCCCCACCCCCATTATTGTCAGCTCCATTAACAAATCCCTGAAATTGGCAGGTTAGGTTGATGGTTGAAGACTATTGAATCCTACCAGGAGGAATTATACCTTTTCCTCACCCTCTCATAGCCTGTACTCCAGGATAGATTATTCTGTTGGATTTATTTATCCTGGATAGGTCAAATTGATAAAAATGAGGATCTTCCCCTGCATCTTATGCAAACAGTACCAATCAAACTACAACATTCTTTCATTAAATAAAGTTTACACTCAGTGCTTTCATTTGGCAATGTAAACCTCCCAGGATTAGGATGGAACTGTTGGCCAGAGAGAAGAAGAGTAAGGCGGTTGGGGGTCCCTCAGGTGTCTATGTCTATGATAGGACACTGGCACCACTCAAAACACTACAAAAGGTGGGTCTGACTTATACAGGACTTGGTGCCTCTGTTTCTGTACAAACCCTTCCTTGGCTCCTGATACATTAAAAAACAAACTGGCTAGATAGCAGACCTGTTCCTAGTAACCTGCTGGGGTGAGGAATTATCTTTTAACAAGACTCTTGTCATTCTGTCTGCTATATCAGATTCTCAATGTTGAGATATGACATGTAAAATATTGTACTGCTTAAGAAACATTCTGGTTATTGACACTAATTATAAGCTCTTCTTCCACTAGTACCGGACACCTGACACCTTACACAAGTTTTACCTTACTATATGTTGGAAGTGTGCTGCCAGGACAGGTACCTTCAAGCACATTTTTGGGACTGTGATGGAATCCAACCTTTCTGGATCCTGATCCTGGGTACTTTCTCCCAAATACCAAAATTGTCAAATCCCCCTGACTTTCTGCAGGTCATTTAAAATTTTTATCAAAATAGGGTACAGAATGATATGTGCATACCTGGGAACTTCTTGGTCTGGGCTCCCCCGAGGGGAACTCTTTGATGCCGATGAGGAGAGAAAAATTATGCAATTTGCTTCATAAAAGGGGTGGGGCTTAATTGTGAGTGGGGGTGGGACTTCTAAAACAAAGAAAAATAGCTAGACTAGACTGGGGAAGTTGGAGAAGTGGGTGGGACGTGTGAGGGACAGGGTGGCATGGAACACAAGTGGGCAGAGTTTCTTCAGATACTCCCCACATCTGGAGAACAAGACTCTGTCCTGGAGACCCGGTAATATATGGTCAAAACCAGAGTCTTCTGGGCAAAACCGGAGAGTTCCCAGCTATGGATATGTGTAGGATAACCCTTTTGATCAGTGCTATCAAACTTTGCATCCCAGCTAAATGAAAATAACCATCTGATTGACTATCATAAATGACATACATCATGGCCATGAAACATTTAATTATTTGCGCAGAAAGGTGACCTTCATTCTGGGAGACCTTGGGTTTAGTGTTGGAACATATAATTATTACAGAATCCAGCAATTTGACTTGCTTCATTTATCTCCTTCATCTCTACCAGAGTATGTGTGATCCCTGGGTGCACCCACCCCCATTATCTCCCTCGCTTTCTACTTCCTCCCACCTCTAATCCCCACCTTCCCTTTAACACTCCCCTCCTCTCCCCATTATCATGGAATATACAAGGAAACTGTATTACTGACTCTATCAGCAACACAGGTAAGAATACAGAACAGGAGACCAATAATAACATAAAATATGAATCATTATCTTGTATATCACATAAAAATGAATAATAATTTTGAGGACTGTTCACAACTTGGTTGAATACGCTACTTCACAGTAAATAAATTGATTAAATTCAATTATGCATACTTGTGTAAAAATAAATTTTATTTAGATATAAAATAAAAATGAATTATTAAAAATAATAATTAGTGCAAGATTAAAACATTAGTGGATACATTTCAGCGCCAAAGGTGTTTGTAAACTTATTGCTCTGTGATGTGATTCAAACCCATGAGGCAATCAAAGGATTTTAACTTAAACAATCCCCTGCTTCTTTTAACATAATGTACAAATAAACACACAACCAGAGAAACGACTGCTGCATGTAAAATCTAGTTTGCCAGTTGTGTGTGTGTGTGTGTGTGTGTGTTCCAGAGAGGTATACAATGCATTGCAACACAATGCTTGGATGACTCTCTACAGCACAAAAGGTTAAAGGGTTAGTAATGTCTTAAAGGGATAGTAATGTTTCATAATAAAAGCAGCTCCAATTAATCATCATAGTATTTGGACCTTGGAGAGTGTTATTTCAATCCTGTCAGATTTGTAGTTCAAGAGTAATTCAATGACAAAGTATCCCCCACCTGCCCCTTTTACTGATGTAACACTGCTCAGCCAGATCAGAAGGGAGGTGCCCAAGTAGATTGCAGAGAGGGACAATCTTCAATTAGGATAAGGGAAAAACCTGAAAAACTTGTCAAGGGGGGCAGGGTTTTTATTGTTCTCATTGGAAGAAGATTGCCCCCTTCTGTTATCTGTCTGGACTATGGACTGCATTCCACATCTGAGAAGAGATGGCTTATACTAGGTAAAAGGGGCGGGAGGGGAAACTTTGCTTGTGAATACCTCTCAAACTATAAAGGTTTGAGAGATAAGACTTATATTGTTTTTCATGTTTTTTTAATGCCTACAAAATAAAATAAAGATAAAACGAAGTATTACTATCCCTTTAAAAGAATAAGAAGTAATATTGTAGATAATGCAAAAAGAAATAGATTGGTGCAAATCCTATCTCTCAAACCTTTATGGTTTGAGAGATAGAACGCTTTAAAGTTCTCCTCTCCCTCCCCTCTCCCTGATGTCAGCGTCTAGCTGACAGCAGGAGATCCTGGTACGGGGATGATCAGAAAGTTCTTCAGCAGAGCAGTGAGAACGAAATCTAAAAAGAACTACTTCATTGGAACGGTCAACAAAATGTGCTTACAAACCAGGCACACTTTGTAGACTGTTCCAATGAAGTATTTCTTTTTAGATTTCGGTATAATGACTCTGCTGAAGAGCCGCTTCTTATCGGCCGACTCGAATCTCCTGCTGTCAGCTTTACAGCTGACAGCAGGGAGAGGGGAATTTTAAAACATTCTATGTCTCAAACTGTAAAGGTTTGAGAGATAGGACTTGCACCAATCTATTTCTCTTTGCATTATCTACAATATTACTTGTTATTCTTTTAAGACATCACTATCCCTTTAAGTGGGGCAGGGGGTTGTTTGTGTTATAAACATTTGAGTGCCACGGGGGTGTACAACACATTGCAGAACAATGTGTTGCACATCCCTATAGCACACAAAGTGTTAAGGGAGGGCTGGTGGTGTTCTTGGTGCTAAAGTCAAAAGTAATCCTCTCCACTCTCCTACTTGCCCTTCCTAAAACATCACCAGCATTACACCAACCCTATATGCTAATGAATAAAGTACCCCCCCCTTTAATTTGCATAGAACATTTGTCTTGCATATGGTAAAGTGTATCATATTCTCCATGGGAAAGGGATCAATACACAACACCTGACACACTTTATCATTACATCAAAACTTAGTGCACCTCTCCAATGGTGTCCTTATCTCTGTGTCTGCTTAGAAAACAATGTGAACTTCACTGATATGATAAGAACCATAAAAGACCCAAATATAGTAGCACAGTGGGGCAAAACATGTGATTGAGTTTCTTATCACTTTTCTGTCTCTTTTTTTCACATTTTGTAGAACAATGTGTATATTACTTTGTTAGGGGTTAACCCCAACACACCAGTTTGAACAGTTTCTGTGCTTTTTCCCCTAATCATGCTGTCTCGGGAACTGTCCCATGTTTAAATCTAGAATATTAACCCCCATAAACTCTGTAGGAATTTTGAGTGGTGCACTGTGTGCTTGTCATTAAAATATTAATAGGTGATGTTCTCCCCACCATATGCTCTGCTTTTTTTATGGTTTTATAAGATTTTATGTAGCATTTTAGTGTGACATGGCCCATTCTGTTGCACGATCAGTAAGTACAGTTCCAATTCCATTCTTTGGAGCGGAAATAATTTTCTACATGCAAGTGTATGTGTGTGGGGAGGGATGATATTTTTCTTGCCCCTGGGCCAACCATTCATTAGTTACTCTACTGTGAGAATGAATATAATTAAAGCAAAAAATGGGGGAGGGGGAAGAGTTAACTATATATATGTACATACGCACACATACGTCAAGCAAAGATAATTCAGCTGGTTTATCATGAGCTACGCAATCACGATGCTGTTCATATGCTGCCACTTTCCTGTTCTGAACCATTATTTATGACACATCTAGCCACTTTGATAACTTGTTATGGAGAATGACAAAAGCAATCATTACTATCTGAGTGATGAGAGTGGAGAAGCAGTAATATCTGATGAGTTGTATAAAAGGCAGCACACGTTCTACTTCAGTATGGAGAAAATCAAGATGAATATTTCCCATCCTAACATCCATCTATACTGGCCACAATAATTATCTGGAAACAGGTCTCATTACAAGCTTCCTGTCAGACAGCCTCTGTAGGCTCTGATGTCTCACTGTAATTGATTTTCCATGTTTTACTCTTGGGGTGTTAAAAGGGAACCTTTGTTTATTCCCAGAAGTTCCTTCTGTTAGCCTCATGGCTATTCTCAGTTTAGTGACAGAAGGAAGTCACTCTGGAAATGTTACATTAGTAAGAGGCCACAATGTACACAAGTGAAACAGGCTTGTGTTTTTAAATCTACTCAGAGTTGATTTTCTAAAAAGAAAGCTACCAAGCCACCTCATTCTGTAATGGTGTATAATCTTACAGGGGGTTTATAGTGGTAATTGGAGTGAATGTATAAATTTGCCAGTGCCGTCGCACTGAAGTTAGCCTCTAACACCAGTGGCTGCAGTAGGTGATGTGCACTACAGCATGTTGGGGTTGTAGTGCATACTGGCTGACAGCCTCCACCATTGCTATG
This sequence comes from Rhinophrynus dorsalis, assembly GCA_037306005.1. NCBI lineage: Eukaryota > Metazoa > Chordata > Amphibia > Anura > Rhinophrynidae > Rhinophrynus > Rhinophrynus dorsalis. Next base: position 220,768,965 of record CM074724.1, on the reverse strand, counting down.
ACTTTAATGCCATAAACCCCCCCCATACATGTGTTCCGTAGCATGTTCAAGCAGATGGGGTTATATAATGCTGTTTCCTTTATGTCTTGTTGAATACATAGCCTTGCAAAGGTATAGAGTAAAGGAACACCCAAAAATACCCATGCTCTTCCAGATAAGGGGATTTTTAGCATACATGTCTTAGTAAATTGATGTTTGAAAGGCATAGTTACTAACAATTGATTCCAGCACCTGATTTAGAGCAGATTCTCCATCATACATTTACCCCATTGACCTGGAATGACCAGGCTGAAGATCAGATCTGTGCTTTCTCCATTGTCACAGAAGGGATAAGCTGTTTTGTCCATTACAACTCAGATTTGAGTAGGAATACTAAATAGTATAGATGCACTAAGGTCTACTTGTGAATAAGTCTTACTGCCATAATTTCTAGAGAGCTCTCATGTGAAATTATATTTTACATGGTCACACCATGAAAAGTAACATGTGATTCTTAACCCCTTGGATGCTAGAAATATCTCCAATACATTGCAATGTATAAGATATGTATCTAGCATCCAAAGGGTTAACAATCACATGGCATTAGCTTTGGAGTCACCATGTTTGTAATCATTTATCATCTGCATAATCCCATAAGCAAAACAACATAGCACTCATGTGAAACAAGTGGAAAACAATCTCTTACTCTTCTGAAATTCCATTGAATTAACTACTGATATAAATTAAAATATTAATATAATTCAAATCAGTTATCCAGTAGTAATCTATCGCTTACTATCCTATAAACTAACCATTAATAACCTATCAGATTTTACATAATATGATTCCAATTGAATTCCATGGTAGCTGCTCACTGCTGATACTTGTGTATCTGTGTGTATTAGTGATGAGCGAGCACCCCAATGCTCGGGTGTTCGGGTGCTCTGACCGAGCACCCCCGGAGGCTCGAGTGCTCGGCCGAGCACCCGAGCCCCATTGAAGTCAATGGGAGGACTCGAGCATTACACCAGGCACCCCCTGCTCTGATGAGGGGAGGGTGCCTGGTCCATAGGAAAAGGGCAGAAAATGATGGAAACACCACAGAAATGGTTCAGGGACAGCATAGGGAGGATGTCTGGATGCATCTTGGACTCCAACATCGCTGCTGGGAACGATCTTTCGCCCGTAGTACGCCATTTTTACAGACTGACCGTAAAACACACAAAAAGGCAGATAAAAACGACTTTAGGCGAAAAATTGTTACCAAACAGTATTTGCTGTATATTTACTTGTATATCATCTGCAAATTCTCCCAAAAATTTCCTCGATTTTTCTGAACTGAGGCCATGATTAAGAGGGAAACGTGCGCAGAGGCAAATTCTCCAAAAAATTTCCTTGATTTTTCTGAACTGAGGCCATGATTAAGAGGGAAACGTGCGCAAAGGCAAATTCTCCCAAAAATTTCCTCGATTTTTCTGAACTGAGGCCATGATTAAGAGGGAAACGTGCGCAAAGGCAAATTCTCCCAAAAATTTCCTCGATTTTTCTGAACTGGGGCCATGATTAAGAGGGAAACGTGCGCTGAGCCGACCATCCAAAACATTATGGGTGAGGGTCTGCTGCGGAGCTGACCATCCTAAACATTATATGCGAAGGCCCGCTAGTGAGCTGACGCTATAAAACATTATATGAGAGGGCCCGCTAGAGAGCTGACCCAATAAAACATTATATGAGAAGGCCCGCTGGTGAGCTGACCTATACAAAAATTGTCAAACAGCGCCCGCTGGTGAGCTGGCCCTATATAAAAATTATATCACAGGGCCCGCTGGTGAGCTGGCCCTATATAAAAATTATATCCCAGGGTATATGGAAGAGAGTCAACCATATACCCATTTTTTGGGTGGAAGGGGTGAATGGGAATACAGAGTATTCCCATCATTGTAAATAACATATATAAAGTGAGTTTATGTTCCCCCGGGGCTTTCCTCCAGTGGAGTGGAGAAGTCAGGGGAAATCCAGGCCTTGTTCATTTTTATAAGTGTCAACCTATCAGCATTGTCGGTGGAAAGGCGGATATGCTTATCTGTTATGATGCCACCAGCAGCACTAAATACCCGCTCAGACAGAACGCTGGAGGCAGGGCAGGCCAGCACCTCCAAGGCGTAGAGTGCCAGTTCATACCACGTGTCCAGCTTGGACACCCAGTAGTTGTAAGGCACAGAGGGATCATTGAGGACGCTGACACGGTCTGCTACGTACTCCTTCACCATCTTCCAAAACTTTTCCCTCCTTGTGACACTAGGCTGCGCATCAGGGTGAGGGTGCTGGCGGGGTGTCATGAAGGTGTCCCACGCCTTGGAGAGTGTTGCCCTGCCTTTGTCGGAACTGCTGTGTGCTCCCCTTTTCTCCCCTTCTCGGTTGGCCAAGGTAGCACGTACTCTGCCGCCAGCGTTGTCAGATGGAAAATTTTGGAGCAATTTTTCAACATGAACCTTCTGGTATTGCACCATTTTGCTTGTCCTCTCCACCGGAGGAATGAGAGATGAGAAATTCTCTTTGTAGCGGGGGTCCAGAAGGGTGAACACCCAGTAATCCGTGTTGTCTAAAATGCGTGTAACGCGTGGGTCACGGGAAAGGCAGCCTAACATAAAGTCAGCCATGTGTGCCAGAGTACCAACAGGCAAGATTTCGCTGTCCTCACCAGGAGGATGACTCTCAATCTCCTCATCCTCTTCCTCCTCTTCTGCCCACCCACGCTGAAGAGATGGAACTAAAGTTCCATGGCTACCCTCTGTAGCGGAGGCAACCGTGTCTTCCTCCTCCTCCTCCTCCGCCTCCTCCAATTGTCGCTGAGAAGACGAAGTGAGGGTGCTCTGGCTATCACCTTGTGTAAGCTCTTCCTCCCCCATTTCCACCTCTTCCACATGCAAAGCGTCGGTTTTAATTGTGAGCAGCGAGCGTTTCAGTAGACACAGAAGTGGGATGGTTACACTGATAATAGCGTTATCGCCGCTCACCATCTGTGTCGATTCCTCAAAATTGCGTAAAACCTCACAGAGGTCTGACATCCATTCCCACTCCTCACTTCTGATTACAGGAAGTTGAACGGAGAGGCGACGACCGTGTAACAGCTGGTACTCCACTACTGCCCTCTGCTGCTCACAAAGCCGGGCCAACATGTGGAAGGTGGAGTTCCAGCGCGTACTCACATCACACAGCAGCCGGTGAGCTGGCAATTGTAAGCGCTGCTGCAGCTTCAACAGACCGGCTGAAGCTGTAGATGACTTACGGAAATGTGCACACACGCGGCGCACCTTGGTCAAGAGATCATGCAAATTGGGGTAGGTTTTTAGAAATCGCTGAACCACTAAATTAAATACATGCGCTAGGCATGGTACGTGTGTGAGCTTGCCGAGCTCCAAAGCCGCCACCAAGTTACGCCCATTATCACACACAACCATGCCTGGTTGCAGGTTGAGTGGCGAGAGCCACTGCTCGGTCTGGTGACTAATCCCCTGCAACAGCTCTGAGGCCGTGTGCTGTTTGTCCCCAAGGCAGATCAGCATCAGCACGGCCTGTTGACGCTTCCCCACTGCAGTGCTACACTGCTTCCAGCTACCGGCTGATGGGTGAGTGGCGCTGCGCGCAGAGAATTCGGAGGTGGAAACGGAGGAGGAGGAGCCAATAACGTAGGTGCTGGCGGAAACCCTGATGGAGGTAGGGCCCGCAATCCTCGGCGTGGGTAGCACCTGTGCCATCCCAGGGTCCGAGTCACTCCCAGCCTCCACGACATTCACCCAGTGTGCCGTCAGGGAAATGTAGCGTCCCTGGCCACAAGCACTTGTCCATGTGTCAGTCGTTAAGTGGACCTTCCCAGTAACTGCGTTGGTCAGGGCACGGGTGATGTTACGGGACACATGGTGGTGTAATGCGGGGATGGCACACCGGGAAAAGTAGTGGCGGCTGGGGACCGCGTACCGAGGGACAGCTGCTGCCATCAGGCTGCGGAAGGACTCAGTCTCCACAAGCCTAAATGGCAGCATTTCGATGGCCAGGAATTTGGAAAGGTGTGAGGTTAGTGCTATGGCCTGTGGGTGGGTAGCTGGGTATTTTCGCTTGCGCTCAAATGCCTGGGGTAACGACATTTGGACGCTGTGCTGGGACAGGGAAGTGGATGTGGTCGCTGATGGTGCTTCAGATGGTACAGGTGCAGGGCGGGAGGTATGCGGGCCTGCGCCTTCGACAGGCGATTGGCCGGCACCGAAAACAGGGGAAGAGGAGGCAGTGGTGTGGCCTGCAGACACAGATGGGTGATCCAGGCGTTCCTCCCACTTATTACGGTTCTTGGATGCCATGTGTCGGATCATGCTGGTGGTGGTGAGGTTTCTAGTGTTCATGCCTCGGCTCATTCTGGTGTGGCACAGGTTGCAAACTACAATTCTTTTGTCGTCCGCACTTTCCTTAAAAAAACGCCATACCGCGGAACACCTACCCCTTGGCAAGGGAGATTTACGCAAGGGGGTGCTCCGTGGAACATTTGCGGGCCGGTTTGGTGCGGTCCGCCTTCTTTCTGTAGCCACACCACTGCCTCTTCCAGCCTGTTGCGGTGCTGCAGATGGCTCACCCTCAGGACTGCTGTCATCGCTCGGCTCTACACCTTCCCAGGTGGGGTCAGTCACCTCATCGTCCACCAAGTCCTCCTCCACTCCCTCACTCTGTTCATCCTCCTCATGTCTTGATCCCTCCACATACTCAGTCATTGACAACTGTATATCATCCTCCTCATCAAGGTCTTGAGACAGTAATAGTGGTTGATTTAATGGCAACTGTGTCTCATCATCATCATCATCCACTTCCTTTGACCTTAAATGCCGTTCACCTCTGTCATCTTCTTGTGATTGGGTACCCTCTAGAGGTTGTGAATCAGGGCACAAGATGTCATGTTCCTCTGCAAGCGTGCTTGGAGAGAGGGTCAAATGAAGGATTGGTGATGAGACGAGCTCCTCACTATATCCCAGTGTGGGATCACTTCTTTGACCAGACCCTCTATGGTGGGAGGAAGGATGATCAGAGTGAGGATTATGTTGACCAGACTCTTGGCTACTGAGAGTGGACTTGGTGGAAGACAGGGTGGTGCTTAACCGACTGGAAGCAGTATCAGCTGACATCCAACCGACCACCTGTTCGCAGTGGTCGGACCTCGAGAGTGATGTCCTGCGACGCCCTGTAAAATGAGACATGAAGCTAGGTATGGTGGATGTCTTTCTGTCTTGTGCTCTGGCACCAGGCGCAGTTTCTACGCGTCCTGACCCGCGCCCTGAACTATCAGGATCACGTCCACTTCCCCGTCCCTTTTTACCCGCCTTCTTCATATTACACGGAATATGTGCTGCAAATCTGCAACTTTGCACAGTACACAGAATTTGCTTCTTAACTGCGGCGACGCACAGTGAATGGAATATGTGACTTTGATATTTTACAGTTTGAAGACTTAACAGAATTTTTTCCTATTCTGAAACTGTGCACAGTCAACAGAATGTGCTGCTAAACTGCGGCGACGCACAGTGAATGGAATATGTGACTTTGATATTTTACAGTTTGAAGACTTAACAGAATTTTTTCCTATTCTGAAACTGTGCACAGTCAACAGAATGTGCTGCTAAACTGCGGCGACGCACAGTGAATGGAATATGTGACTTTGATATTTTACAGTTTGAAGACTTAACAGAATTTTTTCCTATTCTGAAACTGTGCACAGTCAACAGAATGTGCTGCTAAACTGCGGCGACGCACAGTGAATGGAATATGTGACTTTGATATTTTACAGTTTGAAGACTTAACAGTATTTTTTCCTATTCTGAAACTGTGCATAGTACACAGAATTTGCTTCTTAACTGCGGCGACGCACAGTGAATGGAATATGTGACTTTGATATTTTACAGTTTGAAGACTTAACAGAATTTTTTCTTATTCTGAAACTGTGCACAGTCAACAGAATGTGCTGCTAAACTGCGGCGACGCACAGTGAATGGAATATGTGACTTTGATATTTTACAGTTTGAAGACTTAACAGAATTTTTTCCTATTCTGAAACTGTGCACAGTCAACAGAATGTGCTGCTAAACTGCGGCGACGCACAGTGAATGGAATATGTGACTTTGATATTTTACAGTTTGATGACTTAACAGTATTTTTTCCTATTCTGAAACTGTGCACAGTACACAGAATTTGCTTCTTAACTGCGGCGACGCACAGTGAATGGAATATGTGACTTTGATATTTTACAGTTTGAAGACTTAACAGTATTTTTTCCTATTCTGAAACTGTGCACAGTACACAGAATTTGCTTCTTAACTGCGGCGACGCACAGTGAATGGAATATGTGACTTTGATATTTTACAGTTTGAAGACTTAACAGAATTTTTTCCTATTCTGAAACTGTGCACAGTACACAGAATTTGCTTCTTAACTGCGGCTACGCACAGTGAATGGAATATGTGACTTTGATATTTTACAGTTTGAAGACTTAACAGAATTTTTTCCTATTCTGAAACTGTGCACAGTACACAGAATTTGCTTCTTAACTGTGGCGACGCACAGTGAATGGAATATGTGACTTTGATATTTTACAGTTTGAAGACTTAACAGAATGTGCTCTAATCTGCAACTTTGCACACTAAACAGAATGTGCTCTAATCTGCAACTTTGCACACTAAACAGAATGTGCTCTAATCTGCAACTTTGCACACTAAAAAGAATGTGCTGCTAATCTGCAACTTTGCACACTGAACAGAATGTGCTCTAATCTGCAACTTTGCACACTAAACAGAATGTGCTCTAATCTGCAACTTTGCACACTAAACAGAATATATGAAGTTTTTTTGTTTTTGTTTTTTTTCCCCCCACACAAAATAAACTGCTGCCCCCACACACAGTAGTCCTAAAAAGGACTTTTGGGTCTTTTTTTTTACAAATTTGCTTTTCTTCTCCCTACACTGACTTTCCCTTCCTATCCTCATCTCTCCCTGGCTAAGACTGAGCCGAACTCGCTGGTCAGGTGCTATACAGCACCCGATCACGGGTTCTGGCCAGCCAATCAGTGTAATGCCAGCAGCCAACATGGCTGCTGGCATTACACTGATGTCAGAGCCTCCCTGCACGTTTATTGGCTGCGCAGCAGCCGTGAAACGTGCGGGGAGGAGACCCGAACATGGCGGGCGAGCACATGCGGTACTCGTACGAGTACCGCCATGTGCCGAGCAGAGCGATGCTCGAGCCGAACCGAGCTTCGGCCGAGCATGCTCGCTCAACACTAGTGTGTATAGCTAATCACATTATGCCATTGAGCCTAGATGGCTCAATAACTCCTTTGTATAGAATTCTGTCATTTTTCTTCACATCATATCCTTTTCATACATATCTTATATTTTTCACTCACAATTCTCCCACACATCTACTTCTCACCTCTCTCTCTCTCTGTCATATTCACACTTGTGCACATACTATCTGTCAAACTTTTAGTTCCTAACTCAGTACCTCAGATATGAAAAGGTAGAACAGAGTTAGGGTTTTCAACAATGAAACAATTTATTAAACTCTAAACAGCAGACACACAAATGCTTGCTTAATGAAAGTATTGTACCAGGAAGGATTCATTGAGATTGTCTGTCTTTCATTTTCAAGTAAATCCTGGGTACTCATTTTATCTACTTCAAAAATATGAAAGGCTGAGTTAACTTTGCTGGGATTAGAAACTGCAACACTGAGATTTGAACAGATTCTACAGTTGGTGCACTAACCAACTGAGCTATCTCCACAGGTTAATTCACAGGTAGTGTTAAGGTATCCTCCCAAGACCTTCTTTTCTTGACCTTCTTAGCACCTATCACTTTGGAAAGGTATAGTTCAGGCATGTCAAACATGTGGTCCTGGGACCCTATGCAGCCCCCTTGCTATTAAACTGAGGCCCAACGGTTATTCTTAATTTAACCACAGTTCAGCCCTTCTGGTCCAAATTCTGTTTTTGGCCAGCTAGTTTTGCTTGCACCTACTAGAGCAGATATAGCAAACTTTTAGCTCTACAGCTACTGGCTGGTTGGGGATGATGGTAGTTGTAGTTTCCCACAGCTTGAGAGCAACAGCTTGCATACCTCTGTCCTAGAGGTAAGCTAGACACTAAGCTGATAATCAGGAAAGCTACAGAAAGGCAGGAAGAGCAGGAAAATATTTATATTTCACCACTCTCTCCAAACCTTTCCAACAGATATAGTGCAACCATTGTTGTTGCCCTCTTAAAAGAGGATTGTTGACTTTTCAGCCTTCTTTAAAGAGAATCACTAAGTTTTGACCCTCAGCTATATTTGAATTTGACATGCTTGCTCTAGTTACTCTTCTGTCTATCAAACATTTGATGAGAATCTCATCTGGGAAGTTCATAAATCCTCTCCACTCTTGGGACAGGTGTGCCAGCTTAGCAGCAGACAGTCTACAGATACTTTTTGGAGGAACTTTGCCCTCTGTCACTCAGTGGCCCCAGGTCAGAAGGCTCTTGAATGCCAAACATGAGTCTACCTTCCAAAAGCAAGGCCACTCAAAGCTTCATGTATGTAAAGGACTTAAATATCACTAGGCTAAACTCATCCTCTCTAAAGGAAATCCTGGGGATTACAATACCCAAGGAGGATCAGGAGAAAGTCCATCTCTAGTTTATGGGGTATCACCATATACAATAAACAGTGGGCAGTCTGTCTGAATAAAATTAGTTACACATAACACTGCTCATGCTTCTAATGGACTATGACAGTACTCACTAGGTTATTCACATTTAGTAACAGGTTAGAATACAGCAAACTCAAGAAAAGGTTGAAAATAGAGATAATTCACTGCTGTTTTAAGGACAGAGGAAGCAAATTATTTTATTAAACACATTAAGGGCCATATATTTTATGTGCAAAGATTCCCTTTGAATATGGCATAAGCTTACTCCATGTAGGAGTTGGACATATTAGATGAACATAGTAACTCTTATGTGTCTTTTACCTCTATGTATATCTGTTTAATGATATTTGTAATATCCTGTATTTATTGTTTTATTGGTCTTCTGCATATTTAGTTCATGTGTATCAGAATCACATACACTTTACATCAAACTCTAGTCCTGTTTATTGGATATTACTTTTTGTTATTTTGTGTATAAGTTTGATATTAATCTATATATGATATCTTAGATTTAATATTTAACTGTACAAGTAATTACCTCTATTATATCAAAAAGCACTGTACATTAGTCATCAAGATATAGAGGTGCATTTTATGGACTAAAACAACTGAATCATATGGTTGAAATGAAAACTCTGTAAATCCCCATTCATTTAAATGGGGTTTTTAACCTATTTAGAGAGGTTTCTAGTGCATTTCTATTAGAACTCAAAGGGGAAGATTCACTAAGTGGTGATAAAGAGGTGAGAGAATGGAAATTACTTCCCCAGTTTATCACTTCTCCAGTTCCTGTGCCAGGGCTCAAAATTTCCACTCTCCACTAGCCAATGGTGAGTGAAAATTTAGCCCTGATGAGTAGAAATTCAGCCGTGGTGGGTACGCTATGGCTTGCAGGGCCGAGTAACTTTTCAGGTCTGGCTAGTAGCAAAGGACTTCAAATTTTAAGCCCTGTCCTATGTTATTCTATACAGCTTATGCCCTAAGATCTCCAAAGCTGAAGAAATCTTAGTGCATCGGCTCCATAGAATAACATAGGATTGGAGAAGTCATCCCCTCTCTATCACAGCTTTATCACTGCTTAGTGAATCTCCCCCAAGGTGTCATAATGGTCAAAATGGGAATTTTTATTTACTCCAATGGTACAGTTTATATTTGCTCTTGAATTGCATTTCTTTAGCAAGTCAGTTAACTATTGCATGAAAAAGAAGTCTCTAATGCATTGCAGAGCAATGAATTTGAGATCTCTCTAGCCACCAAGCAGTTAAAAGCTATCATTCACTAAATAAGATTCCTGTAGATGTTTTTTTATAATATAGACCCATGGTCATCATTGGTCTACACCTTCTTACAATGAAAAGAAGTCAGTGAGCTCACCTCTAACTACAACCAATGACGGTTCTATCATGGTATTTAACTAAAGGTTGTTTCATGTTTTGCCAGGACGAATCATCTTACTGGGTTTTATTTATTAGTTGGGAAAGTATGTTTGTCCACTTTAGGATTACAGCTGGCCCATGCACTTATCCAGGAAGTCTGTTTTTATCTGCTGTTAAATTAGGAGCTTCGTGAGCCTCATGTGAATGATGATGTGTCAGACACAACATCCCTTTACGGAGAGAGTGATATGACTCTTCAATGTCACCCAAAATGATTTTGGCCCATTACAAAAGATAGATAAAATGTACTGTATACACTTAGTTAACCAAATGAAAAGGATATGTGAAGTTCTCTACTGGGTGTAAAATTAAAAGGTTTTGTATATACATTATGTATACAATATGCAGCAAAACAAAATGTAAGCTGATGTACTAAGAAGAACTTGAGTAACTTCTGTGCAAACCCCTGGCACTGTTTGTAACTATAATGGAACAGGGTCTCAACTAGAGCCAAGAGGCAGCATTGCAACCTGCTCACACACTATATATCAAGGCTGGATCTGTTACCACCTTTGGGAAAGAGTGGCTTGTCAACCTGCTGGACCAGCAGACTTCAATAGCTAAAAACTGGAGACCCAATGTGGATCTCAGCTGCTTTTGTGAAATTAACATACAACACAGCCAGGGCAGAGCAATAACTCTTTATTTCAAACAGAACACACTTTTATAGTTTTTACCAAGGTGAGAAAGAGAGAGCAATAGCATCATGGAGTAAATAATTCACCACAGAAACATTGTGTTAACAAGACAAAAATAAAGGTAAACCAATAATTGTCTTGCTTAAGTTAAAACAGAATATTTGCTTTCGCCACAGTGTCAATGAATAGCTTGACTCCCTCCTTGTATCACTTTAGTCCATTGTCCATAGTCCCTGATTGAGCTCCATTGTTTTCCGAGGTAGCTCTCTGCTAATTCTCTCCTCTTCATCAGTTTCATCATAAATCCTCAGCTGCTCCATCTCTTCATATATCTGGGCAATTTGTACTGTATCCTGGAAGTCAAAATTAGAGTTTATGAGAGGGCAGCTGGGAAGTCCAGAGCCCCAGAATGAAGCCAGCTCCTCTAGGTCAAATAAGAGTCCTTAGGGGGTTCAGGTGGTACATGGTCCAAACTGTAAGACCTTAGGGGTATAGATAGCCAGGACCCCTGGGGGGATCAGCCCATGATCCATTCCAGGGACAAATTCAAATCCCAGTTGATTTCAATGGGTTATTTCAGCTCCTTGAATGCAAAACAGATCTATATTGTTAGCTTTGTAATGCAATGAAAACCTCCCTCTCATTCAAGGAGTTAAAATACATATTAAAATAAATGACGATTTTTGGAGTTTTCATTCTCCCACCAACCTGCAGCAGGGTTTCTCCAGAGTTCTTCTTAGTATATATGCCACATTAAGGAAGGAAGGAAGGAAAGAAGGAAGGAGATGGAGAAGGAGAAGGAGAGAAAGAAAGATGTTAGTTAACAACCTAGATAGTACATGATATTCTGCTGTGTGGATACAGCACATCTTGCCCAAAATTAAAGCCAGACAAGAACTGGCAACTCAAAGTCAATTGTCACAACACATATTAATCAAATGTAGTGTGTTGCTGTATTTTCATAGATAAAATGTAGCCTTTTGTAGGTTGTGATTGTGATATGTTTTAGTAGACCAAGTAAGAGCTTCAGTCAAGCAAGATATTTGGTTGCATATACATGATCATTTTTATCACTACATAAGCAATTTTGAAGACAAAGAGTAGGTAAAATAAGGCATATCTATACTAAAATATAGATAGATCTATAGATAGATACATAGATAGATAGATAGATAGATATTTAAAATATAATGAGCTGCATTTGTTTTTAAATTATTAACCATTTATTGAGAAAAATGGATTGTCAAATTGAAAAAGCGCTCCTGCAATGCAACCTAATATGGCAGAGAATTGTAATATGGATCAATACACCAATAAAACAAAATTAAAATGCAAAAACCCCAAATAATGATCTATATATAGGGATGAAGCTAAGATATATGGTCTAAAAGAAATACAATCTATATAAATATATATAAGAAAGCAAATAGATGAATATAATATCTTCAATTTGTAAAAAACATGAAGAAGATGATGAAATGGAAAAGAAAATAATGATGATGAAGATGAGGATGGAAGATGGTGATGAAAATGATGAGTAGAGGATGATCGCTAGTCTCTTAATATATGCAGCAGGTGAGAGTTGAAAAAGTGGCCTTGTCCACTTGTAAGGGAAATCTGGATCTGTAACAACTCAATAACAGCGCAAAATAATAAAAGAGAGAAGAACTTCCTCTAAGTGTAGTAATTTATTAAAATAGCAGTAGATTAAAAATAAGAGGTATTTCACTCACATTTTGCCCATCTTGGGCTTTATGCACTTCAAAAGGGTCTTTCTCCTGTCTGCCGACGTGCTTGGTATCCTTGAACTCTTGTCTGTATCTCCCGGTCCTTAGTCCCAGAGAGCTCGGTCGTGAGCCCGATAGACGGGGCACGTATATGTGGCAGTTGTTCAGATAAAGTGTTATAATCTCTCCGATGAAAGGAAACAGTGTAATCGTGAGATGGAGAGATATATACAATGTTGCAAGTTAACTGCCTCGTGCACGCTGATCTTGTTAGGACGCGGCGGCGGCTCAGTTCATCACGGAGCCGCGGGATATTCAGATAGAGGGTGGAGCAATGGATAATCACAGAGGGCGTGGAGAAAGTCCCGTTGTCTGTTGAACATACAGACTATCCCAAACGTTTTTGCAGAGTACTCTCCGCTTCCTCAGGGGTATGCCCCCGCCGCGTCCTAACAAGATCAGCGTGCACGAGGCAGTTAACTTGCAACATTGTATACATCTCTCCATCTCACGATTACACTGTTTCCTTTCATCGGAGAGATTATAACACTTTATCTGAACAACTGCCACATATACGTGCCCCGTCTATCGGGCTCACGACCGAGCTCTCTGGGACTAAGGACCGGGAGATACAGACAAGAGTTCAAGGATACCAAGCACGTCGGCAGACAGGAGAAATACCCTTTTGAAGTGCATAAAGCCCAAGATGGGCAAAATGTGAGTGAAATACCTCTTATTTTTAATCTACTGCTATTTTAATAAATTACTACACTTAGAGGAAGTTCTTCTCTCTTTTATTATTTTGCGCTGTTATTGAGTTGTTACAGATCCATATTAACCATTTATACCTGTAAAGGGGTTATGGACACCTCAGTGGTAAGAGTAAATTACCCACCACCATCATTAATCTGTGATACATTTGATGGTAATTAAATTTCATGTTGCAGGCTGATCTCTGTTTAGTATGAGACTTCAGGGGTAGATGAATTAAGGGTAAACAAGGCACCAGGTTGGTATAATGGTGACATATATGCTTCAATGCTTCAACATATGCGCTAAGGTGTCCTTGCCATCACATCCCCGTGAATCTGCCATATATATGCTGCCAGAGCCATGAATTTGCTACTCCTTCGCTGGTTTTAGGATTTTGCAGTGAATACTTCCACAATTGCTCATTTTTATAATGAAATGCAGCTTAATGAGTCATTGTCATATTCTTTGAGTGTGTTTATGATAACGTGACACTCTTCCACATGCACTAAACTCTGATAGCTCCTTAGGCTGTTGGATTTCACAGTCCCATAAGCTGAGAGAACCAATGGAGAAGCTGATATATATATAACAGCTTTTCTGCTGGTTCTTTCAATTCATGAATCAACTGTGTCAATAGATTTTAATGCTCTACCCTTTTTAGTGCCACAGGAGTGTACAGTGGGCATTCCTTTGGCACTGAAAGGGTTAAGGGAAAGATGGTGGTGATTGTGGTGCTAAAATCTGAGTACATCCTCTCCTCTTACCTACGTGCCCTCTCTAACACATCTCCAGCATTACAACAACCCTACATTCTAATGAATAAAGTGCCCCCATTCCCTTGCATATTTAATCCTCACTGCATATGGTGGAGTGTGTCATATTCTCATGGAGAATTGATAGCCACACATTGACAGCCACATTTTGCTATAGCATCACCCCTTAATGCGTCTCCCCTGTTGTCTCACTATCTGACCCTGAAGTGTTGAGCTGTATTGCATTAATAAGCTTCTGGAGTCCAAGGGGTAAAAGAACAACACATTTGGAGTGAGATGTTCAAAACGTTGTGGTAACTGAAACTGTCTGTATTCATGAAAAAAAGTTCTTATACCATGGTCAATTCTCATACATGTTACTGTCATTTTTTGCATTCAGTTCTGCCATTTTCATCTAAGGGAAAAAGCAATCTTAAAGGGATAGTAATACTTAAAATGTAAAAAAAAAAATATGTTGTAGGGTTTATCCCCCTGAGTAAAATAAGGGTACTTCCACTTCTGAAAAGTGTTTTATTCAAAAGTTATTAGAGCTTAAAGTTGAATTTTTTTTGGTGCAATATCACAGTGTCCTGAAACTGTACAGTGGCGCTGTTGCTACACCATCCTATGGACAGCTCTGGTCCTGGGACCATAAATCTCCATAGGATGGTGTAGCAACAACACCACTGTACAATTTCAGTCCACTGTGATATTGCACCTAAAAAATTCAACTTTGTGCTGTAATCATTTTCAATAAAACACCTTTCAGCAGTGGAAGTACCCTTGTTTTACTCAGGGGGATAAACCTCACAACATATTTTTTTTTACATTATAAGTATTACTATCCCTTTAAAGGTAGGTGTGGTTTAATCTCTTCAATGATATTGTAAGGTATTTTCAGAAAAAAATATTCTTTGAAACAATGCTTTGTTGTTTAATTAACTTCATTTTTTTTCCAAGGACATGGCCTGCAGAGACTCTGTGCACTGGAGGGATCACACTTGTGGCTTTGCTTGCAGGACCACACTGTCATGGTTTGGCTGAGCTCCTCTTACTCTGCTGCTTGATTCTGCTGTCTGAGCTAATCTAGAGCTCTGCTATCCATTACTACTGCCTTCCCTGTTCTGAATCTGGCTGAATCAGCTGACCTTTCTGTGATTGCTCACCTGACTGCTATCAGCCAACCCTCACAGGGTATTTAAAGCAGCTTGGCTCACTTCCTGATTGCCCTTGTGTTTGCTTCTGGCTGCAAGAATGCTCTGCTGCATTCCAGATTTCCTGGTCATGACCTGGCTTCCTCTAACATCCTTTCTGGTTCCTGACTCCTGGCTTGTTCCTGACATCGCTGATCTCCGTATTCCTGACCCCAGCTTGTCTGAGTACCTTTCTTGGTTCCTGACCCCGGCTTATCTTTTGGTTTAAGCTTCTGGATCACGATTTTGCTTTATTTGCTTTTGTTTTTTTAATAAAGGTGTTTTGCATTTTATCTTTATGTCTGTCTGGTTCCTGGTCCCTAACACGTACTGAGGGGTCTGTGGTTGTGCTGATCTGCTCTTCTGCTCTGTGTCTGGCAGAGTTGGCCAAGTTTGTTCCTGCTGTGAGATCCGGGTGAGGAGGAACGTTAATGGGGGTTCCGGGCTGGGCCTGCATGCTCCCTGCTGTGTCTGCCGCCCTGAACCTGAGCAATGGACTGGCTTTGCTGTGGTGGGGGGCCTTGAGGCTTAGTCAGTGCTGTCTGAGTGAAGACCTTCTGTGTTGTGTGTCTATTGCTGGTCCACTGAGGCTTCTGCTACCGACCTAGACCTGCACTCCATCCCGTGAGTTGCCCCCACCAAGGCCTTAGTCTGGTGGATAGCCCTAACCTTCCCTCTACTATTTCAATGGTTTATCCTGCTCTCCCTTGTTCCTGTATACTTTGGAGGTTCTCAAGCTTCTGCTACTCCTGGTTTGACCTCATACTCTCTCCTGTAAGAAGTCCCATCAGAGGCTTAAACTGGTGGCACTAGACTGTTTTATCCTGATCTTCAACTTCTGGCCTGCTCCCCTTCTGCTCCATATCCCTTTAGTGCACCCTCCTGTTTGTTGATTTTCTTTCCAAGTGCCCCCCTTCCTTCCATTAGGCCTTCCTATATTCTTACCCTGTTACTTCATTGTGCTGAACACTGGTGTTCATCTCTGGTGGCTCTGTCTGCTCCCTGGGGTGCGACACTCTGACCCCCTGTGTGTGAAGTTTGATCTCTCCTGAATATCTCCACTTTTTCCACCCCATTGTTGACCCCATATTGCGCTGTGAAGGTTGCAAGGATGTGGAGTTGTTGCTGGGCCTCTCTCTGGACCTGCTACTCCTGGCCTGATCTTCCTTATTTTGTCTGTCGGCCACCCTGCCATTGGTGCCGGATCTCAGCTGCCTGTAGTGGTGGTTTTATAATTACCTCACCCACAGCGGGGCCTACCCTGCTTGTTTTGGGCCTGCTGCTTGCTACTCATGGCAGTGCTGGTGGTCTGCCCCCCCTTCCTCATATGCCCCTTAGTGCACCCTCCTCTTTATTGTTTTATCTCCCAGTGCCCCCTTCCCATCCAATAGGATCCCCTAGACCTCCTACTCACAGGTGGTGTGTCCCACCTAGAAGGTGCCCCTGGAAGGGGATCGCTGTTTTAACCGATCGTGCAGGCTTTCATCTGCCAGGCCTCCCTATACCCCTCTCCTGTGCCTCCATTGAGCCAAAGTTGTGGACGACCTCTGGGACTCATCACTTCAGCAGGCCATCGCTTAGACCCTTTCCTGCCTGTGATGTAGTCTTCCATTGTCTCTCTTGCCTGTGTCTCCCACCTTTGGGCCTACACAGTTTTCATACCTCTTAGTTCACCCTCCTTTTTTGTTTTACCTCCTGGTGCTCCTTCCCCCATTAGGCTATCCGTTACTCCACTACTACCTAAAACTGCTCTGCACAGTCACACAGACCAACGCTACATGTGTGTTGCTCTCTCCTTGCCTCCTCGCCACCAACTCTCCTGTGTGATGAATATATCATTCTACGTTATTTAATCTTCTAATGTATCCCATGTTATGAATTGCTGTCTGAATCCAACAACACACTGCTATCACGTTTCTTTGAAGTTGTTGCTCACCCATCTTTTGATCTCCCCCCTCACTAATCTCTCTGGAGTGCAGTATCCTACCTCCATGCAGCGCTCTAGCCATGGTCAAGAAATCGGAAGATTATAAGTCAAAATTAGGTAAATATGACAGATGTCAAATGGCTGAGGGTGAAGTTGAAGTGCTTATGGAGGTGCCTTCTGCCCTGGCATCGCCGGCACAGTCCTCAGGCTCTGAAGATGTTACAGGGTCTCACTTTGTGGAACTCATGGCTGCTATTGCTAACTGTCAAGCTGTCTTAACAAAAATCTTCTGAGAGCGGACCAACAGGCGATAAGGGAGAACATCACAATATGCAGAGGTCTGTCTTAACAGTGCAGGGTGCTTTGCCCCCTATCCAAGAGGCTGTGTGAGTTCTGCAGTCTCAGGTACAGGTCCTCCCTCACAAGACAGATGACCTGGAGAACAGGCTGCGGAGCTGCAACATACACATTATGGGCCTGCTGGAGAGATGTGAGGGAGGATCACCTGGAGCATTCCTCAAAACCTGGATTAAGTCAACAGTTGGCACGGAGAACTCTCTGCATGTTTTCTTCTTGAAAGGGCACACAGGGTACATGCTGTGGCACCACCCCCTGGGGCCCTGCCACACCAGATGATTGCAAAGCTGCTGAACTTCTAGGATTGGGATACCATATTACCTCTCTCAAGGTTGCAGGGTCCCTTGACCCTGGAATCACAGAGTCTCTACATTCCTGGATTTCTCAGCGGATGTGCAGAAGCAGCGGCGAAAATTTCAGGATGTTAAGCAATGCTTGAGAGATAGGAACATTCCCTATGCTATGCTGTACCCGGCCCATTTGAGGATCACTCACGGCAACCATGCTCATTTCTAGGGGTGGGCAAAAAGTGTGAAAAATTTACCGCATGACTTTTCGTGAAAACATGCCAACTTTTCGCTTTTCCCGTGAAAATGTTCGCCTGTCCGTCTATGCAAAAATGTCCCCCTTTTCGCCTATTTTAACAAATTTTCTGCCTATGTTAACACATTTTCCGCCTATTTTAACACATTTTTTGCCTATATTTCCTATAGGTACTACATTTCCCACTGTAATATTACTTCTTCTGAGGGCTGAAGTTTATAAAAAAGTGGCTGAAAGTCAAAGTTGTGAGTCCTACAGCAAAATATGGCTTGAAAAAATGTGTTAGCATGCAGAATACATTTGTCCTTTGCCCACAACACTTTCTTGTTTAAGTGACACTGGCACATATTCATGATGATAAGAAGTAATAAAAAAAAATAAAGTACACCCTACAATGTGGCAGATATGTATTGTAGTGGTGGTGGTGGGGGACTGGCATGGTGTGATTTGTGTAAGTATTTTTATCATTGTCATACTCTATCCTTCTTCTCAGATTATTGACACACATTACTTACCCATCTGTCCTCCACCTCCTCATATGTGCTGCTGTTAATATATTTGTCCTGGCTTTGTTTTGTGTGGTTTCTGCTACTACTACAACTACTGGAGCTGGATGTTGATGTAATTCTACTGCCACTACTACTAGGTGTCAAAGATGCATCACTTATAGCAGCAGCACCAGAGGTGCTCGTCATATCTACCACAACCTGTGTTGCTGGGTACTCAAAACAGGTGTGTGTGGCTGAGTGGGACTGTGAAGAGGCAATGATACTGAGGATGACTGATAGGGTAACTGTGTGCTTTTTGACAACTGTACTTGTCCAGGGTCAGACTTTCCAATGGCTTTCTCAAACAGTTTATAGACAGGCACAGTGCTCTTTAAAAGTGGTGGAAGATACAGCCTTTGACTTTCTGCTAACCTTATAGCCATGTCATCATCCTCACTCTCAACTTCATCTGTATCTGAACAAGACAAGGATGCTTGAGGGATATATTACTACCCTTATATTCCTCTAAGCTTTTAGAGGTCTCAAACAATTTCTTTTTACTTTTACTATAACAAAATTCACTACTACTTTGAGGACAAGTGTTTTGGTGTCTCACAGTCCGATACAGCAGGTGGTTCAGATGCTACACCTTCCTCTATTATGCTGTCGTCAGCATCATCAACACTTGAATGTGACTTGTTGTCATCTTCAGTGTTCTTCATATATGGTTCTATATTTCTACTGGCACTGGTGGTGCTGGACCTAGTTTTGCTGGGACCTTGACAAACTGCATCCTCCCTTGGAGTAAAGGGATCATCATTATTGATTGCACACACTGCAACAACCATTGCTGCAGTAGGTTTTTGGACTATTACTTTACTCTCACGTCCCTACACTGCTCCACCCCCCCCTTCCCCTTGTGCGTTTGCTGGACATTCTGCAACTACACTGTGTTTTTTTTACTGCACAGTGCAAAACACAACTGATGGAGTTGTGCGATGCCTTGCCTAAGCCCAGTCAGCTGTCTTTTACTGTCGCCTAAAATATTTTGTTTTTTATTCTTTTTTATTTTATTTATTTTATTTTTTTATGTTGTCCACCCTTTTGTCTTATCACAGTCTGTCCAAAAACAATTATAACTGAAAAATAAAATCAACAATGTCTTTCCCCAGACTTCCCCACCCAGCACAGGGATAATAACAGCAAGATCAGCAAGCAAATATGTTGCCTGTGTCTTGCCTGTCAGTCACATGGAATTTTGGAGTATTTGGGGGATAACCTGCTTCCTCCCTTCTTATCCCATAGAGTGCCCCCATACTTCCCTAATACAGAGAACAAATGTCCTACCTAAATGACTTCCTAAACTAAGCTTCAATTCCCCTTTATTTGCCTATCTCCTCTAGCTAAAAACCATGCTGCTCTCTCCTCTCACAAACAGAATGGCTGCTGTGAGAGCCTGACAGCCTTTAATATATGGCTGTAGAAATCTTTAGTGTGGTGTAGAAATATTTTTCTTCCTATTGATTTCAATGGGCGGAAAAGGCGGAAAAAAGCAAAAAACTGCACTTTTCGCTGGAAATTTTTTCGCCAAGCAGAAAGTGCCATTATTCGCCGATTTCAGTTTGAGGAGAACATTTTTGCCCATCCCTATTCACATCCCTATCTGTTACGTCCCGGTTCTTATGAGGGGGTGGGGGGGAAGCTAGGGTGCCCTTCCTGAGGACTCCTACACTGTATTTCTCTATCACTGTATTTTCTCCTACAGTCTTTAGTTTCTGGAAAGATGTATTCTCTACTTTGTCAGACGATATGGGAAGGCCAGTTCCCCTTACACCAAAGTTGCGTATCCTATCTATTTTTCCTGGCAATCTTGACTCATGACCTCTCAAGTCTCTCCTGCAGGAGACCCTGGTCATGGCATGCAAGTTGGTTACGATGGCTTGGATGTCTGATGACCAGCCATCCCATGGCCACTGGATTAACCTGGTTAATCAGAATATTCCACATTATAGCTTGGTGTTTATTCACCGGGGGAGCTCTGTGCAAATTCCATGGTATTTGGGGGGCCTTGTTGCAACATTTTGAGCAAAGCCTTTTCCTTGAGGGGATGTAATTATCCTGACTGCGTGGAGGTGCAGATGGGCATTGGGGGTGGTGGTGGCCCCTCTGGGGTGGGAGAGGGAATATTATTATTATTTTTTTTTGTGGGTGTTTGTTTGCTTAAAAGTAAAAAATAAAAGCCCCTGAGGTTGCCCTGGAGTGCCTGCTTAGCACCTACCTGCTGTAATGCTAATCCACTGTGTTGCTAATTTTGCTGCCATTAACCGATATATTGCTCCTTTTGTATCACACATCTGATAGTTTTCCGTTTGTGTCCTGAGGTTGCCTCTGTTAATAAAGATATTTAAAAAAAAACTGCCTATATGTCGTGGTAACCAAAAGACCAGCAAATGTACAGATTAGGAGATATTCACACTTCTTTCATATGCTAATGTATACTAAATGTGGTACCAGTGCAGTACCAGTGACATTTTCATATGCTAATTAAACTAGTTAGTGATGTTTTGTATGCTATTTAAGCATTGTCAATGATTTTATCATATGCTAATGAAGGTTTCAATGATGTTTCATATGCTAATGAAGCTTTGTGCAGTACCAGGAAATGTTCACTCTCACTTTTCCCACAAAAATATATCTCCTAAACTATACATCTGCTTGACTTTTGGATAAATAGACAGTTTTTAATGCAGTTTTCAAATATGCAAACTTGAATTAAGGTGAAAGTTCCCAAATAATAACTATTTGGTATAAAGAAGAAGTGCTAGGGTTCCTGCAGTATCCAATCTTTTCAGGTTGGCATAGACAAATGGACAGATATGTTTCCATTTTAGAATATGATGTTTTGTTTTATTACGTTTTAATTATTTTTAGTATTATTATTGATATTATTACAGGCAGCATGTAATATTCATCATGTTGACAGATCATTTCATAACATATAGTATCTCACATAAGTGAGTACACCCCTCACATTTTTGTAAATATTTTTACTTTGTCTTTCATGTGACAACACTGAAAAAATTACACACTGCTGCAATGTAAAGTAGTGAGTGTACAGCCTGTATAATAGTGTAAATTTGCTGTCTCCCTCAAAATAACTCAACACATAGCCATTAATGTCTAAACCTTGGCAACAAAAGTGAGTACACCCCTAAGTGGAAATGTCCAAATTGGGCCCAAAGTGTCAATATTTTGTGTGGCCACCATTATTTTCCAGCACTGCCTTAACCCTCTTGGGTATGGAGTTCACCAGAGCTTCACAGGTTGCCACTGGAGTCCTCTTCCACTCCTCCATGATGACATCACAGAGCTGGTGGATGTTAGAGACCTTGCACTCCCCCACCTTCAGTTTGAGGATGCCCCACAGATGCTCAATAGGGTTTAGGTTTGGAGACATGCTTGGCCAGTCCATCACCTTTATCCTCAGCTTCTTTAGCAAGGCAATGTAGTTATAGCCGCACTCAGTGTTGCTGGAAAATATTATCCACGTCTTATTTATATGGGTGCTCTTTACTCCGCTCCTTAGCTTCCAACCGGAGCATCAACACACAAGTTCAATGCTTTATTCAATTACATATAAAATGCTTTGCAGGCAAGAATGCTGTCAGGCCGTTAGAACGTTTCAGGGGAATCCCCCTTCCTCAGCTTGGCCACTATACACGTGCACACCGAGAACCACCACCATTAAGTACCCTCCCCTTATCCCTTAGGATATCCGTGGCGCGAGGCTTACTTCCGTATATCCGGGATGGCTTCACCGTGACGTCATCTGAAAGCATCCTCGCGCCCGGATTATTACAACTTTGTAAACAATGATCATGTGACTCGATATAGAACTACTCTCAGCACATACAATTGAATTTCTACGGTACAAGCAAAGTAACCGCTGAACGTTTGTAACATAATACGTAGCCCATGATCCACAATCTAAAAAAGAAAAGAAAGATCAAATAATTAAAAGTTAAAAACATATAATACCTTCCCTACAACATCTGCAACATTAAACCATGTATAAAGCATGAATAATTGCGGCTGTATGAGAACCTGTACGATGTATACACCACATCATATAGATACATAGTTATAAACACCATCTATATTCTATCCGTTCATTTAAACCATGAGGGGTTACTGTATCCAACCTGTAGGTCCATCTAGCCTCCCTTTGCAATAGCACCCTGTCTCTGTCCCCCCCTCTCTTCAAAGGCAATACCTGTTCCCCTGAAACGTTTTAACGGCCTGACAGCATTCTTGCCTGCAAAGCATTTTATATATAATTGAATAAAGCATTGAAGACTGTCTTCGATTGGTGAGTGCCTTTCCCTTTACTTATACTTCTTTAGCAAGGCAGTGGTCGTCTTGGAGGTGTGTTTGGGGTCGTTATCACGTTGGAACACTCCTCCGAAGGGAGGGGATCCTGCTCTGCTTCAGTATGTCACAGTACATGTTGGCATTCATGGTTCCCTCAATGAGCTGTAGCTCCCCAGTGCCGGCAGCACTCATTGCAGGCCCAGACCATGACACTTCCATCACCATGCTTAAGACGCACTTGTCTTTGTACTCCTCACCTGGTTACCAACACACACGCCTGACACCATCTGAATGAAATAAGTTTATCTTGGTCTCATCGGACCACAGGACATGGTTCCAGTAATCCATGTCCTTAGTCTGCTTGTCTTCAGCAAACTGTTTGCGGGCTTTCTTGTGCATCATCTTTAGATGAGGCTTCCTTCTGGGATGACAGCCATGCAGACCAATTTGATGCAGCGTATGGTCTGAGCACTGACAGGCTGACCCCTCACCCCTTCAACCTCTGCAGCAATGCTGGCAGCACTCATACGTCTATTTCCCAAAGACAACTCCTGGATATAACGTTGAGCACATGCACTCAACTTCTTTGGTCTACCATGGCGAAGCCTGTTCTGAGTGGAACCTGTCTTGTGAAACCACTGTATGGTCTTGCCCACCGTGCTGCAGCTCACTTTCAGGGTCTTGGCAATCTTCTTATAGCCTACGCCATCTTTATGTAGAGCAACAATTCTTTTTTTCAGATCCTCAGAGGGTTCTTTCAACATGAGGTGCCATGTTAAACTTCCAGTGACCAGTATGAGAGCGTGTGAGAGCGATAACAACAAATTTAACACACCTGCTCCCCATTCACACCTGAGACCTTGTAGCACTAACGAGTCACATGAAACTGGGGAGGGAAAATGGATAATTGGGCCCAATTTGGACACTTCCACTTAAGAGTGTACTTACTTTTGTTGCCAAGGTTTAGACATTAATGGCTGTGTGTTGAGTTAATTTGAGGGGGACAGCAAATTTACACTGTTATACAGGCTGTACACTCACTACTTTACATTGTAGCAGAGTGTCATTTCTTCAGTGTTGTCACATGAAAGATAAAATAAGAATATTTACAAAAATGTGAGGGGTGTACTCACTTATGTGAGATACTGTAGATGCATATGACTTAAATCGGAACTTTCACTTGCTATAAAGTCGCCCTGCAATAATTAAGCAGGTAGTGACTAGCGTTATAATAGATATGTTACCTCTGAAATGTAGCTGATTATAAAGAAATGCTTTATTGTAGGAGACCAGAAGACAGGCATCAACTCAGACATCTTTCTTCCCGCTTGCACTATCAGTCCCGGTCTCCATTGAGAAGCACTGCAGTGTGCCGCATGGTAACCGGAAGGGACTGGCAGCGCAGGAGAGGAGACTGCACTAACCTGGCCATCAGTCTCCTACAATAAAGGATTTATATATAAAAGGCTACATTTAAGAGGTAACATATCTATTATAACGCTAGTCGCTACCTGCTTAATTATTGCAGGGCGACTTTATAGCTGGTGAAAGTACCACTTTAAGTAGTACACAAAACCTGGTGACTTATTAGAATTGAAATAGTTGCATATATATAGTTTTAACCCCTTAAAGGGATAGTAATACTTCGTTTTATCTTTATTTTATTTTGTAGGCATTAAAAAAACACGAAGAACGATATAAGTCTTATCTCTCAAACCTTTATGGTTTAAGAGATATTCACAAGCAAAGTATCCCCCCCCTGTTCAGCCAGATCAGAAGGGAGGTGCCCAGGTAGACTGCAGAGAGGGACAATCTTCAATAAAGATAAGGGAAAAACCTGATAAACTTGTCAAGGGGGAAGGGCTTTCATTGTTCTCATAGGAAGAAGATTGTCCCCTGCTGTTATCTGTCTGGTCTTACAACCAGATTCATATCTGAGAAGAGATTGCTTACACTAGGTAAAAGGGGCGGGAGGGGAAACTTTGCTTGTGAATATCTCTTAAACCATAAAGGTTTGAGAGATAAGACTTATATCATTCTTCATGTTTTTTTTAATGCCTACAAAATAAAATAAAGTTAAAACAAAGTATTAATATCCCTTTAAGGACCCATGACTTGCCAGGACGATCATGGTAAAATGTGTGTTAAGGACCCATGACGGTCAAGGCACGTCATGGAATTCAAGGGTCCCCACAAGGCTGCATGCTGCTTGGGGATCCCTGAAAAGAAAAAAAAACTCCATGGTCATTAACTGCTGGCCTAGTGGCTGTGCAGCTGGTCATTAAGAGGTTAAATAAGAGAGAAGCAAAGACTAGATTAAACAAAAGAAGATACCAACTTTTTACCAAAAAATTAACCTACAGGTCCCAGTTTGCCTTAAATCTGAAAAGGAATTGTATTCAAAATAATGCAGTGAGTGAGCTCTACCTGACTTAATAATAGTGTTAAACTATGTGTGTGTGTGTGTGTGTGTATAAGTAGTAGACATACCTGGGAACTTCCAGTCGAGGGCTACCCGGAGGGTAGTCCTCTGTTCACCAGGGGGTGACAAAAATGACGCTAATCGCGTCAAAAAGGGGCGGGGCTTGCCGCGAGTGGGGGGGGCTTAACCCTTTGAGTGCCAGAGTGGTACGGAATGCATTGCAAAGCAATGCATTCCTTACTACTCTGGCACTCAGAGGGCTAGGGACTGAGTATCAGCAGGAGAAAAAGCGGATGTGGCAGAGTTTCAATAGAAACTCTCCACATCCGGAGGAATCAGCCTCTGCCCCGGAGACCCGGTAAAGTTCTGTCAGAACCGGAGTCTCCGGGGCAAATCCGGAGAGTTCCCAGGTATGGTAGTAGAGCAGCAAAGACATTTTGACACATATTTGTAAGTATTTGAACACTATTGATAAGTCAAACAGAATTCACCAGGTTTTTGTATACATTTTTGTATGTATTTTGGGAGGATTTGGCTCCTCCCACCTCCTTGGTAAGAATCTCCTTGCACACAGGTGCTTTTGCAGTCAGGGAAGTTATAAATACGTCCTTTAGTATCCTCATCAGAGTTTTGTTCACACCGCATGTAAGTCTGTATCACTACTTTTTATTTCATTATGCTAAATACATGTTCACTTCAGATTTAAAGGGGAACTATCACCTTAGAATGACTTGCTCCCAAAGAAAACAAATAAAAAGTCTTGTCATTTTATTTAGATGTGTTAATTGTTTTTTGTTGCACTTTAATCCATTTGCTATACAGCTTGCCTTCGGCATTATATCATACCTCCCAAGTGTCCCTCTTTAGGAGGGACATTTCCACTTTTAGACACAAATCCCTCTGTCCCTCTTTCCCACCCTGATGTCCCTCTTTTTAGGAAATCATACTGTGTGGTGTATATAAGTGTATCATATTGCTCTACAGCAATAAAACTCACATTTATGTTTGTTTAGCCCTTTGAAGGCCAGAGGGGTACTGAACGCATTGCTTTGCAATGCGTTGCGTACCCCACTGGCACTCAAAGGGTTAAATGTCAGTATATGTGTTTATAAATTAGTCTGTATAAATAAAATGCTATGGTCTTGTTATAAGTCATTTATTAGGTTACACAAAGAGGTGTCAATAGGTCATGAAATAGCCTAAAAATTATTGGTAATGCCCCACCCACTGGTCACGCCCCCCAGCAACATGCCCTAAAACAAAGCTGTCCCTCTTAGGCAAATTGAAATGTTGGGAGATATGATTATATGCCGACCAGCACCTTTCCATTTTCCTCCAGCAGCGTGTCTAAACAGCTGACCTCAGGCAGCAACGGCTTGAAGGGTCAATATGGGCAATGAATACATAGTAAAAACCAACTTCCTGTACTTATCAGTGCAGGACGTTGCTTTTTTACAGTTAATTAATTGCCCAGCTTGCTCCTTTATATTGTTGCTGCCTGCATGCAGCTGTTTAGACACACTATTGGAAAAAAAAGGGGGGAAGGCAGATGAGCGCTGTAATATGGGAAAGATGGCTGCGCTTTCCCTCGCATACCTCCCAAGTGTCCCTCTTTAGGAGGGATAATCCCCCTTTGAGATGCAAATCCCTCTGTTCCTCTTTTCTACCCTTTTGTCCCTCTTTTCAGGAGATCAGAATAAGTAGTGTGTATTACAAAGCTCCGCAGCAATAAAACTCACATAAATGTGTAGTTAATCTTTAACCCCTTAACAACGGGCCGCACACGCACTTTGCGGTCCGTTAAGGACCATGGAGCATTTTTTTTTTTTTTGCGGCTGCGTTCCGGACTCCCCGAACGGCGTGCAGCCACGAGGGGAGCCCAGAATTCCATGACGGTCCAGTTCCGTCATGGGTCATTAAGGGTATAACAACCCATGACGGAACAGGACCGTCATGGGTCCTTAAGGTGTTAATATATGTATTTATAACTTAATCTGTGTAAATAAAATACTATGGTATTGCTATAAATACTTTATTCAGTTTCACAAAGAGGAGCCAATAGGTCATGAAATAGCATAAAAATTCTAGGTAATGTCCCGCCCACCAGCCACACCCCCATAAACACCACCTAAAACACAAGTGTCCCTCTTTGACCATTTGAAATGTTGGGAGGTATGCTCTCGCTTCTGCTGAAGATGCGGACTACAGTTTCACCTACAGTGAAACGCTTTAGTAGGTGGAACTGCTGGTATTTTGCTATTTATAATATAAATAATTGATTTTGGGGGGTTTGCGTGTGGTGAATGTTCCTTTTTAAGGCAGATACAGACTTGCCCAGTCTCTCGTGCCTTGATGCAGTGACCAGGCTACTGTTTATTATGTGCAGTGAGTACAAAGTTATTTATTGTTAAAAGTTGAGATCTGATGTGAAGACCTTTATTTTTTTTTCTTCTGTTTATAATTTAAATCTGGTGATCTGCTGCCCCAAAGTGGAAGTCAGAGAAAAGGCAGCTCTGTCATCCTAAACATATCACTTATTAACTGACTGTTGATAGACGGTACAACAATGCCTTGAAGAATCATTCCATCAGCACAAAAAAATAGAAAAAAAAACTGAACAGCTTTCACCACATGTGCATTGAGTTGTTTAGTAAAAGCTTCAACCCCTTGGATGCTTTGAAGCAACACATTGTAAACATCTCTATCTTCCAAGAGGCTAACAAAACATAGAGGGGAAGCATATTTCAGAAAAACATAAAAACAAAATGAGTTACTATTCTGAAGCTAGAGCTTTCAGTAAAATAGCAGTTGAAATCTGAAGAAGTCATACAGAAAGGTGTTTACCTTTCCAGCAGTAGTAAATTAGAGTAAGGGCATGAAACCCCATTGAAGCTAGATGGTTGTTTAGTAACATGATTTAAGCCAATGAAAGCTTAAAAGAAAATGCTCAAGATAGACCTGTTGCTATCAGAGAGTGGAAATATTCTCTACGTATAAGAAGCTCTTAATTTGTGTTATACCTATGTCAATAGCCTTCATACAACAGCCATTTTTTTCCTAATAATTTTTGTTTTGCATTTTATCTGCAGTTTCCGGTATCTAGTGATCCCCGTTGAAGTCTGACTCTAGGACACACCTACTCACAACAAGCAATGGACTTCAAAAGACCTGGGTAGATTGTAAGCTACACAAATTCTGATCAGATTGTAACCACAAATCATTAACAGTGGACTGCAGGAGAGATAAAAAATAAAATAAAATAGGATATTAATCGATATAACTGATTGTAGTCTGAAGGACAGTTACGTTGGTAAGTCCTTCTGTTAACCATGTAAGGACCAGAGTGGCACACAACACATTGTGAAGCAATACATTGCACACCCATCTGATCTAAATATATTATGTCATTTATTCCTAGGATATAGTTCAGCTTTAAAAATTAGAAGATCAATCTTGAAATTAGTAGGTAAAGGTCAGACAGAGTATATAGTCCAAATTCAATGAAAACAGTGCAGGCAACTTACATCTCTGAAGCTGTTGAATGAATGAATGAATGAATTAATTAATATGTTTATTTATATAACACCACAAGTGTATGCAGCGCTTTACAATTTAAGGGTTTAAACAATACAGGGTTACAGGTGCTTTGTAGAGGGAAACATTGGGCGGTAGGTCCCTGCCCAAAAGCTTACAATCTAAAGTGGTAATGGGAGGCATACAGAGTACATAAGGGTCTGTTGTTATTAATTACTAGCTGAGAAGTTTGGATTAGCTAAATGATTCTATAAATTTGTAATTTGTATAAAAAATGCTATTTTTCAAGGCACAAAACAGGTCTTGCGAAGCAGAATTTTGTTTTGCATTTAATTTCCTGCATTAATCAATCAGATTGCCGGAAAAATGATCATGTGATGTCCAGAAAACTAGCACATTTTCTTACCTTTAGACACCAGTCAGAATGTTCTTGTGCTGTCACTACTCTGTGCAAAGTAGGGGAACTTCTTCAGTGAGTAACAGGACAGATAAACAACTGTCACCCTTGATCTGTCCATACTGCCCTTTGCCCCATCCTCTACCAGTGTTCCCCACTGCCAAATCCATTTTCTCTATTCTCTCCATTTTTGCCTTCTCTCACCCTAGGCCCCAAGCTTTTATCCCACTTCCTCTTTTACTCGTACACTGCTTCTCATTCCCATCTCCTTGCTTTTTGCTGCCACCTACTTCTCCCACCAGGTTCCCCACATTTGCCTTCTATCTTTCATAAGATCCTGGCCTTGTTCTTCCTCTTCTGGTGCACCTGGCACCCACTCTCTCAACACCCACCCTCTAACATGTTCAATATGCATCAAAATCATCTGATCCAGAATATTCTCCAGGTCATCCAAATCAATATGAGGTTTCGCTCAGATGTTCTGAGAATGATGGGAGTTGCAATTCAACAATAGCTACTAGGGATGAGCGAGCACCCCGATGCTCGGGTGCTCGGGTGCTCTGACCGAGCACCCCCTGATGCTCGAGTGCTCGGCCGAGCACCCGAGCCCCATTCAAATGAATGGGAGCACTCGAGCATTAAACCAGGCACCCCCTGCTCTGATGAGCGGAGGGTGCCTGGTCAATGTCCCCCTTCATCTCCGCTATGCCCCTCTTCCACAATGTCCCCCTTCATCTCCTATGCCATAGCGGAGATGAAGGGGGACATTGTGGAAGAGGGGCATAGCGGAGATGAAGGGGGACATTGTGGAAGAGGGGCATAGACTCTATGCCCCTCTTCCACAATGTCCCCCTTCATCTCCGCTATGCCCCTCTTCCACAATGTCCCCCTTCATCTCCGCTATGGCATAGGAGATGAAGGGGGACATTGTGGAAGAGGGGCATAGCGGAGATGAAGGGGGACATTGTGGAAGAGGGGCATAGCGGAGATGAAGGGGGACATTGTGGAAGAGGGGCATAGAGTCTATGCCCCTCTTCCACAATGTCCCCCTTCATCTCCGCAATGCCCCCTTCATCTCCGCAATGCCCCCGTACCTCCATTCCCTGGTGGTCCAGCGGAGCGTCTTCGGATCTGTGCCTCTTCCGGCACAGATCCTCTTCACCCGAACATGTCGGGCGAGCACATGGCGGTACTCGTACGAGTACCGCCATGTGCCGAGCAGAGCGATGCTCGAGCCGATCCGAGCATCGGCCGAGCACGCTCGCTCAACACTAATAGCTACACCTTCCATTTCCTCTAAAATAATTCAAGTGGGACTATTACCATAAGACAACTTAGGTTAATTTGAAACAGCTTTCAAAATATCCTCTGAGTTATTTTAACCATTTTTTTGTAAAATAATAGTTTATGCGATATTTAAGTTTAATTATTTGCAATTTAGACAGTACTGGATGGTACAACCGTGCTATATAATAGAATTCTAAAAATGTGCAATTCTGGAGCAAATTCGCTTTGTTGTAGATGTTGCTATTAACGCCTTGCTAGAGAAGTCTCTAAAGCTTTGTGAAGCAATTAATTGGAGGCATCTGTAGCGTTCACTGGGCTAAAAGCCCCATTTATATTAATGGGAATTTGTTTTCCCCCATTTAGTCCAGTTGGCTTGCTCCAAAATTGCTCCTTTTTAGGAAGGATAAACAACATTTTTCACCCAGAAACAAAAAAGGTGAGAAACAGCACATTTTGCCTTCTGAGAGATTTCTCCCGAAAGCCTCTGAAATTCTGCCTTTCTGCCAATATTCTGCCCAGCATGACAATTTCAAGACAACCTGAAAACATTTGCAAATCCATGTAAAAAAAAAATATGGTTATCAAAGAAAGGCTGTGTCCTCAGTGTGTGCTAGGAAGAGGAGATAACTACATGTGTGACAGTCTGTAGGATACTGTATAGGGAGAGTGCACATCTTGTGATGGAAGCTTTGGAGTGCACTGAAACACTCAGAGGAATCACCACTATCCAAATTAGTTGTTGAGAAGGGTGGCATACCTGCTGTCACCACCAGTGTGTCAGTCCAAGTGGCTGGGGCTCCACTGTAGAGCTACTGGTGGCAGTAGCAGTGGCATTGCTGCTCCTGTGTTGTGCCACTTGTTCCACCAGAGTCAGTGAGAGGCTTCCCAGATTTAGAGTAAGTCTGGTGGTGCTGCTAGACACCCCTGAGGATGATGCCACACTTTCTCTCTTCCAGCATTGTTTGCTCATGATGAGAAATTGAGCACAAATCTCCAAAAACTTGAAAAAAATTATAAAAACAAATTATAATGGAAAAAAAAATATAGTATTATTAAAAGAAAGTAAAAAAATAAGTCACACACTCACTAGACAGCAAACTTCACTGACCCTCACTGCCATAACACTAACTCACCCATTTCACCGACCCTCAATGCCATAACACTAGCTTACAATCATTTCACTGAACCTCATTGTCCTAACACTAATTTATGCATTTGACTGAACTTCACTGCCCTAACACATTCACAAACTTCACTGCCCTAATACTAAATCATTAAGCTATTACTATCAATTGTAAATCCCTAGTAATTGCTCTCTACCACTCTCTGACACCTTTCTACATCTCTTTACTAACAAAACCCATGCTGAAACTTATGCAGGGAATTCTTGGATTTTATAGAATAGAGGTATTTCTATGTTGTAGGAAATTCCTGTCTATAAAAATCAATAGTGCAGAAATCCGCTTGAAAAAGTTTATATAAAAATATATATTGCAGGGTTTATCCTGTTGAGGGGTACTCCTTCTTGTTGAGAGATGTTTTAATAAAAAGTTATTACAGCTCACTACACCATTTTTCGATGCAGTACTTCCCTGGCCTGAAACTTTTTGGTGTGCAGTTACTAAAGCAGTCTATGGACAGCTCTGCTCCATTGCCCATAAACCTCCATGGGATGGCCAGTCATTAACAAAAAGTGATGTATTTCTAGTTTATGTGTAACTGTCCAGGTCAGATTTCCCTTTAGACAGAGTAGGAAAATGCTTAAAGTGATTTGACCACAGTGACATTCTGAGTTATGGTTGTGGTAAGAGCATTCATAATGCCTCTGCACCAGACACTTGCAAGTTACGGAAGATGATTTATATACCGGTTTAAAGTGGACCTATCACAATGATATTTTTCTTTGCAGATTTGATAACTTCAAAACTGTCTATGTATCCTGATAACCAAAAGTCCAGCAGATGAACAGTTTAGGGCATGTTCGTACTTTTATTTCTGGGAAATGTGCAAGTGAAAGTCTCCTGGCACTGCACTGAACCTCATTAGCATATGAAACATCACTGAAAACATTCATTAGCATATGATTTATCACTGAAAATGCTTCAGTAGCATATGAAACATTACTAGAAACCTTCACTAGCATGTGAAATGTCACGGGTCCTGCATTAGATACTGTAATTGGCATACATTAGCACATGTTAACATGTATGACTATCTTCTTCACTGTACATTTGCTGAGAACTTTTCAATATAGACTCCCCAGAGAGGGGAGTCCTATGCTGCCACTGGGGAAAGGAAATTATACAATTTGTGTCAAAAGGGGGCGGGGCTTAATCATGAGTGGGGCGGGACTTAAAGTAGCACGAAAAACTTGGAGGAATAGGCTGGGGAAGGAGGTGAAGAGGGCGGGGAGTGGGCGGAACATGCTGGGAAGGAGGAGAAGTGAGCAGAGTTTTATTAAATCTCCCCACAGCCGGAGAATCAGCAACTGCCCTGGAGTCCCGGTAATTACCATCTAAAGGCAGAGTCTCTGGGGCAAAACCGGAGAGTTCCCAGCTATGAACATGACACATAGGCAGATTTTAATGCAGTTTTCAAATATGCAAGCTTCAATCAAGGTGAAAGGTCCACTTTAAATACCCATTTATGGAACATCATTTAACATCTTTGATGCTGGAAAGGCTTCCAACACATTGGCCTCCAATGCAACCATTGGGGTGGGGGGATGACCATTCTCTGATTTGAATGGGACTTTTAACCCCTTGAATGCTGCAGAGGTCTCTATCACATTGCAGAGCAATGCGTGCTGGAGACATCTCTAACTTTGAAGGGGTTAAAAGCTCCATTTAAATCATCCAAATTTGAAGAATTTTCATTTCCATGCTGTAGTGAAGTTTATTTGGTGTAGAATTGCTCCTCTTTAGTTTGATCAATAAGGCCATAAGTATACTCTCTACACTGATCAACAGAGGATGGGACTAGGGGTTGTGCCTAGTGAGGAGTGGGGGTGTGGTTATGGGTGGGCCTAAGGGCAGCTTTCCTAGAGCAGCTGAGATGTGAATACTGTCCTGGTAATTATATTGATTTTATTTATTGTTATTCCTAATACCCTTCCCCACTGTGATGTACATAAATGTTGAACTTACAATTATCTATTTAATCTGTGGTTAATAAGAATGTAACACTAAACCTGTACTGGAAAGTGTTATAATGCAATCTCATAGCTACAGCCTTTACCAATATATGGAAAAAATAGAAATTCATTTAAATTGAAATTACTGAAATATATAAAAAAAAGAAAATGCAATGTTTAACCGCATGGATGCTAGTGAGGCATAAAACATTGCTACATTGAATTGGAGGTGCTTCTAGTATCCAGTGAGTTAAGATTTACAGCTTAGAGCAAAAGTGAGCAGCCCAGCAGGCCTCCTGCTGTTCATTCAAACAATTCCCATCATCCTTTGCTGTTAATTGCGCCAGATTTACAGGAATAGTAAATCTGGGGTGCAGCTGCATTCCCTAGGCACTGAGAGCAAGGGGTCCACGTCTGGATTACCCTGTACTCTTAGGGAGGTCCCCTAAGATTACATACCTCCCAACATTTCAAATGGCCAAAGAGTGACACTTTTGTTTTAGGTGGTTTATATGGATGTGTGGCTGGTGGACAGGGCATTGCCAAGAAATTTTTAGGCTATTCTATGACCTATTGACACCTACAGTATGTGTGTGACCTAATAAATGATTTTTAAAAGAACAAAGTATTTTATTTACACAGACTAATGTATAAACATGTATACTGACTACACAAACATTAATCTGAGTTTTATTGCTGTCGTGCAACATTGTACACTTATATAGACACCACACAGTCTGCTCTCCTAAAAAGAGGGACATCAGGGTGGGAAAGTGGGACAGAGGGATTTGGGTCTAAAAGAGGGACACTTGGGAGGTATGAGATTATTCAAAAGAGACATACAGATTGTGAGAGAGCAAACAAACAGCACAATGGCCTGGTTCTACAACTAGTTATAGCTAAGAAGCATCTTGTTTTAGCTCTCTAATGCCATTCCAGAGGAGAAATTTCCACTTACATATTAAACTAATCCCTCCCAAAAGGGTGGTCCAGTTCCAAAATGACAGACAGACTCTTGGAGTATCTCCCTTAGAGTAAAGGGTAATCTGGAAGTGGACCACTAGCTTTCAGTGCCTAGGGAAGCCAGCTGCACCTTACTGATGAGGCCCAAGCAAGTTTTGAAAATATGTCTGGGTTTAGCTGGCATTTTCTGTGAAGAGGGGACTTGCCTATCATTTTGGAACAGGATTCCCCTTATGGGTGGGATTAATCTAATATATATTTGGAAAACGTTCCTCTGTAATGGCACTAAGAGGTAAAGTATGATGGTCTTGAGTGCTGTTTGCATTTGCTTGTGCTCAGAACCTCTCACATCTTTTGGCTTTTTTTCTGCAAAACTGTTGCGGTCTCTACCTAAGAATAAAGGGTAATCCAGACATGGACCCTTTGCTGCACCTCACTAACTTTAGCGCCCAAGGTGATTTATTTCTGCCGGCATTTTATCATAGCACTGGTAATTGCATTGCTTATCGTGCTTGAAAAAAAATGCCGGTCGGGGTTTGTTTTTGGTGTTGGGGACATTTAAATCTAAGCCACAGTGCTCCAACATTTTCAAAAGGTTGCTCACCTTATAAGGAGGACTGGCCATAGGTAACAG
Organism: Rhinophrynus dorsalis; assembly: GCA_037306005.1. Taxonomy (NCBI): domain Eukaryota; kingdom Metazoa; phylum Chordata; class Amphibia; order Anura; family Rhinophrynidae; genus Rhinophrynus; species Rhinophrynus dorsalis. The sequence goes on along the minus strand of CM074724.1, from coordinate 220,733,713 downwards.
ACACCTTCCTTAGAAGTTGGCAATATATGAATAAAAAATAATTTGTACAGCATGCACAAAAGCAATATTAATGAAATAATGTAAATAGATGTAATTGAGAGCTGAGGAGCAATTCAGGCTGCATGAACGTGCTTCATAACAATGGAACTGAACACAGAACAATGCAGCCTGATGTCAGAGCAATCCCAATGCCCCTGCAATAGATACTTCCCATGTCTTTTGATCGCTGATTTATTTACACACACACAGACACACATGGTAAACTAGTCTGTTTATTTGTCAGTTTGCGTATACGTTTATTGGACAAATTAATTTTTATGGAATGCCTGCTATTTGCTTTTTTTTTTGCAAAAGTTTGATTGCATAGAAAACTAAAAAAATGCCCATCTTTTCGCTAACACCAAGAAAATTTCCATGAGAACGTTGGTGTATTCCAACTGGTTTGTGATTATGACAGAGAATTCCTGACGGGGGACTCAGACTCAGTATGCTGGTTCTGTGGCTACCAGTGCCAAGGGACAGCTTGTGAAGAATGACAGAAATTGTGATCTAGCAGTTGCTAGATGGGCATCACCTTACCCATTCCTATGGTTACCAGTGCAGTGGGACAAAGTTGGGGGTCAGTATGTGCATGGCAGAAAAGAAGGGAAAAATACACTTTTCACATGGAAGGGAGTAGTGCCAATTTTTCAGTTTTCTCTTTTTATGAGAGTTTTCACCCTGACCCTAGGAATTACTATATGATTCCTCACTAAAGTAGACACTGGAACTAAAGCCAATTTGCTAAACTACTACAAAAATGTTGTTAAAATGCCAGTTGATCCAAATGGGAGGGCAGTGGGGAAGGGTAATTTTTGGGGTTGTTACTTTACTCTGAACCTTGTACTAACAAGACAAAAGGAAAGTGGTGTAACATTGTTTTATCTTCCTGCACATTCAGGCATTTGGAGCTTACCGGCATAAAAGTCTTAACAGAAGTGATTAGTGTGCACCAGTATGCACTAAACTGATCATATCCTCAAGTGTATACCCTGAAGTACAGGCAAAAGAGTTGAATGTTATAGCAGAAATGAGAGGTTCTGGTAGATTCATACATTCACCCCATTTTGTTGAAGGCTTCGCTATCATCCAATGGTTTTTTGTATTTTATAGGCTAAGGGTATTTTCTGGACCGAGAAACAGTGGCTAGGTTGGATGTAAGATAATATCAGACAGTGGGATGAGACTATGGAGGGGATTATGAGGGGGATTAAGAGTACATAGGGTGCTTTGCAAAGGGGAGTCAGAGATGCAAATCCAGCCTTTCATATATATATATATGGCAGTACAGAAATGGATGGCTCCAGAACAAGAAGTTCAGAGATGATTTTCTGCCATATTGGCCTTGGTCTAAGACCTGCTACCTCTAGGAGGACTTAAACCTCCCTGGATCTAGATGATTACATGGGTGATAATATCTGCTCTAGAAGTTATAGAAAAATAAGTACAATAGGTGTTTGCTGAGAGTGCTCACTTGTATAACTACAACAAATACCAGTAGCAAAAGCAAACAAAATCCTGTCTTGCATAAAAAGGGGTATTGACGCAAGAGTTGATAACATAATTTTGCAATTGTACAAAGCATTGGTAAGACCTCACCACGAATATGCAGTACAGTTTTGGGCACCAGTTCTGAAAAAGTATATACTAGAGCTAGAGAGGGTACAGCGAAGAGCAACAAAATTAATTAAGGGAATGGAGGACTTGAGGTATGAGGAACAACTAGACAAACTTGAATCATTTACTCTAAGAGGAGACCTTATCACATTGTACAAGTATATGAGAGGTCAATACAAGGATCTCTGTGGTGAGCTATTCATTCCAAGGCCTGATCAGGGGACACCCCTTGAGATTAGAGGAAAGGAGAATTAGATTTCAGCAGAGGAAGAGGTTTTTTACAGTAAGGTCTGTTAAATTGTGGAATTCCTTTCCCAAGGACATGGTTATGGCAGACACAATGTATACATTGAAGAGAAGATTAGATACATTTCTTTCAAAAGGGAACATGCAGGGTTATACTCTATATTAATAGGCAAATCAGGAAGGTCTGATAAAGACTGACTTATTTGGTATCAGGAAAGCTATACAGTTCTCATGTCACTAGGGTATGAGGCAAAAGTTGAACTTGATTGACTTGTGCCTTTATTCAATTTACTATGTTACTATGTATGTACCTACCTACCCCAACACCTCCATGGGTCTTCCAATGACTCATTTGCCCCTTTAACTTTTCAATTCTTTGTTGGTCTCGATTCATAAGATGCACAGCTATGCTTGTAATGGTGCTGTAGTCTTTTGATCTCATGGTATCTTAGCAATATTATATTATGGTATCATGGGGTGTCACTGTTGTGGTTGGGGTAAATTGCTATCTGTTAGACTTGTGCGAATCGGTTCGGTGTTTATGCATATGCTGGGCCAATGGTTGTGTATGTGGGGGGGGGGGAGTATGTGATCATTGTGTGTGTGTGGGGGGGGTGGAACCATGGAGACAGTGCATGTGTGGCTTCTGATGGGGTCACTGTGTGTCTGTGTGAGGGTGTGGGACCATTGTGTATGACAGAAGGATAATGTGTATGCCTTTATGGTGTCTGTATGGGACCACTGTATATGGTTTACAATGTGAGGATACTGTGGGTAAGTGTGTGAAATATTTATTCACAGTCAACGAGTGTGGGGCGAAGATGTGGGGATGATGTAGATGAAGGTGTGTGGTATCTATGTGAAGACAATATGTTAGTATATGAGCTTGAGGGAATATTGTGCACGTGTGTTTTTGTGATATTGTGTACGGTAATTGTGTGGTTGACGGTGTGGGGGACACTGTGTGTGAGATGAATGTTTATTTCTAAATATTGATCACATCTTGAGATTACAAGCACATTGGAATCATGTGGTTTTGCAAAACCTGTGGTATCACACAAGTCCCTCACAAAGACACTAAAGAGCTTTGAAGTTTATAGGGAGGGATCCCCTATCAGTGATCTGTCTGTTTCTATCATATATTTCTCCTGTATGCTGGCATTCAAAATGCATGAAAACCACAATCTGGGGAGTAATACAATATGGTCAGCAAACTGAGATGTGATGAGGCTTTGCAACCCAGATGGAGGTGAATTGGTCTCTCTCTCTTTTCTTTCTTTTTTTTTTTGTATTTAAAGACTTTATTAGAAAAGAAGTCAATACATGAACAATACGTTTACACAGTATATGTCATACAGAATCGTAATGCATTCAGAATAATCATAGAGAATAACGCTACAGAAAGCAATAAACATCACAGTCAAAGATTAATGAAGATAAGAGTACATGGTCCGAATCATACTCAGCAAGGAGTAGCATCTCACCTGCAGGTTCCCAAAAGAGTGGCTCTCTGTATAGGCTCCATTAGGGTGGAATATTGGAACCTTGTGTCTCTTTTCTTTCTTTTAATCACCCCTGTAGAAGCACTTTAGAGTTAGAAATAATTAATTATGTCAACACTTTAGTCTGAAGAATCATTTTACAAAGAATTACTTCTGGCTGTCACTTTAAGTAAACCTATCACAGACTGCATCTTCCAGCATCAAAATAAGTACTGTCCCATAATACACACAATGTCATTACTTTGACACTGCAGTGAATACTTCACTTTGATGTCCTTAAATCAAATTTTGGTTGCGGTTTTAAAAAAGCTATTCCCACACCCCCTTCTTGTCACTCAATGTCGTGCAGATTGTTATTATGCAATGCAGAGCTAAGGACCATAGAGGTTATTGGTTCTCTGTTAGAAGCTTCCAGCCAAATCTATGATATCATATAATTGTCCTGTCTCATGGTTAAAACCTGCTGGGAAATTTCCTGGGCCTGTTGCCAGCCAACACTAAGGATATGTCAAGAGCAAATAAAGCTTGAGCAGTGTTCCTTGTAAATACCTGCAATATTGCTGTCCAAGTCACTTAAACACTGTTTGTGATATACAATATATTTTGTAAGGTAGATGACAGAGGGATAATGTCATTGTAATTTATACAAATTACACTTAGTGCCACTGATGCCCAATTTCATATATTTTAAGAGTCTCTGGTGGAGGCACCTCTTAGTAGCAACAAGATTGACTTGTGCCAAAGGGATACTGTGAGGATCTGAGCAACTATGATGTTTTGATAAGAAATTCTGAAAGTGGACTATGGATTGGCAACCTTTGGCCCTCCAGCTGTTGGAGAGTACAACTCCCAACATCCCCAGCCATTAACAGGCTGGGGGTGATGGATAGTCTCCGGCAACTGAGGTTGCCTACCCCAGAGATGGACAATGTAGAGCAATAATGAGCAATTATAAAACAGTCTAATCAACTGAATTTACAATATTTTAAGTCAAGGGGGAGAGTAAACTTTCTTCTTACAGGGACCAGACAGAAAACAAAAACAATACATCAAGGGCCAGATACTATTAACCCTTTAATTGACAGAGGAATGTGCAATGAATTGCTTGACACTCCTCTGGCACTCAAAGAGATAAATTATGTGGCATGTAGACAAGCATTCCAATAGGAAAGTTTTTCCCATCTAATGCATGCAAACCACAGCTAGGATACATAAAACTATCCACCCAAAACTAAAAGTCTACCTCACTGTTAAAGGTCAGTTTAAGATTATTGTTTTATAGTAGGTCTGATTTTCATTTACTATAAATTGTTTGAAGGAACACTTTGTCCATGTTTGTAAGCCTCAAATGGAGCTGGACCTCAGATTGGACGGAATACTTTTCTAATGGAGAGCAATAAGTGGCAAGTGTCAAAACGGCACGTTTAAAATGTTTTGGCCATCAAAATGGATCATTTAAAATATTGTCATTTAAAATGTACCCTTGCAAAAGGATACCCATCCAAAACAGTAATTAGGCAGGGCTCAAAATTTCCACTCGCCACTAGCCAATGGCGAGTGAAAATTTAGCCCTGGCGAGTAGAAATTCAGCCCTGGTGGGTATGTTATGGCTTGAAGTGGCGAGTAACTTTTCAGTTCTGGCTAGTAGCAAAGGACTTCATATTTTAAGCCCTGCAGGTTAGGGTATGGTTAGGGTAAGATGTGTTAGGTTAACTACTTAGTTGAGGTAGGTTAGTTAAGGTAGGTTAAGCTAGAGTAGATTGGGGGTACAGTTGTCAGGGTTTGAGTGGGTATTTTTGATTTGGCTTCACTTTTTTCTTACTGAAACTAATCTAACTGAAACAAGAGACATCTGGTGAATTCTAATAATGCCCAGGTATTTAAATAATTATTTATGGCAAGTGTTGCAGAATAATTGGCCTATATATAATTAAAGTATAATAATATTTTGGTAATGAATTTGTAAGTTAGTCATTCTGAAACTGGTAAATAAATTCAACAAATTAGTTAATAAACCCAACATTAGATACATGTATGAACTAGTAACTAAACTGGCCACTATAAACTTGCCACAAATATCCCAACCCAGTTCAGTGTTCTTCACAATGTATTGCTCCACAATTATTCCAGGGGGTATATTCACTAAGAAGCGATTAAGAGGTGATAAAGTGGAGATGATTTCTGCAGTTTATCACTTCTCCAGTTCCTGTGTTTTCTTTGGAACCTAGTCATTAAGATCTCCAAAGTTGAAGAAATCTTCAACTCCACAGAATAACATAGGAATATGAGAAGTGATAAACTGGAGAAGTCCTCTGCACTTTATCACCTCTTTATAATTGCTTAGTGAATCTCCCCTATATATTCTAAGAACAGTGGTGGGCAATAGGAGCTGAAGTATGCTAGTAGCTGCAGGGCCTCAAATTGTCCATTTTTGTCTTAGAACAACAGCATCACTGTATGGTTGCATAAATACATAGCTTAGAGGTCCCAACTACTGGGGGATCGTGAAAGCGTTACAAACTGCAGAGCAGTTCATTGCTGTAAAAAAAGAAATAAAAATATAAAAAAATTATCGTATTTGTGACCACAATAAATAATCAAGATTTTCAAAGCTAGTGACCGCTTGGGACTGTATGTTCAAAAGTATTCCAGGGCAATCCAAATGCACTATAGGGGAGAACAAAAAATGCGTATTGAATTAAAAGAGGATTTTAACTCATGAATGCTAGATAGGTTTCCAGCCCTTTCTAGCATTCAAATGGTTAAAATCTCCATTTAAATCAATGGACATTTTGGAATTTTTAATTTGGCATATCGAGCAGTTGATTTCCTTGTGTACTTTTGGAAAGGAACCTGTAAAAAGTACTCATCCTCCTATATAATAATTTGCTAGGATGTTTGTCAGAAGCCGTCATGAGCAGTAGAGACTGCCCGAATGCACAGAATGCTGGGAATACTGTGCTGTGAGCATTCTTTGCGGAATGCTGGGAGTTCTGTGCTGGGAGTACACAATGCTGGGAGTTCTGTGCTGGGAGCATTGTGTGCTTTCGGACAGTCTCTACAATGCATGACTCTGTCGTTGGCAGGAAGCAAAGCAGGACCGGCCTCTTAAACCTTTGAGTGCCAGAGGGGTACGCAATGCGTTGCGTACCCCTCTGGCACTCAAAGGGTTAACATCACCTGTAAAAGCCCGTGTACACGGGCTTTTACACTAGTTAGTCTAATAACACATTGCAACAAAGGGAGGGCAGTGTGGGAGTTTATGAGTCATTTGGGGCATTCCTTTCCACTGTGCATTGTGTAATAACATATTAACAAGGTGTAGAGCAAGTCACTGTAAAATGAGTCTGTTTTCCAGAACAAGTTATAGGGATGGTATAGTGTGTGCTCCTCATACTCCCTTGTACATACACTGACATTCAGGCACATGATTTTTATTCCAATATCTAAGCAAAGATAATGATCTGTACAGTACAACTTATACATTCTTCTTATTCTTTCCCTTACCCACTTTTCTACCTCCCTCCCTCTCTTCCCCTTCCACATACACATATATAGAGAGAGTTATCAAGATACACATACATACAATTACATATTAATAATTTATATTTTAAAATGCCAGTTTTGTAAGTCAATAAAGTAGCTATATACAGCAAGTTGCTGTACCCTGACAGTGAAAGGGTGCTGCTCACTGTACATAACCAAGGTTAGAAGACATCATTTTCATGTAGATTAGTTAGTTTGGACTCTGAAGTTTTGCATCTAATTTGCTTTGCAAATCCACAGTCAAAGAGATAGTAATACTTCGTTTTATCTTTATTTTATTTTGTAGGCATTAAAATAACATGAAGAACAATATAAGTCTTAGCTCTCAAACCTATGGTTTGAAAGATATTCACAAACAAAGTTCCCCCTCCCTCCCCTTTCACCTAATGTAAGAAATCTCTTCTCAGGTGTGGAATGCAGTCCATAGACCAGACAGATAACAGAAGGGGACAATCTTCTTCCTATTAGAACAATGAAAGCCCTGGCTCCCTTGACAAGTTGTTCAGGTTTTTCCTTTATCTTAATTAAAGATTGTCCCTCTCTGCAATCTACCTGGGCACCTCCCTTCTGCTCTGAGGTGAGCAGTGTTACATCAGTAAAAGAGGCGGGAGGGGGATACTTTATCATTCAATTACTCTTGAACTACAATTCTGACAGAATTAAAATAACACTCTCCAAAGTCCAAATACTATGATGATTCATTAGAGCTGCGTTTATTATGAAACATTACTATCCCTTTAAGTTAGAAGGGTTTGGTAATGGAAAAGAACATGGACATGCAACAGGGTCTTTTTCCAGAGCACAATCTGCTCACCAATCAGTATTTTGGTGGTATTATCTCTTTAAGTGGTACTCATTGTGCAGTTTACAAAAAATGATGTAATTTTGAGGGTTTGCCATCTCTTTGCTGTTCTAGGCCCTGTATTCCTTATCTAAATAAGAACTGACCTTACAATAAGTATTTAAGGCTGATCCAATAACTAGAGCAATTCTGGGGCAAGTCAGCTGCACATTAGGAAACAAATGAAAACTACTATTGATTTAAATGGGGCTTTTCATCATTTGAAGGCTAGAGATGTTTCCAGTGCATTGCTTTACTACAGTAAAATGTTCTCCCTGCTGGAAGTTACGCAAAATAGGAGAGTATTTCTGCTTTCACTGGAAGCTCCCACAGTAAGAAAAAAGGCAGGCAAGTTCCTATTCTGTAAAGTGAAGTCCATAAATTTTAAGGGCTTGACCTTCTGGCAATGACATATGTTTGCACGCATCATGACCACATACACACACAAGGACGCACATACAAATGCACATACACACACACGAACAAAACACACACACAAAACACACACACAAACCATCATCATCATTCACAAACCATCATCATCATTCACTTACACATCATTAAACATTCACAAACACATACACTCAACCACTCATGCACACACTTCACATACACAGTGGAAGCATCACTATTGGATGATGTCATTGGAAATAGCATTCGCAAAGGAATTTCTGTTGGAAGTAAAGCAGGCAGTTTTCTGCCTATTTCTTCTCACCATATCTAGTTAAAACCTAATTTAAATTAATAGGAATTTGTTTCATTTTTATTTGTTCCCTATGGTGCAGTTGATTTGACCTCTTACTAAATCATCCTCTTTGATATCTATCCCACTGTTGAATAGATAGCAAACATATATTCTAGTTAATGTTTACATACGTTGCAATGGAAACAAAATTTGTTTAATATATGTTCAGTGTTCAACATTCAATGTATCTATCCATGCTCCTTTTAGATTGTAAGCATTCCTAACCTCTTGCCTCATTCATCTCCTTTTTGTTTGTGTAATTTGGTTTTAGCCAAATAATTTATCCACACTCACTCCTGCAACTGTAACTGCTTTTATTGAGGCAGCAAATAAGCTGAGACCTTTCATTCCATAAAGAACCACAGTTACCATTCAACATCAAATGGAAGGGCTAAACAAGTCATGCTATTGGCATACTGTGTTTATGTGCATCAAAAGAAATTCCCTATAGGAGATTGCTAGGACTTAATACATCAAACAAACGAACTAACAAAAGACACATATAAAATTGTCTCTGCATCGCAAGTCTCTTTTGGCTGGCAGAGCATTCTCTGCAGTGTGTTGGGGACCTCTCTGACACCAAGCTTTAGAAAGGAAATATAATAAGTGAATCATAATTAATTCAATGGAATGCTTTCCTTAGACAGATGTTTTTAGTACAGGTAAATCTATTTATATATTTTGTTGTATAGAATCTGCAGTTTGCCTGTATTTGCATCACACCATTTTAGGTCTATGTTAGTTCAAACCACTTTGCAATATACCAAATTAATGAAATAAATTTATAATGTAAACAATCTGAAGATTGTGAAATGTCAGCATTCAGGTACAGAATGCAGTAGAGTTCAAATGCAAAAAACAGTAAAAAAAATGGCCAACTATTGTAGGAAGGACACTTATTGGGCAAGTAATTTAACAAATTAAGACAAATATATTCAGTGGGCATAGTATCTCTTTAAACATATATGATCATGTCATTTGAATACATTTCTAGAGTGACCTTGGACACTGGGATATGCCCATGGGTATGATTTAAGCTTGTTTGGGAAATGTCAACCCTTCTCTCAGTACCCACATTGTTTAAACAATAGGTGTTCAATCTTTATGGCTGGACAGAGTAGATTTTGTCATCTCTATGCTATATCTAAATGCCATATCTTCTTCAGATTGTGAAGTGCAAGGTAGGACAAGGTACTCCCTGTCTGAAAAGTCTGCAAATGAACAAACCCTTCAGAGTCTTCCTGTTTGTTCATTCTGCTTTCTCAATTCATGCCACTCTCACTTATTTTTACTTTTGTCACCGATCACAAAAATTAAGCACCAAGTTTGAAACTTAATTTTCTTCTTCCTAAGTTTTTACCAAGATTTACAGTTTTGAGCGGTTTCTGTGTCAATTCACATATCATTTCAACCAATAGGATTGCAAAAGAGATCACATGATGTCAGAAAAAAAGTATATAGAGCAGATTCATATAGTAGTCATTTGTAAGAAGGTTCGGTTCACAGATAAGCATGATGTCAGAAAAAGTATATAGATCAGACTTATGTAGCGGTCATTTTAGTTCAGTTCCTGTTTGCAGATAAGCAGAAATTCCTGTTTGCAGATAAGCAAAAGTTGACTGGTACAAATGATATGAAATAATAACTGAACTACAATGTTTTAACTCTGCAGACAAATGAAGTGTTAATATAAAGTATGCCTAATGTTGGCTTGCTCATCAACTCCTTGGCTACTTTGGAGAACTGGGGATCTGAAGACACACTATGCACTAGGGAATTGTCATGGGAGACAGGTAATGTGTAATGAGTAGAGGTCTGTATAATTAATACCACCATTACATGCTGATCTAAATGTCACATATCACGTTGTCCTTAACACCTTAAGGGCCCATGACAGTCCTGGACCATCATGGCTTGTTATATACTTAAGGACCTATGATGGTCCAGGACTGTCATGGAATTCTGTGTTCCCCACGCAGCTGCATTCGGGGAGTCTGGAATCAGATTCTGAAAAAAAAATGGTCCTTGGTCCTTAAGTGACGGCCGCGTGTGTGTGCGCTGCCGGACCTTGAGGGGTTAAAGGGATATTAATGTTTCACAATAAAAGTAGCTCCAATTAATCTTCATAGTATTTGGGCCATGGAGAGTATTATTTCAAAACTGTCAGAGTTGTAGTTCAAGAGTAATTGAATGATAAAGTATCCCTCTCCCACCCCTTTTACTGATGTAACACTGCTCACCTCAGAGCAGTAAGACTGTCTGGATGGATCACAGAGAGGGACAGTCTTTAGTGAGCATAAGGAAAAACCTGAAAAACCTGTCAAGGGGGGCAAGATTTTCCCTTATGATCACAGTAAGAAGATTGTGCCTTGCTCTAGGCCGTCTGGTCCCAGGACCAGATTCCACATCTGAGGGGAGGTGGCTTACACTAGGTAAAAGGGGCAGGAGGGGGATACTTTATCATTCAATTACTCTTGAACTACATCTCTGACAGTATTGAAATAATATCCCCATGGCTCAAATACTATGAAGATTAATTGGAGCTGCTGTTTTTGTGAAACATTACTATTCCTTTAACAAGGTTGTTCAGAAGGGTGACTATTGCCTTAAATGAACAAATCCTCTTTCAGAATGGAAGTTGAAGCAGGGATGACCTACACAGAGACCTCTGTAGCCACCATTCAGATTGTTTATATGGGCATCTTGCAGGTTGAAATTCTCATTGCAACCTCCAGTGAATAGCTGACTTGCGTGGGAATCACACATTGATATGGACAAGACATGACATGAACATTGACATGGACCAGACATCAGTCACTCTTACCCAGTCATGACATCACAGGTGAACACAGGGTCAGTAACCGGGTAACTTGAACATTTTGAGTATTCCATAGAGATCAGATGAAAGAGGGGTCAGTCATTGCTCCACGAGGAAAGCTTTGCCCAAAACAATAGATTTATTTTAATATAGCTGGAAGCAGATAATAGTCTAAAATATCGTCCTCTAAGAATGTCGAAAAGAGTAAAAATAAATCAATAAATAATTACACAAAAACTTTTACTGCATTACACTATTTTAATTGATTCTGTAAATAAGGTTAACTGGCATAAATGAAAATAAATAAATATATAAAAATAAATTATTTTTGTGATTTAACCTCTTGAAGATTAAAGGGTTAAGTGAAATGATTCATTTTTCCATTGTGCATAACAAGATTTTAGTAAGCATAGGAAGGGTTACAGTGGTTTTGCTGCATGTGCTTCCCTGCAGATGGCACTCACTGACTCTTTTCCCCATCTCCAATACCCCTTCTGCCTTTCATATTTCTTTCTTTTTTTTTTTTTTTGCAGCTGCTGTAAAAGCGATCCAGTTTGCTGTTAGCCCTGGTACTAACTGCACTTGTCACAGAGGTGGAGATAAAATGCTAAGGACAAAAACAGCTTTAGCAGTCCGTCCCTTGCGGTTTCCTAGCCTGCTATTCAGAGGTTACATTATTTGTAATGCCAGCCGTGGTGGTTCAACGCTGAAAGCTAAATTGTAAAATGTGAGCCAGGGATGTCCTCACACAGTGCAGTATCCTGAGACGCACTGGGAAACGTGAACATCACCAGGGATAAAGAACAATCAAAACAAGACACAGGGGTCTTATGTCTGGTTAAACACACTAAACCCTGCACTGGAAAGGATTTGCTGTCTGCACCAAGAAGCCAAAGGTGGGTTTGACATTCAGACTGGGAGATTCATTTACATTTAGCCTGCAAACTTCTCCTACAGTTTGACATCATTTGGTGCTGTGTATAAGGCAACTTGTACCTTGTAATTCATCACAAGCATAATGCATTCACATCTCCAGTTCTTTCATAAGAAAAGCTTGTGTTGTTTTTGCTGCCTTTCTATATATTGTTTAGCGTGACAGTCAGTGGAGTTTAAGGGAGCGCCAGGCTAGGACATTTTCTGTGTTTACATACTAGCTTAACCCCTTGGTGGCCAAAGGGGTTGAAATGCATTGCTTCTCTATGCATTGCACCTGCAACTATGCTTCTGTACGAACGCTTAAGTGCATACCGGGTCATACAACTCCACCAGCATTAAGAATTTAACCCTTTGAATGCCAGAAGGGTGCACAACACATTGCTAAGCATGGGCATGGGCATCAGGTACTTGCCACCCCCCATACTTGCCCCTATATATAAACATAAGGGATGGGCGGGCTAGTCTTGGGGTCATAGTATGACTTTGTACCATCTGGGAACATTTCTGCAGACGGCCCTGGCACTTAAAGGGTTAATGCAAGCATACCTGAAAGCCACATTTATAGCGTAAGCAGACATTTACAGTGATTTCCTCTGTGCCTTTTTAATACACAGCAAGAAACAAGGATCAGTGAAATGGAATATCCCAAAACTGCCCCAAACCTCTGTCACTGCCTTTCTCCTTGGCACTTACAATGTAAATAGCTTCATACCTAGGCATTAGGCAGGAGCAGCACACAAAAGTCGGTCCCTGTGTATGTTTTTGCTTGGAGTCGTATTTGTACATTCCTCCTGCTGTGTTTTGAAGGTATTCAAATTGTAAGTGCACCATATGTCTGAGAATGGAATCATTTTGTCTTATATAAAATCAAGGAATCATGACTGTGTAACATTGAGGGGTGCTCAGCACAATGCTCTGTAATGCACCACATACCTCTCTAGTCCTTACAGGGTTAAATATATCCCTGGGATTTGGCTGGATGTCAGACTATGTCAATAGCAAGATATGCTTGAAAGGAAAACTAGAAATAACAGCTAATAATCCTTTGAGAGCAAAAGGAGTGTCCTATGTACTGATGTGCAATACATTGGACATCCTACAACTGCTCAGAGGGTTAAACATACATAACATGTTTATGTGTCTAGAAATACTGCATACCTCCCAACATTACAAATGGCGAAAAAGGAACACTTCTGTTTTAGGTGGCTTTTCTGGGGGCGTGGCTGGTAGGCGGGGCATTTCCAAGAATTATTAGGTTATTTCTTGACCCATCTGCACCTCTTTTGTAACTGATAAATGATTTAGAGCAAGAGCAAAGTATTTTAATTACCCATATTAATGTATAAACACATATACTGACAATTAACAACACATTTCTGTATGTTTTATTTCTGTTGAGCAATGTAATACACACCACTCATTCTGATGTCCTAAAAAGAGGGACAAAAAGGTAGAAAAGAGGGACAGAGGGATTAAGGTCTCAAAGAGGCACTGTCCCTCCTAAAGAGGGACACTTGGGAGGTGTGATACTGTATATATTCATTTATAGAGTTTGAGATCTGCAGACTAAACAGCAGGGTATCTAATACACATTGATACAAATCTGGGTGTTTATCAATGTCGAGTCTTTTTCCTGGTGTAATGTATACTGGCGTATGCTACACAAACAATGGGAGCAAGTGAACTTCCTTATTTATGGCACTGAGTAAAAAAGTATGTGTATACAATGACACATACACCAGACAGCCTAAGCAAGTGGTTTCTGGCATAAATGAGTGAAATGCACTTCTATTAGCTTGGTTATAAATGAATAAACACAAGTATATGACAGCTTATTAATAAATCTGCAAATTATAATAATGTCCAAATAGCTGTACTTAAAATGTACCCTTTTTCCTTGGGGTTCTTTCACACAGGTAACTTTGTAGCACAACTTTTTTGCAGTGCAACTTCTTTTGTGCCATGATTTTTCTGTAACTCAGAAAATGCTGTTGTGTTTTCAGTGCTACAGTCTTGCAAGATTTTCCCAGCATCCCATTCTCTAAGCAATTAAACTGCAGGGAAAATGCAGCTACCTGCAACAGTTGTATGATGTTATTGTGATTCCACTGAAATCAGTATTATAAATTTCTAACCTTTGTCACACTGTCTGAGGACAATTGCAGCATGTTGCTTCTCTCTGTGACCATCACAACACATTTTGGCTGGATGAAATGCCCCATAAGACACAATGATTCACAGCTCATGTTTTTTCATGGGTCTCTGTGAAAATGTCACCCATGTGAAAGGGGCCTTATAAGTTTGCTTGTTAGTTGCAAATGAAAAAAAATATGTGTTGAAACTCAGCTCCCTCGAGTCACCTGCAAAAATAGCCCTGAGTAAATGTGCAGTTTCATAGATATTCCCAATATGCTTGCTTGCCTACAGCTGTGTGCTGTCATAGGGTACAGTATTAATATTTTATAGGCTAAAAACAGTATAAACATTTCACTTAAACCTATGTGAGTATACAGCGGCTTACAGTTCTACCTGACAGAAAAAGGGTTAAACAACTGCACTCTCTCTCTCTCTCTCAATGTCTCTCTTCCTTTCAGATGTGTGTGCATGTGATTGCATATGTTTGTAATTGTATATCACATATGGAGGTGATTGTATGTGTGTATATGTTGTTTGTGCTCTTGTATGTGAGCATGTATGTATGTGTGTTTCCGTGTGTGATTGCCAAAATGTATATGCATGTGTGATTGTATGTGTGTAAATGTATTTGTTTGTGTATATTTGTATATGAGTGTGTGCATATGTGTGTGTTTTTTTATATATTTGTATATATATGAATATATATGTGTTAGTATGTGTGTGTGTGTGTTTGTGCCTTTAAGCTTGCATGTAAGTTTGTGACTGTGTGTGAGTGGGGGGTGTAATTACATGTATGAGTGTGTGTGTAGATGTATGAAAGTATGAGGGTGAATGTGTGTGTGTGTGTGGGTATGTATGTGCTGACTGTGTGTGTTAATGTATGAGGTTCTTTGTTATTGAGTGTGTGATTGTGTGTATATGTGGGTGAGTGTGGGTGCGTTTATGTATGCATATGTGAGTGTGCGTGTGTGTGTTCATATTTATGAGGGGGGTGTTATGAGTGTGTGTCTGTTATTACATTTACATGCAAACAAACAAAAACACAACTAGAGATAGTGAGATGCGGTAAAAAAGTACAACACAAAATAAAAACAAAAAAAGATGTAAATGTAAAGATTTTTACTGATCTTATGCAAATCACTCAGTTTCATTTGCTGTTCTGTAAATAGTATCATGCATACCCCCTTTGATGCTATAATGTCTCTAGCTCATGCACTGGATACCTCTCTATCGTCACAGGATAAGTAGCCTTTTAACAAATGATGCATAGCAAATGTGAAATATAGTTTTGTCTGATTTATTTATTATGGATTTGCAGCTGAGAGAAAAAAATATATTTCATGTGAAATTGCAGTTGGGGGACATCTCAGAAACAGAGCTGATTACTGGGTGAAATGAAAAATGTAGAATCCCATTGCTTGGGGTAAATCATTTCTGTTGTGTTTGTTGTCAAGGTGATGATGTTAGCATGGGCCAAGGTTACAGCTTTTTTTTTATGACAGAGCCAAGAGGTTGGGGAATAAATGCTGGCATGTACATTTTGGGTTCTTGAGGGATATGTGTTAATGAGACTGTAATGCAATATAGCATGTCTATGTGGACATCATGTGAAGCATTGCTGTAAAATAAACAACAGATATAGATTAATGTCTACCCAGAGCTGCAGATCTCATTGGGGTTTCTCAGGAAAGTAACACCTCATAATAATAACCCATTCCTGCTTTAATCTGGTCAGAAAATCCTAATAGCCCCTCTGGATTTTTTTCTTGATCCTTGACTGAAGAGATAACATCTGCAATCAGTTCTGGATATCATGTCCATGGAGGTGGACATGACACTAGCAAAACCAGAGGACACAAACTCTGCCCACTGCACATTAAGCTTAACCCTTTAACCCTTCGAGTGGCAGAGGGGTATGCAATGCATTGCAAAGTAATGCATTGCGTACCCCCTGGCACTCAAAGGGTTAACCCCTTTAATGCTAGATTGGAGACATCTCTGCTATTCAAGGATTTAAAGGGATAGTAATGTTTCAAAATAAAAGCAGCTCCAATTAATTTGTATAGTATTTGGGCCATGGAGAGTGTTATTTCAATACTGTCAGAGTTGTAGTTCAAGAGTAATTGAATGATAAGGTATCCCCCTCCCACCTCTTTTACTGATGTAACACTGCTCACTTCAGAACAGAAAGGTGGTGTCAAGATGGCATGCAGAGAGGGACAATCTTCAATTAGCATAAGGGAAAAACCTGTCAAGGGGGCAGGGTTTTATGCTCAGAGTAAGAAGATTGTCCCTTGCTATGAGCTGTCTGGTCTTAAGACCAGATTCCACATTTGAGGGGAGGTGGCTTACTGTAGGTAAAAGGGGTGGGTGGGGGATAATTTACCATTCAATTACTCTTGAACTACAACTCGGACAGTATTTAAATAATACTCTCCATGGCCCAAAAACTATGAAAATTAATTGGAGTTATATTTATTTTGAAACATTACTATCCATTTAAAGGGATAGTAATACTTACAAATTACTAATCCCCATATTGTAGGCATGCTAAAAAGAAATGTATTGTCCCCAGTGTCATCTCTCAAACTCTTATAATTTGAGAGATAATAGCTCGCAAAGATCCCTCCTCCCTTCCCTTTCCCTGAAGTCAGCGTTCTAGCTGACTGCAGGGATATCCAGCCTTACGTGCATCAGGCGGCTCTGCAGCAGAGCCGAGATTGCGTTAATAAAAAATAAATCTTTCACTGAAACGGTCTTCTACGTGTGCTTGCAAACCAAGCACACGTAGAAGACCATTTTAGTGAAAGAATTATTTTTTATTAACACGATCTTAGCTCTGCTGCAGAGCTGCCTGACTGTCGAACGACAGGCTTCCCCTGCATTCGGCTACAACACTGATTTCAGGGAATGGGGAGGGGGGAACTTTGCGTGCTATTATCTTTCAAACCATAAGGGTTTAAGAGATGACACTGGGGACAATAAATTTCTTTTTAGCATGCCTACAATATGGGGAAATTTGTATTACTATCCCTTTAAGTACTAAAAGGGTGTTCTAGGTATTATTTTACAAAGTGTTGCTCACCCATTTTGTCCTTAAAGGGATAGTAATACTTAAAATGTAAAAAAAACTATGTTGTAGGGTTTATCCCCCTGAGTAAAACAAGAGTACTCCCACTGCTGAAAGGTATTTTATTCAAAAGTTATTAATTTTCAAAGTTGAATTTTTTAGGTGCAATATCACAGTGGCCTAAAATTTTACAGTGGCGCTATTGCTACACCACCCTATGGAGATTTATGGTCCTGGGACCAGAGTTGTCCATAGGATCGTGTAGCAACAGCGCCACTGTTCAATTTCAGGCCACTGTGATATTACACCTAAAAAAATTCAACTTTGAAAATTAATAACTTTTGAATAAAACACCTTTCAGTAGTGGGAGTACCCTTGTTTTACTCAGGGGGATAAACCCTACAACATATATTTTTTTACATTTTAAGTATTACTATCCCTTTAAAAGGTTAAATAGACTCATGCTAGCAACTTCTATATCTACTTCCATGACATGACATCCAGCTATCTTTTGAACAAAGCACATGGACTAAATTCATAGAGGTCATTAGGATGTTTTGGGCCATAATAAGATGAGTTGTGCCTAGAAAAATGGAAGCAGGATGTTCCAAACATTCAGTGAAAATTCCATAACATTCTATGTAGCTGCTGTTCTCTATTTGTCCAGTACACTGTGAAGCCATGCACTGCATACTCTTCTGGTTCTAAAAGGGTTAAATATTACTATCGTGAGGCAGGAACAGACATTTTATACAAAACTGCTGGATTCTTTTCAGAAGTGAGGTTTACTGGCTGGAAATCAGAGCAAAACACTCAAAGAGGTGGCATCATTTCAATGTGTATTCAGTGGTTGGAAAACTACATAACCATTGCAATGATAAACATGAATAATTTGCTTCAAGAAAATGTGTGCTGTTTTGCTCTCAATCTCCATAAGGCATGTATCAACAGTATGAGTAAATTGTTATTGTGTCAAAACTTTTATGACTTTATTCATCAAGCTAAAGATTTGCCATTCTGGAGCAAACCAACTGCACTGCGGGGGACAAATAAACTATTCCACAATCTTCACTATGTAAATGGGGCTTGAAATCCTTTGCAAGCTAGACAGGTCTCCAAAGTATTGTGTTGCAATGCTTTGAAGACCTCTGTGGCATTTATGGGACAAAAAAACCTATTTAAATCAGTGAGGATTTTTATTTGTCCCCTATGGTGCAGTCTAGGGCTGTCACCAGTCCAGTTTTGGGATGTCCTGCCTGGTTTTGTCAACACTGTCAGGGTTTCAGAGGTTCTGGAATCAAAACAGACTCAGTTTCAAGCTTTTGTGCTCCCATTGGTTAGAGCACACATCTATCACCAGATCACTAATTCTAATTGGGTGGTCTTGCAGCTGACTGCTGATTTAAATGGTCCTTTTAATAATCTGAATGCTAGAGAGTTCCCAAATGGATAATTTGCTTAAAACGGGTCTGCAGGGCATAAATTAAGTGTGATGTAGGAAATAATTATAAAGTTGGAAATTGACAGCCAAAAATGTGGTGTATCTCTGCGTTTGTTAAAAAGCATTGTGCCTCTGTTAAGTTTTTACAAGAACAAAAAGTGGCAGCCCTATCGGTCTCATAGCAGTTCTGTACTGTGCCAAAGCTGAATGTATGAAAATAAAACTTAACATAGCTTAGATGATTTTTAAAGCTCTTTAAAAAAATCACATACACGTGCACACACACACACATACGTGTGTGTGTTTGTGTGTGTGTGTGTGTGTGTGTATTATGTAGCTTTCTTTTTTAAACCTAAAGTTTAGAGTAGCTTTATTTATTTGTCAGTTTATGTAAATAAGTAGTGCTGGCCAGCACAGCCTGGCAGCATCCCAACTGTCACTTCCTACAAGCAAGTGCTAGCTGATATGCATACACTGGCACAAAAATAAAGTTAAATATCTTATAAATTATGGAGATAAATAAAGAATGTTTAATGTAAATATAGAATTAAGTTTTCCAAAATCAAACAAGTCTCTAAAATGTGCTAGTTCGAGTTTAATCATATAATTTTTTGTACTAAATCACAGAATTTGCTTGGAGATTTTTGCTGGCAGTTTTTCTTAGTTACCATTAGCTAAAATAGTGCAGGATATTCAGGACACTGAGTGCCATTAAAGTCTCAAAGAGTTTAATTTGTATAACACAGGCGGGAGAGGAGAGTTATTAAATATATTGATGGATTAAATGTAGTTCAGAAGGGAATCATTTTTCAGAGAAAGAGGAACAGTAGAACAAGAGGTTATAATCTAAAGTTACAGGGTGAAAAATTGAGAAGTAGTGTATGTATGTAAGTATTACTTTACAGAAAGGGTGATAGACTAATGGAGCACCCCCACTGCAGAGGTGGTAGGAACTAATACTGTTAGGATTTAAAAAGTGTCTTAAATGGACATAAATCTGTTCTGAAATGTACATGAGATTGTGTATTTTAATCAGACAGGAAAGTGGGAAGACTGGATGGACCAGTTCTTATCTGCCGTCAAAATTGTTTTAACATTTATATAACAGAATATATTGTACTAGTTTAAAAGTCGGTGTACATGGACCATAGTGACACCCAGCAGCCTCGGTTGGTGCCCGGACCCTCTCTGCTCACCAAGCGGTCCCAGGAAGGTGCAGAGAGATGACTCCAGTCCAAATTCGGAGCGCCCCGCTCCCTATCAGCCGCGGCGCGTTCAGGCTGTCTGTACTGTTCATGACTGCGGCACGGGCAGTCTCTACTGTGCATGACTGCAGCACGCGCAGTCTCTGCTGCCCATGATGGCTTCTGACAAACATCCTAGAATTTTATTACATAGGATTATTTGAGAGTTTGTAAGCAAGTAAGAATATGAGGGTTGCTTATGCTTTGCTGCCTCTTATAGGTTTGCCTTGTGTATTTTATTATTATAGTAATTCATTGTCTAGCTTCACAGCTCATTTAAAAAATGGTAAAACTGTTACAGCTTCTCTGCTACTTCTATGTTTCCATGAACCGGCTGATCATCCAATTAGCTATGGACTAGAAACATCTGATCAGCTGTTTCATTTAAGGACAGAACAGTCAGAGAAGCTGTTACATGTAAATGTTATAATAGGTTGAACAGGGATTTTTTTGGAGTTGTTGACAGTTAATAAAAAAAAAGAAATTGGTACATACTGTGATAAAGAGAGGGACCCCCTGATGTAAGCTGCAACTCGGGCATAATTATACTTGATGGGGAAAAGTATTTTGTAGAGGATTATTTGTAGGATTTAGACTTAATTGAGGCACAAGCCCTGAGGAAACATTGATTAGTTGTAAGAAATTAGTCTTGTATGAGGCCCAAGCTGTGAGGAAATATTGATTTGTTGGACTTTGACTTATTAAAGGCACAGGTCCTGAGGAAACATTGGTTAGTTGTAAGAAATTAGGCTTGAGGAAACATTGATTTTTAGGACTTAGACTGATGCTGCTGCTGGTTGAAATGCTTCTCTGCCTTCTTTTTCATGATGCTTTTAAAGGGATATTATTGTATTATTTTTAAAACAATGTAATCTTGTAGCCATTAAAAAAATAACTTCAATAATGCCAGTGCCATCTCTCAAACCTTTATGGTTTGAGAGATATTCACAGTTAAAGTTTTCCCCTCCCCTTTCCCTGACATCAGCGCTCTAGCTGACTGCAGGAAAATCTGGTCCTGGGACCGGTGGAGGCTCTTCAGCAGAGCTGAAATAGCAATATTTAAAAATAAATACTTCATTGGAACAGTCTACAAAGTGTGTTTGCAAACAATGCACACTTTGTAGACTGTTCCAGTGAAAAATTTATTTTTAAATATTGCTATTTTGCCTCTGCTGAAGAGCCTTTGTCGGTCCCGGGACCAGATACTCCTGCAGTCAGCTAGAGTGCAAATGTTATTTTATTTCCCAAAGGCATAGTATAACAGTGGTATGATGGTGCCTGTGTTGGTGGAGTGTGGAGAAACAATCAGTTGAACAGGGAATTTTTTTTTCGGGGGGGGGGTTGTTGACTGGGATTGAGGGGACAGTTTCCCTGACATCAGTGCTGTAGCTGACTGCAGGAGAATCTGGTCCTGGGACCGGCAAAGGCTCTTCAGCAGAGCCGAAATAGCAATATTGAAAAGAAATACTGGTACCTGATTTGCAAACACACTTTGTAGACTGTTCCAATGAAGTATTTCTTTTTAAATATTGCTATTTCAGCTCTGATGAAGAGCCTCCACTGGTCCCAGGACCAGATTTTCCTGCAGTCAGCTAGAGTACTGATGTCAGGGAAAGGGGAGGAAGGGGGGGGGGACTTTATCTGTGAATATCTCTCAAACCATAAAAGTTTGAGAGATGGCACTGACATCATCTGAGCTATTTTTTTAATGGCTACAGGATTCGTTTTTTTTTAAATTGTGCAATACTATCCCTTTAACTTACACTATGTGAGGATCTTGTACAAAGCTGGAGCATGTCTGTGTTGTCATTATGGTAAGATTCCTCAACTATACTCCTCATTTTTTTTTCTGCAATAAATATATATGTGGTAGAATTTCACTAATTCCTGTCCCTATGCAGCTCACCAGCATGGTTGCTTGTCACTGACTCAAGAAACAGAACTGGACCAGTACTGTAGGTAACACAATCTTTATTAAGATATACAACGTACAGAATGATACGGCAACAGCAAGAACACAATACAATATAGATGATGTCAGGAAGGATAGTGCTGCTGTAGTGGTACCGAACTGAACCCCAGAAGGCAAGCAGGAGATAAGCCACCTCAGTTCCGCACCTGAGTATCTACTACAGGTCCACACCTGTGCAGACAATGTTCCTACTTAAGGCTACTGAGCTACAGGTCTGCACCTGCATAGACAACATTCCCGAGTAGGCTAACTGCACTACAGGTCCACACCTGAACACTGCAGTAAATGGACAGAAGCAAGGAGAAGTCTGCCAGAGCCACCAAGAGCACCCAACAGGTTATCCACTGGAGCATTGGTATGCTGGGTCCTCAGTGGACAACCCCAGGTAACAGCAAGGTGGGTAGTCAGACAAGCCAGAACATACACAGAGCAAATCGTAAACCAGAGCTGCAAGTCTGCACCAGATTGGTTATCGGACTAGCCAGGGTCATATACAGAGCGGGTAGTCAGACAGAGCCACAGGTCAGCACCAGGACGGATGGTCAGCCAGGCCAAAGGTCATACACAGATGAGGTAGACTACCAGAGCCGCAGGTCCACATCAGAAGGAATGTCAGCCTAAGCCAGGGTCATACACAAAGCGTGTAGTCAGACAAACCAAAGGTTGGCACCAGAAAGGGTAGTCAGACGAACCAGGTCATGCACAAATACAAGCCAACTGCACTGGACACCACGAAAGGGCGACTGAGCATAGTGTCCAGGCAGTATTTAAGGCTTTGGAACAAGCAAGAGGAGGAGTCATAAATGTGTACTGTTCCTTTAAATGGAGCGCATGTCCATGCCCTTGGATGTGCGCCCATATCTGTACAGTCCCGCGCTGGAACCCAGCCCTAGATTGAGCCGCCAGTTCCATGCGGCTGGAGCCGCCAAACAACAGTGCGGGTGAAGCAGCCAGGTCATACTGCGGCTGGAGCCGACGGAGGAAGCCGCGGTCAGTTTGAGCAGCCGACGCAAAGTACGATAACATTGCTTCCCCGAAAGGATTTCAGCAGCTCACATTCATCTCACATTTGTTGTCATTGGCCAGGTGATAAAGAGGCTCCCTCCAAAGCCTTCCAGTTTTGCATGGTGTACTTACTAATAGTCCATTTTCAGCTGGAGATGGGGCAGGTTGTTATACTCTTGTACAGAATATAGAGCATTGCGTGCACTGTAGAAGTGACTAAAATGGGAAGAGACTTTGCGGGCATTAGTAAGCATCTCTTAGGATTTTGGATTCTACCAGGAATCTAGTCACAACTAAATTTAGAGCATGGGCAAAGCAGGGCACAATTACCATGTCACTTATCATATACTTGTACATTGTGATAAGATCTCCCCTTAGTCATCTTTTTTCCACCGTAAATAATCAAGTTTGTCTAGTCGTTCCTCATACGTCAAGTCCTCCATTCCTTTAATTCATTTTGTTGCTCTTTGCTGTACTCTCTCCAGCTCTAGAATATTCATTTTCAGATCTGGTGCCCAAACTGCACTGAATATTCAAGGTGAGGTCTTATCAATGATTTGTACAATGTGAAAATTATATTATCCGCTCTTTCTTCAATACCCCTTTTTATGCAAGATAGGACTTTGTTTGCTTTTGCTACTGCTATCTGATACTGGTCACTGTTTCCAAGTTTGTAATTCCCAGGTCTTTCTCTATCAACAAGTCCCCTACAATGATTCCATTTAGTTTGTAATTAGCAATGGGATTTTTTCTTCCCAAATGCATGACTTTACACTTTCACACATTAAACTTCATATTCCATTTGTTCGCCCAATCTGCCATTTTATGTAAATCTCTGTGTAGAGAACAAATATCCTGTTCTGAATATTTTACCCTGCATAATTTAGTGTCATCTGCACATATTGATATTTTGCTTTCTATATCTATTAATAAACATGTTAATAGGCAGTGGACCAAGTACTAAACCCTGAGGTACTCTACTCTTAACCTGTATTGGAGAATTGTCCATTTACAACTAGTATGTGTGGAAAAAGTGCATCTTTTGTGGGATTTCATGCAAAAGACAACAGTCCTGTTTTTTTGCACCTCTCTCTTTTTAGGCAAATGTTTTCATCCACCCTTACCGAATATTTCATAGTATCAAGTTATATCATTGTATGCAACATGCAGTGGTCAGCACCTTATGAAGCTGCAGTTATAATCCAGGAAAAACAGCCATGAATGGGGCAGGTATTTAATGGTAAAGTGGAACAAGTCTGGGGCAAATGTTCCACTCAAATCAAAAGGAATGTGTATGTGTCTCCATTTTGTGTGAGAATGCTACCTCACTAGTCTTTATAAATATAACCCAATGTACTTAGCTTGTACCAATGCTTACCAGGTGCAAACTCAGGATTGCCAAAGAATGGTTTGAAAAAATACAAGTATGCAATAATAAAATACTAAGAATTTTCTTTGAGTCTTTCTCTATTCAGAAGTCATTGTAGTTTCCTTTTCACAAAAATTGAGGTGGCCAATCTGCCAGTGGTCATCAGAGGATAATGGGAATAATAGTCCAACAACAGGAGGAGGGAAACAAGCTTTCACTATTGGTATAGACATATCTACAAGAGCAGAAACATTCCTAGTTACAGGGATGCTAAAAAAATATAGTGTTAGCAGACCTCTTCCCTGCCTCTGATACACAGGGCATTGCCATTGGCTGCAGGAGGAAGGTCCTGTAAGCCCAATTGAAGGAAGCGGGCGGCAGGGCGGCAAGTGCAAGAAGTTTCGCCTTCTCTTCGGCAGTTCACTTGCACAAAAGTAAGGTTTGTCTTCAAAGCGGAGTGCTGGGGGAGGGAGGGAAGAGGTCTGCTAACACTATATTTTTTTCATTGTAAAAACTCTTGTGTATAATACGCACACCCCACTTCACATAAGGTGAAGTGGACTAAAATTGTGAGTATTATACCCGAGATTTTACGGTATTTATGTTTGCTTCATACACCACTCAGCTGATTTATTTTATTTCCAGTAGTCTGTCTTTTTGTATATACAAGAAGCCTCTCTGGA
Source organism: Rhinophrynus dorsalis (assembly GCA_037306005.1). Lineage (NCBI taxonomy): Eukaryota > Metazoa > Chordata > Amphibia > Anura > Rhinophrynidae > Rhinophrynus > Rhinophrynus dorsalis. The sequence goes on along the minus strand of CM074724.1, from coordinate 220,708,503 downwards.
GTTCTTTGATTTCACATTTCTGGAAGAAAACAAACAATATCCACAGCTACAGTCTTGACATATCTTAGAGAAATAAGTGTATGCTCTCTTATTGATACACAGCTGTATCATGAAATTGTCAATAGTTTGCCAAAAACCAGACTACAAAATGTGACTATTAACCTTTGACTAACTGTGCTAGCAAAATTACCATCTGCCACGTTAACCTTGGCCCAAAGACTTTTCCTTGTATTAAACTGAGATGATTTGTGATAATTTAAGTGACTGAAAGAATATAGGCTCTTTAAAGGGACAGTACATTTTATATATAAACAACCACTTCATACTAAGTATGGCATGGGTACTCCTGCTCCTGCTCTCAGCCTCAAACTCCTGGGTTGCTTCCATAGTCCTCATTGTGCCACCAATAAATAAAGGTTGTTTCTAAAAACAAAAGATTTATAATAGAAACAAATAACTAGCACATCATAAGACAGTGTTCAATTATTTTTAAACGTTACTGAATGTATCTTAAAGTGACAGGTTCAGTTTAACGTCTACTACCCCTGTTCCTGAAGGGCAAATATATACATAAAAAGTGGAGCAATTGTGAGGCAAAACAATTGTACCATAAGTTACAAATGAAAGCCCACATTTATTAACCCTTTTAGTGCCAGTTAGGTATACATCACACGGACACTAAAAGAATTATAATAGGGCTTTTAAAACCTTGGATGGAAGAGAGTTTTCCAATGTGTTGGAGTCCTATCTAGTTTTCAAAGTGTTCATTTTATAGATATAGTGCAATTGGTTTGCTCCAGAATTGTTGCAGTTTTTTCTCTATATGCATGCCCTCATGTATTCATTTCCCTGGCACCACAAATTGGTCTCTGCCTGATTTGAGCAATGTCTAGGGGAAGGAATACATTTTCTGTTCAGCTCTATGTTCAAAAGAAAACATCAGTTCTGGACAAGCGAACTGCTTTATTGGAAACAAGTAAACATTTCCATATATCTAAAACTGAATCTTAATCCCTTGAAAACTAGCAAGATCTCCAACTCACTAAAAAGACATATGATTGAAACCTTATTAGCATTCAAGGGATTAAAAGCCTTAGTTAAATTAATGTGAATTTTAGAAATTGTTATCCTAGAATTTCTGTATTTACTTTTGAATATAGGGCCCTAAGATAAACCTTTAGTTTTCTGTAAGCAAAGTGCGAAAAAACAGTTGAACCCCTCATGTCCCTGTGATGTGTGAGGCCTGTGGGGTTACATGAACATTACAGTCAATACATCTGCCAGGGATTTTTTCCAGCAAAAGTCCTTTGAACTTACCGTTGCCATCTATTGGTTGAGACTTGTTTGGGAAACACAGCTATTATCTAAGTACTGTGAAATCACAGATGCCATCTATTGGTTGATGACATGGATAGCAGCATTTCACCTATGCCATCTGTTGGTTGAGCCCATGGAAGCCCAAGTAGTATCCTGTTTTGTGAACTGCCATCTATTGGCTGATGCCATACATAGCAGTCTTGCCTGTTAGTCCAATACTAGAGGCCAATAGGCAGGCAGTATGCAAATCTGATACTGTTTCCAGTTCTGTATCTCCAGCCTGCACTGCTTTAATTCTATCACCCATCCTGCACCCCGCTTATATGATATCTGATTGTTTGTTATAGGTTTTGTATTCAGTGTATTATGGTATATTGTCTGTATGCATGTAATGTCACCCTAAGTTAGCTGTAGGCTGTAAAAAGCCAGACAGTGTATTCCAATAAACTTAGAGGTCTGTTTTTCTTCTCCAGGAATAGGTGTTTGGGTTTTGTTTCTGGGTGGAGGTTAAGCTTGGAGGGTCTGTGTAGCTGTAAAGTAGGGCTATTAGTGCCTGCCTGGCAAAGAGGTCAGAGGAAAATACCTGCTTTGCAGTGAGGGGGAAAGGGTAGTGCCTGCCTTGTGGGAGTGTCAGAGCAGAAGGAATGATACTTGCTGTATAGTGACAGAGTAGAGGGATTAGTGTAAGCCAGAACTTGTTGCTGACTGATAAATATGGATCTGGAGCCTTGAATAGCTGAGGCCCAAGCTCCACAGCACAGAACAGGGACCCCATTTAGACAGAGGATGCAAGAGAGACTGGCTTACCTGACCCAACCCATCTCTGATGTCAACATGGTGTAGGTAATGTGGCATGCTCGGGCAGTGCTAGACCATGAAAGAGACCTAAGGGTCAGTGGCAGACCCCTGCCTAAGGCTGGTTCCAGCAGAAGCAATGGCATGGTAATCAATCTTAGTGTAATCCACCAGACCTTGAAAGATCAGGAGGAACTGCTGTATCAGAGAGAGTGGACACGGGAGATGACCTGATCAGATGGAGAAACAGCGCTCCCGAACATGGTAGCTGTGGAGGCAGAGGTGAACCTCAGACAGGGATGCCAGATAGCCAGTATGGGTCCCCACCCAGGCAAAGAGATTCCTGACAAGTCCTACTGTGAGGAAACCAGTGAGGTTGTAGAGAGACTGCTATCCAGAAGTATCTTGGAAATGGAGGATAGAAGCCAATGAGAGGATGCTGTTTCCCAACAGCCCCAGTAGGACAAGGAGGTAGAGGATCCAGAAGTATATGGCTAAGCAGTGCAAGGTGTCATAGAGAGGGCTGCAGTTTTTCCAGAATGGTGGCTGTGGAGCAGGCAGCCATACGCCCCATCCACCCATCGACAGCAGAGTGCAGTGCTCTGTATTTTTGTGTTCACCCCTTGGAAGGGGTCCCAGAGCAGAGGCCACACCTGTGATATTTTGGAAGCATCCAGCACAGCGGAGCTGGGCTCCAGCCTTGGCACCTTGGCACAAACCCTCTTCTTTGATTTGGAAGCCGTCGGGCTCCAGGCACCCAAGTTGGAGGGTAGCCCAAGGGATTGGGACATCTCATCTGCTACCCCAGGGCGGGGGCCCACCAACACATGTATCCTGGGGCCTCTAGTTTATTACCCACATGACCCTTTCCCCCCAAGGAACTACTTGGGCTTCTGCTGCTCCTTGAACTTTAAAGTTTTGGCTAGAGTGGTGGGATCCATTTTGCTTTGCCCAAAGAACTGTTAGTTTGGTACCCTTGAACAAAGGGGGTGGGATAGGATGGTGTGCTTAGTGCCTATCTGAAAAAACTTGCCCTTATTCCAGACTGTGGGACCCTGCAAGATGGGCACTCTGGGCCTACAGGCAGGACTTAGTGACAATTGTGGTTTAACCCCCTGTAAAATGTGTGAGTTTGTGGGAGACTGCCCATTGCTCACTTATTTGGGTGAGGGGGAGATGTGTGAAGAAAAAAGTTAACCTCTCAAGTCCCTGTGATGTGTGAAGCCTGTGGGGTTACATGGACATTACAGGCAAAATATTTGTCATGGACGTACTCCTTTGAACTCACTGTTGCCAGCTATTGGTTGAGACTTGATTGGAAATGTAGTTAATATATTAAGTACTGTGAACTCATGGGTGCCATCTATTGGTTGATGCCGTGCATAGCAGTATTGCACCTATGCCATCTATTGGTTGATCCCTGTTATGGAAGCCCAGGTATTATCCTGTTCTGCGAGCTGCCATCTATTGTTTGATGCCGTATATAGCAGTCTTGCTTGTGAGTCCAATGCTAGGGTTCAATAGCCCGGAAGTATGCAAATCCAATACTGTTTCCAGTTCTGTATCACCAGCCTGTACTGCCTTAATTCTATCACCCATCCTACACCCCACTAATATGATATTCGGTTGTGTTTGTTATAGGTTTTTTTATTCTGTGTATTATGGTATTTTGTTTATAAGCATGTGGAGTCACCCTAAGTTATATGTAGGCTGCGAAAGGCCAGGCAGTTAATTCAAATAGTTTTTGAAAGACCTCTTGTGGCAGCTGAGCTCCCTCTCTGTCTCTGGCACTCTAGTAGCGCAGAGCGTTAGAAGATGACATCATCTCCCAATGCTCTGCATTACTGGAGAGAAGATTGCATGGGAGCTCTGAGCTACTAATAGAGGTCTGTGCAGAAGAAGGCACAGCCCTCTCCTGCCATGCTGCTGGACCACCAAGGAGGTAGGAGACCAAGGCTATGCCCAATGAAAGGTTACATTTGTTATGCCGCTCTATAACTTGTTGCACTGTCAGGATATGGTCCATTGTACTGAAAATGCTCCAGAAGTCTGATTGTTCTTTAAATTGTGCTGCGTTAATTATTGTTTCCATTCTTCTTGATAGTACCTTTGTGACATACTGGGCATTCCCTTGTTTTATTCAGTAAGATAAACCCTGCAAAATACATATTTTCTGTATTAACCCCTTAACGACACGCGGCGTGGTCACTTAAGGACCACGGAGCATTTTTTTTTTTAAATTTACGGTTCCGTGAATCCCATGACAGTCATAGGATGTCATGGGTCGTGAAATTTTATTTTAAGGGACAAGATCATTTTATTCATGCTATAAATCTATAATAAAATATTTTTGTGTGAAAAACTGAGTTTTCCATGGCAAAAGTATATTTCGTATGATTAAATCAATGTTAAGTGCCTTAACTAGTTATATAGACACGGCTGTTTTTGGAGTACAACTGTAACCTTGAATTAGGCATTATCCTAACCTTGGTGAAGAGGTAATCTAAATTTTAATAATGACAGGAGGCGACTATTTGCTTTACTTTCTTTACTTCAGCTCCATAGCTGCAATACAAACGGAAACAACCAATCAGAAAAAGGCAAAATGCATAAATAGCCCTGTAGGACTGATCCACTTCCTCTTTCTTGAAGCGAATAGAAACAGGAAAAACTCAAAAGAATACTCATCATGAAGAATCATCACGGACACAATCCAAAGTGAAGATGTTGATGCTGAAAAACAGGCATATCAGGAACAGAGATGCACTGAAGACGACCTGTAGACATTAATCATCCTATAAGACTTACCTTGATCATATAAGTGGGAGAGGAAATAAATTATGAAATGAACAGGGGCCATAAAGGGATCGATACTCCATCCCATGCACCAGCTAGACCAGATACCCCAAGAGGATGAGTAGCAACGTCTTGTGCCAGGGGCCCAGGAATCCCAGAAGAGACGACGAGCTGCTTGCAATAAGTCACTGACGTCCCAGGATCCCCTGAAAGAGACCAAGCCACCAGATGTAGATGATCCAGGAGAATGAGGGGATGGAGGTCCCCTTTCGTGTTTGTCAGAAGGTCCAGAAAGGAATGGAGTAGAAGAGGATCCTGATATGAGAGTCACAGAAGTTCAGGGAACCAGGGTTGACTCAGCCAGAGGGGGGTTATGAGTGAGATCATGGACCTCTGTGAACGGAGATGACGAAATACCCTGGTGATCATTGCTAAAGGAGGGAATGCATATGCCCCCATCGGGGACCAATCTTGAAGGAATGCATCCACCGCTCTGAAGTTTGTATCCAGAAGCCAGCTGAAATAATCTGGTAGTTGATGGTTCACTTGAGAGGCAAAGAGATCCAGAACCAGAGGACCTCTGCGACTCAGCAGCTGAAGAAAAATCGACCGATTCAACATCTAGTCGCTGGCGTTCCTCCAGTGTCGGGAAAAACAATCCGCTTCCAGATTGATGTCTCCTGGCAAATACTCCGCTTGTTCCTCTGAAGGCAAAATTGGTAAATGTCTTTGGTCACCTCTGACAAATCCTTGGAGAGAGCTCCACCCAGCTGATTGATGTATTGGACTGCTGAGACATTGTCCATGCAAAGTAAAATACAGCAATCTGTCAGACTCTTGGCAAAACTGCGAATGGCGAAAGAACCCCGCTATCAATTCCAGTGAATTTATATGGTGTCATGTCCCTCGCCGTCCTTGCCAGTAGCTCTACTGGCTTCAGGACGGCTGGGCGCATGCGCGCGTCCTCGCGCATGCGCAGTAGCGAGGTCTGACGTCGGTCGTCGCACCGACGTCATTCACTGGGCGCCCGGCGTCCCTTTAAAACTGGCGGCAACCGGGACTCGGCGCTCAGTTGTCGCTTGAGTCCCGGGCGGTCTACTTGCCGCAGTTTCGCCTCCCAGCTCTTCCTGCTTCCAGCCTGCGTTTAGGCTCTGCATACTTCAGCCCAGCCTTCTCCTGCAATCCTCCAGTCCAGCCAGCTTTCTCCTGGGGTCTTCCAGCCAGCCTTCTCCTGGGGTCCACAAGCCAGTCTTCACCTGGGGTCCTCCTGCCAGCCTTCACCTGTGGTTCTCCAGCCAGCTCTCTCCTGTGGTCCTCCAGCCCAGTCTGCTCCTTTTGTTCCTCCAGCCAGCCTTCTCCTGGGGTCCTCCTATCCAACCTGCATCTTCTGCCAAGCTGCCACTCTACAGACCTTCCTCTTGGACCTTGTATTGGATCTCAGGTACTGACCTCTGGCTTGCTACACTGGACTTGCATTATCTCAGCCTGCCCTGACCTCTGGCTTGTTACACTGGACTTGCATTATCTCAGCCTGTACTGACCTCTGGCTTGTTACACTGGACTTGCATTATCTCAGCCTGCCCTGACCTCTGGCTCGTTACACTGGACTTGCATTATCTCAGCCTGCCCTGACCTCTGGCTTGTTACACTGGACTTGCATTATCTCAGCCTGCCCTGACCTCTGGCTTGTTACACTGGACTTGCATTATCTCAGCCTGCCCTGACCTCTGGCTTGTTACACTGGACTTGCATTATCTCAGCCTGCCCTGACCTCTGGCTTGTTACACTGGACTTGCATCATCTCAGCCTGCCCTGACCTCTGGCTTGTTACACTGGACTTGCATTATCTCAGCCTGCCCTGACCTCTGGCTTATTACTCTGGACTTGCTTTATCTCAGCCTGACCTGACCTCTGGCTTGTTCTACTGGACTTGCATTATCTAAATAAAGCTACCCTTGGCCTATCTACTGTTTCCCTGCATTCTGGGTTCCTTATTCGCTTATCTTAGATTATATAGCTTCCTGCTAATCTCTGGGTGGCTCCTCCCACCCAGAGATAGGCTTCAGTAAGCTTACATCCTTACAGTAACAACTGAGCCACAAAATTGTTATGGAACCCGCGGGGTTGCTCGAAGCTTTAAATACCCTGGGTAGTCGGATAGCTGCTCTCACTGCTTCTGTACAGGAATTACAGGCCAACCAAACACATCTCCAACAGCAACTACAGGACCTTCAACCAAGTTTAACCCAAGCAGCAGGTGGTTCTACACCACCCCTTCCTAGCCTTGAGATGAACTCTGCTCCAGAACCTCGTGTTCCCCTGCCTGAAAGATTTTATGGGGATAGAGCCCGGTACAGGTCCTTCATCACTGCATGTGAGTTACTGTTCTCAATCAACCCACGTACCTATGCCTCTGACTTCACCAAAGTACGTACTACCATCACATTGTTAGGAGGAGAACCACAGGGCTGGTCCCATCACCTCTTACAGACCAACAGTCCTGTATTAACTACATGGCAGGCTTTCCGGCAGGCTATGGATTCATTATATGATGACCCTTTTAAAACGGCCTCAGCTCAGGTAGCATTAAGGTCCCTAACTCAAGGGAGACGCCCAGTTGAGGACTACGTTGCTGACTTCCGTCGTCTGTCAATTGATTCAAAGTGGAATGAAGCTGCGCTCATGGATCAATTTCGTCTAGGCCTATCTGAAAGCCTGAAGGACGAACTGGTTAGAGTACCTATACCAGTTACACTAGACGAGATCACTCATCTCTCCATACAAATTGACCGCCGCTTGAGAGAACGGCGGCGTGAACGCTCTGCTACTTCTTCTCCTCCCCATCGTACTCCAGCTTCATCTCAACCACCTGCTACTGTCACCACCACAGAGGAGCCTATGCAGCTGGGTGTTCTACGGGGACCTCTATCTAAAGCTGAACGAGACCGTAGACGACTTCTAAATCTTTGCCTCTATTGTGGAAAAGGGGGTCACCATCTCAGGACTTGTGATACCAGACCACGGCCTTCCCAAGGTAGGCATTTTTTACCTGCAACATCATCCGCTCCTATTCTGTTGCCCACTTCTTCTTACATATCCCTCTCTGTTATTCTACAGTGGAACACACAGCAGAGTGAGGTGTCGGCCATCATAGATTCCGGAGCCAGTAGTTGTTTCCTGAGCCAGGAGACAGCTCTATCCTTGGGCATACCCATCAAACGCAAAACCCAACCGTTCACGCTTCAGATGGCGGATGCAAGCTACCTACAGTCAGGTCCCATTCTTTATGAAACTTTACCTCTGTATCTTCTCACTGCTGTAAATCATAGAGAAGAAATTAAATTTGAAGTTGTTCCATCTCTTTTGTTTCCTCTTATTTTGGGTCTCCCATGGCTACATCAGCGCTCTAGCTGACTGCAGGAAAATCTGGTCCTGGGACCGGTGGAGGCTCTTCAGCAGAGCTGAAATAGCAATATTTAAAAATAAATACTTCATTGGAACAGTCTACAAAGTGTGTTTGCAAACAATGCACACTTTGTAGACTGTTCCAGTGAAAAATTTATTTTTAAATATTGCTATTTTGCCTCTGCTGAAGAGCCTTTGTCGGTCCCGGGACCAGATACTCCTGCAGTCAGCTAGAGTGCAAATGTTATTTTATTTCCCAAAGGCATAGTATAACAGTGGTATGATGGTGCCTGTGTTGGTGGAGTGTGGAGAAACAATCAGTTGAACAGGGAATTTTTTTTTCGGGGGGGGGGTTGTTGACTGGGATTGAGGGGACAGTTTCCCTGACATCAGCGCTGTAGCTGACTGCAGGAGAATCTGGTCCTGGGACCGGCAAAGGCTCTTCAGCAGAGCCGAAATAGCAATATTGAAAAGAAATACTGGTACCTGATTTGCAAACACACTTTGTAGACTGTTCCAATGAAGTATTTCTTTTTAAATATTGCTATTTCAGCTCTGATGAAGAGCCTCCACTGGTCCCAGGACCAGATTTTCCTGCAGTCAGCTAGAGTACTGATGTCAGGGAAAGGGGAGGAAGGGGGGGGGACTTTATCTGTGAATATCTCTCAAACCATAAAAGTTTGAGAGATGGCACTGACATCATCTGAGCTATTTTTTTAATGGCTACAGGATTCGTTTTTTTTTTAAATTGTGCAATACTATCCCTTTAACTTACACTATGTGAGGATCTTGTACAAAGCTGGAGCATGTCTGTGTTGTCATTATGGTAAGATTCCTCAACTATACTCCTCATTTTTTTTTCTGCAATAAATATATATGTGGTAGAATTTCACTAATTCCTGTCCCTATGCAGCTCACCAGCATGGTTGCTTGTCACTGACTCAAGAAACAGAACTGGACCAGTACTGTAGGTAACACAATCTTTATTAAGATATACAACGTACAGAATGATACGGCAACAGCAAGAACACAATACAATATAGATGATGTCAGGAAGGATAGTGCTGCTGTAGTGGTACCGAACTGAACCCCAGAAGGCAAGCAGGAGATAAGCCACCTCAGTTCCGCACCTGAGTATCTACTACAGGTCCACACCTGTGCAGACAATGTTCCTACTTAAGGCTACTGAGCTACAGGTCTGCACCTGCATAGACAACATTCCCGAGTAGGCTAACTGCACTACAGGTCCACACCTGAACACTGCAGTAAATGGACAGAAGCAAGGAGAAGTCTGCCAGAGCCACCAAGAGCACCCAACAGGTTATCCACTGGAGCATTGGTATGCTGGGTCCTCAGTGGACAACCCCAGGTAACAGCAAGGTGGGTAGTCAGACAAGCCAGAACATACACAGAGCAAATCGTAAACCAGAGCTGCAAGTCTGCACCAGATTGGTTATCGGACTAGCCAGGGTCATATACAGAGCGGGTAGTCAGACAGAGCCACAGGTCAGCACCAGGACGGATGGTCAGCCAGGCCAAAGGTCATACACAGATGAGGTAGACTACCAGAGCCGCAGGTCCACATCAGAAGGAATGTCAGCCTAAGCCAGGGTCATACACAAAGCGTGTAGTCAGACAAACCAAAGGTTGGCACCAGAAAGGGTAGTCAGACGAACCAGGTCATGCACAAATACAAGCCAACTGCACTGGACACCACGAAAGGGCGACTGAGCATAGTGTCCAGGCAGTATTTAAGGCTTTGGAACAAGCAAGAGGAGGAGTCATAAATGTGTACTGTTCCTTTAAATGGAGCGCATGTCCATGCCCTTGGATGTGCGCCCATATCTGTACAGTCCCGCGCCGGAACCCAGCCCTAGATTGAGCCGCCAGTTCCATGCGGCTGGAGCCGCCAAACAACAGTGCGGGTGAAGCAGCCAGGTCATACTGCGGCTGGAGCCGACAGAGGAAGCCGCGGTCAGTTTGAGCAGCCGACGCAAAGTACGATAACATTGCTTCCCCGAAAGGATTTCAGCAGCTCACATTCATCTCACATTTGTTGTCATTGGCCAGGTGATAAAGAGGCTCCCTCCAAAGCCTTCCAGTTTTGCATGGTGTACTTACTAATAGTCCATTTTCAGCTGGAGATGGGGCAGGTTGTTATACTCTTGTACAGAATATAGAGCATTGCGTGCACTGTAGAAGTGACTAAAATGGGAAGAGACTTTGCGGGCATTAGTAAGCATCTCTTAGGATTTTGGATTCTACCAGGAATCTAGTCACAACTAAATTTAGAGCATGGGCAAAGCAGGGCACAATTACCATGTCACTTATCATATACTTGTACATTGTGATAAGATCTCCCCTTAGTCATCTTTTTTCCACCGTAAATAATCAAGTTTGTCTAGTCGTTCCTCATACGTCAAGTCCTCCATTCCTTTAATTCATTTTGTTGCTCTTTGCTGTACTCTCTCCAGCTCTAGAATATTCATTTTCAGATCTGGTGCCCAAACTGCACTGAATATTCAAGGTGAGGTCTTATCAATGATTTGTACAATGTGAAAATTATATTATCCGCTCTTTCTTCAATACCCCTTTTTATGCAAGATAGGACTTTGTTTGCTTTTGCTACTGCTATCTGATACTGGTCACTGTTTCCAAGTTTGTAATTCCCAGGTCTTTCTCTATCAACAAGTCCCCTACAATGATTCCATTTAGTTTGTAATTAGCAATGGGATTTTTTCTTCCCAAATGCATGACTTTACACTTTCACACATTAAACTTCATATTCCATTAGTTCGCCCAATCTGCCATTTTATGTAAATCTCTGTGTAGAGAACAAATATCCTGTTCTGAATATTTTACCCTGCATAATTTAGTGTCATCTGCACATATTGATATTTTGCTTTCTATATCTATTAATAAACATGTTAATAGGCAGTGGACCAAGTACTAAACCCTGAGGTACTCTACTCTTAACCTGTATTGGAGAATTGTCCATTTACAACTAGTATGTGTGGAAAAACTGCATCTTTTGTGGGATTTCATGCAGTCCTGTTTTTTTGCACCTCTCTCTTTTTAGGCAAATGTTTTCATCCACCCTTACCGAATATTTCATAGTATCAAGTTATATCATTGTATGCAACATGCAGTGGTCAGCACCTTATGAAGCTGCAGTTATAATCCAGGAAAAACAGCCATGAATGGGGCAGGTATTTAATGGTAAAGTGGAACAAGTCTGGGGCAAATGTTCCACTCAAATCAAAAGGAATGTGTATGTGTCTCCATTTTGTGTGAGAATGCTACCTCACTAGTCTTTATAAATATAACCCAATGTACTTAGCTTGTACCAATGCTTACCAGGTGCAAACTCAGGATTGCCAAAGAATGGTTTGAAAAAATACAAGTATGCAATAATAAAATACTAAGAATTTTCTTTGAGTCTTTCTCTATTCAGAAGTCATTGTAGTTTCCTTTTCACAAAAATTGAGGTGGCCAATCTGCCAGTGGTCATCAGAGGATAATGGGAATAATAGTCCAACAACAGGAGGAGGGAAACAAGCTTTCACTATTGGTATAGACATATCTACAAGAGCAGAAACATTCCTAGTTACAGGGATGCTAAAAAAATATAGTGTTAGCAGACCTCTTCCCTGCCTCTGATACACAGGGCATTGCCATTGGCTGCAGGAGGAAGGTCCTGTAAGCCCAATTGAAGGAAGCGGGCGGCAGGGCGGCAAGTGCAAGAAGTTTCGCCTTCTCTTCGGCAGTTCACTTGCACAAAAGTAAGGTTTGTCTTCAAAGCGGAGTGCTGGGGGAGGGAGGGAAGAGGTCTGCTAACACTATATTTTTTTCATTGTAAAAACTCTTGTGTATAATACGCACACCCCACTTCACATAAGGTGAAGTGGACTAAAATTGTGAGTATTATACCCGAGATTTTACGGTATTTATGTTTGCTTCATACACCACTCAGCTGATTTATTTTATTTCCAGTAGTCTGTCTTTTTGTATATACAAGAAGCCTCTCTGGAGTTCTTTGATTTCACATTTCTGGAAGAAAACAAACAATATCCACAGCTACAGTCTTGACATATCTTAGAGAAATAAGTGTATGCTCTCTTATTGATACACAGCTGTATCATGAAATTGTCAATAGTTTGCCAAAAACCAGACTACAAAATGTGACTATTAACCTTTGACTAACTGTGCTAGCAAAATTACCATCTGCCACGTTAACCTTGGCCCAAAGACTTTTCCTTGTATTAAACTGAGATGATTTGTGATAATTTAAGTGACTGAAAGAATATAGGCTCTTTAAAGGGACAGTACATTTTATATATAAACAACCACTTCATACTAAGTATGGCATGGGTACTCCTGCTCCTGCTCTCAGCCTCAAACTCCTGGGTTGCTTCCATAGTCCTCATTGTGCCACCAATAAATAAAGGTTGTTTCTAAAAACAAAAGATTTATAATAGAAACAAATAACTAGCACATCATAAGACAGTGTTCAATTATTTTTAAACGTTACTGAATGTATCTTAAAGTGACAGGTTCAGTTTAACGTCTACTACCCCTGTTCCTGAAGGGCAAATATATACATAAAAAGTGGAGCAATTGTGAGGCAAAACAATTGTACCATAAGTTACAAATGAAAGCCCACATTTATTAACCCTTTTAGTGCCAGTTAGGTATACATCACACGGACACTAAAAGAATTATAATAGGGCTTTTAAAACCTTGGATGGAAGAGAGTTTTCCAATGTGTTGGAGTCCTATCTAGTTTTCAAAGTGTTCATTTTATAGATATAGTGCAATTGGTTTGCTCCAGAATTGTTGCAGTTTTTTCTCTATATGCATGCCCTCATGTATTCATTTCCCTGGCACCACAAATTGGTCTCTGCCTGATTTGAGCAATGTCTAGGGGAAGGAATACATTTTCTGTTCAGCTCTATGTTCAAAAGAAAACATCAGTTCTGGACAAGCGAACTGCTTTATTGGAAACAAGTAAACATTTCCATATATCTAAAACTGAATCTTAATCCCTTGAAAACTAGCAAGATCTCCAACTCACTAAAAAGACATATGATTGAAACCTTATTAGCATTCAAGGGATTAAAAGCCTTAGTTAAATTAATGTGAATTTTAGAAATTGTTATCCTAGAATTTCTGTATTTACTTTTGAATATAGGGCCCTAAGATAAACCTTTAGTTTTCTGTAAGCAAAGTGCGAAAAAACAGTTGAACCCCTCATGTCCCTGTGATGTGTGAGGCCTGTGGGGTTACATGAACATTACAGTCAATACATCTGCCAGGGATTTTTTCCAGCAAAAGTCCTTTGAACTTACCGTTGCCATCTATTGGTTGAGACTTGTTTGGGAAACACAGCTATTATCTAAGTACTGTGAAATCACAGATGCCATCTATTGGTTGATGACATGGATAGCAGCATTTCACCTATGCCATCTGTTGGTTGAGCCCATGGAAGCCCAAGTAGTATCCTGTTTTGTGAACTGCCATCTATTGGCTGATGCCATACATAGCAGTCTTGCCTGTTAGTCCAATACTAGAGGCCAATAGGCAGGCAGTATGCAAATCTGATACTGTTTCCAGTTCTGTATCTCCAGCCTGCACTGCTTTAATTCTATCACCCATCCTGCACCCCGCTTATATGATATCTGATTGTTTGTTATAGGTTTTGTATTCAGTGTATTATGGTATATTGTCTGTATGCATGTAATGTCACCCTAAGTTAGCTGTAGGCTGTAAAAAGCCAGACAGTGTATTCCAATAAACTTAGAGGTCTGTTTTTCTTCTCCAGGAATAGGTGTTTGGGTTTTGTTTCTGGGTGGAGGTTAAGCTTGGAGGGTCTGTGTAGCTGTAAAGTAGGGCTGTTAGTGCCTGCCTGGCAAAGAGGTCAGAGGAAAATACCTGCTTTGCAGTGAGGGGGAAAGGGTAGTGCCTGCCTTGTGGGAGTGTCAGAGCAGAAGGAATGATACTTGCTGTATAGTGACAGAGTAGAGGGATTAGTGTAAGCCAGAACTTGTTGCTGACTGATAAATATGGATCTGGAGCCTTGAATAGCTGAGGCCCAAGCTCCACAGCACAGAACAGGGACCCCATTTAGACAGAGGATGCAAGAGAGACTGGCTTACCTGACCCAACCCATCTCTGATGTCAACATGGTGTAGGTAATGTGGCATGCTCGGGCAGTGCTAGACCATGAAAGAGACCTAAGGGTCAGTGGCAGACCCCTGCCTAAGGCTGGTTCCAGCAGAAGCAATGGCATGGTAATCAATCTTAATGTAATCCACCAGACCTTGAAAGATCAGGAGGAACTGCTGTATCAGAGAGAGTGGACACGGGAGATGACCTGATCAGATGGAGAAACAGCGCTCCCGAACATGGTAGCTGTGGAGGCAGAGGTGAACCTCAGACAGGGATGCCAGATAGCCAGTATGGGTCCCCACCCAGGCAAAGAGATTCCTGACAAGTCCTACTGTGAGGAAACCAGTGAGGTTGTAGAGAGACTGCTATCCAGAAGTATCTTGGAAATGGAGGATAGAAGCCAATGAGAGGATGCTGTTTCCCAACAGCCCCAGTAGGACAAGGAGGTAGAGGATCCAGAAGTATATGGCTAAGCAGTGCAAGGTGTCATAGAGAGGGCTGCAGTTTTTCCAGAATGGTGGCTGTGGAGCAGGCAGCCATACGCCCCATCCACCCATCGACAGCAGAGTGCAGTGCTCTGTATTTTTGTGTTCACCCCTTGGAAGGGGTCCCAGAGCAGAGGCCACACCTGTGATATTTTGGAAGCATCCAGCACAGCGGAGCTGGGCTCCAGCCTTGGCACCTTGGCACAAACCCTCTTCTTTGATTTGGAAGCCGTCGGGCTCCAGGCACCCAAGTTGGAGGGTAGCCCAAGGGATTGGGACATCTCATCTGCTACCCCAGGGCGGGGGCCCACCAACACATGTATCCTGGGGCCTCTAGTTTATTACCCACATGACCCTTTCCCCCCAAGGAACTACTTGGGCTTCTGCTGCTCCTTGAACTTTAAAGTTTTGGCTAGAGTGGTGGGATCCATTTTGCTTTGCCCAAAGAACTGTTAGTTTGGTACCCTTGAACAAAGGGGGTGGGATAGGATGGTGTGCTTAGTGCCTATCTGAAAAAACTTGCCCTTATTCCAGACTGTGGGACCCTGCAAGATGGGCACTCTGGGCCTACAGGCAGGACTTAGTGACAATTGTGGTTTAACCCCCTGTAAAATGTGTGAGTTTGTGGGAGACTGCCCATTGCTCACTTATTTGGGTGAGGGGGAGATGTGTGAAGAAAAAAGTTAACCTCTCAAGTCCCTGTGATGTGTGAAGCCTGTGGGGTTACATGGACATTACAGGCAAAATATTTGTCATGGACGTACTCCTTTGAACTCACTGTTGCCAGCTATTGGTTGAGACTTGATTGGAAATGTAGTTAATATATTAAGTACTGTGAACTCATGGGTGCCATCTATTGGTTGATGCCGTGCATAGCAGTATTGCACCTATGCCATCTATTGGTTGATCCCTGTTATGGAAGCCCAGGTATTATCCTGTTCTGCGAGCTGCCATCTATTGTTTGATGCCGTATATAGCAGTCTTGCTTGTGAGTCCAATGATAGGGTTCAATAGCCCGGAAGTATGCAAATCCAATACTGTTTCCAGTTCTGTATCACCAGCCTGTACTGCCTTAATTCTATCACCCATCCTACACCCCACTAATATGATATTCGGTTGTGTTTGTTATAGGTTTTTTTATTCTGTGTATTATGGTATTTTGTTTATAAGCATGTGGAGTCACCCTAAGTTATATGTAGGCTGCGAAAGGCCAGGCAGTTAATTCAAATAGTTTTTGAAAGACCTCTTGTGGCAGCTGAGCTCCCTCTCTGTCTCTGGCACTCTAGTAGCGCAGAGCGTTAGAAGATGACATCATCTCCCAATGCTCTGCATTACTGGAGAGAAGATTGCATGGGAGCTCTGAGCTACTAATAGAGGTCTGTGCAGAAGAAGGCACAGCCCTCTCCTGCCATGCTGCTGGACCACCAAGGAGGTAGGAGACCAAGGCTATGCCCAATGAAAGGTTACATTTGTTATGCCGTTCTATAACTTGTTGCACTGTCAGGATATGGTCCATTGTACTGAAAATGCTCCAGAAGTCTGATTGTTCTTTAAATTGTGCTGCGTTAATTATTGTTTCCATTCTTCTTCATAGTACCTTTGTGACATACTGGGCATTCCCTTGTTTTATTCAGTAAGATAAACCCTGCAAAATACATATTTTCTGTATTAACCCCTTAACGACACGCGGCGTGGTCACTTAAGGACCACGGAGCATTTTTTTTTTTAAATTTACAGTTCCGTGAATCCCATGACAGTCATAGGATGTCATGGGTCGTGAAATTTTATTTTAAGGGACAAGATCATTTTATTCATGCTATAAATCTATAATAAAATATTTTTGTGTGAAAAACTGAGTTTTCCATGGCAAAAGTATATTTCGTATGATTAAATCAATGTTAAGTGCCTTAACTAGTTATATAGACACGGCTGTTTTTGGAGTACAACTGTCACCTTGAATTAGGCATTATCCTAACCTTGGTGAAGAGGTAATCTAAATTTTAATAATGACAGGAGGCGACTATTTGCTTTACTTTCTTTACTTCAGCTCCATAGCTGCAATACAAACGGAAACAACCAATCAGAAAAAGGCAAAATGCATAAATAGCCCTGTAGGACTGATCCACTTCCTCTTTCTTGAAGCGAATAGAAACAGGAAAAACTCAAAAGAATACTCATCATGAAGAATCATCACGGACACAATCCAAAGTGAAGATGTTGATGCTGAAAAACAGGCATATCAGGAACAGAGATGCACTGAAGCCGACCTGTAGACATTAATCATCCTATAAGACTTACCTTGATCATATAAGTGGGAGAGGAAATAAATTATGAAATGAACAGGGGCCATAAAGGGATCGATACTCCATCCCATGCACCAGCTAGACCAGATACCCCAAGAGGATGAGTAGCAACGTCTTGTGCCAGGGGCCCAGGAATCCCAGAAGAGACGACGAGCTGCTTGCAATAAGTCACTGACGTCCCAGGATCCCCTGAAAGAGACCAAGCCACCAGATGTAGATGATCCAGGAGAATGAGGGGATGGAGGTCCCCTTTCGTGTTTGTCAGAAGGTCCAGAAAGGAATGGAGTAGAAGAGGATCCTGATATGAGAGTCACAGAAGTTCAGGGAACCAGGGTTGACTCAGCCAGAGGGGGGTTATGAGTGAGATCATGGACCTCTGTGAACGGAGATGACGAAATACCCTGGTGATCATTGCTAAAGGAGGGAATGCATATGCCCCCATCGGGGACCAATCTTGAAGGAATGCATCCACCGCTCTGAAGTTTGTATCCAGAAGCCAGCTGAAATAATCTGGTAGTTGATGGTTCACTTGAGAGGCAAAGAGATCCAGAACCAGAGGACCTCTGCGACTCAGCAGCTGAAGAAAAATCGACCGATTCAACATCTAGTCGCTGGCGTTCCTCCAGTGTCGGGAAAAACAATCCGCTTCCAGATTGATGTCTCCTGGCAAATACTCCGCTTGTTCCTCTGAAGGCAAAATTGGTAAATGTCTTTGGTCACCTCTGACAAATCCTTGGAGAGAGCTCCACCCAGCTGATTGATGTATTGGACTGCTGAGACATTGTCCATGCAAAGTAAAATACAGCAATCTGTCAGACTCTTGGCAAAACTGCGAATGGCGAAAGAACCCCGCTATCAATTCCAGTGAATTTATATGGTGTCATGTCCCTCGCCGTCCTTGCCAGTAGCTCTACTGGCTTCAGGACGGCTGGGCGCATGCGCGCGTCCTCGCGCATGCGCAGTAGCGAGGTCTGACGTCGGTCGTCGCACCGACGTCATTCACTGGGCGCCCGGCGTCCCTTTAAAACTGGCGGCAACCGGGACTCGGCGCTCAGTTGTCGCTTGAGTCCCGGGCGGTCTACTTGCCGCAGTTTCGCCTCCCAGCTCTTCCTGCTTCCAGCCTGCATTTAGGCTCTGCATACTTCAGCCCAGCCTTCTCCTGCAATCCTCCAGTCCAGCCAGCTTTCTCCTGGGGTCTTCCAGCCAGCCTTCTCCTGGGGTCCACAAGCCAGTCTTCACCTGGGGTCCTCCTGCCAGCCTTCACCTGTGGTTCTCCAGCCAGCTCTCTCCTGTGGTCCTCCAGCCCAGTCTGCTCCTTTTGTTCCTCCAGCCAGCCTTCTCCTGGGGTCCTCCTATCCAACCTGCATCTTCTGCCAAGCTGCCACTCTACAGACCTTCCTCTTGGACCTTGTATTGGATCTCAGGTACTGACCTCTGGCTTGCTACACTGGACTTGCATTATCTCAGCCTGCCCTGACCTCTGGCTTGTTACACTGGACTTGCATTATCTCAGCCTGTACTGACCTCTGGCTTGTTACACTGGACTTGCATTATCTCAGCCTGCCCTGACCTCTGGCTCGTTACACTGGACTTGCATTATCTCAGCCTGCCCTGACCTCTGGCTTGTTACACTGGACTTGCATTATCTCAGCCTGCCCTGACCTCTGGCTTGTTACACTGGACTTGCATTATCTCAGCCTGCCCTGACCTCTGGCTTGTTACACTGGACTTGCATTATCTCAGCCTGCCCTGACCTCTGGCTTGTTACACTGGACTTGCATCATCTCAGCCTGCCCTGACCTCTGGCTTGTTACACTGGACTTGCATTATCTCAGCCTGCCCTGACCTCTGGCTTATTACTCTGGACTTGCTTTATCTCAGCCTGACCTGACCTCTGGCTTGTTCTACTGGACTTGCATTATCTAAATAAAGCTACCCTTGGCCTATCTACTGTTTCCCTGCATTCTGGGTTCCTTATTCGCTTATCTTAGATTATATAGCTTCCTGCTAATCTCTGGGTGGCTCCTCCCACCCAGAGATAGGCTTCAGTAAGCTTACATCCTTACAGTAACAACTGAGCCACAAAATTGTTATGGAACCCGCGGGGTTGCTCGAAGCTTTAAATACCCTGGGTAGTCGGATAGCTGCTCTCACTGCTTCTGTACAGGAATTACAGGCCAACCAAACACATCTCCAACAGCAACTACAGGACCTTCAACCAAGTTTAACCCAAGCAGCAGGTGGTTCTACACCACCCCTTCCTAGCCTTGAGATGAACTCTGCTCCAGAACCTCGTGTTCCCCTGCCTGAAAGATTTTATGGGGATAGAGCCCGGTACAGGTCCTTCATCACTGCATGTGAGTTACTGTTCTCAATCAACCCACGTACCTATGCCTCTGACTTCACCAAAGTACGTACTACCATCACATTGTTAGGAGGAGAACCACAGGGCTGGTCCCATCACCTCTTACAGACCAACAGTCCTGTATTAACTACATGGCAGGCTTTCCGGCAGGCTATGGATTCATTATATGATGACCCTTTTAAAACGGCCTCAGCTCAGGTAGCATTAAGGTCCCTAACTCAAGGGAGACGCCCAGTTGAGGACTACGTTGCTGACTTCCGTCGTCTGTCAATTGATTCAAAGTGGAATGAAGCTGCGCTCATGGATCAATTTCGTCTAGGCCTATCTGAAAGCCTGAAGGACGAACTGGTTAGAGTACCTATACCAGTTACACTAGACGAGATCACTCATCTCTCCATACAAATTGACCGCCGCTTGAGAGAACGGCGGCGTGAACGCTCTGCTACTTCTTCTCCTCCCCATCGTACTCCAGCTTCATCTCAACCACCTGCTACTGTCACCACCACAGAGGAGCCTATGCAGCTGGGTGTTCTACGGGGACCTCTATCTAAAGCTGAACGAGACCGTAGACGACTTCTAAATCTTTGCCTCTATTGTGGAAAAGGGGGTCACCATCTCAGGACTTGTGATACCAGACCACGGCCTTCCCAAGGTAGGCATTTTTTACCTGCAACATCATCCGCTCCTATTCTGTTGCCCACTTCTTCTTACATATCCCTCTCTGTTATTCTACAGTGGAACACACAGCAGAGTGAGGTGTCGGCCATCATAGATTCCGGAGCCAGTAGTTGTTTCCTGAGCCAGGAGACAGCTCTATCCTTGGGCATACCCATCAAACGCAAAACCCAACCGTTCACGCTTCAGATGGCGGATGCAAGCTACCTACAGTCAGGTCCCATTCTTTATGAAACTTTACCTCTGTATCTTCTCACTGCTGTAAATCATAGAGAAGAAATTAAATTTGAAGTTGTTCCATCTCTTTTGTTTCCTCTTATTTTGGGTCTCCCATGGCTACAAATTCACGACCCCCATATTGAGTGGTCTTCCAAGACTGTAACCTTTCTTTCCACCCACTGTAGAGAAAAATGTCTTATCAAAACAGAGCCTAAACTGTTGACCTGTGTTACAACGTCAACCATACCCATGGTCTATCAGGACTTCTCAGATGTGTTTGATAAAAAAGGGGCTGACCTTCTTCCACCTCATAGACCATGTGATTGTCCTATCGAACTTCTCTCTGGATCTACTATACCCTATGGACATATATATCCTCTATCCGGACCAGAACTGCAACATCTTAGAGAGTACATCTCTGAAAATCTGGAGAAAGGATTTATTCGACCTTCCACTTCTCCAGCTGGAGCCGGGATTTTCTTTGTACCCAAGAAAGACGGTGGTCTACGCCCCTGCGTAGACTATCGGGAACTCAATGCCATTACCATTAAAAATCGCTATCCGTTACCACTGATCCCAGAATTGTTTGAACGCATGTCAACTGCAAAGATCTTCACAAAAATCGATCTACGAGGAGCATATAACCTGGTTCGCATCCGCAAGGGAGACGAATGGAAGACCGCCTTCCGAACCAGATATGGACACTTTGAATACACCGTGATGCCCTTCGGGTTATGTAACGCTCCTGCAACATTTCAGCATTTCGTAAATGATGTTTTTCGGGATCTTCTGGACCAGTTTGTTGTCATTTACTTAGATGACATTCTTGTCTTCTCACATTCACTACAAGAACATCGCAGTCATGTCAGGAGAGTGTTAACTAGGCTTCGTACACATGGTTTGTACGCTAAATTGGAGAAATGTTCTTTTGAAGTGTCTAAGATCAAATTCCTAGGTTTCCTTGTTTCCCCAGGGCAGTTAGAGATGGATCCTCGTAAGATAACAGCTATACTGAAGTGGCCCATACCATCTGACAAGAAGGCAATTCAGAGGTTCATTGGCTTTGCCAACTTCTACCGACGCTTTATCCGGGATTTCTCAAAATGTATTTCACCACTCACATGTTTAACCAAGAAGGATGCCAGTTTTCACTGGACTCCTGAAGCTCAACAAGCTTTTGACCGTTTAAAACTTCACTTTACGCAAGCACCTATTCTACAACAACCTGATGTCAATAAATCTTTCTTTTTAGAAGTTGATGCTTCTAATATCGCTACAGGGGCAGTACTGTCACAACATATGGGCATTAAAGATCGTTTACATCCAGTAGCCTTCTACTCCAGGCGTCTCACACCTGCCGAGCAAAATTATGATGTGGGAGACAAGGAATTGTTCGCTATTAAATGCGCCTTGGAGGAATGGAGACACTTATTAGAGGGTTCAGAGTATCCTATTACAATATATGCAGATCACAGAAATCTAGAATATCTCCAATCAGCCCGCAGACTACGACCCCGTCAAGCCAGATGGGCAATGTTCTTTGCACGATTCCAACTACACATCACCTACAGACCGGGCTCAAAAAATTTGAAAGCAGATGCTTTATCCAGGATGTATACGGTACCTTCCAATACTACTACACTTCCTGATACAATTTTGCAACCACGTCAATTCCTCCTTGTCACCACCAACTTACTGGAACGTATCAAACAAGCCACCACTCCTTCTCCTCGTTTGATACAACTATACGCCTTAACCTTCACTGATGGCCTATTGTATAAGCAAGATACAGTTTTTGTCCCTGAATCTGTCCGTCAAGAGACTCTTCACCAGTTTCACGATCTTCCTGTTGCAGGCCATGGGGGAATCCAAAAGACCTTAGAAGCCATTCAGCGGTATTTCTGGTGGCCAAACTTAAAGCAGGACGTCAATCACTACGTATCCTCTTGTGACACTTGTGCCAGAGCTAAAAGCCAACACACCAAACCATCCGGTTTGCTCCATCCTTTACCCATACCTTCTGGTCCTTGGAGAGATGTAACAATTGATTTCATTGTGGATTTACCAGGTTCAAACCAACATAATACCATTATGGTCGTAGTAGACCGATTTACTAAGATGGCTCATTTCATCCCAAGCAAAGGTCTACCTTCAGCCAGCCGAACCGCTTCTTTGTATCTGCAGGAAATCTTCCGTCTTCATGGAGTACCACAATCCATTACTTCAGACAGAGGTTCCCAATTCACATCAAAATTCTGGAGAGCATTTTGTGCCGGTCTTCAAATTACCAGTAACCTATCTTCAGGATATCACCCACAAACAAATGGGCAGACAGAAAGGACCAATCAGACTTTGGAACAGTACTTACGTTGCTTCTCTTCTCACTTACAAGATAATTGGTACCACTTACTCCCCATGGCAGAATTTGCTTATAATAATCATTATCACAGTACCTTAAAAAACTCTCCTTTCTTGGCCAACTATGGATACCACCCGGCAGCTCTACCAGGACTCACCCCCATCACTCCAGTCCCAGAGGCTAATCAACGAATACAACAATTACAGCAGTCTCATCATGTGTTAAGTCAAATTCTGAGATCTGCACAGCAAGACTATAAACGTTATGCTGATAAACACCGACAGAGAGGACCTGAACTACAGATTGGGGATAAAGTATGGCTGTCCTCTTCACATGTTCGCCTTTCTTGTCCCACCAAAAAATTGGGACCTCGCTTCTTGGGACCTTTTTCTATCACTCAAGTCATTAATCCAGTAGCATATCGTCTGGCACTACCTACCTCATACCGGATTCACCCAACGTTCCACATCTCTCAATTGAAGAAATGGATTCCCAGCACGTTTCCTGGTCGAGAACCTTCTAGACCTCCTCCTGTTTCCATTACAGATCCTGATGAGTTCGAGGTCGAGGAGATTCTAGACTCTCGTTTTCGTCGG
Source organism: Rhinophrynus dorsalis (assembly GCA_037306005.1). NCBI lineage: Eukaryota > Metazoa > Chordata > Amphibia > Anura > Rhinophrynidae > Rhinophrynus > Rhinophrynus dorsalis. Next base: position 220,685,020 of record CM074724.1, on the reverse strand, counting down.
GGCCGTTTGGAATACCTGGTACATTGGAAGGGGTACGGCCCAGAAGACTGCTCCTGGGAACCCGCAGGCAACTTCAACACCATGGCCTGTATTTGTAACTTTCATCGGAGTCATCCAGACCGACCTGCTGACCTGACCACCCGGAGGTTGGTCGTAAAGGGGGGGAACTGTCATGTCCCTCGCCGTCCTTGCCAGTAGCTCTACTGGCTTCAGGACGGCTGGGCGCATGCGCGCGTCCTCGCGCATGCGCAGTAGCGAGGTCTGACGTCGGTCGTCGCACCGACGTCATTCACTGGGCGCCCGGCGTCCCTTTAAAACTGGCGGCAACCGGGACTCGGCGCTCAGTTGTCGCTTGAGTCCCGGGCGGTCTACTTGCCGCAGTTTCGCCTCCCAGCTCTTCCTGCTTCCAGCCTGCGTTTAGGCTCTGCATACTTCAGCCCAGCCTTCTCCTGCAATCCTCCAGTCCAGCCAGCTTTCTCCTGGGGTCTTCCAGCCAGCCTTCTCCTGGGGTCCACCAGACAGTCTTCACCTGGGGTCCTCCTGCCAGCCTTCACCTGTGGTTCTCCAGCCAGCTCTCTCCTGTGGTCCTCCAGCCCAGTCTGCTCCTTTTGTTCCTCCAGCCAGCCTTCTCCTGGGGTCCTCCTATCCAACCTGCATCTTCTGCCAAGCTGCCACTCTACAGACCTTCCTCTTGGACCTTGTATTGGATCTCAGGTACTGACCTCTGGCTTGCTACACTGGACTTGCATTATCTCAGCCTGCCCTGACCTCTGGCTTGTTACACTGGACTTGCATTATCTCAGCCTGTACTGACCTCTGGCTTGTTACACTGGACTTGCATTATCTCAGCCTGCCCTGACCTCTGGCTCGTTACACTGGACTTGCATTATCTCAGCCTGCCCTGACCTCTGGCTTGTTACACTGGACTTGCATTATCTCAGCCTGCCCTGACCTCTGGCTTGTTACACTGGACTTGCATTATCTCAGCCTGCCCTGACCTCTGGCTTGTTACACTGGACTTGCATTATCTCAGCCTGCCCTGACCTCTGGCTTGTTACACTGGACTTGCATCATCTCAGCCTGCCCTGACCTCTGGCTTGTTACACTGGACTTGCATTATCTCAGCCTGCCCTGACCTCTGGCTTATTACTCTGGACTTGCTTTATCTCAGCCTGACCTGACCTCTGGCTTGTTCTACTGGACTTGCATTATCTAAATAAAGCTACCCTTGGCCTATCTACTGTTTCCCTGCATTCTGGGTTCCTTATTCGCTTATCTTAGATTATATAGCTTCCTGCTAATCTCTGGGTGGCTCCTCCCACCCAGAGATAGGCTTCAGTAAGCTTACATCCTTACATATGGAGAGAATCTTCCAAACGAGACCAGTTGCCTCCTCTAGAGATACCTGAGCAAGACGCGCCCCAACCCCATAGGCTGGCATCGGAGTTGATAACTGAATCCGGGGTCATACTGAAGATAGCATGGCCGTTCAACGGCTGCATGTGGAGTAACCACCAATTGAGCTCAGATCAAACGTCTGACGAGAGGGGAATCAACTGATCATAAGAAGAGTCCTTCCAGAGGAATTGGGCTTTGAGGTGTTGCATCGCTCTGTAATAGAGGGGACCCGGAAAGATGGCCTGAATAGAAGAGGACGAGACCATCAATATGAACTAGAAGACACAAGGGAACCGCCGATAATTGGAGAACTCTCCAAAATTCCTTCCTGATGGACATAATTTTGGAGAGGGGCAGACAGAGACTGCAAGATACTGAATCCACCTAGAAGACGAGGAAGATTACAGTCTGTGCTGGGAGCAGAGCCGATTTGTCCCTGTTGATCACAAATCCCAGACTTTCCAGCAGAAGGATAGTGAAGTTTGTTTGAACGGACAACCAATCTTTGCTTGCATTGAACAACAAAATGTCGTCTAAGTATATGATACAGCAAATTCCTAATGATTGAAGATGAGCTATAACCGGTTTTAGGAGGTTAGTAAAACACCAGGGGGCTGAGCTGAGTCCGAACGGAAGGCAAGTGAATTGCCATGGTTCGTTGGATCACAGAAAATGGAGAAACTGATGACTCTCTTGGTGAAAGGAAACTGAGAGGTAAGAGTCCTTCAAGTCCAGACGAGTGACCCAATCGTTCCTCTGAATTGAGGGTCTTTAGATTGATCACTGGTCTGTACTCGCCCGACCTTTTTTGAACAAGGAAAACATTGCTGAAGAAGCCGTCTTCGTTCAAAGCCCTCTCGATTGCTCCCTTGTCCCAAAGGGAAACGAGTTCTTGAAATATGAGCCTTCGTTGAGCATCGGAACAAAAAGAGGGGAGTGGTTGGGTGCTTTGGTGGGGCTGTGACACAAACTCGATCTGGAAGCCTCGGACAGTTTGCAGGATCCACGTATCTCAGGAGATGGTCATCCAGTTCTGAAAGAAAAGGGGAGTCGGCCAGCAGAGGGAAAGGGGAAAGAAGGGTTTACAGCAATTTGACTCACCATTTGAGTGGAATCTGGAATGACCTCTGGCATGGTAAGCTCGGACTCTGCTAGAACCTCTCTGCTGTTGGAATTGAAGCATGGGTGCAGAAGATAGGTAGAACGCCTGAGAAGCATAAGGTGTGGGACCTGCTGGCCAGAAACAGCTGGAGACACGGCCTCGCTGTCTTCCAGCCCTTCCAAATACACCCCTTTGGGAGGGGGGTCTGAACACTTTCCTTAGAGATAATTGGGCTTTATTCAACAAAGAGAAGATGTTCACATGCTTCTGAAGTTGTTGAGGAAAGGTTTGCCAAAAAGCATTCCCTTGGCCGATGCGCCCAATTCCTTGTCACTGAGCTCTGCCAATTTTGGATCAATTCGCAGGAGAGCAGCCTTCCTACGTTCAGTTGAAAGTGCCACATTAGCATTGCCCACCAGGCAAATGCAACGTTGAATCTATTCTCTCACAGCATGAGCATCTAAGGTCTTGTTGGAAGAAAGGGCTGAATCCACTAGATACAAAATCTGGGCCATTGGACCTGTGATGTCCAGCAACTTGTCTTGAGCTAGCTTGAGGCCACGTTCCAGACCTTTGTGAGGATCTCTACCTGATTTGGCCATAAAGGTAATCATAGTTGGATAGAACTCTAGAGTGACAGCGACCTTGTCTGGAATGATAGGATATGGACATTCATTCCTCAATCTAGACCTAACCTCCTTCTCTAAGGGTTGTCTCAGCCATAAATGTAAGTATTGGGCCAGGTGAGGAGGAACCCACTCAGTAGAACGCAGATGACGAATGCAGCGTGGGTCAAACATGGGATTACCAGCAGAATCTAAAATCCTCATATCATCTGGATTCTCTACCTGGTCTTTGGTAGAAAAGAATTCAGAAAATCGGGGCTCACCCGTTAAAGTCTCTTCTTTTGTTTGTATTGACCAGTTGGTTTGACAAAGCTGTCTAGGCTGCGAAACGTTACTCTATTGTTTATACAATTGGTCTATTTTTATATTTTATATTTTTATAATTAAATTTATAAAATTTGGAAGATCTTCAGCAGCTGTCGTTTTTTATTTGGAATTTCCAATTTGATACAACAGTTCCAGAGGACCTGGAGGTACCTGAGTGGGGACAGGTTGATTTTCCCCTGATGCTTGCATAGCTGATTTTGATGTATATCAATTATCAGCCACTGTTTTTGTGAGTATACTTTCATTCAACATTCTGATTAGAAGTGTTATTGAGCGATCACAGGCACTATTGGGCGCCCTCTTTCTTTCTCTTCTTCTGTTCTTTATGAAGAGCCATATCCAAGCCAATTTCCTCATCGGAGAAATCCGATAAATCCACTTGCCACGCATCCACCTCCGTGAATTCAGGAGGGAAATATTGGTCCTCCTCATCTGAGGGTAATCTAGAAGCCCCACAAACCTCAGGGGCAGAGGTCAATCTACCCTTTTTTGCAGGGTTTTTACCTTTATTCTGATTTGCTTTGGATTGAGAGCCTTTCCAGTGGCGTTTAGAAGTATGTGAATTTTCTGGTCCAGAGAAATCTGAATCTGGAGTCGTTAGTAATTTGAGGAGGGTGGGCAGAGGTCTGTGCAGAAGAAGAGAGGAGGGGTAAAGCACCTGCTAGTGCTTTCTCCAAGGACACTGCAACAGCAGTGTTAATTATAGCTAATAGCTCATCAGAGCCACAGGATGATTTTTGTGAATCTTCCATGACTAGGTAAAATAATAATAATGAATAGTGTTAGAATAGGGGCTCACCCTCAACAGCACAGTGAAAATTATTATATATATTTGTATATACACTGCTCCAAAAAATAAAGGGAACACTAAGATTACACATCCTAGATCTGAATGACTGCTCCAAAAAATAAAGGAAACATTAAGATTACACATCCTAGATCTGAATGACTGCTCCAAAAAATAATGGGAACACTAAGATTACACATCCTAGATCTGAATCAATGAACTGACAACAAAATCACACAAAAATTCTAAATGGAAATCAAATTTATCAACCCATGGAGGTCTGGATATGGAGTCACACTCAAATGGAAATGGAAGACCACACTACAGCCTGATCCAACTTTGATGTAATGTCCTTAAAACAAGTCAAAATGAGGCTCAGTAGTGTGTGTGCCCTCCACGTGCCCGTATGACCTCCCTACAATGCCTGGGCATGCTCCTTATGAGGTTGCGGATGGTCTCCTGAGAGATGTCCTCCCAGACCTGGACTAAAGCATCCGCCAACTCCTGGACAGTATGTGGTGCAACGTGGCGTTGGTGGATGGAGCGAGACATGATGTCCCAGATGTACTCAATCTGATTCAGGTCTGGGGAACGGGCGGGCCAGTCCATAGCATCAATGCCTTCCTCTTGCAGGAACTGCTGACACACTCCAGCCACATGAGGTCTAGCATTGTCTTGCATTAGGAGGAACCCAGGGCCATCCGCACCAGCATATGGTCTCACAAGGGGTCTGAGGATCTCATCTCAGTACATAATGGCAGTCAGGCTACCTTTGGCAAGCACATGGAGGGCTGTGCGGCCCCCCAAAGAAATGCCACCCCACACCATTACTGACCCACCACCAAACCGGTCATTCTGGAGGATGTTGCAGGCAGCAGAACGTTCTCCAAGGCGTCTCCAGACTATGTCACGTCTGTCACATGTGCTCAATGTGAACCTGCTTTCATCTGTGAAGAGCACAGGGTGCCAGTGGCGTATTTGCCAATCTTGGTGTTCTCTGGCAAATGCCAAATGTCCTGCACGGTGTTGGGCTGTAAGCACAACCCCCACCTGTGGACGTCGGGCCCTCATACCACCCTCATGGAGTCTGTTTCTGACCGTTTGAGTGGACACATGCACATTTGTGGCCTGCTGGAGGTCATTTTGCAGGGCTCTGGCAGTGCTCGTCCTGCTCCTCCTTGCACAAATGCGGAGATAGCGGTCCTGCTGCTGGGTTGTTGCTCTCCTACGGCCTCCTCCACGTCTCCTGATGTACTGGCCTGTCTCCTGGTAGCGCCTCCATGCTCTGGACACTACGCTGACAGACACAGCAAACCTTCTTGCCACAGCTCGAATTGATGTGCCATCCTGGATGAGCTGCACTACCTGAGCCACTTGTGTGGGTTGTAGACTCCGTCTCATGCTACCACTAGAGTGAAAGCACCACCAGCATTCAAAAGTGACCAAAACATCAGCCAGGAAGCATAGGAACTGAGAAGTGGTCTATGGTCACCACCTGCAGAACCACTCCTTTATTGGGGGTGTCTTGCTAATTGCCTATAATTTCCACCTGTTGTCTGTTCCATTTGCACAACAGCATGTGAAATTGATTGTCAATCAGTGTTGCTTCCTGAGTGGACAGTGTGATTTCACAGAAGTGTGATTGACTTCGAGTTACATTGTGTTGTTTAAGTGTTCCCTTTATTTTTTTGAGCAGTTTATAACATATATTAAGTGACAAATTGATATTGAGGGGCTCACCCTCTGTTTAGTGAACAAATATATATATATATATATACTATTTGTTATAAATGTTGTAGAAAAAGAATATTGGAAGAGTTGGCAAAACACGCTTGGCAATATGATGCCAGAGGTGAAATATATATGACTATATATATAAAGAGGGGCTCACCCTCTGATAATATAAAATAATGCAGAATATAACAGTAGGTGGAAAGAAAAGAAGGGGCTCACCCTTCGTGGCACAGAACTGAAGATTTAGGCACAGAAGACAAAGCTACTACCTGTAATGGCCGTTAGGAAGCAATGAAGGAAATAACTGGCCAAATAAAAGAGACGTCCGAAATCTCGCGAGAGGTGAGATTAGAGAAAATGTGAAGGGAAGCGGGCTGAGGAAGCCAGGTAAGAAAATGTCGGCCCAAAACTGTGTGGAAGGCGAGTACTAAACAGAAACCAGGGAAGAGGGAAGCCGCATTAAGGAACGGGTAGAAAAGCTTAGCGAAAAAAGGAAATAAAGGGGGATAACAGTGCTAAAAAAGGAGGGACAATAAAAAAAGTATTGTAGATAAGATATAAAAGGACAGTCAGAAAATATGAAATGACAAAATTGGTATAAGCCAAAAGGGTAAATAAAGCTGTGTTAACAAAATAGCATCAAACAAAAAATGTTGTTAGGTAAAATTATACACAGTAAAACATTTTTTATAAGACACTCTGACCTGCAGTGGAGGTGAGCAGCAAGAAAGAGGAAGCGGATCAGTCCTACAGAGCTATTCATGCATTTTGCCTTTTTCTAATTGGTTGTTTCTGTTTGTATTGCTGCTATGGAGGTGAAGTAAAGAAAGTAAAGCAAACATGAGCCTCCTGTCATGTGTTAAAATTCAAGTTTTCATATTTTAAAACTTTATTAAAAACTGCCTATGTGTCAAGTTTGCCAAAAGTCCAGCAAATGAAAAAATTAGTGGATGTAATAATACAATTCCACACAGAGCTGGATCACAGGCAAGGCGCACAAGGCGCCTGCCTAGGGCCTGGCCGAATGAGGGGGGCCCGGAAAACATCATCCTGGAAACTGGTCAGTGCTCCCCGAGTCCCCCTAACTAACTCTTTATGATGCACTGACTCTCTTGGGCCCGGCCGCCAGTGAAATGAGGCCGGGGGCCCGTCAGAAACCTTATCCCTGGCTCCTTGGTATTATTTTTTGCTTGTCTTCTGCCCACATGGAACTAGTGAGAGGAGCTGGGGACTGGCATCTAAGACCTCTGCAATGACGTGGGTATGTGCCTGGGCTTTTCTTCTGCTATTAGAGCACTAGTTTCAATTATGCTGTCTTACGACAGCAAGTTTTAACTGAAATTGGCGCTTCAACAGCAGAAGGAAAGCCCGGGCATGTATCACATCATTGCAGAGGTCTCAGATTCTGGTCCCCAGCTCCTGTCACTAGCTCCATGACCGGGGGGGGACAGACTAGAGTCACATTCCGTTTTGCCGGGTTTGTTCTTCGGGTTCTTTTAGGGTTGCCTTCTCATTACATTCGGTCCGCGATCTCCTGTTTATCCTCCGGGACACCATGGCTGCATCAGTGATACTGTCCACGGCAGTGTTTCCTTTGAAGAGATGGAAATGGTGTCGAATGGTCCCTGTTATGCTGGTCACTGGTGGGTTGACATAAATATTTTTTTCTATTATGTATTTTTCTTTTTTTCTATTACACACTTCATTATGAGCATAATTAATGTTCACCATGTATGTATTTTGTTAAAAAGGAAATAATTTTCCTTAGTTTATATACACAGGCACTATTCTATTACACTTACATTAGACCGTGTAGGTTTAAAACTTTATTTATTTATTTAATTTGTTTTATTTTATACACTTTACAGTATATTAGATGTTTTATTGGGAGGTTGTTCAACAACACATATGTTTCGTCCGATTTTCGTCAGGCATATCCACATACATTTTTCATTAATATATTGGTGAGTTTATATTATATTAAAATAATTGTGAAGTAAATGCACATTAATTTTTCACTAACACATTGATGAGAAGTTTATATTATATTAATTAAAAAAATGTTTATTCTTTGATTTTAAATTTTCTTTTTCTTATAGTTTTCTATTAGCACATTATTATATATATTCTTTATGTTTACTATTTCCTTTTTATCGTTTCACTTTTTTATTTTAAGTACATGGAATATCCCACCCAGAAGAGCTGATATATTGGGTACACTAATTAATTGGCGACCATTATTGGGTCTATCGTGATTAACTGATTACACTAGCAATACAATTTTGGAATCCCAATCATATTGGTTCCCCAAAATTCCCAAAACCGTATGTAGATATTGTCATGGACATTTAGGATTGGGGTTTTAAAGTAAAATACCACTCTGGTACAGGGTAGAACTACTGGCAGTGTAGGCAATACAAGGCATTGGGTTCCACAAGCACATGGTGGTCCATTGAAAGGACACCTTAATTAAGCTCTGCAAGAGGCATCTATATCTCTATAGATATAGAAGGGTGCCAGTGGTTGAACAATGCATTGGACAGACCTCTGGCATTCAGAGAGTTAAGTAAGACCATCAGTGGAGCTGCCAGAGCAGGCTCTAGCACACAGGCAGTGCTGGTGTCAGCCACATTAGTAACTTGCTGCCACAAGATCTAGTCCTTCATGATCAATTGTTCATTGCTGTGAGTGAAGTCTTCAGCAAACATCAGGAAGTAATACACATTGGTTTGTTGTCTGCCAGACGTGAGAGAGAAAGTTATGCACCCAACATGCCTCTATACAGAATGCTGGTTGTTCACAGTGTACAAGTCTTGCCACTGTCATAGTAGTGCATCTACTGTGCTTCAGCGACACCTTCTTTCTGCATCTATCTCTTAACAAGATAAATTGTAAGCCCCCTAGAAGTTTAAGTGTGTGTGCGTACTTGGGAGGAGATGAACAAATCTGGCTGAAGAAGAGTTAAAGGCCTGTAGGTAGAGAGATCTGGGAGCAGAGGATAAGCAGAAATGTGTTTAACTTGTATGGGGTGATGATTTTACTAGTAGGAAATACACCTGTCAGTTTAGTTTTTGAGCTGTCCCTCCATTTATATTTTTTTAATCTCCAGTCTTATTGACACTCTCTCTCTTTCTCTCTCTCACAAACACTAGCACACTATCTTTCACAGAAACATTCCCATATATATTTCAATTTAATTTTCTTCCCCTCAACCATTCTTTCCCAGCTTTATATTTTAATACTCTGTTGTTCTCATGAAGTAGCATAATGGTCTGCTAGACTTATGTGATGGGATCATTTGCTCTGATGGTCTCATGTAATGAGTGAATAGTCAGCTAGTCTCAGTTCATGGGGGGGCAGAATTGAGGGGAGGGGCCCCAAATTGGTAACCTGCCTAGGGCCCAAAAGAGTCTTAATCCGGCTCTGATTCCACACTAAAACAGATGCTGAAATCAATATCTTAGCCCTACACCTCAATACCCTAACTAATATGTGAGCGGCCAGGTGCAAGAATATATTTGCCCCGCCCTCAAAAAAAACCAAAACAAATCAGCTGCATTAGCGAAAAGATGATGATATGAGCTCTGTGCTGTGTCTCACTTCCTGTTCTAGGCTCAGACGAGAAGCTGGTGCATCTGCAGAGTGAGACACACACAGGTGAAAACACCAATGAACTGGAGCAATTCTGGGGCAGATCAGTTGCCACATAGTGGACAAACTAAAATTCCTATTGATTTAAGTGGGGGCTTTTAACCCCTTGAATGCTAGAGAGGACTCTAATGCATTCCTAACATCTTGGAAAACTCTCTAGTATTCATTTGAATCAATAGGATTTTTTATGATACCTGTAATTATTCTAGTTCGTCTCAGTACATCAGCTTTACAAGCAATTCTAGTTATCCTTTGCAAATAACAAAAGTGATATACTTAGAAGAAATAGCGTAATTATTGGCCAAAGCAACTGCACCACAGAGGACAAATAAAGTTCCCATGAATCTACATGCATCACTTTGAATGGTAAGTGGTCTTTAACCCTTTGAGTGCCAACTCTGCAATTCGTTGCATGCCCCTTTGACACTAGAAGGGTTAATGAATTGCATATCAAATGCATTGGCAACCTCCCTAGCACTCAAGGGGTTAAAAACCCATTTAAATTAATGTTTTTTTTTATATATGTCGCCTATGATACATTTGGTTTGACCCAGAATTACTCCATTACTATTTATACAACAGCTTCATAGTTGAGTCACTGAGGCTGAAACACTAAATGGAATTTGCAGCATGTCTGAGGTAAACCAACTGTACCACAGCACTTTGCTTTAAATGGGGCTTGTATACTCTTGAATGCTTGAGAAGGCACACCATTCTAGCATTCAAGGGATTAGAAGGCCTGTTTAAATCATTTGGAATTCTGGATTTTTTTATTTGTGTCCTAAGGAGCATTTGGTTTGCTCCAGAATCACTTTCCTTTTTATTTGTGCATAGTAAATATGCAAACTTGAATTCAAGATGATACGTCTACTTTAAGTACTTGCACATAATATCTAATACTAATAAGGGACAGGTCTCATATTTTATTACCTGCATCTGTAGGACAGAACTCTGAAATGCCTGGGAGTTCCTTGCACAGCAGATTACATGCATTTTGCCAGTCAGAAAACTGGACCCCTGGAATGGCCGGGGGGGAGGGGTGGACTACACAAATGAAGTCTGTAGACAGTGACATAACAATAGGAGTTGCAGGGGTAGCAACTGCAACCAGGACCTTCACTCCAGGGGCCCGGCAACCCCCTGTGACCCACCCGCCTGGCACCTGCAACAAGCTGAGGTTTGTGCCTTCTTCGGCACAGACCTCTATTAGCGGCTGAGCTCCCTCTCTGTCTCCGGCTCTGTAGTAATGCAGAGTGACATCACTGCCAAATGCTCTGTATTACTGGAGCTCTGAGCTGCTAATAGAGGTATGTGCAGAAGGAGGCACAGACCTCTCCTGCCACGCCGGTGGATGACCAGGGAGGTAGGAGATGGACACTGGGGGTCAATGCGGGCATTGTGGAGGTGGACATTGGGGGTACGGTGGAGGTGGACATTGGGGGCATTGTGGAGATGGACAATGGAGGCATTGTGGAGATGGGCATTGGGGGCAATATGGAGGTGGCCAATGGGGGCAATGTGGAGGTAGCCAATGGGGGCAATGTGGAGATTGACAATGGGGGCAATGTGGAAGTGGCCAATGGGGGCGATGTGGAGGTGGCCAATGGGGGACAATGTGGTCGTGGGGGCCCCATGGTAATTTTTCCACCAGGGCCCGGTGGTTTCTAGTTACGTCTCTTGTCTGTGGACTGCTATAGGCCAGTAGTGAGTAACAGGTGATCCAAGAGCCTCATGTATTTCTCTGAGTGGAAAGAACATGCATTTCTTACATAACACATATTCTTAAAGGAACACACCTCTTAATAATAACTTGTACTTACCATAATCTGACCAGAAAATAATAATAATGGCTGCTATTAACCAATTTTGCATTGAGTGCTTCACCAAAATTACAATTTAATACTGGATATCATCATACCCACTTTGTTTCTAGACTTCAGGACCCCATGCTCCTCCAAAAAAATCTTCAAAGGAAGGAATCTTTTATCGGTAATAATCTGTTGTCCTTGAGCTAGCAACATAGAATCAGTTCTACCTCGATGGACATGATTTCCATTACTAATTATTTTTGAGGAACCAGTCCACACACAATTGATCATTAGGATTTTCTGCTCAGATAAAAGTAACTGTGGATGTGGTGTGGTGGGGGAGGGGTTATTATTAGGAGGTGGTAGTGCTCTTTAAGATGTGCCATAACTGCTCATTTAACCATGATGTGGTGCCATTTTAATTTAATCAGCTCTGCAGAACAAGTTGGTGCCATATAAATAAAGAATTATAATAATAATTGTTATCTGAGTTTCCAGCTGTTGGAGTCAGTCTTTCATTGTCATTGGAGCAAGTGTTGCAGCCTTTGAGCCTGAACACCAAAAGAAAAGTGGTTTAATTCCAAAACAAGCCAAATGCACCTTGAATGTTAGAGTGGTCTGCAATGCTTTGTGGAACAAAGTCCCATTTCAATCAGTGGGAATATTGTGCCAATGATTTGACCCATATTTTTCTTATTCAATGTTTTGTCTATATGACCCCAATAATTCAGTTGTGAAATCAACTGGAAAGTTGTGAGGATCTGTTTTTAAAACCCACATTAGATATCTTGCTCAGCTAGGCTGTATGGCTAGATCAACAGGTGTGCTCCCACAACTTCAGACCTATAGAAGGGGAATTATCAGTATGTTTCCCTACTTTGTTAATTTTTAGTAACAAATAAAGTAATAAGTGAACATTTGTACTAGGTACTATTAGGCATGCAACAGTAAACATGATTTCTTTGGGGAGGATTAAAAAAGCAGGAGAAAAGTATCACTGACATACCTAGAAACTCTCCGGATCTTCCCCAGAGACTCCGTTTTTCAGAATAAATTACTGTTTTTTTCTTCAGTAGTCTACTGTTCTACCAGTTCCACCCATATCCCTTTTTAATACTAATTCTAAACCCTAAAACTCAGCTAATACCTGCCCACATTATGGTATGATAGTGTTATCTAGACAATCCTATCCGTAGCTCTCTACGTTACCCTGGTCACTTTGATTATGCTCCGCCTACATCACGATTAGAATATTGTCATGTGGGCATGCCTATTCCCAGCATTGTGTATTTCTCCTAGGGGCATACATTAAAAAGTTCTCAGGTATGATCATTGAGTATTAGAGGAACACTAAAATCTAAAAATAAAACTGGGTTAAATAATTTTACAAATCCTGTATTTCAAGCTAGCATCTGTAAAATCTAGTTATTTTATTATCGATCCCTAAAATCTAGTTAAAAACATGCATGTTAAAGCAGAACATTCACATCCCCAAAACATTTGAGCACAGGTTTGAATAATTAATATAAGATTTGCACTGGGTTTTTTCCCCCCACTTACCTATGAGTGGAGATATTAAGCCTGAAAATGTCCACTTCCACATTCTGCGGCACCCTGTATATGCGGTACGGAGCTGCAGGACTTCTCACCTCCCTCCCAGCTGCCCCAGGGAACACGTTCATGCTTCCCTTTGGAGCTGTATTTTTGTGGGCTAACGTTACAGCAAGTTCTATTTACCATGCTACGTAAGCATTGGTGTTGGGGGAACCCAACACTAATCTTATATTAATTATTCAAACCCGTGCTTAAATTTTTTGGGGGATGTGAATGCTCCTCTTTAATGAGTGTGTAGACTGTCCTATACTGACTGCATTTGGATAACTGTTTGCGCAGAGTTAATGCTATTAATGTATTGAGGTTAGTACCCACTGCAATAAAACAGTATAACTTCTGGAACAACCATCAAGATTGCTATGGTAATTGGAGTCCTGGAGCCCTGAAAATAAATTGTAATGGGAACCCCACAGAGGACATGTAAAACTAGAATTTAAGCCTCAGAAAATAAAGCAAGAATTTTTAGAGGCAAGAATGGCGTAGCAGGAATTAAAGTGCACATAACCCTAGATCATTTTTCAGTGTTAGCTTTCTTTAACTATTTTCCTCAGTGGAAGGTAGCTCTGGGTTCAACTTTTATGAATTCATTAATGATTCATGAATCAAAGGTCCTGAAATTTGTTTTAATCCCTTGAGGACCAGAAAGGTTTATAACGCATTGATAAGCAAGTCAATGAACAACCCTATAGTCCTCAAGGGGTTAAAGGGCCAATTAAAAAGATACAAAAATAAATTCCGGTGCCAGGCATTTACACTGAGAATGTGTCATCAAAGGCTGGTTAAAAATATATTTGTGCTAACTGCATATAACTCTAAAACAGCTTTAGGCATTGAGAACACCCTAAGGCAGATAGGAACATTTATCAAAGCCATATGTCATGGGATAGGGGAAAGGGAATCAGTAAAGGGTCAAAATTGTATTTGCAATGCCTGGAAAGAGTAGAAGGCCTGTTGATCTTCGGGAGTCTTCTGACCAAGGTAATAGGGATCCAGTGGCGTGTGTAATTATTGTTCATAGGGCCTTATGTTCAAAAGGAAATCGAGGAATTATAAGGCAAGCTCTCCGCACTATAGGGAAGAAGTTCATATTACTAAACCTACTTTATGTTTAAATGGAGTTTTTAACCTCTTGGATGCTAGCAAGATCTCCAGCATTAAATCCCCATTCAAAAAAATTGGCGTTTCGGGAACATTTATTTCTCCTTTATGGTACTATTAATTTGCCCTTGAATTTCTACACATACTATTGAATCTGTATTGCTGTTTTGTATGTATGTAAGTTTGGCAATGTTATACTTGATAAGGCTGTTCAAATGGGCAATTTTCTAAACCCATATCACATGTCAACTCAGCCTGCTGTATCTTTGGTCCAACAATGCATTAGTTATATCAATTTTCTACTATTAGTTTCCATGGGAATGCAATGGAAGCACACTAAAAAGTTCTGATCAGCTGTTTATATTGAAAAGAAGAGATGTCACAAATTCATGGGAGTCAAGGGGGGGGCAGTCACCCCCCCCACACACACACACACACACACACATACACATGAACTTAGGAGCTGGGTTGGCTGGCCTGACTCCCCCCCCCCCCCCCACACCAGAAACATTTCTGTGGACTCCCATGCACAAATTGAATCTAAAACACTTAGAAAAAGTAGCCAAACTGTATCTCTCTCTTCCATACTATTTCAATGCTAAAAACCACAGCCTGCATTAGAACATTGGGGGTGATAATCATAGTTCCACACACTGTAGAGCACTTCATTACTGCATATTTGATGACGATAATGCAAAATTATAGTTTTCAAAGCTAATGAGCCTTATGTAAAAAGGAAAGGGAAGCAATTTGTATGAAATCAAGTGCTCTATAAGAGACAAATAAAAAGTCCCATTTATTTTAATAAAGATTGCTTCCCTGTGAATAATGTAGAGGTCTACAAAGCATTGTTCCACAGTGTACCAGAAAACTCTCATTCATTCAAAGAGTTAAAGGGCCATATGTTCAAAAGGAAGTGGAGGAGTTCCAGGCACTATAGGATAGACTTAAACATTCCCAATGATTTCAATGGGGATTTTAACCCCTTAAAATCTAGAAAGGTCTCCAACGCATTGAGAATCAATGCTTTGGAGACCTTTCTAGCATTCAAGGGGTTAAAATCAACTGCGAGGGGGAGGGGGCTCAGTACACTGACAACAGGTGGAGAATCACTGGTAACCCACCCTTGATCTAAGTTAAATTACATATTTTGCGATACATGTAATTTACCCTTTGAATGACATATTGGTTTCCGATACATTGTGTCCCACAATCAGAGGAAAAAGAATATTGATTAGTGATGAGCGAGCATGCTCGGCCGATGCTCGGATCGGCTCGAGCATCGCTCTGCTCGGCACATGGCGGTACTCGTCGAGTACCGCCATGTGCTCTCCCGCCATGTTCGGGTGGCGGGGATCTGTGCCGGAAGAGGCACAGATCCGAAGAAGCTCCGCTGGACCACCAGGGACTGGAGGTACGGGGGCATTGCGGAGATGAAGGGGGCATTGCGGAGATGAAGGGGGACATTGTGGAAGAGGGGCATAGACTCTATGCCCCTCTTCCACAATGTCCCCCTTCATCTCCGCTATGCCCGTCTTCCACAATGTGCCCCTTCATCTCCGCTATGCCCCTCTTCCACAATGTGCCCCTTCATCTCCGCTATGCCCCTCTTCCACAATGTCCCCCTTCATCTCCTCTATGGCATAGAGGAGATGAAGGGGGACATTGTGGAAGAGGGGCATAGCGGAGATGAAGGGGCACATTGTGGAAGAGGGGCATAGCGGAGATGAAGGGGCACATTGTGGAAGACGGGCATAGCGGAGCTGAAGGGGGACATTGCGGAGCTGAAGGGGGCATTCGGAGATGAAGGGGGCATAGCGGAGATGAAGGGGGCATTGACCAGGCACCCTCCCCTCATCAGAGCAGGGGGTGCCTGGTGTCGCCCCATTCATTTCAATGGGGCTCGGGTGCTCGGCCGAGCACTCGAGCCTCAGGGGGTGCTCGGTCAGAGCACCCGAGCACCCGAGCATCGTGGTGCTCGCTCAACACTAATATTGATACATTACATAATATATAGACCTTTTTCTTGCTGAGTAAAAAAAATGTTAATGCCAGTGGTACATTAACTAAAAAGGTACAACTGCTAAAATATTTTCTTTAACCTAATGTTTAACAATAATGCTACCTGGTGACAATCCTTGAAACTGTATTTTTCTCCTGATGTCTACTGAGAGCTTTTCATTGAAAAAGGGGGGAGATTTATAAAAGTGGTGTTAAGCAAAAAGAAGCATTAAAATGACTAGCAGTTTCTCCAGTAGTTATAAAATTAATAATGCCAGTTTGGGAGGACCGTACACCATGTAATTAATATATATATATATATATATGAGAATTTTTTTTTTTTAAAGTGGAACTACCACCTCCACTAAAGTCACCCTGCAATACTTGGGCAGGTGGTGACTAGCTTTGTATTCATTGTTTTAGCTCTCAAAACTGCCCACGAATAAAGTTATCCTTAAGCTTCCGAGACTGACAGTCAGGTTACTGCAGCCTGTGCTTCTGTGCTGTCAGTCTCTTCTGGAGCCGTCCGGGTCAGTGCAATACCTGTGAAGGGTGAAGAGGACTGACAACGCAGGTGCACATTCAAGATGTCCATGGTGATGCCTGGCTTTCGGTCTTGGAAGCTTAAAGGGATAGTAATACTTCGTTTTATCTTTATTTTATTTTGTAGGCATTAAAAAAACATGAAGAACGATATAAGTCTTATCTCTCAAACCTTTATGGTTTCAGAGATATTCACAAGCAAAGTTTCCCCTCCTGCCCCTTTTACCTAGTGTAAGCCATCTCTTCTCAGATGTGGAATCTAGTTGTAAGACCAGACAGATAACAGCAGGGGACAATCTTCTTCCTATGAGAACAATGTAAACCCTGCCCCCCTTGATAAGTTTTTCAGGTTTTTTCCCTTATCTTAATTGAAGATTATCCCTCTCTGCAGTCTACCTGGGCACCTCCCTTCTGATCTGGCTGAGCAGTGTTAAATCAGTAAAAGGGGCGGGAGGGGGATACTTTGTCATTGAATTACTCTTGTACTCAGGCACGTGCACACATAGACACCAAGGGGGGCTTGAGCACCTGCCCTTTTTGTCCAAAGTGCCCTCGTGCCCTTTTTCTAAATATATATTTTGAATAAATAATTATGAGAAGTGCCCTTTTTTTCATTTGAGCCCCTGCCCCCCAAAATGTCTGTGCACGTCCCTGCTTGTACTACAACTCTGACAGAATTTAAATAAAACTCTCCAAAGTCCAAATACTATGATGATTAATTAGAGCTGCTTTTATTATGAAACATTACTATCCCTTTAAGGATAACTTTATTCGTGGGAACTTTTGAGAGGTAAAATAATGATTAGTAAGCTAGTCGCCACCTGCATAAGTATTGCAGGGCAACTTTAGTGGAGGCGGTAGTTCCGCTTTAAATGAAGTAACAATGTTTGTAAAAAGTTGTGGAACGAATTTCTAAATAAATCTCGCTACTTGTGACAATTTAATGACAGAATTGTCATCAGAATCTTAGCACCAGGTATATTCAGTCTTTAAGAATTCCAGAAGTTAACATCAGAGTAATAATGCCATATTTATAAAACGCTTAAATCATTTATAAATCAGACCTGACATTATCTCCAGTCCAGTTGCCATGACTTTAGGACAGTTCTTTAACCCCTTAAGGACCAGAGGTCCTGGAGGTGGTTGCCCTGTAAGGACCACATAGGGAAGTTTGATGCGCCAGCGCACGTGACTGATCTTGTGTGCGGTGTGCCAAACAGGAGAGCGATAGTGACCGCTCAGGTCTTGGAGAGGTCAATTTCATTCACCACTACTACTCACAGCACTCCCGCAGGAGTTCCGTGAGTAAAAAATATGTGACGTGTCAGGACCATCACCAGTCCTTTAGGCAAGGACAGCGGTGACGGTCCTGACCCATCACTGGACCTTAAAGGGTTAAAGGGACAGTAATGCCCCATAAAAACTCCTTACAGTTTTATAGAGCCTTAGAAAATAAGCAGAATGGTGCAAACCCTATCTCTCAAACCGCTATGGTTTGAGAGCTATAGGAATTCAAAGTTCCCCCTCGAGTGATATGACTCAAGGAGGCTCTGCAGCAGAGCCGAGTTTGCATTATCTATAAAGAATTAATTCATTGGAAAGATCTAAAAAGTGTGCCTGGTTTGCAAGCACACTTTGTAGACATTTCCAGCGAATGAATTCTTTATAGAAAATGCAATCTCGACTCTGCTGCAGAGCCGCCTGCTGGTCCCCGGACCGGAATCTCCTGCTGTCAGCTAGACGCTGACATCAGGAGAAGGGGAGGGAGGGGCGAACTTTCAATGCCTATATATCTCAAACCATAGCGGTTTGAGAGATAGGGTTTGCACCATTCTTCTTATCTTCTAAGGCTCTATACAACTATAAAAAGTTTTTATGAGACATTACAGTCCCTTTAAAAAGTACTAAGAACAGTTTTTAAAACTGTCCCCCAAACTTTGCCCTATATATATAAAAGCAAACTTGAGTTATTCTGAAGTAAACCAACTGTACCATAGAGAACAAAAAAAAATCCTTCTGAATTAATTTGGTTTTTTTTAATCCCTTCAGTGCTAGAGAGGGCTTTAATGCATTGCGAAAGGGCTCCAATGCATTGTGACAGGGCTCCAATGTACTGCAAGACCTCTCTGTCATTCAGTATGTTATAAAACTCTATTCTAGTGCATGGGAATTTAGGGATTTGTATTTGTCCCCTATGGGGCCAAGACATATGTCTGAAAGAAAAAGGAAAGAAAATATTGGACAGACGAACTGCACCAAAGTAATATGTTTGAGATCAAAGGTTGAAGTCAGAGTTAAAGGGATAGTAATGTTTCATAATAAAAGCAGCTCTAATTAATCATCATAGTATTTGGACTTTGGAGAGTGTTATCTTAGTTCTGTCAGAGTTGTAGTTCAAGAGTAATTCAATGACAAAGTGTCCCCCTCCCGCCTATTTTACTGATGTAACACTGCTCAGACAGATCAGAAGGGAGCTGCCCAGGTAGACTGCAGAGAGGGACAATCTTCAATTAAGATAAGGGAAAAAGCTGAAAAACTTGTCAAGGGGAGCAGGGCTTTCATTGTTCTCATAGGAAGAAGATTGTCCCCTTCTGTTATCTGTCTGGTCTATGGACTGCATTCCATATCTGAGAAGAGATGGCTTACACCAGGTAAATGGGGCGGGAGGGGAAACTTTGTTTGTGAATATCTCTTAAACCATAAAGGTTTGAGAGATAAGACTTATATAGTTCTTCATTTTTTTCAATGCCTACAAAATAAAATAAATATAAAACGAAGTATTAGTATCCCTTTAAAAGGCACCACTTTCATCTTAACTGGGAACAATACACTTATATGTTTATCCCTTTGAGAGCCACAGGGGTATCCAACGCATTGCTTTACCATGCCTTGGATGCCCTTTTTGTACCCAAGGGGTTAAGTGAAAGTGCCACATAGTTTTAAAACTAGAACACAAAAAATAAAATGTATCAGGGGTGATGTTTCTGTATCAACAACATTTGTCCGTGAGTGTGAAAGGGTTAGTAATGTCTTTTTAAAAGTTTTTTGCTGAGTCTTCTTTATATTACAAGTAACAGATTGTGCTATGTCTAACTCCTTACTTGCATATGGTTCAAAAGTTTTGAAGAGATAAAGATCCCCCGCCTGCCCCTTCTGGCTACGTCATGCAGAAGCTGCAGTCTGGTCAGGACAGCTGCTGTGAGGGACAAACTTCAGTAAGCAAAGGGAAATCCTGCCCTTCTTCATTAAGCCGTCGAGTCGCACGACCCAATTACAGATTCAGTGGGAAGCAGCCAGAAGGGGCAGGTGGGGATCCTTATCTCTCCATAACTTTTGAACTACACGCAAGTAAGGAATTAGACATAGCACAATCTATTACTTTTAATATAAAGAAGACTTGGCAAATTACTTTTAAAAATACATTACTAACCCTTGAAGAGCATGGTCATAAGCCTTTCTGACACTATTGTTAAGATATCCTCTATCTAATTGTCCTTCTCTGAGGTCCAGGCTTTGTGAGCTAAATAATTCAACCAGAGAACAATTTCTTAAACGGAGGAATTCTCCTGTAGGTATATTTTTGTTAACTGAAACAGGGATGAGAACTAAAATAAAATTTAATTAGTGACAGTTTGTTTCCTGAAAAGATTAGTAATTATTATACTTTTAGGTCCCTTTATTATAGAGAGATCTAATAAATGATGGTGGTCTGCGTCAGCAGAAAACATTAAATGTAAATTGAGGCACTGTATTCCCAAAAAATCAAGATGTCATCAATTATTTGTTGGAGACCTTTCTACCAGTCAAAGGATTAAATCCTGTTGTGGCTCAGTTGGTTTGCCTAATAATTGCTCCATTGTTTCTTTTATACATATGCCTATAACATTTAAATGAATGATTGCACAAGAGTAGGAATGGGATAAAAGTAACATGTCTCTCTTTGTGCAGAATGGAGTAGGCAGGCTTTAAAGTAAAGCCCTTTGATTTTGAAGTTTTTCTCCTGGTCGCAATTGAACACATAGGCACACACACACATGCACACACACAAACACACACACACATACATGTCATCACACGTGCACATACGCTGAAACACGCACACACCACACATTCACACAGGGAGCATCGCCACAGAGAGATGTTGGTAGAGGTGTATGAGATGCTGCTAAACTCTCTACACCTTCGGATGATAGCTGTCATGTATATTAAAACTTTATTAGAGATGTCACCAACGATTTGCAAAGCAATGCACTGGAGATCTCTCTAGCAACCACGGGATTACAAAAAATAGATAGATAGATTGAAACTTTCAAAACACAATATAACAGGTTTTTTTATGAGACAGTGGTTTACTCTCTGCAACGACTCTTGTGTTTTGACCAAATTAGAACTGGAAAACAATTTTTGAAACTTGTCTCTATGCCCAGAATAAATTAGCAGCAATTGTTTCAGCTTCTCAGATGTTCGAGTCTTGGCCTTTTAGGAGAACACATATAGGTACAATTAGGTGTAGGATTTAGGGTTAGTAGTTTTTCTTGAGATGAACAACTGTTGGACAGTACAACATCCATCATCCCCAATGTGTCTAGCAGGTGGAGGTCCAGAGGCTGACTAGCCCTGGTTTAGGTTGAGAGGTTAGGGTTATTATTACAGTTTATTTTAGGAGTTAGGTATTAATGGACTTGAAATTATGGAGCTCAATTAAGCAAAATTGTTTCTCAAGCACACCAGGTACATGTGCATATTATCATATGAATATTTGCCAGTTCATGTCAACATACACAAGCATCCAAGTAGATAAAGCAGCAGGTTTCTTTATATATACTGGCATTTATAGCCATAACCTAATCTCTATTTTGCTTTCATTGGTAAATCCCCAACTACATTATAACATTTACCTTGAAGAACCCTTTTTGGTGATCCATCTTGCAGTAAAACTATATTTTTTCTTACAGTGATGCAAATTCTGAAAAGCAGCATATCTAGTATAATAACACTCCTTATCTGTGAGTAATAAATAAATTGCTGAATTTTATCTTCAAAGGCCTCACATCATTCACAAAGTCTTTCTGTGAATTGGTGAGCCCAGAGTAAAAAAATCCAATCCAGATCCACAAGTAACTGACAGTTCTAGCAAATTAAGTTAGAATAATACCATCAGCAAGTGACACAAGTTAATTTGCTCGGTGAGTCTAAGATAATTAATTAAACAATCAACGCAGGCAAAGCAGAAATCCTATTTGGTTAATAAATAGGTCAGTGTGGCCGTACATACATAGTTTTTATTCTTGTGACTGACAATTTTATTTGTTATTTGTTTTTTTCCTTTTGTGGGTACGTTATGAGAGAGAGAGACTCCTTTACTGCTTAAGAGTTAAAGCTCTTTCAGGGAAATGTCGTTCTTTGTGTAAGGTATGAGAGAGAGTCATCATATTTACTGCTTTGAAGTTAGGGCTCTCACATGGATGACAGAAATGTAGCAGCTCGATATTTCATTTCCATTGCCTGTGGGGAAAATTGTACTGATGAACTCACCTTCTTCTGTATTCCCCCCGGTTATCCCATTTCAGGAAGGGGGTAATGCCTGATATCTCGCCTATGTAATCTTTGCAGGATCAGGGGAGGACTGGCAACTTGTAGCCTAGGGGGCAAATACAATAAAGTGGCCCATTTGTACTATCGTTCCAGCCCACCCCCTTTTGTTAATATTAAAATTGGCATTAATGCTGTGAAGTAAGGCAAGCAATACCACAGAGCTTAGAATGAAAATGGAGCAACACTAGTGATAACACAGAGCTTAC
This sequence comes from Rhinophrynus dorsalis, assembly GCA_037306005.1. Classification (NCBI taxonomy): domain Eukaryota; kingdom Metazoa; phylum Chordata; class Amphibia; order Anura; family Rhinophrynidae; genus Rhinophrynus; species Rhinophrynus dorsalis. The sequence goes on along the minus strand of CM074724.1, from coordinate 220,662,530 downwards.
AGTTGAAATGGAGCTACACTAGTAATCCTACAGAGCTTACAATTTAAGTAACACTAAACTGCTGATACCATAGAGCTTACAAGGGAAATCGGTTATGCTACTAGTGTAGCTCAAATTGGATTGTATCTCTGTGGTATCACTAGTGTAGATATATTTCATTTGCAAGCTCTGTAGTATCATTAGTGTAGCTCCATTTACAGGCAGCAAGCATGAGATTGAGTGAGCCAGTGGCCTACTGGCACAGACATATGACTGGCCCAGGGGGCAATTGCCCCCCTGCCCCCCAGGCCAGCCCTCCCCTGTGCAGGATGGGGGGGAATTGCAATAAGATGGTTCTAAGTATAGTATTTTATTCAACAATGTATATAAAAATATATAAAACTCAAATAGTGACAAAACAGAGTAGGATATTAAATTACCGGGTATTTATGCATAATATGGAATCTACAAAGGTGTTGCAACAAAATAGAGAAGAGAAGTTGTACCCGATTCTTATGATCTGAAACCACCACACACACAGCCGCGTCCAGTTCAATATCAGGGATTTCAGTTTGACACAAATATCATATCACTTCAATAATTATCCAAGATTGCATATAAAATATTCGCAGAGATATAAATAATTAAAATCAGGTAAAAAAAACCCTTTTATATTCTTAAAATAAAAAGTTATAACCCGCCTTTTAATCTGGAATCACGGCACACACAGCCGTATCCAGTTCAGTACCTATAATCTCATTAGAATACTTAAAATACTTAAATATAGCATAAATATATCTAATATTCTCTCTTCAAAGTTAATGATGTCCAAAGATGGTAATGTAATGTATGTAATGGAAACCGTCAAAGAAGATCGTTAATAAAGACAAAAAATGTCCATATATATAAATAAATCTAATTCTCAGTAAATCAACCAAATTGTATCTTTCAAAAACACAGGTATCCTTACACAGTTCGAAGGGACGTGTCCCCAATTGTTTATACTCTTACTTGATTTAGGTCGACAGCAAGCACATAGAGTACTATCCGTGCACACCTCCATGGTCGGTCCCAACTCCCGGCACTCTCACCTAGGCTGTAGCTTGGGTCTTGATACTCCCATATGTAGTTATCTGGGAGATGTCCGTGAGGGTTATTGGAACGCCGTCTCTGTTTCAGGTTTCCTCTAGTGCTGTCTCCAGTCAACAAGATCCTTGCATTCGTATGTGGCACTTGATATCAACGCGTTTCGGCAAGAACTCTCTCCTTCGTCAGGAACAAGTAATAAGTATAAAATTTTACTACTACATATGGGAGTATCAAGATCCAAGCTACAGCCTAGGTGAGGGTGTTGGGAGTTGGGACCGACCGTGGAGGTGTGCACGGATAGTACTCTATGTGCTTGCTGTCCCATCTGCGGATGGGAGGAGATGGTGCGGCAGAATATGTCCCCTACACTGATCGAGGGGGTCCCTGGAGGATCAGACACTGGGGATGAGAGGAGCCTCTACACTACCGGTAAGTGCATCATCACATAACCACATCAACCAACACAACCATCACATAGTCGCATCTCAACACGTGCCCATCATTCATCCACACAACTGCACCAACACAGCACCCTGAGGGTTAAATACAGGACACAATACAAGGACAAATGGCAAGGTTCAACCAGGCCCAAACCTGTCCAAGTCCCAGTTCAACCCTCATGTTGCTGAGCTGATCACACACAATACACACAAACCATGCTCTACAAAGTGTTGTATGTTAAACATCATTACATTTCATAGACAATGTCACCCATGTACCCACAGGGAAGTCAGCACATAACCCCTTGAGTGCTAGAGGAATCATCAGTGCATCGCTCAACAATGCTTTGGAAACCCCTCCGGTACTCAAAGGGTTAACCAGACAACAAACACAAGTCTATAGGCTAACGATTACATGTCACACAGGGGATATTCACTAAGCGGTGAAAAAGAGATGATGGAGAGAAATTTACACTTACTTCCCCTCACTTCACCAATCCCAGTGTTAGTCTATGGAGAATATTCAATAACATGAATCAAGTTGCAAAGGTCCCATTGTATAGACTCCATGGAAAACATTGCAAATGGGAAAATGAGATCACTGGAGAAGTCAGCATCATGTTCAGTTCACCAGGTCTACTTCACCGCTTACTGAATCACAAAAAGGATGGAGCAGGTCACAAATCAGAAAGAATAACTGGTTATATGTGCAGCACACAGGCCTTAAAACAACTCCACAGCATTAAAGGTGAAAAAGTAGGCCTTGGTGTTGTGTATGCAATCATTTACTCTAACTTGAAATGACAAATCTCACATTTGATTCACACATGGATCCTCAGGAGTGCTGATGCCATGGCTGGATGTACACCAGCCACTATTTGCAGGATATATAGGTGAACCATATATGTACCATTGTAGTTTGGTCAACAACAGGCCATGAATTATGGATATCTATGACTGAGTATGGCTGCCTCACTCAGAAGGATGGATGTGCTCATCCAGGAAAAAAATACAGGCCTCAAACAAAGATATCCTTCAATACTGGCTTGATTGTTGTCCTTCAGGATAAAACTGGAACAAACCACATGGACAGGATCCTGTCAAGTACATCAATCTCTGATTGCCAGAGTGGTATCCCATGCATCACAATGCAATGCATAGGATACCATCATGACAACCAGAGAGTGACATGTAAAATAATACAAAATATTGCATTGCACGGGATAAACAGATAACAGAGGGATGAATCCCACTTGAATCCCACTGCAGATCTGTTCCAAAAAGATATGTACACAAAGAAAAATGGTCAGATATCTATGTGGATAGGTACCTTGCAAATGGGTACGAATATGTCCCAACAAGATGTGAACCCAGAGATCAGTTCAATACGTGTTATTGCCTTACTGCCCATATATGTGCACCCATCACAAACTAACTCGTATTGATTTCATCAGAATACACATACCTAGTATATTACACCTTACTTACATGGGATATACGAGGTATGTTTGTATTCCTGATATCAATAAAAGTTAGTTTGTGATAAGTGCACATATATAGGCAGTAAGACAATCACATGTACTGAATGGATCTCTTGGTTCATATCTAGTAAGGATATATTTGTACTCATATGAAAGGTACATATTAGACCATATCCTTTCTGTGTACCTTGCACGGGATGGCAATGGTTAATTTCACCTTGATGTAATATTGTAGGCATTGTAAAAAGATGTAGATCCATGTTAGTCCTATCCCTCCTACCCTCATGGTTAGACAGATATTGCTCTGTGTGACAGCTGGAGATATCAGTCATTTGACCATGGAGGCTCTTCAGCAGAGCCAAGATTGCTCCATTCAGAGATGAATACTTCATTGGAATGGTCCACAGAGTATGCTTGTAAACCAGGCACACTTTGTAGACTATTCCAAAGAACTATTCATCTCTGAATGGGGCAATTTTGGCTCCGCTGAAGAGACACTGTGTGGTCAAATGACTGAAATCTCCAGCTGTAACATAGAGCAATATCTGTTTAACCATGAGGGTAGGAGGGATAGGACTAACATGGATCCCCATCTTTTTACAATGCCTACAATATTACATCAAGGTGAAATTAATCATTGTCATCCCGTTAAAGGGAGAGTAGTACCTAAAAATGTGAAAAGAAAAATATATGTTGTAATGTTTATCCTCCAAGTAAAACAAGGGTATTACCACTGCTAAAAGGTGTTTTATTCAAATAGTATCACAGCTCAAAGTTGAATATTTCAGAGGCAATATCACAGTAGCCTGAAATTGTACAATGGCGATGTTGCTAGACCCTCCTATGGACAGCTCGGGTCCCGGGACCATAAATCCCCATAAGATGATGTAGCAACAGCGCCAATGTACAATTTCAGGCCACTGGGATGTGGCATCAAAGGAATTCAACTCTGAGCTGTGATACTTTTCAAATAAAACACCCTTCAGCAGTGGGAGTACCCTTGTTTCACTCAGGGGGATAAACCCTAGAACATATATTTCCCTTTCCACATATCAGGTAGTAATATCCCTTTCATCCTATCATTGCTACGTTTACTAATCACACAACCTCAATTCTCCACAAAGCTTACGGGCCTCCAGCACAGCATGAGCCCGTGGAGGAGCCTACCTCACCACCCAGTGAGGAGTATACGGAGGAGGGGACCAGCCAGTGGGCACCGTACCCAACATCCACACCTCCTCCCCAATTGGCTGCACCACCACTGGCTGCCCAACAACTGGCTGCACCACCTCTGGCTGCCCAATAACTGGCTGCCCAACAAATGGCTGCAGCACCCCATTACAGTGCCTGGATGCAACAGGGGGAGAGTTGGATGCATCCCACCACCTCCAGGAGCTACTACCCTACAGCAGCAGCACCACCAGCGCCACCACCAGGGAGGCAATGGCAATGTGGCCACCATCCAATATGGCCCATATTCATCCCAGATGGACCTACCCTCCTGGATGGATCCCCAGCATGGCCCCAGGTATAATCCCAGGTGGGGGCCAAACACCTACTAGTGGCCAAGGTATGACCTTTGGCCACTCAACTACCAACACCTGGGCCTGCTTGGGGAGCCCCAGCACCCTCTGATGAGGGACCTATTTAATCCACCACCTCCACCAGCACAGACATCAGTGGGCAGCAGTGAGTCGATTGATGTGGTGGGCATATACCCACCTGCAGCAGCTACAGCACACACAGCATCAGCTGAGGACACAGCACCAGCTGAGGACACAGCACCAGCTGAGGACACAGCAGCAGAGTCACCGGGCATAACCATCTCCAGCGGTGAACGCCCCACGGGAATGGAGACAGAGTGTATGGCCCTACAAATGAGACTACTCTGGTCAAGCCACAGCACAAATTAAAACATCACAAGGAGCCGGAGGGAATCCCGGAGGAACACCAACAGGATTGAGGCAAGGATCCATGCCCTGGAGTCAGAGGTCACAGGGACCAACACTCAACTCCATCAGCTCCACACGGGGATGATGGACATGTTTGCACAAGTGCTGGTGGAGTTGAGAGAGCAGAACCACAGGGAAAACCTGAGAGTAGAGAGGGAGAACCTTCATTCAACAGAGGGGTCCACTGCACCCACCACTCCTTCCAGTGTGATGCCAAAAGCCACGCCTAGGGTGCAAAGGGTGACCAAGCAAACAGCCAGGGCATCCACCCCTGCCACCCAGTCTAAGGTCCCCCCCCCCCCAAAAAAAAAGAAATAAAATGCTCAACTTGTTCTTTTCCTCCTGAATAAAAGAACATTGTGCTTTTGAATCCTGTCTGATCTGCTTTGTATTTAGTTATAGATTGGATGGCAGAGTTGTCTCCACTGCATTGCCAAACAATGCAGTGAACACATCCTCTGCCAAGGTAAAATGTTTGTGGGATGTTACAACATGGGTTCACATGCACACCATTGTCCAAATTCAACTGGCAATCCATCCCCAGAGACATATAACACGACAGTGTTATATGGCGATGTAGTGGGTTGAATTTGAACAACTAAACATACCCCTTAGCACAACAATCTGCATCAATTGTTGTGTTCAAGTAGTTAACCAAACAGCTATTTTACTTAGCAGAGAGCTAACAAGCAGGACAGATGGAACATGCAGCAAAATAGTCTTTGATTCACACTGTTATTGTGAAACTGACCTACTGGAGAACCCAATGTTCACCCTAGGATTTCAATGTGTAGCACACAATGCTTTGTAGTGTGTTGTGTACTCCTCTGTAACCCATTATGTAGAGAACTAAGGAAATGTGAACCAGCCGTAGGGATATGTGCCCTGACATGAATACACACATCAACAAGTATGTTCAGAGAGCTCCATGGAAGTAATGAATTTGGCTGCCACTGTGAGAGTGACATTGGCAGCCCAATTTTATTTGTTCCATGGAACAATTATGACATATTTGTTGATGTGTCAGGGGCACATATCACTGCACAATCACAGGTCAGCATGGTGTCCATGGAGATCTGATCCACGTTTCATGACCTCAATGTTGTGTAACAATAACACTGTAGATCAACCCCTCTGCTGCTCTTCTCAGTACAGGTCCTATGTTGACTCTAATGGCCCTTTAACCCCTAATGTGACAGAATGTTATCCAGTACATTGCATAACACTCTTTTGCTACAAGGCTACCATGGTTGCTCTGGCTATGATCGTGGCAAATCACGCTAGTTGCTGTCAGTCAAGTCCTGTAAGGTGATGAACATGGGTTATGTGTTGTACCTTGTTTCTCCTGGGGGTGTGCATGATATCCTTGAGGTATGTATGTCAATGTGGAGAAGGGAATGGAAGATGGTTTGGAAATCCCCCCACACAATATGTCACGTCTATGTTATGGATGATGTTTGGGGCCATACTGCTGCCTGTGCAATGTCAATGATCCTGTGGGTTGAAACAGAACATAATGTGCGGTGTGGTTAGTATGTTGTCACCAGTTCACAGGACTGATGGGGGACTTGCATGGATTGTTTGGATGACTGTGTTATACTCACAGGTAAAGTGTTTCGTGATGAGCCTGTCTCTGATCTGCTCCCCTCTCAGGGTCTCCTCAACATGGCCAATGTCCATTGGCACTTCAGGTATGGGGGGTCCTGGATATGATCCAACAGCCTGGTGTCCACTGCGATGTTGTGCAGTATTGCACACGCCATTATTGTGTCGCACACTTTTCCAGGTGCATACGGCAGTGCTCCCCCCGAGTGGTCCAGACATCTGAATCTGGACTTGAGAAGGCCAAAGGTCCGCTCAATGGCATTCCTCGTTCAGCCATGAGCCTGGTTGTATCTTTCCTGGGAATCTGTTTGTGGATTGGCGACCGGGGTCAGTAGCCAGGATTTGCAGCCATAGCCAGCATCACCTGTGGAATGTGGGAGACATGTTGACACAGGGAGCACATGTTGAATGAATAATGTTTTGTTTTGTGGACGTACTAGCTGTGGGTCAGGAGCATTGTGAGCAGTGTTGTGTGCACACCTGTGGATGTGGTGTGATTTAGTATTGTGAACTCACCCAGAAGCCGTCCCCCTGTATGAGTTCCATTCTCAAAATCTCTGTGGAATGAGGAGTTTTGGAGAATGTAGGAATCATGACAGCTGCCAAGATACTTTGCACAGACATTCATGATCCTCATGTTGCTGTCACACACCATCTGCACATTCATGGAGTGGAAGTTCTTCCTGTTGATGAATAGCTGTGCATCACATGCTGGGACTTTGATACGGACATGGGTGCAATCTATAGCACCCATGACCCTGGGCATGGCTCCCATTGCGTAAAAGCCCTGCTTGAGATGTATCCAGTCCATGTCGGTGTTGGAGAAATGTATGTATGTACTGGTCTTGCTTTTGGGGGCTGGCAAGACCTGGGCCAGCACTCTGGAGAATGTGGCAGCTTGTTTCGTATTTGCAGGTGTCCGTGTTGTGTGATAACCCGCATTGTTCCGTGCCATGTTGTGTTGGTGTTTTTTGGGGGGTCCTTGTCCCTGTGGTTTGCTTTTTGTTGTGTGTGAGAGTGATTTGTGGTGTCTGTCCATGTTTTTTGGCATTGCCCTGGTTAATTTTTCCATTTACATGCTTGTGCGGTAAGCATTTTGTGTGTTTTCCCATGTAACGGGTGTTTTGTTTTGACCGTTAAGTGTCTAACGGCTAAGAAAAGTGGGTCTTAACTTTTGTCTGCTAAGTGTATCTTTTTTTCAGCCGTCAGCAGTACCGTATTACTTTAAATGGCTCTGGGAAATCTTGTTCTATGCGTCTCAATGCACGTCAGTCTTTCGTCCATAAGGATTTGTGAACTGCCGTTAGCTGTTCTTAAGACAGACCTTTAAATCTGCCCCTTAGTCTCTATGTCAATCTCCAAGGTTTCTCAAGTATGTCCTTGAAATTCTGGTACCTACTATACTAAGATCCAAATGCACAAAATCAAATCAGTTCTGGTGCAAGTCAATTTTGTATTTATGGTTATAGTTTGTTTGTTTGATTTTCATACTCCTACCAAAAAGGATTTCCTTGGCCTCTGCCTTGTGTTAACCCCATAAGGACCAGAGAGGTGTGCAGTGCATTGTACAGCCATTTATGTGTCTCACATGTCTGCCAAGGAGCCACACATTATGGTTAAAAACTCCATATAGGGTATGGAAAAAATAGATGAGCCAGTTGGATGCTAGAGATATGTGTGCTGTAACAGACTTAAAGGGATAGTAATGTTTCACATAAAAGCAGTCCCAATTAATCTTCATAGTATTTGAACCATGGAGAGTGTTATTTCAATACTGTCAGAGTTGTAGTTTAAGAGTAATTGAATGATAACGTATCCCCCTCCCGCCCCTTTTACCAAGTGTAAGCTACTTCCCCTCAGATATGGAATCTGGTCACTTGACCAGATAGCTCGCAGCAGCAGCAGACAATCTTCTTACTGTAAGCATAAGGAAAACCCTGCCCCCTTGACATGTCTCTCCTTATGCTCACTGAAGATTGTCTCTCTCTGCGATCCATTTGGACAGTCTTGCTGCTTTGAGGTAAGCAGTGTTACATCAGTAAAAGGGCAGAAGGGGGATACTTTATAATTCAATTACTCTTGAACTACAACTCTGACAGTTTTGAATTAACAATCTGCGTGGCCCAAATATTATGAACATTAACTGGAGCTTTTATTGTGAAACATTACTATCCCTTTAACTTATCTCCTCTTCTCACTGTTCCAGAGAGCAGTGTGGGGCCCCAGAGCCATATTTTCCCATCACTGAACCACATAAAAGTAGTTTGAATTATGGATAAAAATTAGTACACTGCGTCTTGTATTTGCCCATTATTATTTCATGCTGGGTTTATGCTGTGTTAATATACAGTTCTACCTAGGTGAAGTCAGCAAATTATGCTAAAACACATTTATTAATTAGATTTGGAGTAACTACATAAAGAAAAAGGAGCAGAAAACTCTAATTAATTACATTTTATCAGTTATATAACATATGTAAGACATTTTCATATTGCCTGCTGTTATTACAATATAAAGAATCATAACGGGGAAAAAACATTTGATTGGAAGAAAATAGGATAAAAAGTATCTCTATTACCAGCACAATACGGACATAAGATGGAATATTGTGGGCATCCACCTGAAACCATTGTAAGGTGGACAGTCCTCCTGCCCCTCTTCCTCACACTCTTGAAGAGCAGGCTCCCTTGGGAACTGGCTCCATTGGGTGGAGGGAAGAGGAGTGGGCATTCCCATCACTGGTGGGAACAAGTATGAGGGGTTAGTGCAGGGGAGGGCTGGCCTGGGGGGCAGAGGGGCAATTGCCCCCTGGGCTGGTCACATGTCTGGGCCAGTGGACCACTGCCTCACTCAGTCTCCCAATTGCTGCTGTAAATGGAGCTACACTAGTGATACCACAGAGCTTACAACTGAAATGGAACTACATAAATTATACCACAGAGCTATAATCCAAAAAGAGCTACACTAACATGATAGCCCATTTCCCTTGTAAGCTCTATGGAATCAATCATGTTGCTGTACTTAATTTGTAAGCTCTATGGTATCACTAGAGTAGCCACATTTCACCTGTAAGCTATGTGGTCTCGTTTACCTTACTTAACAGCATTAATACCAATAGTAAAAGTAACTAAAGGGGATGGTCTGGGACACTGGGCTGGAGCGACTGAAAAAATGGGCCAGTAGATTGTATTTGCCCCCCAGGCCACAAGTTGCCAGCCCTCCCCTGGGTTAGTGAAATAAAATTAACAGCCATAGCATGCATTCTTTTTTGCCAGCAAACAACTGGTGTCTGTGTCTTTATTTAACAAAGCTGAGCTTACTGGCTAGGTGATGCAGGTTGGTTAATGTTATATATTCTGGTGTGTTGTGTTCAAGTGTTAGAGTGAAGACGTAAAGTCGGGCATGTACACGTTAATATCGTCTAAACCCAACACAATAGTACTCAGACAACACACAATTATTCTTTCAGTGTTCTCATAACCAGGTAAAACAATCAAAAACATTTTACACACATGGAAAACATGTCCACAGTTTTAATCAAACTATACACAATAGAAACTTCAGACAGGAGTAAAACATGTTAAACAGAATAGTAAGGGAGACATAAACACAGATTTATGCTTTTCCCAGTGTTACCAGCCTTTCATCAGCCTGAAACAGTCAGTCACCCTATGCCTTTTTGTTTCTCGATGTTTCTATTGCTTACAGAGTGATTACAATTTTGAATTATTTTTTTTTCTTTTTATTGAGATGCAGCAATTACTTCTACTCATTTGATAACAAGAAGGGGTGCAACACTCAACTTTACTAGCATCAGAGCCTTAAAGGGATAGTAATACTTCGTTTTAACTTTATTTTATTTTGTAGGCATTAAAAAAACATGAAGAATGATATAAGTCTTATCTCTCAAACCTTTATGGTTTATGAGATATTCACAAGCAAAGTTCCCCTCCCCGCCCCGCCCCTTTTTCCTAGTGTAAGCCATCTCTTCTCAGATGTGAATCTGGTTGTAAGACCAGACAGATAACAGCAGGGGACAATCTTCTTTGTATGAAAACAATGAAAGCCCTTCCCCCCTTGACAAGTTTTTCAGCTTTTTCCCTTATCTTAATTGAAGAATGTCCCTCTCTGCAGTCTACCTGGGCATCTCCCTTCTGATCTGGTTGAACAGGGGGGGGGGGATACTTTGTTTATGAATATTTCTTAAACCATAAAGGTTTCAGAGATAAGACTTATATCATTCTTCATGTTTTTTTAATGCCTACAAAATAAAATAAAGTTAAAATGAAGTATTACTATCCCTTTAATAGCATGAAATGGCTTGAATCCTGAGAGTGGACCCAGTCTTTACTATGGTAGCAGGATAAATACATTTTATTTTAATATTTGGAGTGAACTATGTAGTCCATTGTCTGTGTTCCTTGAGCCCTGGTTCATATGAGCATTAGCTCAGCTATAACTAAAGTTAAAATAGCATATATGTTAAATGCAGAGTTTGAAATACTTATAATATTTGAAATAATTATGACACTCTTTCCTACAACTGATACCGGATCAAATTATCCCTAGGCTCTCACTTGGTTTCCTATTAAACACTATATAATGTACAAAATACTTCTTCTTACCTTTAAAACTCTTGACTCAACATCAATGGGTGAAAATTCTGGTTTTATTTTCATGTGAATTACTGTGGAAAACAATTTCACTCTTTTTTGCAGAAATTACACAGATAAAAGAAAAATAAAAAATAAGCCTTTTCACTACTAATAATAAAAATTCCTGCAACAACTGGACAATGTTTTCTCCTGCTTTCTATGATCACAATTATTACCACCATAATAATAGTTGGAAACCAGCACCAGCAGATAGTACTGCTTCCGCCACATCCTCAAGGTATGGTTGCCAGATCATCTCTTTAAAACCGGACACATGAAAAATGCATGAACTTATGATATGGCAAACCTACCTCAGGAATTTGGGATATGTTTATAAAAAAAGGAACTTTTGATTTTCTCCAGGTTTAGAGTGGTGCAGCTGCCTGAACCTGCTGTGCCTGTGAGTATGACATGATTTGTATCAACCATGTCACCACGAAGAGAAGAGGAAGAGTCTTGTGGTGGTGCTGATGAGTACAATGAGGGTGACTTTGATGATGATGGTGATGATAGCAGTGAAATGAGAACTTTCTTTACTCAAACAAAGAATGGGATAGAGATCTTAAGGCAAATGTAACTATATGCAAGCAGACCGCTATAGGTGCACTTAAAACCAAATAATATAAATGTCAGTATGAATAAAGTCTGTGAAAAAAATTTGGGGGGAGTTATTTGTAACAAGCATACGTCCTACAAATCACTGATTCTTCAGGGTTTGTGATGCTATTAAGCCAAATTAATAAAAATTATCTCCGATTCCTCCGGATTTGTGAAGCTAACAAGTCAAATTGATCAAAATTATCTCTGATTCCTCAGGGCTTGTGATTCTAACAAGCCTGAGTGAAAACAATTAATTTCTGATGTGATCCCTCAGGTCTTGTGACGCTAACAAGCCAAAGTCCTACATGTCAATTTTTTAACAAGGCTTGCACCTAAAGAGTCTAAATCCTACAAAGTCAATGTTTCCTCAGGGCTTGGGCTAAACAAGTCTAAGTCACACAAAAATGTTTCCTCAGGGCTTGGGCCTAACACAAGGCTAGGTCCTACAACAGATCAATGTTTCCTCAGGGCTTGTGCCTCTAATAAGTCTAAGTCCTACAAATCAAAGTTTCGTCAGGACTTGGGCCTTTAACCATAAGTTTAAATCCTACAGCTCATCCTCTACAAAATACCGGTATCAGTCTTCCCCAGTCACAGCTTACGCCAGGGGTCCTTGTCTCTGTCACGTTACATACCAATTTCTTATTTTATTTTTAATTTTATTTTTTATTAACTGTCTCTCCAATACCAGTCTACAAACCCCCACCAAAATTTTTTTTCCCCACACTCCACCCGCCAACACAGGCACCCTCCTCAGACCCCTTTTACACCATGTCCTTTTGTATTATTATTTTATTTAATTTTTTATTATTTTATTAACTGTCCCCCCAATCCCAGTCAACAACCCCCCCCCAAAAAAATTCCCTGTTCAACTGTTTGTTTCCCCACACTCCACCAACAATGGCACCCTCATACCCCTTTTATACTATGTTTTTGGGATATAAAATAACAATTGCTATGTGTTCTGTGTACATTCAATGTTCCCATTGATTTAAGTTCAATGAGTTAGGTTAAAAAACTATACAACTGCACTTTTCATGGAAAATTATTAGCCAAGTGGGAAGTGCCAATATTCACAGATTTTGGTTTGAGGTGAATATTTATGCCCATCCCTACTCAGCACTATAACTAGTAAGAATCATCACCAGCTGTCCTATATAACCTCTTATGCTGGTTCCACTGCCATAGTCTGTGGGGATAATCCCAGCCCCAATCCTACCACTACTACTACTACTACTACCCAGGAGCATGACGGATGCACAGACTTGATCCAGTGACATTTGATGCTCAGTTAACTCAAGAACTAAAGATGCAAACAACATAATTTCATTATTGGTTTTGATACCCATTAGCTACTGACAATCTCTTTCCGACTAATCTTTTTTTTTTGAGTTAAGAACTCTCTCTATTCACTGTCATCATCATCGTCACCCTCATGATAATTAATCAGCATTATCATCAGACTCTTCTTTCTCTTGTGGTGTTGACATAGGTGGTATACCTGATATCACAAGCACATGTACAGCAGGCTCAGGTAGTGTCACCTTTGTGTTGCTATTGCACATAGCCACCTGGGAAATATTAAAAAATCCAGTTTTTAGAAGTATATATGTTTATCTGTGGAGGTTTGCATTTTAACAGCATCAGCCCTCTAACCCATTTTATTAATTTTACACAATCCAGCAAGCAACAGCAGCAACACAGGTGATAACCACTAGAAACATGGATGGGTGTGTCCAGTGCAGGAGTATTAGATTACAGAGTGAGCTCTCTGGAAACTTTTGCACCAAAGAGGCCTACCAATATAGGCAAGGGGGAGGGCAGCTGGAGCTGATACTCCAGGCCTTAGATTTATGACCTGAGGCTAGGGCCTACCAAACAAAGGACAAAAAAGAGGAAGTGATCATAGTAAAGAAGGATACTGCACTGGAGGAGCTTTTGTAATTACTTGCACATGGTCAGCATTGAGATATCTACCATTTTCAAGCAACAGCAGTGTTCTCTACTGGAAAGAGGGCATATTCCTGGACTCCAAGAGAGACACAACCGAGCAAAGTTATTGATGGAATAACTGGAGAAGTACAGTGTAAAGTTACAAGGACTCTGTCCTGCTGCTTGCTTATGGAGCAGGTTGCAGCAAGGCTGTGGTCCAGAGAATCCCCTGACACCAAGAAGACAGACATAGACATTAAAAGTTCTCAAAGAAAAACCCCAGAGGATACCCTCATGGAAGAGTTAAACCAGCAGCTGAAGATGTAGTGGCAAGAGTAATATTATGAAGGAAGAGTCAAAAGGCATGAGAAAGGAGATCAAACTGCAACCCACCTGTAGTAAGGCTTTTGGTAACAAGAGGACTTCAGTCTGAGCAAATATGGCTGAAACCTAGCCCTAACCACTGTGTAGAGATAAAATCAGACTCTTGTGGTTAAGGTAGCCCATCCTTGTGATCAACAGTGCATGATTAGGAGACGTAACAGACCTTACCCAGGGGTAAGATGGAGATTGGTGAAAAAGAAATATGAAGTAGGGCTAAGTAAAAACTGCCCAAAAGGAATCAGCTGCTCCTTCAGCTTCTGCTATGTCTGATGCACCAGGTGTCCTACCAGAAAAAACATCAACAGGATCTGTAAGCAGCTCTCTGTAATTCCATAAAGTACAACTGCAGTTCAGGAGTTAAGTGAGGTGTCTGTTTTTTTCTCTGTATCATGAACTTAAAGAGTTAAGTAAAGCCCAGGAGTCAGGGAGGATCCAAAGTGAGACTATGGCAAATGAAGAGAATTTAATCTCTGAGAAAGATGAAATTGCCAACAAACCAGAAGAATCCTGCATTAATTTAATTCTAAAAAGAAGAAAAATAAGCTTATGTACTTTATGGGTTTGTTTAGAGACAGCTGAACAAAAGGATTCTAAAGCAACTGAGATGGTGGAAAATAGCTGAGGGGGGTCCCTGGGACAGGACCAATCTCATCAGATGAGTAGTATCCCCTTTACTTATGGAGGACACAGGGAATGCTGCACATGGCCAGTAAGTGACAGAGAGAAAGTGCTATGACGTCTCTGACCAGAGGGAGGGTCACTGTAGGCAATGGAGATCTAGGACTATTGATAAACATTAAAGGTGACTGACCAGTTCTTCCCGAGAGAGCACAGAGGGAGGGTGAATGCACTACAGGACATGCTCCATTATATGCTGCAGATGAGGTAAAGAACTCTGGTATTGTTCCATAAAGAGTTACCTCTGTCTAAGAGTAATTGAAACTGGAGGACTAGACACTGCCCCAAAGACGAATCCTTTTTTCTGTAGCTTCCTCAGTGATTATCTGTTATGGTGGTCCCCAGTGAGTCACCTGCTCCAGTCATGGATGCTATTATTGCATCTGGTGTGAACTCTGCCACAGATTCCACCTTGATCCTTGTCCCATCCCCTGCCTTATTGCTTGATCCAGCCCCCCTGCAGTCCATGTCCCCTTACCAGTCCCACCCCCTACCCTAGTCCTAGTACTGATGATGGTGTGGGGTGGGTGATTATCACTCTTTTTACTATTCGCTCAATCTTTGGTGCTTCACTATGTTTTGATTTTTAAGGTTAACAATGCAAATAATGTTAATGCTAGTGTGAGGTGGGTGATTACACCACTTGTTCCTACTATTCCTCAGTCTTTGGTACTTGGCTATGAGGAGTGGGCTCCAAACTAGCTAGGGGTGGCAGTCTGAGATAGTGAAGAAGAAGGAATGTGGTAAGGCTTAGATAAGCTGCTAATTTATTACCTCCTTATAGGAAAGAAATTATGAGGATGATTAAAATCCCGAGGTTCTCTGTTATGGAAATGTCTGAGTTTACGCACACACAAAGGAATATGACCTTAGTTTTGTGATCTTCCAGGAGCTTGACAGGTTCTGGTCTCTGTTCGAGAAAGTAAGACCTAATTCAGCATGGCAGAATTATTTTGCCATCCCTATTTCTGTACATACTGCTGGGTGAAACAGTATGATAAGATTAAGCTTTATAGTGGTTGACAACATCACATTCCAAATGTCAAGCTTGTTTTATATCTGACTGGATAGGCTATCCTCTTTTTATGCAGGGCAGCCAAAAGTGCTTCATACACGAGGTTCATACAGGTATCATAGTATTGCATGTGACATTGTCAGTTGCTCCCTCTGTGGGGAGACTGGTGATAAGAATTCTCTATTTGACAAAATCAGGCGCAACCTCTCTTCCATCTTAGGTCACATATACAGAGGATACACAATATTGAACATAAATAGTTAGCTCAGGATTCTGATGATCAGGACACCTTCAGGGGTCAGTCTGGTGTTTGGACAATGTTAAATCTGGGGCCTCTGATCTGGTAGCCCAGAGAGATGGAGACATTGTGCCATCCTCCAGTTTCTTCTCAGAGGACCCTAGTGGGACTTGGGGGTCGCAACTGGGGTCCCCCAGCAGGACCTGGAGAAGTGTGAGAGGATGGGAAGAGGGAAAAAAAACTTAATTTGAAAAAACGAAACAAGTTATCTGGTATAATAATTGTATATAATAATGAAAGTAGTGTGGATTCTGACATTACAGAAGTGGGAAAGGAGGGTCCTACTTTGTCACTCCCTTGGTAGAGACTAGAAATAGGTATTCCCTGTAAAAAGATTGGAATGATACAGGAAGAGGAGAGTCACGTGGGAATAGTAGCGAAAGTGATGAGGTGGTGCTTGACTCAGACGACCATCTTCCCTATGAAATTTGGTTCATCTGACAGCATTTCTGGAAAAGCTAAGAAAAAGGTGAAATCTTCATAATTGTCAACTCTCGTCCATGACTGTGGCCCCCTAACTCTTAAAGCTTGTGGTTATTAATATTGCAAGTATAAGGCAAGATAAAGCAAGATTTCTGGCCTTTGATTTTGTTTTTATTTTGATATGGACATCATTTTTCTGCACAAAGCTAAGTCAGCCAATCTTGCTGATATTCACAAGTCTAAAAGGGAGTAGAGATGCAGATTGTCTTTATTGTCCTTGACAGCTGAACCTTATGGGGTGATGGCAATCTTATTAAAGAACCATGCAGCAAGAAGCAGTTGAAATAAGGATGGGTGGATGTGTTTTGCTAGATCTCTCAGTAAGAGGGTAAAGCTTGATTCGAGTAGCTCAGGATTCAGGACTTGGTCCACTGCTTTTTAACATGTTTATAAAAAGACCAGGAAATAGATGTAGGGAGCAAAATATCAATATTTGCAGATGACACTAAGTTATGCAGTATAATAAATTCATAACAGGATGTTTGTTCTATACAGAGGGATTTACATAAAATGGAAGATTAGGAAAACAAATGGAATATGTTTAAAGTGGGAAAGTGTAAAGTCATGCATTTGGGAAGAAATAGCCAAATGTTACTTATGAACTTAATGGAATAATTTTAGATGACTCGTTGCTAGAGAAAGACCTGGGAATCCTTGAAAACTACAAACTTGCAAATAGGAGTAGCAAAAGCAAAAAAAGTCCTGTGTTGCATAAAAAAGGCTATTGAAGCAAGAGTGGATAACGTAATTTTACCACAATATAAATCGTTAACAAGACCTCACCTCGAATATGCAGTGCAGTTTTGCGCACCAGTTCAGAAAAAGGATATTCTAGGACTGCTGAGAGTACAGAAAAAAGCAACAAAGTTAAAGGGATAGTAATACTTCGTTTTATCTTTATTTTATTTTGTAGGCATGAAAAAAACATGAAGAACGATATAAGTCTTATCTCTCAAACCTTTATGGTTTAAGAGATATTCACAAGGAAAGTTTCCCGCCCCTTTTTCCTAGTGTAAGCCATCTCTTCTCAGATGTGAATCTGGTTGTAAGACCAGACAGATAACAGCAGGGGACAATCTTCTTTGTATGAAAACAATGAAAGCCCTTCCCCCCTTGACAAGTTTTTCAGGTTTTTCCCTTATCTTAATTGAAGATTGTCCCTCTCTGCAGTCTACCTGGGCACCTCCCTTCTGATCTGGCTGAACGGGGGGGGGATACTTTGTTTGTGAATATCTCTTAAACCATAAAGGTTTGAGAGATAAGACTTATATCGTTCTTCATGTTTTTTTAATGCCTACAAAATAAAATAATGATAAAACGAAGTATTACTATCCCGTTAATTAAGAGACTTGAGCCACAGGAAAACTGGAGTCCATGGGAGTGATTTATCAATAAGATTTTCATGTGAAGTGTCAGCGTATTCCACTGCAGTGCCCAAATGGGAGAGTAACAGCTTTAGACTTAATTGCATACTAACATTAACACTGATGCAAACAGATACAAGGTGCAAAAATGGCCATTCTTGTGGAATTTTGGAGACAGCATTTTTGGCTAATCCCTCAGAGGACTAAGAAAGAGGACAGTATGAATGGTAGATAGGGCTAGTTTTATGCACTGCAATCAGAGCAAGGGACTACTTTTGCACCTTGTGCATGCCTAATGCTTATGTACTAAGCTGTTTATGTTACAATATGTCCTCTTTGAACCAGTTTTGAACATTGTGGGCGGGTTTGTGCATTTTGGGTCATAGCTTTTCTCTGCACCTTGTTTAATACCAGGTACTAACTGAGTGAATAAGCAATGAGCACAAACTTTTTTTTTGTTTTTATGCCAGCTATATGTGTGGTATAAAGGTCTTGTTTGTATCAAAGTTGTGCTCTAGCATAGCTATGTGCACCAGTTTACACTAAAGGCTTTATTTTCAAACTTACCTATTAGTGGCATTGTACATTCTCTCTGTTGAGAGGGAAGAATAAGATTGTATGCTCTGTAACATGTTGACTGTTAAGGGATAGGATGCAGAGCTTACAATTTATAGCAAGTTTTGTGGAGTGATAAAAGTCCAAGTGCTTGGAGATACTGTATGTTTTTGCCACATTGGGTGCTGTTATTTGGAGAAGGAAGCGGTGTCACAGAAGGAAAAAAGCACCAATGGCCCATTAGTGTGTGTATGTGTGTGTGCGAGCAACTGCTGTTCTGATGTCACCTACCTATGGAATTCCTCTTGCCAAATAAATTAGAAGCCATGGGTAAAGTTCCATTTTAACCATTTGAGTGCCAGTGGGGTACGCAACGCATTGCAAAGCAATGCGTTGCATACTCCTCTGACACTCAAGGGGTTAAATAAGATAGATAATAAAGGGGTATGTGAACTGGTAAACAAACTAGGATACAAAACTAGACATTATAGTATTGCATAAACTTGTCAACATACCCATCATCAAAATCAAGGAACAGATACTTGGTGCAGGTACAATGACACACATCTGGACCCATCCAAAACTTTGCTTGGTGGGTGGGACCAGCATGGTTGAGAAGCAGACTGGGACAATTCTGAGGCAAACCAACTTAACAATAGGGAAGAAATAAAAATTCCCAAAATGTCTATTGATTTAAATGGGGTTTAAATTCTAAAATGCATTGCTTTATTGTTTTATATTCTGATCAGGTCATGAGCAATTTTAAATATGCTCATTGAGGCTGTTGTACTAAGAACATGGAGCAATTCCAGAGAAAACCAACTGTCCAATAGGTAAGTAATAAACACATTGCATTCAATGGGTTAGAAGCTCCATTTAAAGGGTTAGTAATGTTTCACAAGAAAAGCAATTCCAATTAATCTTCATAGTATTTGGACCATGGAAAATGTTATTTCCATACTGTCAGAGTTGTAGTTCAACAATAATTGAATGATAAAGTATCCCCCTCCTGCCCCTTTTACTGATGTAACACTGCTCAACTCAGAGCAGCAAAACTGTCCGGGTGGATCGCAGAGAGGGACAGTCTTCAGTGAGCACAAGGAAAAACCTGAAAGACCTGGCAAAGGGGGCAAGGTTTTCCTTATGCTCACTGTAAGAAGCCTTCCTAGTGTATACTTAAGAATTGTAGCTAAAATGCACAACGTCTGGTCATATTTATAAACAAGTAAAGTCACATTTATAAATATGTCTGAGAATATTCGCACCTGCAGATATATTTTCTCACACATAACGGTATTATATACTTCCAATAAGAACAGGTTTTACCTGGCGTTCTGATTTTATCCCTAAAACTGGGTTTATTTTTGGTGCAATTAGCAAATTTCTTTATAAATACACTGGGACACAATTCTTATTTGGCCAAGACCATTTCTACTCCACTTTTCCAAAAAGTCAACTACCTGGAGTTATCACTTAGCAAAAGGTTGTTAGATGTTTACACATATACCTATGTCACTTTGAGACAATTTTACAGACACTTTATTTGTAACTCCAGTTTTATACATATCCCCCATTGTCCTTGCTGTGAGCTGTCAGGTCCCAGGACCAGATTCCACTTCTGAGGTGAGTGGGTTTACACTAGGTAAAAGGGGCGGGAGGGGGATACTTTACCATTCAATTACTCTTCAACTACAACTCTGACAGTATTGAACTCACGCTCTCCATGGCCCCAATACTATGAAGATTAATTGGAGCTGCTGTTTTGGGGAAACATTACTATCCCTTTAAAGCAACAGAGATTTTTAGCTCTTCCCTATATGGTGCAGTTGATTTGCCCCAGAGTTGTTCCATGTTCTCATAGTATATCACCCTCACTGTTGCTGTTTCCTGCTGATAATGCCTCAATGGACCCCATCCCAGCATAAAAACCCATAGTGATACAGTACATTTATTTCACAAATCTTCCCTGCAGGTTTACATTAAAGTTATTGGAACATAAAATTCTGAAAATTATGTTTCATTTTTGTGGATTCTGAAATGCACTGGACTGTATAGGTGCAGGAGAAGAGCCCAGACCTGTGGAATATTAATACTATAATAATGTTCTGCCTGGCTGGTAGACTGGTCTAACATTTTCCTGTAGCTGGATGACTGCCTTGAAAGCAATTCTTGATTTCATTGCAGTCTCTAGCTTCCCACGCATGCAGTAGATTTGTGATAGAGAGAAACATAGAAGTAAAAATCTCCTTTATTTGCATTTTAAATACAGCCTTTACTTTGTCCCAGGGGTATTACTAGGTACCGTTTGAGGGGCTAAAGCTGCAGTTCTTATGCAGAAACCTGCAGTCCTTTTGCTATCTTGGGTGATGTGCAGTTCTCCTTTAAATGAATTGTGAAACTGGGCTGCACAGTGCACTAATAATTAGTTAGATGGGCATAAGCCCTGGGCTTTTTGGAGTAAGCCCCAAAGTGGGTATGCACTAATATGTGACAAATGTGTGATAGAGTGGGGATAAACTCTTCATTGTAATACATTCTCCAGTTCATATGTTATTCTATGAAGCCTTTGCTGAAACATTTTCCAGTTCTTGTGGTCTCCACCCATGCACTACAAGTGATCCCTGTTTTAAAGCAGGTCAGTTCAGCCATGAAGGCATTAGGTACATTTAGCTTTTAATATAAAGCATTTTCACCAGCCATAAATACTTATTACATAGGACTCACTTAAAATGTGGTACCATGGCAAGATAATCAAACTTAAGAATACTTTTGCCAAAATATTCAAGCACCATTTTTTTTTTTAACAAGTGAACTAGTACGGCGATATAGTATATGCTCCACATAGGGTTCATATTTAATATGTAGGAAGCAGCACAGGATCATCTTCAGTCTTTGGTATTTTGAAAACTTGCTCTGTTGAAGGGTTTGGGGACATGTTTAAGTGATTTAATGTAACTCCTCCACTTTTTCAATGAAGAAGTGACTCAAGCTGATGAAAGTGAGCCTTCAGGCCTTCAGGCAGTAGAACTACCTTGGTGTTATCAAGCATGATGAAGTTCATCCCACATCACCAGCCCTTGAAATACTAATGTCTAGACAACAGTTATTCCCAAAATAAAATAAAAAAAGTGGCTTACTTAAAATGACTGATCTTCTGCTTTACCCACCTGTGCTCAAAAAGGGAAATCCTTAAATGAGAATAGTCACTTTCAAATTATAATCCCTGCTTAACTTACTATGGCCGGAAAATTATAATGGCTGCTATTATGATAACATCATACTCAACTCCAGATACCTTGTCCACTGAGGGGGACAATTACTTGCAGCACAGATCATACTCACTGCACATGGACTCTTATGCAGATTCATGCACTCTGTTTACTTTGAAAAAACCCACATAAACATAAAACAATGGCTTTAACTTTAATGCCCATCTCCATGCAGCAGGGATTCAAGATGTTAGCTATCAAACAAAGACACAAGGGCTCAATACTTTGGGACACTAGTATCTTCTGAGCATAGTAAGTTAATGTTCTTTTTTAAAGAAATCCTAATGACCATCTTGAATCAAGTCTATGTTGTTGAGGAATTAATTTTTAATTAGTACTTCATATCATATTCATGGAGGCCAAGACTTCAAATTCCTCCCATTGAATTCTTCTTAGGAAACTTCCTTTGGAGGAGTTTAAGGTCCTTGTGTCCTTCAACCAATAACTCTGTCTGCCTCCATGGGCATATGTGATACTAAGTTTTAATTAAGGTTAATTTTGGAGACCCAAACTCCACATAACATATTCATAGTGGCCATTAGGATTTTCTGCTCAGATTAAGGTCAGTGAGAGCTTATTATGTTGGGTGTTAGTATTCCTTCATGTTAAATTAGTTTATGGAGGCCATGTGGCTGGAATCTTAACAGACCAGGGGAAAGTTTTCTTTTTATTTTAAAGCGGAACTACCATGTCACAAAATGCTTAGCTTAACTAAGTCCCCCTGCTTAGTAGCACTAGTCGCCAGAATTATTACCTGATTTAATAGATAGCCGGGTCTAGGAGGAGTTGCTAGGAGCCATTCAGCTCCGGCTGGGACTGACAGCGCAAGCGCGCGGACGTCATTCTGGCAAGATGTCCGTGCTCCGTGCTACTGACAGCTGGGGAATAAATCATATATCTATTATATCAGGTTATAATTCTGGCGACTAGCGCTATTAAGCAACTAGTCACCAGAAGGGGACTTAGTTAAGCTAAACATTTTGTGACATGGTAGTTCTGCTTTAAAGCAATCAAGGCAGAGTATAAATTAAAAAGAAAAACTGAGATGTGGACAGTGCATAAATGTGTGACATTCCCCATCAACTTGTGTTATATATGTTACTCAATATCATGTATTACTTAATTTGCATTTGGGTGCTTACATATCTTCAGAACTAATTCTTTATCCTCTTGAATATTAAAGACCTCTTCATTTCATTGCTTTGCAATAAGCTGGAGATGTATCTAGCATCCATGAGGATTGAAATCTGTGAATTATTGGTTGTTACAAATATGCATTTACTAATTATTTTGTAAGCAGTAATACTTTATCTTTTTTTATCCATTATAGGACATGACCACATTTTGGAACAAATGGAAACAATGACAAGCAGATCCTGGAAAAGTACACATTTATAAAGCTTTTGAGTCTTAAAAAAATTATGATAAGAATAAACAACATTTACTGAGTGAAGCATCTCTCCCGGCTTTGGGATGTTCAACCAGAACAATATGGGAAATGGAACTATCCGAGCCCCAAGAAGGGAGGACAGCTGCCTCTCTTCTAGGAGGCGAGAGCACTCCTCGGGGGCTTTCAGCAAACTGCAGGAGACCGTTCTGCTTCTGGAAGAAGAGCTGAAGCAGAGGTGGAAAGAACTTAAAGAAAAGGATGAAAAAATCCTCCAGCTTGAGAAGGACTTAGAATTAAAATCTGTACAGATAGACAAGCTGCAGGATGCAATTGGGTATAATAATACTCAGCTGTCTCCAAAGGGCAGTCAGAAGAAAAAATTGTTAAGTGTCATAAACCAAGGGCCAGCTCAGTACAATGAGAAGGCTACTGAGGCCCACAGACGTCAGAAAGCAAAGGAAGGCGTTTCAGCAGAGCCAACTTCACGTCATTACTACAACCCGTCTTCTCAGAACCCTGATGTAACCTGTGTCCGTAAAGATTCCAGGTGAGATCATCAGGGGAACATGGGCATCAATTGAATCTACATCCTGATCTAGAAATACCCAACACATACTTTTTACATACACTATGAACATTACACAGAGAGCAAAAGAACTACACCACTGAGAATAAGCAACAATCCCCAAATTCACACTGATTCAAAGTAACATAGTAACAGAGTAAAGTAAATTAGGTTGAAAAAAGACCGTCAAGTTCAACCTTTGCCTTATAACCCAGAGACATCAGGATATATAGCTTTCCTGCTGCCAAATAAGTTAGTCTTTTTCAGACCTTCCTGTTTTTCCTACTAATACACATATATATATAGAACCCTCTATGTTCCCTTTTGAAAGAAATGTATATAATCTTCTCTTAGAAGTATCCATTGTATTTGTCATAATCACATGCTTGGACAAGGAATTCCATCATTTATCAGCCCTTACTGTAAAAAACCCTTTCCTCTGCTGAAGCTGAAACCTCATTTACTCTTTAAAACTCTTGAATGCTAGGCAGATCTCCAGTATTGCAAAACAATACATTTGATACCCTCTAGCATTCAAGGAGCTAAAACCCACATTTTACAAAAAGGGAATTTTTATTTTCTCCAGTGGTGCAATTTTTTTACTTGACAATTACTCATCATTTGCTTTCTGCAAGCAGTGATATATATAACAGGTGAAAGTGTGTGGTTATAGATTACACACTAACATTGCTATCAAAGAGAAAACTATCCCCAAAATCAATAGATCATTTTGATTCTTTGACAAATCTTGAGCTCTATGTTTGACCAATATTATCAATCAAAACATTTAAACTACAGAGCTAAGGTTCAATTCAATAATCATAAAAATGCAAGTGATACAAAATCTACATGACCAAAAAGGCAGGTTCCACAATATAAAAACAAAATCCGAATGTGTCAGTTGAAAACAAAATTATAACAACATCAAATTAATAAATACTTACCCTAGCCAGTTTGAAATAGAAAATGCACATCCCTCAAAAACAAAAAAGAAAAAATATCATAATGTAATACAATTGTATCTACAATTGATTATGTTATATAAGAAAAAGACCATCAGAATACTCTCAAAACTGATGATAAATATACAACTGTCTGAAAATGATCTTAATTAAGCCAATCCTAGTGGCCAATTCCTGGAACTGTAGAGGTTCAGACTTGTGGACTTGGCTCTGTTCTCCTTTTGGTGGTTATCCTTGTCTATTAGTCACAACAACAATGCTTGCATTTGGTGTAATATATTGAGGATAGAGATGTTTTGCCAACAAAAGTCAGTTATTTATTAATATGTTTACCATCCATTTGGTGAGTGTTCAGAC
Organism: Rhinophrynus dorsalis; assembly: GCA_037306005.1. Lineage (NCBI taxonomy): Eukaryota > Metazoa > Chordata > Amphibia > Anura > Rhinophrynidae > Rhinophrynus > Rhinophrynus dorsalis. Next base: position 220,637,477 of record CM074724.1, on the reverse strand, counting down.
TGTCTGTTTTAATTTAACTTAAAATAAATTGTATTACACTGTGATATTTTTTTCTTCTTGTTTTGGAAAGATTTTAATGTACCTGCTATTTTAGGGTAAATTATGCCACTGACAATACCAATTTATATATTGATGTTGAAACAGTGTAATTTTAAAATAGCAGGCAATGAGATCTACTGCACTCAAAAATGCATCTTGCAACAGTGGGAGTTTTACTTAAAGGGATGGTAATGTTTCATAATAAAAGCAGCTCTAATAAACCATCATAGTATTTGGATTTGGAGAGTATTATTTCAATTCTGTAGTTCAAGAGTAATTCAATGACAAAGTATCCCCCTCCCTCCCCTTTTACTGATGTAACTCTGCTCAGCCAGAGCAGTAGGGAGGTGACCAGGTAGATTGCAGAGAGGGACAATCTTCAATTAAGATAAGGGAAAAACCTGAAAAGCTTGTCAAGGGGGGCATGGCTTTCATTGTTCATAGGAAGAAGATTGTCCCCTGCTGTTATCTGTCTGGTCTTACAACCAGATTCCACATCTGAGAAGAGATGGCTTACACTAGGTAAAAGGGGCGGGAGGGGAAACTTTGCTTGTGAATATCTCTTAAACCATAAAGGTTTGATAGATAAGACTTATATCATTCTTCATGTTTTTTTTAATGCCTACAAAATAAAATAAAGTTAAAACGAAGTATTACTATCCCTTTAACATTAAATTCTGTACAAATATACAAAAATGAAAATGTAAAATTAAATGCATTTCAGATATCAGGGTCTAACTAATAAGCATAAAAATATATAACAAGATTTAAAATTGGAAATAAAATTAAAGGCCAATTGAAATAGGACACACTACTATGACCATACTGAAACGCTTCCAGATATGAGAAACTGCAATGTGCAATATAATATAGCCTGAATCTGTAGTACTCTGGATATAGATATATGTTGTAAATGTAAATTTTATTAGGTCAAAATTTTGGTCTTCACAGGGACCTTAAGACCGAAACGTTGACCTAATAAAATTTACATTTTTGCTGCTCAAAAGTCCCACGGATGCTGACCTCTTTATTTCTACTATTCTATCCATTTGGGAATGTGCACCTGGGCACCAAAGCAAGCTAGAGTGACTGCTTTTGCCATCCATGTTATTGTCTCTCTAGCCCTCTATCTCTCTCTCTCTCTCTGGCTAAAATAATTTTTAGCCAAATGGCCATTCGCCTAATAATCTAGGTAAAATTGTTCATCAGCAGCCAATACCAGTGATCTGCCTCTTATTTACGTAATATCAGAACAAAAGATAAGAAAAGCAAGAAAAAACAAATGTGCAATAGGTTTACTGAAAGCAAAACTGCAATTTGTAGCGCTTACATATAAGCAAGCAATTGAACTCATCAGAATTTCTAAGTTCTTCATGATTAAGTGGGTTTCTAGAATTTTCAACAACTGAAAATGTTTTTTACTAAAAAAAAAATATTGCAAACTATATTTTACTGACACCTTTCTTTGGCTTGAAGTGAAAGAAGTTTGCATGAAACAAATTTGGAAATGTTGAAGGAGATGTATTCCTGCTTCCTGCTTTTCTTTTATCTGTCTTTGGAATACAATAATTTTTCTATGGTTTTAAGTCCCATCTGAATTTGGATTTATAACCCATCTGGGGAGGACTGTGCACACTTTTGTCTTCTTTCTGCATCTTTTTTTACCTGCCATATTTTAAGCCTTTAAGCTCAAGAAGGGTATGCAATGCCACCACCAGTTGCCAATGCTATTCCTGCAGCTCAAATGTTTTGAAGATCTTGCTGCCATCTACTTCCTCTCATAGTGCACCTCTGTGCCCAGTTATCTCAAACAATAGCTGTCCCAAGGGTCAAACCACCTTTAAGCTCCCAGACCGGTTCTTCAACTGACACCTGATATCATCTTATTTTCTCTCTCTCTCTGTACACATTTTGCAGTTATAGTGGTTGATAGACTGACAAAGACACATCTAAATCTTGAAGAAAAACATGGGAGGAAGACTATCTTCTGTCACACACATAGGACTATGTGGTTCCTTGAGGCTACCACAGACCTGGGAAGGAGACAGCTCATGGAGGATCCATAGTAGAAGACATACACAAGAGTGATACGTTCAGCTCACCTGGACTGCAGGCAACCCACAAAATCAGGGAAATCTTAGACCACCCCCTTCTTCCATTGGCCTGATTTATTCTTTACTTGTTTTTAAGTGCTAAATGTTGCATTTCTAGTTGTAGGAAACATATTATTCCTTTGGTCTTTTTTCAGTTCCCTTACTTATTAACCTAAGGTTAAAGGAAGAAGAAGCAGACCAATGTGATTCATTCCTGATGAAAGATTTAATCCAGTTTACTATTGAGTGGTATGGTGGCTTCAACACAATAACATATAGCTACTTTCTAAGCATTTTTGACCAAAACATGTTTCTACACATAAACTGAAGCACACACTCTGCCAGTTTAGGTTATATCTTACATTAAAGTACAGCATTCTCTTTAAGATAAAAGCAAATCTATTTATATTGTAGCAAACTTTCATTTTTATTTGAAAGGACACTATGCAACTTTCACAGTCATATTGAAAATGACATTCTATGGAAAACTGGTGCAATTTTGCAGCAAACCAATTGCCCAATGAGCAAATGAACCCCCCCCCCAAAAAAAAAAAAATTCCATTGATTTAATAGATGCCAATGCATTGCTTAGAAATGCATTAGAGGCTTCTGTGGAAATCAAGGGGTTAAAAACTCCATGTAACTCAATAAGAATGTTTATTTGTCCCCTACAATGCAGTTGATTTGCTTCTTAGATAGATAGATAGAAAGATAGATAGATAGATAGATAGATAGATAGATAGATAGATAGATAGATAGATGGATAGATACACAGACTGACAGACAGACAGACAGATAAATAGGTCCTTCAACTGCTGCTAAATTGCAACTCCCATCATCCTTCAGTCATGGCTGCCAGAGAATGCTGGGAATTGTACTCCAGTACAACCTGCTCGGAATGCTAGAAAGCTTGAATAGATTTCTTCAAGGAGACGAAAGCTATAAACAAAGGGAAGGCATTGGAAAAAAATACATTCAAGTATCTATAAAATAATAAAAAAGTAATATTATTTGCTTATTTTACTTTTAGTTACTTTTTAACTCCTAGACCTTGGGTAGGCAATCTTTGACTCTCCTGCTGTTAAAGACTAATATTCTAATCATCCCTAACCAACTGATGGCAGGTTGGTAAAATGGGAGTTACTGTCCTCACCAGCTGGAGAGCCAAATGTTGCCAATCCTTGTATAAGATAACACAAGATATGTGCAATAAGACAGTAGCTTCAGTGAAAGATAATCCATGGTCATAAGTATGAATGCAACTATAAACAAAAAATAGAGCTGGAACAGGTATAATAAACTCAATTCTTATAATAAACCACTAAAATAGTGTGGTTCACTTGGATGCCCAAAAACATAAATCAATACAACAGCATGGAGGAAGGTAAAATACATATCATTCCTCCATATAGTGGCTCCCTACAAATGAGGCACTCAATACAGGAGTATACAAAAATACAAAATAGTTTTATTGGTAAGCAAACAAATATAAATGGGTAAAATTAAAAGCATATAAAAACATACATAGAGAGGGATGCTGATAAAACCTAAAAATACTATGGAAATCTGTCCTAATGCAGACAAATCCTATTTATATAATTCGCTAAGGACGTTTGTCAGAAGCCATCACTCGAAGTAGAGACGGCTGCGTGCGCTGCAGTCATGCACAGTACAGAATGCCTGTGCCGCAGCTGATATTGAGAGAGGCTGTCATCCGTTTGCCTTACCACCACCTCCTTAGTGCGGTCCCTCTCCCGTTCCTCTTTGTTCTTGCCTCTCCACTCGCCATACGCTCTCTTGCTAGCTCGCGTCGGTATCCCGCTTCTGGGTTTCCTGCGTTGTCTTACGGTGACATCACGGCCTCTCGGGTATTTCTGGCAAAGTCTCCTGTGTCCCGGTGCACTATCACAGTGTTCCGTGGGGCACTAGTCCCGGTCCTTGGCATTGAAGCCACTTATGTTTAGTCTAATCCCCAGTTTAAGTTCTCTCCAATTTTGTATCCTAGATTCCCCTGTGTTCTGTGCTCCCTCCAATTGATCCTGTGTATGACCTTGGCTATTCCTCTGACCATCCATCCAGTCTATCCCTCCAGTTGATCCTGTGTATGACCTTGGCTACTCCTCTGACATCTATTCTGATTGACCTGTTGATCCTGTGTATGACCTCGGCTATTCCTCTGACCATCCATTCTGATTGACCCATTGCTCTGTGTATGACCGTGGCTTTGGCACTTACTACCACGTTATTATTCTTCTCAGAGTTGCTATTGGGTACTCCTCCAGATCGTGGGAACCTGGAGTCTTTTCCTCTGGAGAGTTTCCACCTCTTGGCCAACGATCTCAAGCAGCACTCTCAACTCTTCGCACCCAAGCCCTCACTCTCTCCTGCAGGGAAGCTTGCGCTGCCAGTGGGAGGACAGAACGGAACATACCCTCTCCACCTACCTACCGGCAGCCAACGATATCAAGCACCATCCTCAAGCGTCGCTCCCCAGCACTCCCTTCCCTGCAGGCTTCCGCCTGCGTTCTGACAGAGGCGGTCCGAATTCAGACTGAAGTTCTCTCTGCCCACCTTCCTGGGACCAAGAGGAGGAAAATCTAATTAGCACAAATGAGTAATAACAAAGGTCAAGCAGCAGAGCCCCCTCTAGGATCAGCCATCCCAATGCATATCGCCTGTAACAGACTTCGTCATGAGATAAGTATGAATGCAAACAGGAGTTATTCTGAGGCAAACCAACTGCATCATGGCAGACAAATAAACATTATCTTTGATTTAAATAGGGCTTTTAACCATTTTCATGCCAGAGTGGTATGAAACGCAGTGCAAAGCAATGTGTTGCACCCCTCTGGCACTCAAAGGGTTAATCTCTTCAATGCTAAAGAAGTCTCCAATGAATTGCAAAGCAATGTAGAATTTAAGTATTTAAAAACCCTATTTAAATCTATGGGGATTTGATAAATTTCTAACAACCCACACATTGCAGTTGGCTTGTTCCAAATTTCTTTTATACATAAGTTCCAGTGAATCAATTCCATTTTGGCTAAAGCGTTCTTTAGTTTATTTCCATAGCTGAAAAAGTATTGCGTTCATATTAGAAAAACAATTTGGTCCATAGCTAAAAGGTTACAACACCACTGAACACTTTTGAAATGACATTAATGACCATCTTCTAAAATGTCATACCGTGAAGCTCGCAGGAAGAAACTGCTCACAGACATTTCACTGGCTGTCAAAACTATTTCTCATAACATTTAATATGCAATAAAACATTTGTGCCTTTGTCTTAAGATGATTACTGGGTACAACCCCCATGTGGAGAATATTTTTCTCTGTCTCTCTGTCTTTATGAGATAGACTGTAGAGAAAATTATATTCTCAATGACATTTATTTTACAGTACTGGAGATAACATAACTATGTTACAAATATTTACCTTGTAGTGTGGAAAAAAATGTGTTGCTGAGACAGTATCATTAAACAGATTACTCATATTTTATAACAGATACCACATTTAGTGTTTCTGGAGGAAGAGTATTTAATACCATAAAGGGCATGATAGTCAGAATTGTACTTGGTTCAAAATGTCAGTTTAACTATACAAAACACATTAGACTTTATGTATAAATACCAGCTGAATTGCAAGAGATCCAGGCCTTGGGCTGACCTAATACATTACTAGTGCACATTGCAAACTAATTGCATCATTACTGGTTGACAGATTAGCACAGTTGCATGCTCTAAGCTGGAAACAAGACAGTGGATTTAGGCATGATAACCTGGACCATAACCCCCTACATCACTAACTTGTAATGCCCCTGATAAAGGCTAAGAGGAACAATTGTGGGGAAAACCAGCTGTATCGCATGTGACAAATGAAAATGCCCATTGTTTTAAATGCAGCTTTTAATGTCTTGAACGCTAGAGAGGTCTATAACACATTATACACATGTTCCTCTCCCCGGTATAAAGGGTATCCTTTTCAAATGTCACCCACTATTGGCCGACTAAAAAAATGGTGCATTAAACATGTCACCGCCATGAAAAGGGCAACATGAGAATCTAGACTGCATCAAAAGTGCCAGATTCTCATGTCGCAGGCTTAAGCGTTGCTCATTCGAGTGCCCACATCAAACGGCTACATTATCATTAATATACCATCAAGGCAGAACAGTTGTCCGAGGATGTTACTCCCACTCTCCTTCCTCTTAGTGTCCGCGGCTCATAATAATGATAAAAAGAAAATCATTATGGCGTTGACCTTCTGGCTACTAAAACTACTTGTCGCCTGAAGCAGAAGTTAAATAGAAGTTCAATATATCACAAGCTGGACGTATGTACGTGCATATACTGCAGGGGTGAATTGCACGCCTTTGTGAAATGTTCAACTCTACAATTATTATTTTTGTATTATTATGAGCCGCAGACACTGAGGAGAAGGAGAGCGGAAGTAATATCCCTGGACAACTGTTCTGCCTTAATGGTATATTTATTAGAATGTAGCCCTTTTGATGCAGGTGCCCAAATGAGCGATGCTTAAGCCCACGACATGAGAATCTCGTACTTTTGATGCAGGCAAGATTCTCATGTCGCCCTTTTCATGTCGGCAACATTTTTAATGCGCCATTTAGTTGATTGCCCAAAAGTGGGTGACATTTTGATAGTGAACCAGTTTAAAGGATGGTGCATCCCTCAAAAACACTGAAAGATAGCATGACCTGGTAGTGAGGCTGATGTACTAAGTAAACCTGGAGTAATTATAGGACACATTTATTGCCTTAGTCTTATTGGATGGCCTCCTGTTTTTTGTTCAGCTCTTTGAGTAAGTTGTTCCTTGGATAGTTCTTTATATTGACCTCAGATGTATTTGTAAATGGTAATCATATCACCCTTTAGATGTCTCTTCTTGAATGTAAACAACCCAGTTTGGCTAGTCTCTCATTTTAACTCAGATCTACCAATCTCTTTATCAGCCCTGTTGCACATCTCTGCACTTCGTCCAGTTCAGTAATGTATTTTTAAGAACAGGTGCTCAAAACTACTCCATAATCTAGATGAGGTCTTGCCAAGGATTCATGTAGAAGTAGAATTATATATCTATCCCATGCATCTATACACCTAGCTTTTAATGGGTTAAAAGCCCAATTTAAATCAAATAACAGTTGAGGAATATATATTTGTCCTTTATAGAACAACATCTTTACTACTGAATTACACAAGTGCTTCTTAGTACATCAACCTAATAGATTTCTGCTCTGAAAGGAGAAGGGAGTAAATTACATCCAGTGGTTTACCATACACCAAGGTAGCCACCATTTGCTGTGTCTGATCCCAGGGTGTGGCTTACCTGATATTATTAAAGAAAACTTATTGAAACCTACTTAGCTAGCACACATTAGCAAATAAGCCAGTAAGGCATAAAACAGCATACCTTATGCTGAAACATTTGAAAATTGTTGTCTGATATTTCAGTATTCTCACTGATTTGATCAGTTACTTATACTAGGCCAATAAATTTGAATAAAGGTTATTTAACTTTTTGACTGCTAGGAAAAAATCTATATTTTAAAATATCTGACAAGTTATGAATCACCATTTTGATTAATGAAATAATTATTGAAGCCCTCAAACATATGGATTTTTTCTGAGCAATTGACCCACAACCAAAAAAACTCCAGAGGGTAGATATGTTTTTTAAATGGTAAGAATAATGGGGAACAATTCATGCTCACCAACATTTATCGCCCAACTCTGGGAATACCCCTTTATATCAGGTTACTCTGCTCGTCCTAGGTGATTTTAAGGCTGGTAAGCTTCTTCTAGGAGGAGACCAACATTTAACCTTTGATCTCCTTTTAGACTCTTCCTCAGGGAAGTCCTCCATAAGATTCAGAACCCTGAAAAAAAGTCACTGCTCTTCTATGAGATATGTATCTCCTGGAGAACATTCTATTCGTCCAGTCGCAACTCCAACTCCAGGCTGGACTACTTTTTTAATGACTAATAAAACTTACACATGATGATGCAAGAATCCATATATGCCCCTATTACCCTTAAATTACATTTAATCCCTGATTAATTCAATCCCTCTTCATGGTGGCTTATTGATCTCTTATTAGATCCAGCAGATAGCAGATAAACTGATGAATTTCTTTTTTATTAACACCATAGCTGATTCCCCTCTCCTATCATCTGGGAAACCCACTAATGTGTAATCGGGATGAGCTTTTTAAGCTGGGGGTAATCAGGAAAAAACAAAGTCTTAATGGCTATCTGATATATAAGTAAAAATTTGACTACATGAATCACAACATAAAAGATCCCATGACCCGCCAGTTCTCTCGCAGCTTCAGGCAACCAGGCAAGACCTAGCTCACCTTCTGAAAACTGCTGTCCATAAGTCCTTTCTTTTGGCCAAATATACTAGTTACCTTAATGGCAACAAATACGGGAAGGTTCTCTCAAAAATCATTGAAATTAAACAGAGCCCCCGATATATGCATAGTATTAAAGATAAAGATGGGACTATACGTAATTCTTTTCCTGCTATTGCCCTGTTCTTCATTTCTTTATTTAGATACTTGTATAACCTGTCTACTTCCCTGACTGGCTGTGGATGAAATTTGCTGAGATCTTGCTGCCTCATATGTTGATGGAATTCAGTGCTATTGTGGCTGGATCTCCCGTCCCTCCACACACGCTGGCTGCTCACATTGCCCTTATTCCAAAACCAGGCAATGATGCCTCCATCTGCCCCAACTACAGGTTATTTCTTTATTGAACACTGGTGTGAAATAGTATGCAAAAATAATAGCACATTTTTTCCTTCCATACTTACCCTCTCTTTTCACCCTAATCAGGCAGACTTGTCCCACAGAGTAAAACTAAAGACAATATAGCAAAAGCTATAGCTCTGCTACATGCTGCAGATCATCAACACATCTCCTCTGTCCGAGCCATGACTGATGCTGAAAAGGCTTTTGACAGGGTAAACTGGTAGCATATGCTTGCAGTGAATCACCACCTGGGCTTAGTCTCGAGAGGAACTGCGTCCATTGCTAGTCTTTATATACACTCCACCACCTGCATTAATATTAATGGCTACCTGTCAGACTCATTTCCTATTTCCAGTGGGACATGGTAGGGTTGCTCCCTTTCACAAATTATCTTTGTTCTCACCTTAGAACCATTTCTACATACTGTCCGTCGATCTAGGGATATCACATGTCTCACTCAGATACTTCCCTGGCCAGTTTTGCAGATGACATTATGTTATTCCTCTCTAACCCAGAGACATCTCTCCCCTCTCTCTTGCAACTGTTACATACCTACAGCACCACCTCAGGCTTTAACGTGAATCTGGCCAAATCTGAACTTCTGAACCTCACGGTTCCAACTCTGACTGTAGCTCATTTACAGGCGTTATATCTTGTACCTCTTCTCTCATCCATCGAGTATGATCTTAGAGCTTGAGACTCCCTGGCTGGGATGCATTAAAATTATATAAAAGGTAATTCTCCCAAAAATGTTATACATCTTTATACCCTCTCATAATCCCTCATTTTTATCTTCGCAAATTACATTACATTATAATATCTTTTATTTGGAAATGTTTAAAAAATTGAGATTGTACCCTAAATACCTTCACCCTCACCCATCACAGGGTGGTCTTGATCTTTCCAATATTACCACTTATTACGAAGCGGCAGCACTTACCAGGCTGATGGAATTCCACGCACCTGTCCCAAACTAATGGATATTATGTATCCAATTATTTGTACAAGGTACTGATCTATCCCAAATTCTGTAGCTAGCTACCAGTTCTCTTTTGAAAACTCTTTTAAAACACCCTATTATGTCTCACCTAGTGATCACTGGACACAATTTAATAACAGATTACACCTTACCATAGCTTCCTATCGATATACCTCTATCTTAGACAATCCAGGCTTCCCCCAGGCTCTAGCCCAGCTCTTTCACACTGTGGAAGAAATTGCACTTGAGAACTAAAAGAGATTTTAGCCTGCAAGCAGGATAGCATCCTTGAGGTATTTTCATACACTTGCAGGTTCATAAGCCTAGTTGTGCATCTTTGATCTATACTTTTGCACATGTAAATTGCTCTTGGTGGTGGTCACCCTAAGAGTAATGGAGGAATCCAGACATGGACCCCTTGCATACAGGTGTCTAGAATGATCAGTGATGAGGCCCAATAAGGCCCAAAAGTATGTCTGGGTTTGGCTGCTTCTCTTGTACAGAGAGGAATTGTCTGGCATTTAATATCTGTACTGTCATTTGGGCAGTACCAGTCTGATATGCTTCAGAAAACACCTTCTTGTGAGTTAAATTACATTGGGTGTAGGACACAGTCCTAGTGAGCTGTTTGCATACTCTTACAGGCTCATAAGCCTAGTTGCGCATCTCTGACCTATACTTTTGCTCATTAAATGATTTGTTGGACATAATGGTGGTAGTGCAATGTATAGCTGCATTTCCACCATCTGTAAGTTAGGGATATTTTAAGAAGTCAAAAGTGAATACATATATAAAAGAGATTCAGATTGTTCCACAAATTATAGTAGATTGCACCATAAATTATAGTAAATTTGCTTTCACACAGATTTTTGGACATGATGGTAGTAGTTTTATTTTACAGCTGCTGGACTATGGAATTGTGTTTTTCCTCTCTGCCTCTACACACTAGGAGCCAGTTTCATAATTTCATTCTCATTCTCTTCCAAGAACTGTAATGTTAATGTTTACAGTACAGTACAGGATAGACTGTTAGCTTCAGGATCAGCAGCTTGCAATAAAGGATACAGTGCACAGCAGTTGTAAATAACTACCACACCTCAGTATATACTTGTCCCTCTTGTTCTTTTGGTTGAAGGAGTGAGTGTGTATAAGTAACACAATGTCAAGCAGTCCCTATCAGTTTGTCTTGAATGTATGGTGTATTTATGTCTGTCTATGTCTGTCACTCAGTCTCAGTAGAGTCTCAGGCTCAGCCAGCCAGTTCTGGTCAAAAGAATACCTTCATCTGCCTATCTGACTCTGTCACTTATCAGTCAGATAAGTTGTGGGAGGCTTTTATACTCCTTTCTCCCTTCACATCCACACACAGGGCTGGATTTACATCATAGGCAGCCCAAAGCAAGGCACTCTAGTCCCCTTAGCTCTGCTCACATCTACTCCACACATGACCCCGCCCCCAATCCCATTCATTGTTTCCTGGCACAGGAAATACTCTTGGTGGATACTAACGAAAAAAGCTTTAACCCTTTGGTTGCTAGAAAGATTGTGAGTTTTCTAGCATTCAGGGTGTTAAAAATATCCTGTATAGGGATACACATCTGAGGCGGGGATGTTGAGATTATTCTGGCCACACCCACAATGCAGAATGTTGGTGTGGGCTGCTAAGATGAAGCACTTAAAATGTGGAGCTCTGGACAGTTGCCTACTCAGCCTATTAGGAAATCTAGACCTGCACCCAGAGAACATCTGACTACCATCAATACTCCTATCAAGCAGCTTCAGCTCCCTTTCACTGCCTGTTGGTTTACCATAGCTAGTATCAACAATTCTGCTGATTTTTCTCTCTCTCTTTCTCTCTCCTAAGCATAGACTGACAACATGCAATAAACGGAAAAACCATTTAAACTTTAGTGTGGTTGCACTACATGAGGGAAACGCTCCTTATGGGTGGGTGGATATATTAATATTATTGATTTCAGTCCAATGGGAAAAAAAACATAAAAACTTCAATTTTTGTGGGAATTACCATGGAATACAGGATTTTTATTTATTTTTTATTTTTTGCTTGTTTCTCTTAAGGGTTAAAAGCTTTTATTCTGTTTGTACACTGCTAGATAAGTGCATTTTTGGTACTACTCAAGGGGCTCGATATCTATTACCAGCGCTAAAAAAAAAAACACAGGCGCTGTGTTTTTTTAAGTCGGGTTTTGGTATCCTATTAAACAAAAAACAAAATCAGTGGTAATTACACATACCGCCAGTCAAAACAAAAGCCCATAGGAAACAATTAAAAACAACATGCAAGTAGTTTCCTATTACCCACACACAGTATTATCGCCTGTTTTGTTTATACAATTTAAGTTGGAAATTCTGCGCCTCAGAGGTTGAGGCGTAGAAGCCACAACAGTTTGAAAACCATGTTGTCCGAACAAAAGCAGTGTAGAATACAGTATATAGCATAGAAATCCAACATAGAGTGCTCCACTTCGACATTTTAACCCTCACCTTTTAAAATTCGACTTACAGTGCTTTCTTTCACCGCTTTAATTCGACAAATATTATTCACATTCCACATTTTAACCATTCCGCTTCAAAATTCGACTTATAGCGCTTTTTATAATAGTTTCACTTATTGTTATGTACATTGGGTCACACTTATTCAGTAACCTTCCTCATAACAGTAAAGGAGGGGTTAGTATCACTTCTTATTGTAGCATTAACACATCAAATTGGTTTAGCCAACAAATAGTAGGAGTGAGAGATCTTTCACACTTAGCACATCAAGTTATAAATTGTTCACTGTGACACATAAAGAGTCTGTATTTTGCTGTAAAATTGGAGAATAAACAATGTTGAATGGAAGCAATATTATTCAACTTAAAATGGAGAAAGAAGGTCATGGGAGCACTCTAAGTCGAATTTTAAAGGGACAGGGTTAAAATTTGAATGTGAACATTATTTGTCGAATTAAAATGGTGAAGAAAAGCACTGTAAGTCAAATTTTGAAGGGGAAGGGTTAAAATGATATTTTTTTAATTAAAGAGGTGAAAGAAAGCACTGTAAGTCGAATTTTAAAAGGGGGGGGTTAAAATATCGAAGTGGGGCACTCTGTCAGATTTTGATAACGTGGGGAACACATCTAGCACTGAACTTGATCGTTCTGTCGTCAAATGTACGCCTTTGGACTTTGACATTTTGCACTTTTTTTAGGCGGTAGTTGAATAAAAGCAGACAGCGCCATTTTTGTTACTACTCTGAAATGTGCTGTCTACGCCAGTTTTGTTTTACTGTGGTCCTGAAATAGAATACTGACGTAACACGTTTGCAAAATTCACGTTGCTCATTTTTCTTCTAACACCGGTTTTAGCTCTGGTAATAGAATCAAGCCCAAGATTGGATGGAGCTAAGGGTGAGTCAAGTGAAGCCTGAAGGTGAGGCTATGGGTAGGCATATAGGGCTAGATTCTATTGCAGGTACTAAATGTTAACACCCATTTTAGCAAACATTTTCCCATTGAAGTCTATGGGGAAAACTGGAGATAAAAGCAGAAATAAAATTAGTACCTGTAATAGAACTAGCCCCTGATTAGGTACACAGCATGTACCTCAACAAACACATCCATTGTTCAATTCTCTTCCTTGTCCTTCTCCAGGTAAAAAACTCAGATGAATGTGGGAGCAAGTTAAGGGCGAAAATAAATGAAAGTTGTGTTATTTTTTTGTTTCACATTCATTACTCGCACAATAATATTAGAAACTGTTTACCACCCTTTTTATATTTCTGTGGCAATGGGAAGTGTTTTGGCTTTTGTTTTTTTACACTGGTGAGGTCAGCTACTCAAATCCCACCCAGTTAGGGTAACCACACGTCCCAGAATGCCCAGGACTGTCCTTTATTGGGGGTCTGTGTCCCGGGCCACCCCCCACCGGGACAACAAAGAGTCCCAGAATGGAGCAAAACGCACAAGTCCAGCCAGCCTATGAAATGTATTTGCTATATGGTCCTCATTGGCTGGCTGATGAGGACTAATGTTGAGCGAGCGTGCTCGGCCGATGCTCGGATCGGCTCGAGCATCGCTCTGCTCGGCACATGGCGGTACTCGTACGAGTACCGCCATGTGCTCGCCCGACATGTTCGGGTGAAGAGGATCTGTGCCGGAAGAGGCACAGATCCGAAGACGCTCCGCTGGACCACCAGGGAATGGAGGTACGGGGGCATTGCGGAGATGAAGGGGGCATTGCGGAGATGAAGGGGGACATTGTGGAAGAGGGGCATAGACTCTATGCCCCTCTTCCACAATGTCCCCCTTCATCTCCGCTATGCCCCTCTTCCACAATGTCCCCCTTCATCTCCGCTATGCCCCTCTTCCACAATGTCCCCCTTCATCTCCTATGCCATAGCGGAGATGAAGGGGGACATTGTGGAAGAGGGGCATAGCGGAGATGAAGGGGGACATTGACCAGGCACCCTCCGCTCATCAGAGCAGGGGGTGCCTGGTTTAATGCTCGAGTGCTCCCATTCATTTGAATGGGGCTCGGGTGCTCGGCCGAGCACTCGAGCATCAGGGGGTGCTCGGTCAGAGCACCCGAGCACCCGAGCATCGGGGTGCTCGCTCATCCCTAATGAGGACCATTTAGCAAATACATTTCATTAGCTGGCTGGACTGGTGTGTGCGAGACAGCTGGGATGGAGCAGGTATGCTGGCTCTGCAAGAGACCCGTGGCTGAGGCTCCTGCCAGCGCTGACCATTTTTCTAAGGCTGACACAGAATAAGAGTTCCCACTGGAACTCTTACTCTGTGTCAGCCTCAGAAAGATGGTCAACACCGGCGGGAGCCTCAGCCGCAAGACTAGGGTGACCACATGTCCCAGAATGGCAGAATGGAAATGTAGTCACCCTACATCCAGTCCTCTCCTGTAATTCTGTACCTTCAAATATTATTGAATGGAGTTGTTTTGTGATCAATATTGGGAGAGTTAAAATAAGAAATATGCAGAAAGAAAAGAGAACAAGCTGGATGTAGAGGAACAAGAGAAATTCAGACAAAGGTGAAAATATATAAAAAAAATGTTTTATGTTTGTGAGGCCTCTCAACCCTTTGAATGCATTGTGTACCCCCTGGCAATAAAAGGTTTAAGATTTTCAGGGACAAGCTTTTCAATTCTTTATTTGTTAACAGTTAAATCATTTAATGTAATTAAAGATTACCAAAGGAAATAAAATATTCAATGCCGAGGATGTCTTAGAACTGGGACTAGGTTTAACCCTTTGCGTGTCAGAGAGGTAAATAAAACATTGCTCAGCAATACATTGGATAGCTCTCTAGCACTGAAAGGGTTAATTGCTTGGCTGGCTGAAACAAAACTGTGTTTACGGTATTCATAATATCCATTTTACACACTGTCATTATGACCCTGTTTTCAATAGGCTGCAAACCAATTTTCACAGTTCTGGAGTAAATGATTCTCTATTTAAATTAATGGAGATTTGCTCATCTTCAGGCATGAGCTGAATCCTTCTACTCATATTCAGAATTGTGTTATAGTATTAGTCAGTCAACATTTTATGATTATTTCACGCAAGCACATATAAAAATATCAAACAAAACCAAAGAAATTAGGTTTAAAAAAAAATGTCTATGAGCGTAGTCTTGAAATCACTGCTGCTGCACAAATTCCATAGAAATGTATTGAGAAAATCAATAGAATGCATGAATGAAGCACTTTGCTAGTAAGAGCTTAACTCTTGAATGCTTTGCAATGTGTTTGATACCTCTCTGGCACACAATTTAGAGCATAGGCGTGCGCACAAGGTGTGCCAGGTGTGCCTAGGCACCTTAATCGGTCCTGTGCGCACTGGCTTTTCAGAAGTTAAATGGCCGTTTCCAAGTATTAATGCGTCTGCGGCACCGGCTTTATACCTTAGCCGCATGCCACGGCTACCTGCTGCTGACTGCTGGGAGACCAAGGGGGGCAGAACAAGCACTCGGGCTCATACGCTGCAAAAGGCTGCATGAGTCTTCCCTCCGTTGCGGAGCTGAGAGGAAGTGATGTCACTTCCTTTCAGCGCTCGTTACATTGGGGGAAGGTGTCAGGGAGCGAACAGCGGGTGAGGAGGCTGCAGGCACTGTGAGACAGACACCCGCAACTTAGCAGCTCAGTTACTGTGCACAGACTGCAGACTGAGGCAACTGAAGCACAGACAGGAGGCACCGGCAGCACTGTCTTTAGTGGTCTTAACTATGGATGATTTTGTGAACATTTTTTGATTAGTGTAATGGCTTTTCTGGCTTACTTGATTCTTCTGTTTGTTGATAATCTATAATATGTATGCTTATGTATATCAGATTAAAGTGTTTTTTAATAATTTATTTAGCACCTGTACATAAATATATATATATATATATATATATATATATATATATATATACACACACACACACACAAGCGCACGCATGTGTGTGTTTGTGCTTTTGGGTGCACACCCTAATGCACTTGGCTGTGCATGCCTATGATTTAGAGTTAATTCAACTCCTGATTAGCAGTATCATCATTATTATTGTTATTAACATATGTGATTTTTTTCTTCAGTTAATTAACAATTCCGTTCCACTTCCTCCATGTCGAAAAGGATTTCCTAGTCTACTCTTGGCATTATGATCTTGCTTTGATCTGTTTGCATATTAACCCCTTCTGTGCTAGAAAGGTCTCCAGCTCATTGTTTCAACATAAACTGGAGGCCTCTCTAGCATCCAAAACATTTAAGCATCATCAAATGGCAGGGGCAATCCCATAATTTTCAGAGGGCTTTCCAAATTAATATAAAGTAAAAAAATAACAAGTATACTCAATTTGTTTTGTATAAGTCTGCATCCAAAAGCCATTGGAGCTACCTGTGTATAGATAACGGGTGGCCAAATTGCAGCCCTCCAGCTGTTGTTGGTCTGCTGTTCCAGCCATCCTCAGTGACTGGCTGATAATGATACAAGCTCTAATTCAACAACAGCTGGAGGGCTGGAGGCTGCCCACCCCTGGTATAACCATAGGCACAACAGCAGCAGCAAGCATTTCTCATTATTGAGATTCTAAATATTTGTGTCTCTCTGATATGACATGGGCAAATGGCAACTAAAAATCCTCTCTGAACTTGAATGAACTACAGCTGTGGAAGAAAACCAGTTTGTGCAAGTGAAACATATATCTGTTCTTTCACTCCCCCTAGTGCCAAAAAACTAATCACTGGTGCCATCATGAGTAACGACTTCTTGAGGCAGCTTGAGGCTTCCCATGTCCGACGTATGGTGGACTGCATGTATGAGAGGGTATATAGCCAGTCACAGCTTGTTATTCAGGAAGGGGCGGCTGGAAACCATCTCTATGTTTTAGCAGGTGAGGTGTTGTATATGTTTTTAGTCATTGCCAGACATGAAAGAAAAAAGCATTTTTTGTTAAAATATGCAGTTGTTAAAGAGAATCTAACATGAAAAGAATAAAAAATATCTAAAAATCTGTCTTTTATTAGTTGTGAGTTACTCTGAAGGAGCTGATTGTGCCTTTTGGTAGATTTGACTTCAGAAACATCTGCATAGACACCTTCACTTCTTGCAGCAGATGGGAAAATAAGCTTTAGGTGGATTTGTTTAAATTGCTGCTATTCCTAGAGGTGAGGCTAGCAGTAATTGATAAAAGACAGATCTTTAAATGTAGTTGCATTTTAATCAGGGGTGGGCTGGCAACTTGTGTCCCTGGGGGAAATACAATCAAGTGGCCCATTTCTACTGTCATTCCAGCCCTCTGACCTAGCCCAGCCCTTTTGTTAATTGTAAAATTGGCATTAATGTTGTGGAGTAAGGCAAGTGATACAATGTAGCTTATAATTGAAATGGGTCTATACGACTGATACTACAGAGTTTACAGTTTAAGTAAAGATACACTAGTGATACTATAGAGCTAATAAGGGAAATGTGTTAAACTTCTACTAATGTAACTCCATTTGTATTGTAGTTCTGTGGTATCATTTGCGTAGCTCCAGTTCAGTTGTAAGTTCTGTGGTATCAATAGTGTAGCTACATTTACAGCAGCAAGTGGGAGATTGAGTGAGACAGTGACCCACTGCCCCAGACATATTACTGGCCCAGGAAGCAATTGCCCACCTACCCCCGAAGCCAGCTCTCCCCTGCTTTTAATAAAGTGCAACTGTGGTCAACATTGTTGAACCTACCATGCCAGAATTATGCTGAAGAAGTCCCAATACCATAGTTTACAGCAATACATTTTTAGATTATGTAGGCCCCTGAGCACAAATGACTATATATTTGAATGTACATTGATGTCACATTATATTTGCACTGATAATGGACCATCATGCTACTTTGGAATTCCATTAAAGGACCAGAGTCATGCACAAATCACTGTGAAAAATGTGTCGCACAGCACTCTGGTCCTTAAAGTGTAACTAACATCTTATGACAATTTAGATTAATTTGAAAGTGCTTTCAAAATTGACTATTTATGACAGCCATTTTTATTGAAAACAATAGTATGAGATATTTAGATTTATTTATTTTTTTGCCCAAAACAAAAGGTCTATAGGGATTGCACTGAGCAGGACAAGAGATTGAACTGAGAGAATTCAGCCATGTAGTTCAGTCTATTCTTGTGGACCCAATGAGGAAGCTGCAAGGGTCTCTTCTCAGGAAGCAGACCTGAGACAGAGCACTCTCTGAGTAATAGTTGCACTTTAACACTTTGAGTGCCCCAGAGAAATTCAATGCATTAAGTTTTAATGCATTGGATATCTCTCTTGCAATCATAGGTGTAATAATTATTATGTCCTGTTTCATCATGAGATTCATAAGGGTAGATTGTGACTGGTTAAATTGGCTGGACTCACTAAATTGTAGGGACCTGTTTCAGCTGCATCCGTTTTGATAGTTATATCTTGACTAGACAAGGGGGAGATTCACTAAGTGGGGATAAAGATGTGATAAAGAGGTGATAAAATGGAGATGTCTTCTCCAGTTTATCACTTCTCCAGATCCTATGTTATTCCATAGAGCCTATGCACTAAGATCTCCAAACCTGAAGAAATTGTAGTGCATAGGCTCCATAGAATAACATAGGAATTGGAGAAGTGATAAACTGGGACAGTCATATCCACTTTATCACCTCTTTATCGCCGCTTAGTGAATCTCCCACAATAAGTTTGAAGTACTAAGAGCTGGAGCAGTTTTGGGCCAAACCACCTGCACAACAGCTAAAAATCTCCTTTGATTTAAAATAGGATTTTAAAGGGATAGTAACACTGTAAATATAAATATATATATATATGGTCTATTTCCCTGAGTAAAGGAAGGGTACTCCCACTACAGAGAGTTATTTTATTTAAAAGTTATTGCAGTTTAAACTTAATTTCTTAAAGGAGCAATAAACTTTTTTTTATGAAAACACATTTTATAGAGCATTTCCTGCTGAATAAAACAAGGGAACTCCCACTGCTGTCAGATGTTTTATTCAAAATTTATAACAGTTCAAATAATCAGGAAGTGAATTTACTTTGCTTTACTTCCTGATAGTTCTAACTGACAGGAAGTGACAGGCAGTTTCTATCACATTCAATGGAGAACTGTAAGTCACTGACTTTTCTGACTCTCCTCTCAGTTAGAATCTAACAGGAAATCTAATTAGAATTTGGCCACTAGAGGGCACTGCTAATGTAAAAAAATGGGTTTAAACTGAAATAACTCTGGAAATATAAATCTCTCAGCAGTGGGAGTATCCTTATCTTACTCAGTAGGAAAATCCCTACAATATATATTTTTTCATAAAAACAATTTACTGCTCCTTTAAGGTGCAATATCTCAGTAGCCTAAATAGCCTGTAGCTGTTTGTTTCTACATCATCCTGTGGAGGTTTATGGTCAACTGACCAGAGCTGTCCATAGGATGCTGTAGAAACAGCACCACTGTAAACTGTCAGGCTATTGAGATACTGAATGTAAAAAAAAAAATAATAATAAAGTTTGAGCTGCAATAAGTTTTGAATAAAACACCTCTCAGCAGTGAAAGTACTCTTGGGAGAATAATCTTGTAATATAATCTAAATATCTATACATTGCTTCAAAATGCATTATAGAGATCTCTAGTATTCAGAGCGATAAACCTCCTCATTAAATATTAGGAAAATGGGAATTTTTATTTGTCCCTTGTGATACCATTTGTTTGCTTCAGAATTACTTTGTAATTGTATTTGGTTGTAATATAATTCATTTTTGAGAAATGAATAACCCTTTGCTTTGCAGAGGAGTATGCAATGCATTGCTCTGCAATGCATTGTGTACTCCTCTGTCACTCAAAGGGTTACATTTCTTTGCTGGTGGCTCTGTGTATAACTTTATGCTAATTAGTTCCTGCTCTGGACCAATAGTATCACAAACTGTATTATGAATGAATCTAGGCAGAGCACACCACACACACACACAAATTGGAGAGATGTCTATTAGCACAGTGACTGATACGTTTGACCTTGAACAAATTTAGCATGACGTGCCACACTGTGCCACCAACAAATAAAGGTTAATTTCTCAAAAACTATTTATTTCAAATTAAAATTACTAGTACAATAAATAGGCAGATTTCAATTCTCTATAAAAACAAACTGAAGTTGTGTTTGGGAGACAGGCCCTCTTTACAGTAATGTATTTCATCATACAATGTGTTGAAATGTTCTGGGGATGTCTTTATCATCCAAGAGGTTAAGGGATATTTATTAACACTTTAGATGCTAGAGAGGTCTCCAGTGCATTTCAAGTAATGCGTTGAGACCTTTCTAGCATTCAGTCATCTAAATCACAACATGTGCCCTTCTGTGTCAGGTAGATATGTCATGTATAAGAAAAAAATAGTTCCCATTAACCCGTTGAGTGCTAGATGAATAAAATACCATTAGCTTTAACCATCTGAGCACCAGAAAAGTGTGCAATGCATTTAAAAACAATGCATTGCATACGTCTCTGGCGCTCAAATGATTAAAACTAGTGGTATTTTATTTGACCTGGCCCATAAATGACCCCAGCAGATTATGTTCTATCATCATTTACTTCCATCTGAGCATGTCACTATATTTTTACTCTTCCAGCATCACACTGAGAAAAGTAACATGACATGTGTGACTGTTACCCAGGGAGGTATGAACAGACTCAGAGATGAATGGGAAAAGGGTACCAAATAACATTCACACTGTGTAAATACATTCGATTTAGAAAGGCATTGTGTTTAATGGTATTGTTTAATTCCAACAGACGGCTTGCTTGATGTTATTCAGAACAGCAGGCTACTCGGGCAGATGCATCCTGGGACTGCTTTTGGGGAACTGGCCATTCTGTATAATTGCAAGAGAACAGCCACTGTCAAAGGTATGAGCTGATATTACATGTCTTTTATCTCAAATTGGATAGCAAAAGTAATAATTTACTAAAATGGAAATTTCTTAGCAATTATTTCTGACAGATATTTTATTTTTTACTTCTTTTCAAATACTTTGCCCTTGTCCTGTGTGTTTAACCCCTTGGATTTTAGTGTCAGTGAAAGTGTTGGACATGTTTCTTGCATCCATGGAGTTAATTACCTCAAGGCCTAGTGGTCAGGCAAAGTAAAAGATGAAATAAATACTTTGTTAGCATGTATTTCTTGGTTGTCAAGTTACATATAGCCTGTGCAAAAAGGCTAATTTGAATAGATGCCCAGGGGGAGATTCACTAGAGGTCAAAGAGGACTCAGTATGTCAAAATCCTGTTGGAGCAGTGTCAAAGGCACATCGACAGTATGCACTAAAGTGTCTTTGACATCACTTCCCAATCAGTCCGATAAAAATCCACCCATATCGACATCCATCTGACATGCCTTCACCAGGTTTACAAATTTTCACTCATCACATCGACAATGGCCTATTGCCATATAGAAATGAAGCATAATGACTGATTTCCATATGGAAATGCAGGATAAAGAGCCATTATTGTATGCGAGTGGTATGTTTATATGTTAATGCAGCACTACACCACATTCACTAAATTCCAATAACAGCCTCTGTTGTCGGAGTTCACAGTTTCAACTTCGCCTACCTGAGTCTGTCGAAGTTGGGATCTTCCTGTAGTTTCCTATGCAGTAACAGCCCTCAATCAATCATAAGCAGGGAGGGTTGTGAACTGCTGTCACTGTGGAAGGGATGCTGTCCTCACACATCACCAGCACTATGACAATCCTGTCTGAGAGCAATTTCTCTGCTTCCACACTTGGCAATTAGGGGAGTGGAGAGAATACTTTCAGGACCATGGACAGCATCATTCCCTTATCCCTTTGAGTGCCATAGTGATGTGCATTGCTCATCCGTATGGCACTCAAAGGGTTAAAAAGTACTACAAGCACTACACAATTATCCCCTCAGCTCTGTACATATTTATTTCATACATGTTGTGCACTCCCAAGGGAACAAGGTTGGGGGTCAGGCATTTGTGACTACCAGCTGCCCCCCAGCCTTGTTCCCTTGCCTACAGCTAGCCACAAGTCCCCAAGGGCACTGTCTGGGCAATGCTGGGAGTTTTAGGCAGTGTACGTCGGGATAACACACAATGATGATATTTAACATGCTGTCCCACAGTTAATATTTGACATAAGCTGAAATCACCCCCCCCACACACACACACACACTCAGTTCCATCTCGACATATACTGCCCTTCCACACAGTTCCATATCGACAAATGCTGCCCCACAGTTGTACTTTGACATATAGTGTCCCCCACACAGAGTTCAATATTGACAAATGTTGCCCACACACAGTTAATTTCACTCATGTGCTGCCACATTACTTGTATATTAACCCTTTGAGTGCCGGAGGGATGCACAATGAATTGCAGTGCAATGCGTTGTGTACCCTTCTGTCACTCAACTGGTTAATGTAAAAAAGTATGTTGTCTGTTTTGTTTGTAATAAAATCACACCTCACAGGGGCATCAGGACCCCTCCTGATGTCTCCTGGCATTGATTACATATCCAATAGCATAGGTGAATGCAGCGACCAGGAAGGCAATCAATTAGTTCCCCCTTCTAGCTCCTGTCCTTCTTAAAGGGATAGTAATACTTCGTTTTAACTTTATTTTATTTTGTAGGCATTAAAAAAACATGAAGAATGATATAAGTCTTATCTCTCAAACCTTTATGGTTTATGAGATATTCACAAGCAAAGTTTCCCCTCCCGCCCCTTTTACCTACTGTAAACAATCTCTTCTCAGATGTGGAATGCAGTCCATAGACTGGACAGATAACAGAAGGGGACAATCTTCTTCCTATGAAAACAATGAAATCCCTGTCCCCCTTGACAAGCTTTTCAGGTTTTTCCCTTATCTTAATTGAAGATTGTCCCTCTCTGCAGTCTACCTGGGCACCTCCCTTCTGATCTGGCTGAGAAGTGTTACATCAGTAAAAGGGGCGGGAGGGGGATACTTTGTTTGTGAATATCTCTTAAACCATAAAGGTTTCAGAGATAAGACTTATATCATTATTCATGTTTTTTTAATGCCTACAAAATAAAATAAAGTTAAAACGAAGTATTACTATCCCTTTAAGATACCTGCTTTCTATGAATCAGAGCTTGAGTGGGAGGCTCATGGATTATTGATCATTGATAGAAAGCTGGTTCTGGAGGCCATTCATTAAAAGTGGGCAAAGCCGCTTTCAATGAATGAGCGCCTGAACAGGATTTCTATGAATAAACTTTGAAATAAAAACTAGCTAAGATAAATATAAGTGATTTTGAGAGGGAGAGTTTCACTTTAATTAACCATACACAAGTGGTTGCATTGCTATCACCATTATTTTAACCCCTTAAGGACCGCGTGCTGTGCTATGTCCATCATGCGGTTTTTGCCTTAAGGACTGGTGACGGCCATAGCACATCACGTACATTTTACTTACAGTGCTCCTCCAGGAGTGCAGTAAGTAAAAATGGGGACTGATATTGACCACTCCAAGACTGGAGCGGTCTCTCTCAGTCCCCCAACGTGGTGCGCGAATACGGCAAGAAGTAACGTTTACCGGCACGTCGGAAAGAACAAAGTGGTCCTTAACCCATTAAAGACCGGCCGATCGGCGCGGCACTGTCAGTTAAGGACCACAGAGAATTTTTTTTTTTAATTTCCGCTTCCGGACTCCCCGAACAGCGTGCAGCCGCAGGGGGAGCCCAGAATTCCATGATGGTCATAGTACGTCATGGGTCGTTAAGTCAGATCGACCCATGACGTACTATGACTGTCAAGGGTCGTTAAGGTGTTAAGGAAAGGTTACTTCCTAGGACCCTAGTTGTTAGGGGATTAAATGTATGCGTGTGCGCATATGAGTTTGTATACAAACGTGTTCATATGCATGCTGGTGTTTGTGCACTTCTATGTGCATGTTTGTGTGAGTGCATGTGTGTACTTGTGATTGTGTGTGCTCGCATATTTGTGTGTGTGCATGCACTTGCATGTGTGTTTGTCCTCATGTTTGTGCTTGTGTGTGTGTGTGTGTGTATTCTCCTTTCAAAAATAAATTAAATTAGACTTAATTAACCATTCACAAATTATCTAATTTGAAACACCATTATTTTAAATGCATGCAGTTTCAGTGTTCCATTTTTTATAAGTAAAGTCAATAATGCAGGACATTGTGATGCAGTTGGAAGAGATTAACATTTCATCTGCACTGTGTTTGTTTACTACTGTTTAATAACACATTGGGAAGCTCAGTAGCTTCCTGTAAACATCAGTAGCAGAAGATTATGTGAGGTTTACAGCTGGAGGTCTTGAATAGGGTGTCTCTTGAGTCTTGGGTGCTTAGGGGAGCATTTAGAGAAGAGGGCTGATGTTTATAGTGCCAGAGAGGTATCCAACACATTGTGTTGTAATTTGATGGATTCTTATCTGGCACTCAAAGGGCTAAGAGCAAGCAGAGTTCTATGGAGGATTTGTAGGGTAGGGAAAGGATTTTGCATTTCATTCTAGAAGCAATGGGAAGCAAGCAAGCGAAATAAGCCTGACAGCAGCATGTTACATGGATATTACTGTTTTAATGTCAATCAGAATTAGGTGCAGTACACACTAAGATATGTACTGTAAGTCAGTGGGCTGTGTGCACGATGTAAAGATTAGCAATGATGGGGCAAACTAGTTGAACTGCAGGCATCAAGGATTCCCAAATCCCAATTTATTTAAAGTGTTAGTAATGTCCACATTTTTTTATAGATTTGTAGAGGCTTAAAAAGATTGTAATTGTTACAAACCCCATCTCTCAAACCGCTATGGTTTGAGAGATATTGGCAATTAAATTTCCCCTTCCCTTGATGTCAGCTGTATAGATGACAGAAGAGGATCCGTGTTGGCCGACACAATGAGGCTCTGCAGCAGAGCTGAAATCCCATTATTGCAAAATAATTACTTAATTGGAAAGGTCTACAAAGTGTGCTTGCAAACCAGGCACACTTTGTAGACCTTTCCAATTAAATAATTATTTTGCAATAACGGGATTTCAGCTCTGCTGCAAAGCTGCAGGCTAATCCCCAGACTGGGATCTCCTGCTCTCAGCTAGACACTGACGTCAGGAGAAGGGGAGGGAGGGAGGAACTTTCAGTGCCAATACAGCTCAAATCATAGCAGTTTGAGAGATGGGGTTTGTGGCAATGCTAATCTTTTTTAAGCCTCTACAAATGTATACAAAAAAAATTTGGACATTACTAACCCTTTAAACAGGGCCTCAATTCATTGGAGACTTTGCTACCATTCAGTGGGTTAAAAGCCCCGTTTGAATTAATGGATATTTTTATGTCTCCTATGATGCAGTTAGCATGCCCCAGAATTGGCCTGTTTTGTGAATATGAACCATTGTCTATTTGTGGGAATCATATTATATTTTCAGAAATAAACTATTTATCTCCCCAATGTTGGTGGTTTGTCCTTTCAGTCCAATATTTTCTGTTAAAGAGAATATATATATATATATATATATATATATATATATATATTTAAGATACCATTCTAATATATTTTTTTATTTTGAACAGCTGTAGTTTATGACCACTTGCTGACATAAAATGGCCCTCCACATTACATTATTATTGTTATTGCTAGTATTTTGTACAAGTCTATTTGTCACACACTGACACCTAGACTTGCATTATAGGTGTATGTCATCATAGCTTACACCAGTCAGAATGTTTCAGTTGTAAAAGGAAAATGAACAACACCTAATAATAAGCCCCACTTATCTTACAATGCTTAGAAAATCCTAAACTGCACATTTGTTCAATAGCTAACAGCTTTAGTCAGTCCTGGATGCTATGTCCTTGGAGGCCGACATGATAGTTGCTGGCTTTTTTTAGACTGAAGCAAGGAGAGTTCTTGAGCATATACAACCCTTTTAGGACCAGAGATGGTGTATAACACATTGCCAAGCAATGCTTTGAACACAATACTGATCCTTAAAAGGTTAAGATTACTGTTTGCAAACAGCAGAGTTTGAGGTCCTGTGGTCCTGCTAGCAACTGCCCTGGACATGGCTTTCAGAAATTACTGAACATGAAATCGCAGGCTTTAGTTCTACATTAATGAGGCTTCAGTAGGTAACAACAGGAAGTTATGACTGCATTGCGATCCAGATGTCAAGAAAGACATAAAGTTAGTTTTTAAAGGGATAGTAATGTTTCATAATAAAAGCAGCTCTAATTAATCATCATAGTATTTGGACTTTGGAGAGTGTTATTTCAATTCTGTCAGAGTTGTAGTTCAAGAGTAATTCAATGACAAAGTATCCCCCTCCCGCCCCTTTTACTGATGTAACACTGTTCAGCCAGATCAGAAGGGAGGTGCCCAGGTAGACTGCAGAGAGGGACAATCTTCAATTAAGATAAGGGAAAAACCTGAAAAGCTTGTCAAGGGGGGCAGGGCTTTCATTGTTCTCACAGGAAGAAGATTGTCCCCTTCTGTTATCTGTCTGGTCTATGGACTGTAGTCCACATATTAGAAGAGATGGCTTACACTAGGTAAAAGGGGCAGGAGGGGAAGCTTTGCTTGTGAATATCTCTCAAACCATAAAGGTTTGAGAGATAAGACTTATATTGTTCTTAATGTTTTTTAATGCCTACAAAATAAAATAAAGATAAAATGAAGTATCACTATCCCTTTAAAGGGATAGTAATTAGTGTTGAGCGAGCATGCTCGGCCGATGCTCGGATCGGCTCGAGCATCGCTCTGCTCGGCACATGGCGGTACTCGTACGAGTACCGCATGTGCTCGCCCGCCATGTTCGGGTCTCCTCCCCGCACGTTTTGCGGCTGCTGCGCAGCCAATAAACGTGCATGGAGGCTCTGACATCGGTGTAATGCCAGCAGCCATGTTGGCTGCTGGCATTACACTGATTGGCTGGCCAGAACCCGTGGTCAGGTGCTGTATAGCACCTGACCATCGAGTTCGGCTCAGTCTGAGCCAGGGAGAGCTGAGGATAGGAAGGGAAAGGCAGTGTAGGGAGGAAAAAACAAAAATTGTGACAAAAAAGAACCAAAAGTCCTTTTTAGGACTACTGTGTGTGGGGGCAGCAGGTTATATTGTGTGTGGGGGGGAAAAAAACAAAAAAAAAAAAAAAAAAAATATTCTGTTTAGTGTGAAAAGTTGCAGATTAGAGCACATTCTGTTTAGTGTGCACAGTTGCAGATTAGAGCACATTCTGTTTAGTGTGCAAAGTTGCAGATTAGAGCACATTCTGTTTAGTGTGCAAAGTTGCAGATTAGAGCACATTCTGTTTAGTGTGCAAAGTTGCAGATTAGAGCACATTCTGTTAAGTCTTCAAACTAAAATATCAAAGTCACGTATTCCATTCAGTGTGCGTCGCCGCAGTTTAGCAGCACATTCTGAGTACTGTGCAGAGTTGCAGAATAGGAAGAAATACTGTTAAGTCTTCAAACTAAAATATCAAAGTCACATATTCCATTCAGTGTGCTTCGCCGCAGTTTAGCAGCACATTCTGTGTACTGTGCAGAGTTGCAGAATAGGAAGAAATACTGTTAAGTCTTCAAACTAAAATATCAAAGTCACATATTCCATTCAGTGTGTTTCACCGCCGTTTAGTAGCCTATTCTGTGTACTGTGCAGAGTTGCAGAATAATAAGAAATACTGTTAAGTTTTCAAACTCAAATATTAAAGTCACATATTCCATTCAGTGTGTTTCACCGCAGTTTAGCAGCCTTTTCTGTGTACTCTGCAGAGTTGCAGAATAATAAGAAATACTGTTAAGTTTTCAAACTCAAATATTAAAGTCACATATTCCATTCAGTGTGTTTCACCGCAGTTTAGCAGCCTATTCTGTGTACTCTGTACAGTTGCAGAATAATAAGAAATACTGTTAAGTTTTCAAACTCAAATATTAAAGTCACATATTCCATTCAGTGTGTTTCACCGCCGTTTAACAGCCTATTCTGTGTACTCTGTACAGTTGCAGAATAATAAGAAATACTGTTAAGTTTTCAAACTCAAATATTAAAGTCACATATTCCATTCAGTGTGTTTCACCGCAGTTTAGCAGCCTATTCTGTGTACTCTGTACAGTTGCAGAATAATAAGAAATACTGTTAAGTTTTCAAACTCAAATATTAAAGTCACATATTCCATTCAGTGTGTTTCACCGCCGTTTAACAGCCTATTCTGTGTACTCTGTACAGTTGCAGAATAATAAGAAATACTGTTAAGTTTTCAAACTCAAATATTAAAGTCACATATTCCATTCAGTGTGTTTCACCGCCGTTTAACAGCCTATTCTGTGTACTCTGTACAGTTGCAGAATAATAAGAAATACTGTTAAGTTTTCAAACTCAAATATTAAAGTCACATATTCCATTCAGTGTGTTTCACCGCAGTTTAACAGCCTATTCTGTGTACTCTGTACAGTTGCAGAATAATAAGAAATACTGTTAAGTTTTCAAACTCAAATATTAAAGTCACATATTCCATTCAGTGTGTTTCACCGCCGTTTAACAGCCTATTCTGTGTACTCTGTACAGTTGCAGAATAATAAGAAATACTGTTAAGTTTTCAAACTCAAATATTAAAGTCACATATTCCATTCAGTGTGTTTCACCGCAGTTTAGCAGCCTTTTCTGTGTACTCTGCAGAGTTGCAGAATAATAAGAAATACTGTTAAGTTTTCAAACTCAAATATTAAAGTCACATATTCCATTCAGTGTGTTTCACCGCAGTTTAGCAGCCTATTCTGTGTACTCTGTACAGTTGCAGAATAATAAGAAATACTGTTAAGTTTTCAAACTCAAATATTAAAGTCACATATTCCATTCAGTGTGTTTCACCGCCGTTTAACAGCCTATTCTGTGTACTCTGTACAGTTGCAGAATAATAAGAAATACTGTTAAGTTTTCAAACTCAAATATTAAAGTCACATATTCCATTCAGTGTGTTTCACCGCCGTTTAACAGCCTATTCTGTGTACTCTGTACAGTTGCAGAATAATAAGAAATACTGTTAAGTTTTCAAACTCAAATATTAAAGTCACATATTCCATTCAGTGTGTTTCACCGCAGTTTAGCAGCCTATTCTGTGTACTCTGTACAGTTGCAGAATAATAAGAAATACTGTTAAGTTTTCAAACTCAAATATTAAAGTCACATATTCCATTCAGTGTGTTTCACCGCCGTTTAACAGCCTATTCTGTGTACTCTGTACAGTTGCAGAATAATAAGAAATACTGTTAAGTTTTCAAACTCAAATATTAAAGTCACATATTCCATTCAGTGTGTTTCACCGCAGTTTAGCAGCCTTTTCTGTGTACTCTGCAGAGTTGCAGAATAATAAGAAATACTGTTAAGTTTTCAAACTCAAATATTAAAGTCACATATTCCATTCAGTGTGTTTCACCGCAGTTTAGCAGCCTATTCTGTGTACTCTGTACAGTTGCAGAATAATAAGAAATACTGTTAAGTTTTCAAACTCAAATATTAAACTCACATATTCCATTCAGTGTGTTTCACCGCCGTTTAACAGCCTATTCTGTGTACTCTGTACAGTTGCAGAATAATAAGAAATACTGTTAAGTTTTCAAACTCAAATATTAAACTCACATATTCCATTCAGTGTGTTTCACCGCCGTTTAACAGCCTATTCTGTGTACTCTGTACAGTTGCAGAATAATAAGAAATACTGTTAAGTTTTCAAACTCAAATATTAAAGTCACATATTCCATTCAGTGTGTTTCACCGCCGTTTAACAGCCTATTCTGTGTACTCTGTACAGTTGCAGAATAATAAGAAATACTGTTACGTTTTCAAACTCAAATATTAAACTCACATATTCCATTCAGTGTGTTTCACCGCAGTTTAGCAGCCTATTCTGTGTACTCTGCAGAGTTGCAGAATAATAAGAAATACTGTTAAGTTTTCAAACTCAAATATTAAAGTCACATATTCTGTGTAAGATGAAGAAGGCGGGTAAAAAGGGACGGGGAAGTGGACGTGATCCTGAAAGTTCAGGGCGCGGGTCAGGACGCGGAGAAACTGTGCCTGGTGCCAGAGCACAAGAAAGAAAGACATCCACCATACCTAGCTTCATGTCTAATTTTACAGGGCGTCGCAGGACATCACTCTCGAGGTCCGACCACTGCGAACAGGTGGTCGGTTGGATGACAGCTGATACTGCTTCCAGTCGGTTAAGCACCACCCTGTCTTCCACCAAGTCCACTCTCAGTAGCCAAGAGTCTGGTCAACATAATCCTCACTCTGATCATCCTTCCTCCCACCATACACGGTCTGGTCAAAGAAGTGATCCCACACTGGGATATAGTGAGGAGCTCGTCTCATCACCAATCCTTCATTTGACCCTCTCTCCAAGCACGCTTGCAGAGGAACATGACATCTTGTGCCCTGATTCACAACCTCTAGAGGCTACCCAATCTCAAGAAGATGACAGATGTGAACGGCATTTAAGGTCAAAGGAAGTAGTGGATGATGATGATGATGATGAGACACAGTTGCCATTAAATCAACCACTATTTCCGTCTCAAGACCTTGTTGAGGAGAATGTTATACAGTTGTCAATGACTGAGTATGTGGTGGGATCAAGACTTGAGGAGGATGATCAGAGTGAGGAAGTGGAGGAGGACTTGGTGGACGATGAGGTGACTGACCCCACCTGGGAAGGTGTAGAGCCGAGCGATGACAGCAGTCCTGAGGGTGAGCCATCTGCAGCACCGCAACAGGCTGGAAGAGGCAGTGGTGTGGCTACAGAAAGAAGGCGGACCGCACCAAACCGGCCCGCAAATGTTCCACGGAGCACCCCCTTGCGTAAATCTACCTTGCCAAGGGGTAGGTGTTCCGCGGTATGGCGTTTTTTTAAGGAAAGTGCGGACGACAAAAGAATTGTAGTTTGCAACCTGTGCCACACCAGAATGAGCCGAGGCATGAACACTAGAAACCTCACCACCACCAGCATGATCCGACACATGGCATCCAAGCACCGTAGTAAGTGGGAGGAACGCCTGGATCGCCCATCTGTGTCTGCAGGCCACACCACTGCCTCCTCTTCCCCTGTTTTCGGTGCCGGCCAATCGCCTGTCGAAGGCGCAGGCCCGCATACCTCCCGCCCTGCACCTGTAGCATCTGAAGCACCATCAGCGACCACATCCACTTCCCTGTCCCAGCACAGCGTCCAAATGTCGTTACCCCAGGCATTTGAGCGCAAGAGAAAGTACCCAGCCACCCACCCACAGGCCATAGCACTAACCTCACACCTTTCCAAATTACTGGCCATCGAAATGCTGCCATTTAGGCTTGTGGACACTGAGTCCTTCCGCAGCCTGATGGCAGCAGCTGTCCCTCGGTACGCGGTCCCCAGCCGCCACTACTTTTCCCGGTGTGCCATCCCCGCATTACACCACCATGTGTCCCGTAACATCACCCGTGCCCTGACCAACGCAGTTACTGGGAAGGTCCACTTAACGACTGACACATGGACAAGTGCTTGTGGCCAGGGACGCTACATTTCCCTGACGGCACACTGGGTGAATGTCGTGGAGGCTGGGAGCGACTCGGACCCTGGGATGGCACGGGTGCTACCCACGCCGAGGATTGCGGGCCCTACCTCCATCAGGGTTTCCACCAGCACCTACGTTATTGGCTCCTCCTCCTCCGTTTCCACCTCCGAATTCTCTACACACACCGCCACTCCCCCATCAGCCAGTAGCTGGAAGCAGTGTAGCACTGCAGTGGGGAAGCGTCAACAGGCCGTGCTGAAGCTGATCTGCCTTGGGGACAAACAGCACACGGCCTCAGAGCTGTTGCAGGGGATTAGTCACCAGACCGAGCAGTGGCTCTCGCCACTCAACCTGCAACCAGGCATGGTTGTGTGTGATAATGGGCGTAACTTGGTGGCGGCTTTGGAGCTCGGCAAGCTCACACACGTACCATGCCTAGCGCATGTATTTAATTTAGTGGTGCAGCGATTTCTAAAAACCTACCCCAATGTGCATGATCTCTTGACCAAGGTGCGCCGCGTGTGTGCACATTTCCGTAAGTCATCAACAGCTTCAGCCGGCCTGTTGAAGCTGCAGCAGCGCTTACAATTGCCAGCTCACCGGCTGCTGTGTGACGTGAGCACGCGCTGGAACTCCACCTTCCACATGTTGGCCCGGCTTTGTGAGCAGCAGAGGGCAGTAGTGGAGTACCAGCTGTTACACGGTCGTCGCCTCTCCGTTCAACTTCCTGTAATCAGAAGTGAGGAGTGGGAATGGATGTCAGACCTCTGTGAGGTTTTACGCAATTTTGAGGAATCGACACAGATGGTGAGCGGCGATAACGCTATTATCAGTGTAACCATCCCACTTCTGTGTCTACTGAAACGCTCGCTGCTCACAATTAAAACCGACGCTTTGTATGTGGAAGAGGTGGAAATGGGGGAGGAAGAGCTTACACAAGGTGATAGCCAGAGCACCCTCACTTCGTCTTCTCAGCGACAATTGGAGGAGGCGGAGGAGGAGGAGGAGGAGGAGGAGGAGGAGGAAGACACGGTTGTCTCCGCTACAGAGGGTAGCCATGGAACTTTAGTTCCATCTCTTCAGCGTGGGTGGGCAGAAGAGGAGGAAGAGGATGAGGAGATTGAGAGTCATCCTCCTGGTGAGGACAGCGAAATCTTGCCTGTTGGTACTCTGGCACACATGGCTGACTTTATGTTAGGCTGCCTTTCCCGTGACCCACGCGTTACACGCATTTTAGACAACACGGATTACTGGGTGTTCACCCTTCTGGACCCCCGCTACAAAGAGAATTTCTCATCTCTCATTCCTCCGGTGGAGAGGACAAGCAAAATGGTGCAATACCAGAAGGTTCTTGTTGAAAAATTGCTCCAAAATTTTCCATCTGACAACGCTGGCGGCAGAGTACGTGCTACCTTGGCCAACCGAGAAGGGGAGAAAAGGGGAGCACACAGCAGTTCCGAGAAAGGCAGGGCAACACTCTCCAAGGCGTGGGACACCTTCATGACACCCCGCCAGCACCCTCACCCTGATGCGCAGCCTAGTGTCACAAGGAGGGAAAAGTTTTGGAAGATGGTGAAGGAGTACGTAGCAGACCGTGTCAGCGTCCTCAATGATCCCTCTGTGCCTTACAACTACTGGGTGTCCAAGCTGGACACGTGGTATGAACTGGCACTCTATGCCTTGGAGGTGCTGGCCTGCCCTGCCGCCAGCGTTCTGTCTGAGCGGGTATTTAGTGCTGCTGGTGGCATCATAACAGATAAGCGTATCCGCCTTTCCACCGACAATGCTGATAGGTTGACACTTATAAAAATGAACAAGGCCTGGATTTCCCCTGACTTCTCCACTCCACTGGAGGAAAGCCCCGGGGGAACATAAACTCACTTTATATATGTTATTTACAATGATGGGAATACTCTGTATTCCCATTCACCCCTTCCACCCAAAAAACGGGTATATGGTTGACTCTTAATCTTCTCATCCTCCTCCTCCTCTTCCATATGCCCTGGGATATAATTTTTATATAGGGCCAGCTCACCAGCGGGCCCTGTGATATAATTTTTATATAGGGCCAGCTCACCAGCGGGCCCTGTTTGACAATTTTTATATAGGTCAGCTCACCAGCGGGCCTTCTCATATAATGTTTTATTGGGTCAGCTCTCTAGCGGGCCCTCTCATATAATGTTTTATAGCGTCAGCTCACTAGCGGGCCTTCGCATATAATGTTTAGGATGGTCAGCTCTGCAGCAGACCCTCACCCATAATGTTTTAGATGGTCGGCTCAGCGCACGTTTCCCTCTTAATCATGGCCTCAGTTCAATAAAATCAAGGAAATTTTTGGGAGAATTTGCCTCTGTGCACGTTTCCCTCTTAATCATGGCCTCAGTTCTGAAAATCAAGGAAATTTTTGGGAGAATTTGCCTCTGCGCACGTTTCCCTCTTAATCATGGCCTCACTTCCGAAAACCAAGGAAATTTTTGGGAGAATTTGCAGATGATATACAAGTAAATATACAGCAAATATTGTTTGGTAACAATTTTTCGCCTAAAGTCGTTTTTATTTTCCTTTTTGTGTGTTTTATGGTCAGTCTGTAAAAATGGCGTACTACGGGCGAAAGATCGTTCCCAGCAGCGATGTTGGAGTCCAAGATGCATCCAGACATCCTCCCTATGCTGTCCCTGAACCATTTCTGTGGTGTTTCCATCCTTTTCTGCCCTTTTCCTATGGACCAGGCACCCTCCCCTCATCAGAGCAGGGGGTGCCTGGTGTAATGCTCGAGTCCTCCCATTGACTTCAATGGGGCTCGGGTGCTCGGCCGAGCACTCGAGCCTCAGGGGGTGCTCGGTTAGAGCACCCGAACACCCGAGCATTGGGGTGCTCGCTCATCACTAATAGTAATGTTTCAAAATAAAAGCAGCTTCAATTAATCTTCATAGTATCTGGGACATGGAGAGTGTTATTTCAGTACTGTCTGAGTTGTAGTTCAAGAGTAATTGAATCATACAATATTCCGCTACCGCCCCTTTTACCTAGTGTAAGCAGCCTCCCATCAGATATGGAATCTGGTCTTAAGACCAGACAGATCACAGCAAGGGACAGTTTTCTTACTGCGAACTTAAGTAAAACCTTGCCCCCGTTGACAGGCTTATCAGGTTTTCCCTTATGCTAATTGAAGATTGTCCCTCTCTGCAAGCCATCTGGACACCACCTTTCTGTTCTGAGGTGAGCAGTGTTACATCAGTAAAAGGGACGGGAGGAGGATACTTTATCATTCAATTACTCTTGAACTACATCTCTGACAGTACTGAAATAACATTATCCATGGCCCAAATACTATGTTGATTAATTGGAGCTGCTTTTATTTTGAAACATTACTATCCCTTTAACATTCTCTTAATTAAGAAGCATCTACTATATATGTTATAAGTCATATATTTCTGACAAATAATTACCTGGTTATCTTATTTATAAAAAGTAAGTTAGGCATATTCTGTATTTAAACATTGCAAGAACCAGACGGGGTGTGCAGCGTCTTGTGAAGCATTGCACTGCATACCACTCTGGCCATCAATGGGTTAACTATTGCTAGTCTGCATACCAGTGTACTTTAGAAAAAGGTGCACAACATGATCATACCTGGGAACTCTCCGGGTCTGCCCCAGAGATTCAGTCTTCTAGAGTTAATTACCCGGTCTCCTGCAACAGAGACTGGTTCTCCAGCAGTGGTGAATTTCCTCTAAAACATTGCCCACTTCTCTTCTTTCCCACCCTGTTCCTCTCATTTTCCTCCTACTTCTCCTCCTTCCCACCCTGTTCCTTCCACTTCCCACCCCCTTCTCACACTGCTCCTCGCATTTCCTGCTCCCTTCTCCTCCTTCCCACCCTGTTCCTTCCACTTCCCACCCAATTCTCCTCCTTCTCACACTGCTCCTCCCACTTCCTGCCCCCTTCTCCTTCTTCCCACCCTGTTCCTCCCAGTGCCTGAACACTTCTCCTTCTCACCCTGTTCCTCCAACTTCCTTCCCACTTCTCCTCCTTCCCACCCTGTTCTGCACACTTTCCCATGCCTTCCAAGTGTCCCTCTTTAGGAGGGGCAGTCCCTCTTTTAGACCCAAATCCCTCTGTCCCTCTTTCCCACCCTGATGTCCCTCCTTTTAGGAGATAAGACTGTGTGGTGTGTATATAAATGTATCACAATGCTCTACAGCAAAAAAAAACTAATATTATTGTTTGTTTAAACATCAGTATATGTGTTTATAAATTAGTCTGTGTAAATAAAATTATTTAGTCTTGTTGTACGTCAATTATTAGATTACATAAGAAGGTCTCAGTAGGTCATGAAATAGTCTAAAAATGTCATGCGACCAGCAATACCCCCTATAACACAAGTGTCCATCTTTGGCAATTTGAAATGTTGGGACGTATGCTTTCCCTCTTACTTCTCAACCACTTTACAAGTCACACCCCCATTTATTATGTGAATTATGTAATTTACATCCCTCTGGTCACAGCACATGAATTATGAAGTATGAATATGAAACACCACTATGCTTACCATAACTGTAGTTATTTTACTATTGTTTGTTCAAAAGAAAAGTGGAGGAGTTCTGTGGCAAACCATTTGCACTATAGGGTAGAACTAAAAATTCCCATTGATTTATATTAAGATTTTAACCCTTTGAATGCTAGATAGGTCATAGGAATATTAGTTCTCCTCTATAGCGAAAATAGTTTGCACCAGAACTCATTCAGTTTTTCTTTTTTAACATACGGCCCTATGACATATCCTTGGAAATTAGAAAATGTGCTAACTTTATATTATAGCCAGCAGTAGAAGTATAACCTGTGAAAGGCTTATATAAAAGTCATTCTCGAGGTGTGGCCATTGAGTATTCTAGAAGTAGCTTTTCACAGTTCAGTTATTTCTATTCACAGCAGAAGCAAATATAAATAAGCAGAATTGAAACCTTTAGGCCCCTTTCTCATGGGAGACATTACCGCAGTGAGAACATGAAAAAAATGCAATTATGAATCACTGTGTCCTGTGGGGTATTTCCCACAGGCAACATACTCTGCGATTGTCACAAACAGCATGTTGCATCTTTACCTCAGAAAGTTCAATAACAAAGCTACACATTTGTAGTGTGAATTTCAGTGGAATCACACTGAATTTGTACAACTGTCTCTTGTGGTAGCATTTCCTCTGCATTTTTTTTTTTTTTTTTTTACTTCTGCTCATACTGAGAGAATGGGTTGCTGGGAAATCCTTGTTAGCTGCTCTACTGCAGCAATAAAAATGTACCAGCGTTTTCTGTTGCTACAAAAAAAAGTCGTGTTAAGAAAAACCTCACTACAAAAAAGTCACACAACACAAATTTGCACTGCAAAATCATCCATGAGAAAGAGACCTTTACATTTACAATAAAGGTGGAGTCCTATTGTGGCAAACAAACGGCACTATAGG
This sequence comes from Rhinophrynus dorsalis, assembly GCA_037306005.1. Classification (NCBI taxonomy): domain Eukaryota; kingdom Metazoa; phylum Chordata; class Amphibia; order Anura; family Rhinophrynidae; genus Rhinophrynus; species Rhinophrynus dorsalis. The sequence goes on along the minus strand of CM074724.1, from coordinate 220,600,077 downwards.
AAGCAAGGAAAAATCCCACCCCCCAAAAAAAAATTCCCTTGATTTAACTGGGGCTTTTAACCACTTAAATACTAAATACTATGTTGAAAAATAAAGCAGGGGGATTCTGGGAGAAAAACAAATGCCACCATAAAGCAGGGCTGTCCAAGTTCAGTCAGGATGTAAGATTTCACTGATGAAGCGCAGGTGAGTTAATCAGTGCCTCATTCATTTTGACTGTCTCACCTGTGCTTAACCCTTCGAGTGCCAGAGGGGTATGCAATTCAATGCTCTGCAATGCATAGCGTACCCCTCTGGCACACCAAGGGTTAATCAGGGAAATCCTTGCATCCTGGCATTTTGGTGGCGCTCTCCCAGTGCTCTGCATTACTGAAGAGAGGAGCACTCGGGAGCTCCAGCTGTATGGAGGTCTGTGCAGAAGGAGGCAGAGACCTCTCCTGCCACGCCGCTGGACCAGCAAGGTGGTAGGAGATGGACACTGGAGGGGTCAATAGGGGCAATATGGAGATGGAGATTGGGAGCATTGTGGAGACTGGAGGCAATGTTGGGCAATGTGGAGATTGGGGGCAATGTGGAGGTGGCCAGTGGATATGACCAATGTGGGGGCAATGTGTTCGGGGGGGCCCATGACAATTTTTGCACCAGGCCTGGTGGCTTCTAGTTACGCCTCTGCAGGGAACTTCCAAAATGAGCTGTTCCTGAGATCTTGTAAATATTAACCCTTAAGGTTCCAATTATATAGATTCTCTGAGCTTTGTCCCTAATTGATAGATCCTCTAATCAGTCCTCATGGAACTATTAATATAAATAGCTTAAAGATATCACTGCATGAACACACACAAGACAAGCAGGAAGTCTCCCACTGCCTTCCTTGTGCAAGTAGCATCATTTAAAGACAAAAGAGTCAATTAATTGGAGCAGAATATGTAATAGGTAAACACTGTACTCTCACAATCTGAGAAATGGGCCCTTCACCCTGAGACCCTAAGATCTGGGTTAAACGCCTGATTCTCAGAGTCAACCCTTGAGAGTTCCTGTGTATGGTTATCCCTATACTGCAGCTGATTTGTCACAGAATTCATCCACTTTTCTTTTAAACATCCAACCCTAATACAAGTTATCCTGCAAAAATATGGAAAAGTGCTGAATGCAAAGTGATGAATAGTACCAATTTAGCATTAACCCTTTTGATTTTGCAGTGCATTTAAGATGACTCTTGCTTCCAAGGAGTTAAATTTATTTCTTGCATTTTAAAACACTGTGCTAGTAATAATAATAAACATGTCATACTGCATGGACATGATCTAACCAGGGATGATCATTTAAAGAGCTCCAGTTGCTGTGGACTACAAATCCCATCATGACTAGAGAGATGTAAACTCAGATGAACTCAGATGAATGGGCATTAAGGTTTTGCAGACAGTGTTTGGTAATTCTAGGCCTGTAGACTTGGAATCCTCATCTATAATGGATACACTGTCACTGTGTCTCCAACACACATCTTACTGCACACTACTGCGTGCTGTCCTGGGAGTGAGGCTCACGTAATGGAAGAAGCTATAAATATAGTTAATTGTGTGAGACACAGTCCTCAAATACAATTAATAGAAAAAGAAGTACATAAAAACATAAACCTAGAACAAAGATAAGAACTCTTTTCTTTTAAACTGTTAAGGACTACAACTCTCAGCCATTGCCTGGTCACCATGAATGATGGGAGTTGTAGTCTCTAGCAACTGGACAGCCAGTTGTTGCTTACTCCTGCCATAGATAGATAGATAGATAGATAGATAGATAGATAGATAGTTCCTATGTTATTCTATAGAGTCTATGCTCTAAGATCTCCAAAGTTGGAGAACTGATATGACTGGAGATGTCATCTCCACTTTTATAGATCATTTCCTGATGAATAAAACAAGGTCACTCCCACTGCTGTCAGATATTTTATTCAAAATTCATAACAGCTCAAATAATCAGGAAGTGAATTTACTGTGTTTACTTCCTGGAAGTTCTAACTGACAAGAAGTGACAGGCAGTTTCTATCACATTCTATGGAGAACTGTATATCTCTGACTTTTCTGACTTTCCTCTCCATTAGAATTTAACAGGAAAACTAATTAGAATGTGACCACTAGAGGGCACTGCTAATGTAAAAAAAACATGGGTTTAAACTGTAATAACTCTGGAAATATAAATTTCTCCGCAGTGGGAGTACCCCCATCGTACTCAATAGGAAAATCCACACAATATATTTTTTTCATAAAAAAAGTTTACTGCTCATTTAACGGTAAAGTTATTACGTGTCTAAATTAGCCAGACATGAAAATGTGTGCTAATTGCTTTGCTAATCCTCTCACATAACTGTGGACATTTGATTCACACCTACTTTTTGAAACACATTCTCACAAAAAAGTGCAAGCATTCGCTAATTCTGAAAAAGCATGTACAATTCAGTAACATTTTGGTGCTAATAATTTTGCCATTAAAAGTACACTGTAAATAGCGATTGCTCATGTTTTTTGCATTCTGCCCTATATTATTGTAAAATAATCCCATCCTCATGGATCCCTAACAGGCCATTTCAGGTCAGTTAATTAGAGGCTCAGACATGGCCTGTTAGTGGTCACTGAGGACACCACTGAGATGTTAAACAAAGACATAGATAGATAGATAGATAGATAGATAGATAGATAGATAGATAGATAGATACGGAATCTCCCTGTACTTAGTATCAAAAGCAGGCTTAGCTTACATTGCAATTAATAAATGTTATCAGTGTTGTTATCTCACTACTTAAAGTGTATGGGATAATTTGTGGATGAAACCAGTGATACAGCTGTCAACTGCAATGCAATCTGGGCCTCTAAACTCTATGGGACAGGGCCTCACTATGCCAGGAAAACTCAAACTATAGAGGTGCAAATTGCAAAACAATGCACTGTTCACCCCTCGGGTCCCTAAAGGGTTAAAGCAAAGACCAGCTGCACCATATCAACCGTGTAAATGATAGTGTTACATTCTCCTCTTGTAACCATTATAAACAGGAATGTATTTGTTTTGCAGCTGTAACCGACTCAAAGATTTGGGTCCTGGACAGGCAAGTTTTCCAGAACATAATGATGAGTTCAGCACAGGCCCAGCACCAAGAATACTTCAGCTTCCTCTGCAGGTATGTTTTCCCATTTACTGTGATCACACTGAGCCTAACAGATATGTATAGTGCACAGGGCCAGATTTAAATTTCACTAGCTACCAGGCAAAGAAAATCTAGGAACCCTTAACACTGTTGATGGCCATGCCCCACTCCTAAAGTGGGTACTATAAACTTAGTACATGTGTCTGGTGTAGGGGCATGGATATTGTTCTGACCATGCCATAACTCAGAATGTGAGCATGGCTAGTACAGCTGAGTTGATCTCATAAATAGCACTAACAACAGTTGCCTACACTGCATAATAGGAAATCCAGCTCTGGCAGCACTGTGGAGTTTACATGCCTTAATGAATGTTTGATGTTGGAAACATTAATTGGTACAAATCTGTTGCTTTCTTTGATACATTCTAACTGCCTCTCTCTAGATATCTCTGTTTCACTCTCTCCGATACCTCACTCACTTTCTCTCCTTTTTTAAATCCCATTTTCTGCCCTGAGTCTAGGGCTTGTGGATGGGAACCTCCTGAATAAATAAAAATAAATAACAACTCCTGTTATAGCCCATCCTGTTTTAACCTCTTAACGACCAGCCGATCGGCACGTCGCGGTCACTTAAGGACCACGGAGCATTGTTTTTTTTTTTGCTGTTTCCAGCTCCGGATTTCCCGAACGGCGTGCAGCTGCAGGGGAAGCCGAGAATTCCATGACGGTCATAGTTCGTCATGGGTCGTTAACTCAGGTCGACCCATGACGTACTATGACCGTCAAGGGTTGTTAAAGGGATAGTAATTCTTAAAATGTAAAAAAACATATGTTGTAGGGTTTATCCCCCTGAGTAAAACAAGAGTACTCTCACTGCTGAAAGGTGTTTCATTCAAAAGTTATACATTTTCAAAGTTGAATTTATTAAGGTGCAATATCACAGTGACCTTAAATTGTACAGTGGCGCTGTTGCTACACCATCCTATGGAGATTTATGGTCCCGGGACCAGAGCTGTCCATAGGATCGTGTAGCAACAGCGCCACTGTACAATTTCAGGCCACTGTGATATTGCACCTAAAAAATTACACTTTAAAAATTAATAACTTTTGAATGAAACACCTTTCAGCAGTGGGAGTACTCTTGTTTTACTCAGGGGGATAAACCCTACAACATATTTTTTTTTACATTTTAAGTATTACTATCCCTTTAAGGGTTTAATCCTTTGAGTGTCAGAGGACTGATTTGACACATAAAAGGTTACCATGATTTTTTAAATAACTGCTGCTTTAGTGTGGATACATAAGCTATCTACAATAATAATTCAATTAATTTAATATGATAAATGACACAGGAGGGTAAGATGTGGGGGAACCAATATGCACCTATTCAAACAATCTGTTGCTCTCACCCCAGTTCTGCTCCACTTAGTGTTCTAGGTAGCTGCCTAGTTTGGTTACTGTATGCACTGGCTCTGCCTGCACCACCATCTTCTTCCTCTCGTTTTGTCAGAGCCATCATGTGCAGTAGACACGGCTGCACGCGCTGCAGTCATGCGCACTACAGACTGCCTGCGCTGTGGCTGATAATGGAGCGGGACTCTGAATTCAGACGGACTACGGTCTGAATTCGAAGCGCCCTTCTCCGTATCAGTCACGGCGCGGGTGGTCTCTACTGTGCATGACTGCACCATGACCATTGCTGGGTGGCACTGTGGCCCATGTACACGGGCTCTTCAACTAATCCAGTAATATTTGGTACATAGATGTAAAGCAGAGACATGAAACTTGCTATTGTTATAACAGATAACTGTATGAGACAGTGATACAGTCCCCTTGAGTTCTCTTGATGCAAATTAGACTAAAATAGATAAACAAAAGAATACAAGTTTAAGAAGAACATCGGCTGTCCATTATAAACTCCTCACAGTGCACATTTTTCCAGGGCACCGTCTTATCTAAGTTGCAAACGTAACAAAATATCAATAAATCCATATAGCCCTTCGGATGTCTGTATAATGCACTAGTTTGCTGGAGATAGCGTTTTTATGATATTGCTCTCTGAGCATTTATTAATGATTTCCTATGCTTGCTTACTCTCCTGTTTCCCAGCCACTACACTTAAAAGATACTGTAAATTGTAACATGCCAGATGAGCGGTTAAGGCGATGATGAGTTCCAGACAGAAGGGGGGGCTCATGTAATCATTACTACTGAGTTGCAAAGCTAAGCATTCCTTTACTGAGAAAATCTAGCTAAGACTGTACTGCAGTTGTTTGCTTAAATGACCCCCTATAGGCTAATTTAACAGTTCCAAAACCTATTGCAGACAATTTCAAGACGATGAACCAAAAAAGGACAAGCTTTGCACAGAGGGAGTCCAGGGTGATTTTATGTATCTGGGACAGTGGGAGTCATCCAGTCTTACAGTTAAAGAGTCATGTGCCTATGAGATATGAACTGGTCTATCACTCAGCTGTACTCACGCTTAAGAAATCATTAAGGATAGTGGGCAACAGACATTACAGGGAGAACGAGTGGGAGAAAATCTATATTAACAGAGACAAGAAGCTAGGAATGAATAACAGTGCTGTCAAATTTCATTTGAAATGTTATTTAGAAGCATATAACTTTTTCCCTTCCTTTTCCTTTTAGTGTGTCTCTTCTAAAAGACTTACCTGAAGAAAAGCTGTCCAAGATTGTAGACTGTCTGGAAGTTGTACGTATATAATTCTTCTCACTGGAAATATATTATTGTTTCTGTTTTCTTTATAGTAAATTAATCTAATAAAACTTCCAATGGACGTTCACCTATCACAATTCCAGAAAGGCAATGCACTGTACTGTTTATGTATCTTCACAATTCAGAAGTTGAATATTATGAATGGATAAATGACTTGTTTTGGAATAGCAACATTATAGACTCAGTGCACATGTCTGCCCCTCAGAATTCTCATTCTCAGATTTGGTGCTGTGAGCTCTGAAGAGGAAACTGTTGACTCCTATTGGCTTTAGACATCACACACACACACACACACACACACACACACACACACACACACACACATGCAGATGACCAATTGTAACTGGTTGCTTTAGCACTTGCATGAGGTTGGCCATTAAGTTTATTGCGATTCTGTACAATTAGGGCTGTACATTTGTAATGCCCCCCCCATTCCAGAACGGTGATGTAGCATAGGCTAACAAGTAAAATACATTTATTTATATTTATAATTTTGCATCTATGTTTTTATATTTTAATATTTATATTTCAATTTTTTTATAAATAGGACACAATTGTTAATATTTGTTTTGTATTTTATCATTTAGAATTTGCAAGCTATTGATAAATCTACACCTATGGCTCACATGCACAAAGAATTGGAGTCATTCTGATGCCAACTAACTGCATTATAGGGGCCAAATAAAAATGTGCACTGATTTAACCTTTTGAGTGACAGAGAGGTATCCAATGCATTGCAGCAGGCCTCACTGAGGCAAAATGCAAAGTCTGAAGAGGAGTGTAATACAAAGTATGTATAACTATTAACCCTTTGAGTTCTAGAGGGATATCCAACGCAAAGCAATGCGTTGGATACCCCTCTGGCACTTAGAGCATTAAAGGAGGATTCGCATCTCCTGATAATAAACCCTCATCTTATTATGATTAGAAAAACAATTTGCCCTTGTGCCTTTATTCAAGAGATAACATCTTCAGTCACTCCTGGATGTCAGGTACAATGAGGTGGACATGACAGTTGCAGACATTTTTTTTTTTTTTTCAAATTAAAGTGGGCAAATGTCATGTGACTACTTAACCCTTTAAGGATCAGAAGGATGTTCAATGCATTGGTAAACAAAAGCCCACTGGTCCTTAAACCCATAACCTTTTGAATTCCAGAGTGGTACACAAAGCATTGCTATGCAATGCATTGTGTAGCCCTCTGGCACTGAAAGGGTTAAGGACCAGAGAGTTTGCAATGCATTGCTTTTCAATGTGTTGTACATCACTCTGGTCCATAAAGGGTTAAGATCACGAATGACAAACAACAAATACTAGTATGAGCGCTAATTCTATAAGATCACGAATGCCATGTGAAGTAGGCAGAGTCTGAGGTCACGTGGGCCTTATTGCAACTGCCATATCCATCGCCGTGGACATGTTATCAAAGAGTGATTTGTAGGAGATAGTAGGATTGTCTGGCCATAGTCATGTAAGCGGGGGTTATTATTATCTGTGCAATGCATGAAAATATTATAACCCAAGTAGTGTGCAACACATTTCACACCTCTATGGGCCTCAGATGGTTATAAGATTACCAGTGCTAATATATTCAGCTTAGGGTTCTTCATTTATATTTAACCCTTTGAGTGCCAGATGGGTATTCAACACATTGCAAAGGAGATGGAGATAGCAGTTACAATAAGGAACATGTGGAAGAAGCATTTACATTTTGTAATTCCTTTTTGTAATAAACACTATAACCTATCCCCTTCTAGAAAATATATAATTATCAGAGTCAATTACCTGATCTCTATTAACCCCTTAACGACCGGGGAATCCGGAACCGGAAGTCACTAGACGACCACGGAGCAATTTTTTTTTATTGCTCCGTTGGGTTCCGGACTCCCCGAACGGCGTGCAGCCGCGGGGGGAGCCCGGAACTCGATGACGGTCATAGTACGTCATCGGTCGTTAAGTCAAATCGACCCTTGACGTACTATGACCGTCAAGGGTCGTTAAGGGGTTAATCAATACATTTTATCCTTATAATTTAGTCACATGTTACTAGCAGCCAACTAGCATTCTGAAAAACTTTGATATACTGACAAACTGTGAACTCCTTATGTGCTTCAGAGACTTCCAATTCCCATCAAAGCCATGTGTTGGATACCCCTCTAGCATCCATGGGGTAAAGGCGATTGATTTTTATGTTTTCATGTGGATTTCATCTGAAACAAAGGGTTTCCTCCACCACATAAAGTTTGAGAATCACTAAAATATAGCTTAAAGGGATAGTAATACTTGAAATGTAAAAACAAATATGCTGTAGGGTTTATCCCCCTGAATAAAACAAGGGTACTCCCACTGCTGAAAGGTGTTTTATTCCAAAGTTATTACAGCTCAAAGTTAAATTTTTAGGTGCAATATCACAGTAGCCTGAAACTGTACAGTGGCGCTGTTGCTACACCATAGTATTAGTATCCCTTTAAGCCACCAGTGTTATTTTAATATCCACATGGTCGCTCAGCAATATTATCACGTGTGTGTGTGGGGAGGAGGGGATTCTAGGGGTGTGGCCAATCCATAAAAAATGTTGGTATAAGCCAAACATGAATGGATGACTCCTGTACAGGCAGTCATTGATTGGTTTGTTGCAATGAGCATCACAATAATTCAGTCAGCTGTGCGAATGATCTGCACAATGGTACCATCGGTTGCCATCTTCATGCATGCAGCTGAGATACAGCAAGTTGTTGTGAAACTAAGATATGCGAGTTGGCATTCACCCTTTAAGAACAGCTGTTCTATTTTCAACCCTTAGCACAGCGTTAAAAATACTGAGATAATGTAGATAGACCATGTGCACATAGCTTAATGAAAATGCATTCAATTAAATTGTATCAAACCAACACTTTACGCCTGCCATAGGAACAAATGTCATTAAAATGCTAGGGAATCCAGTGTAGACATTGAGATTTGCTGACCCAGCACAACAGCGGCAAACTCCTCATCAAGAATAAAAAGAGCAATTACAATTTAGAAGCTGGTAAGAGCACTGTTGCCTGACTAATTGTTTGTCTCTCACTGAGCAAATGACTCATTCTCCATCAGACATTTGCAAATAATTCAGTGAATGGGATTTTGATCTGAATATTTTATAGTGCTTTGTTGTAGGTTGAGGGCTGTACACATCTATGTACTTCACATAAATGCATCGTTTGTGTTGGAAAGCATTGCACTTTTTATGTAATCTAATGATGAACGCAGCTTTCAGCCTCAGTTTGGCATTGTCTTCAACTATATTAAACTGCAGAATGCAGCACTGGTATGTATTTCTGCTCTAAGCATTGAAACAGCAGTATAGAAATCCTGCATTTAAAGGGACAGTAATACTTAAAATGTAAAAAAAATATGTTGTAGGGTTTATCCCCCTGAGTAAAACAAGAGTACTCCCACTGCTGACAGGTGTTTCATTCAAAAGTTATTACATTTCAAAGTGGAATTTTTTAGGTGCAATATCACAGTGTCCTGAAATTGTACAGTGGCGCTGTTGCTACACCATACTATGGAGATTTATGGTCCTGGGACCAGAGCTGTCCATAGGATCGTGTAGCAACAGCGCCACTGTACAATTTCAGGCCACTGTGATATTGTACCTAAAAAAATCAACTTTGAAAATGAATAACTTTTGAATGAAACACCTTTCAGCAGTGGGAGTACCCTTGTTTTACTCAGAGGGATAAACCCTACAACATTTTTTTTTTACATTTTAACCCTTTGAGTGCCAGAGGGGTACAGAACGCATTGCAAAGCAATGCGTTCCGTACCCCTCTGGCACTCAAAGGGTTATGTATTACTATCCCTTTAATACAACTTATGCAAGATTTTCATCAAGTATATTAGCAGAGCCAGATTTCCCATTAGGCATAGTAGGCACCTATGTTGTACAAATTTGTAGAGGTTCCTCAAATGTACTGGCCACATTGATGAGATCAAGGTGTGTTCAAAATAACTTTAAATGGTCCCTATCACTACACAGCCTTTAGTGTTCCTTTTTTATTTTGAAATAAGTGGAATTTTGTTTAGAGATTTTTAGTTTAGTAATAAGGGATAATTTCATCTCACCACTGATCTGGCAAGTCCTACATAACTAATTACTAATCTGTGCTGATGTTCTCTCTTCTTCCACCCTCTTCCTTCGGAGGCTGCAAAACATATCAGCTTCTACCAAAGACGTTGAATAAACTAATTTGACCAGATAATTCCCACCATTCTGACTACTTAGTTATTTTATTTTCTGTCTCTATGACACATGATGTGTATTCTTGTGCTGGTCACAGACTAAGGGAGAGGTCATTAGAGTAGTGAAAGTGTGCCCAAGGGAGCAGCTAGTCACCCTGAGGGTTTCTTCCCTAGGGCTACCTGATATGTATATCCAGCCCTGATTAATGGAAGAGGTGATTATAATTGGGAATTATGCATAATAAGATAATTTTTATACATATTAAGGCTGATGTACTAAGATAAACTGGAATAAATCTGGAGCAAACTAACTTAAATGGTTGGAAATAAAAATAAAAATCAAATTAATTTAAATAAGGCTCTTAACTCAGTGGATGCTAGAGAGGTCTTCAAAAGCATTGCTAATCAAAGGGAACCTCTATAGCACCCACAGTGTTTAAAAATTTAATTTATATTTGTCCCCTGTAGTTCAGTTGGTTTGTTTTAGAATTAGTCCTAGGTCTTCTTCTTACAGTAGCCTTAAGTCTCAAGTGAAAATAAGTTACTAAACATATTCTGAATAAATAAATCATCACCAGTGAAAGACCGTGTACCATTTGTATCTGACATTAGAAGGGGGGGGCATGCCCTCCAGAATTTCTGCCTTGATCTCATTATACATTGTTATAATCCTTGATCACAGTATAATATTAAGCAATTGTTTTCATCAACACTTGGGGAATAAGCATATAATTGAAGCACCAAGCAGGGAGGTGGCTGTTTTGTCAAGGAATAGGTGGAGTAATGTAATTGGGACTTCACTTCTAAATGCATTGCTCCACCCATTCCTGATTTGTGGGTGTGGTTTGTCTGCAAATATACAGAGTAATGCATATGGGGCAGAGCACCAGAAATATTTCAATGACATTATATTTTTAAGACTAGTCAGGCAAGTCTGATGAAAAGACCTAAGTGATCTTGAAAGCTAGCACTCTAAACCTACTCGATAAAGGTATGATTTTTACTCTACTAGTCTCCTGATTTATCTAGATAGATAGATAGATGGACACAGAGAGAGAGATAGATAGATAGATAGATAGATAGATAGATAGATAGATAGATGAAAACATTTTCCATAGAGAAATCAAATTCAGTGCAGAATAACCTTTTTATTTGTAATAAAAATAAAGATTTACTGATTGCTAATGGTACTTGATACACAATTGCCTGCAAAAGAAATTTAATTCAAGGACAGGAGAGTGCTAGACTGTTTTATGACTACGTTTAAGCTCCTCATCATAATTATATTTGGATATAAAGAGCTCTCTGTCTTCCTCTAGACGATTGATAACTTTCTATTTCATACTCTGTTTCTTTTCAAAGGATTTTTATGATAAAGGAGATTATATCATCAGAGAAGGAGAAGAGGGCAACACCTTTTTCATCATTGCAAAAGGAAAGGTAAGAATGAGTTACTGGGTAAAAAAGTAAGTGAAGATATTTAAAAAAAAATGTGTGTCCTGTATTGTCTGCCTTTTTCTTGTCCATTTTCAAAACCTCAGATCAGATTCTAGCATCTTTAAAGAACGTTAATGTTAAAATACAACGTCCTCTTATATGATAGAGCAGGTTGTATAATAATGGATATAATGCTGGATTCTATTCAAGTTGATAAATTTATCACTGGTTGTAAAAGTAAAAAATGTTTCTGATGGAATTAGCAATTTCCTCCTTTTCCCAAGAAAACTCATGGCCATAGAAAATACATGAAATGACTGACTTTTTGCCAATGCCATACATTTCTCATGATAACTTTTTTTTCCTATGCTTTCTATGACTGCAGTATTGCCCTCCTGAGTACTACTTTTGCTGAGGAGAAATCAACAGATAAAAGTAAAAGTGGTGAGCAGATAGATTCCTACAGCAGCATAAGCCTTGAAAAAAATTATAGTAGGCTGAGTACCTTTGTCCTTTGCCCACAAAACCAACCACCTGCTTGCACTACTCTGACATCGGCATCCTTGAAAAACAACTGTGATTGGCTTATGCCACCAGGGTGCAACACAAGACATCAGTTCTTTAAAACCTCTGTTTTCAACAAAAGAAAAGGGCAGCATTTCAGCTACCAACATTTTGCAATTCCAATGGCAAACTTTTCGATGACTTTTGTTGAATTTTTGATTCCTTTGAAAGCCCTCAGAAATTGTGGGTTGGTGGGACATTGGTCTGTGTAGGAACTTTATCTGTCTACCCACGTTATCATGACGACTATTAGTCATTGGGGCACTAGTGATAATGGCCGGGGAACAGGTCGGGATGCGTGCCATCGCCACTTTTTGGAGTCCTCATGGCAAAATGCTAACACCATCTCTGACCTTTTGGAGTTCATCCCACTCAAACCTATGGTTGTGTTTCATATGTGACCTTAAAGTGGATGTGCCAATATGAGATCCAGATTTACAACAAATACAACAGATGGCAGTATGTTTGTTTTTTTCATCCTGAGTCAAGTATCTCCATACTTTAGACTTCTGTTCAGAATAAATAAGTCCTCCTAAGCCTGATGCTGTGCGATTGTATCGATTCTTGTCAGTAGCACTATAAACAACATTAGTAGAGGGGCTTGATATTTTTTCTTATAAAAAGAAGTGCTACTGTCTAGGCCAGTGTTTCTCAAGCTTTTTTTGCTAAAACACACAGTCTGGCATTTTTGGGTGACCCCTATTATTTTATGTAATTTCTCAAGTGTGTAATGAAGGCTACAAATACATTTAGACCTCATACCTAAAATAAACATATTGTCCATAGCAATACCCTTAAATATACATTTTAAGTCTACATTCACATTTTTGTTAAAGCCTTATAGATAAAATGGGGCACCCTAATTGGATGTCCATGGCGCACCAAAATACCATGACTCCCTTGTTGAGAAACACTAATCTAGGCTTAACCTCTGTGGAATTTCCTGTGACTGAGTAGAATTAGGAGGAAGAGTTCATAATGTGTATGATGACAGGGATGGTGTATTTTTGGCCATCTTTTAATCTCTACTATTGCTAGTTATTATCTCAAAAAACATAAAAGTGGAATTCTGAACTTGTACCTTTCAATTACAAAAGATAATGTTGGCAGCACATCATTGTTATTATTAGTTTGCATGTTTTCAGTATCTGAAGAAGAAATTTTGGAGGATCATCTGTGTAGCAGGACACATTTTAAATTACCACAATTTTAAATGCTGGTGGCATCATCCAATAACAGAGACTCAGGTTCCTCCTCATCCAACATCAACATCTCCATTTTCAGTCTCTGGTACAGCTAAAACAAATTATCATGATGCTGATAGGTAAAGATGATAATGAATTAAGCTTCCCACCAAGAATCTCCTAGTAGGAAATTCAGACTGTTCTTGCTCTCTTTATTTCATTATTTTCTTATTTGCCTGTAATTTTGTCCTAGTCTCCAAGAAAGCCATGCCACTGTCACCTAGCGGTGATTTGGCATCATCTTCACATTCTACCTCTATTGCAGGAATTTGTCCTACTTCATGTTTCTCTGTTATTAGGATAGGAGGACTACTACAATTATTGACTGAATGGCTAAATGTTATGGTGGAAGAGGTGAAAGGCATAGTGTTATTGTTAACCTCATCATTATCATGACCACCTCTTTTTTAGCAGCAGGCACTGGAACACTCATAGATCTCCTCCAATGACTTTTATTTGGATGTGATTTGGAATTACTTTCTGCATTACATTTCCTTGCCTGCAATAACTTAATTATTAATAGCTGCCACAACCATCTTGGCAATATATTTCATATGAGTCTGACCACCACAATGACATCTGAGCAATCCTTCCCCACCTCATACCTTTGGTGGAGATGATGATAACTAGTACCAACAGTTATCGGATAACTAGTCAATAAGAACAGAAGTCCCTACCTAACTTGCAAACTATATAAAGAACTATGGCAAAAAATAAAAATGTTTTATTTTTTTAAGAAATCACACAAGGCAATGTCACATAAGCAACAACATAACCTAGCACCAGTAAACAGCACCAGTAAGCAGCAGCATAAAGCAGAACCTAGACAACACCTAAGCAGCATTTAAGCTACACCTAAACTCTCCTCGCTATAGTTATCCAACAGTTCGGCTGTCACACCTCTAGGTCTCTTCCTAGGAAACCCTGACAACACAGCCTTCCCATAACACCCTTTTATACTAAGGCGAGGAGGGAAAAATTGTGTGGAAATATTAAAAAGATGGAAAATTCGCCTTTTTTAAATGGCTTTAAGAAAAATGAGAAGTTTTTGATTAATTTTAGCACTGTGTAGGAAATTGGCCAAAAAACTAAAATTTTAGAAGTACAGTTGGAATTCATGCAGAAGGTGAAGTGTGCTATTTTCTATCTCTTTATGTTTTTGGGCAAAAAATGTCCAACATTCCTAGCTGTCTGTAAACATTTCCCCATAGATGTCAGTAAGAATCAGTGAGATGAAACCAGTGATAATATTTATCTCTTGTACTGGAATACATCCCATAGTGAGTCCGGTGTACTAAGAAGAACGGAAACAATTCCAGGAAACACAACTTCACCATAGGGGGAAAAATAAAAAATGCCTCTTGACTTAAAGTAATTGGTTAATGTAACCTCTTGGATGCTAGAGAGGTCTCCAAAGCATTGCTTCACAATGTATTGCAGACATCTCTAGTTTTAGAGGTTAAAATCCACATTTGAGTCAAAAATACTATTTCTTTGTCCCCTATAGTGCAGTTGGTTTGCCCCAGAATTGTTTGCAGTCCTTAGTGCATCATCCTCATTGAAAACACATTTGTATTTTAATAGAACTTAAAGGGATAGTAATACTTCGTTTTATCTTTATTTTATTTTGTAGGCATTAAAAAAACATGAAGAACGATATAAGTCTTATCTCTCAAACCTTTATGGTTTAAGAGATATTCACAAGCAAAGTATCCCCCCCCCCCATTCAGCCAGATCAGAAGGGAGGTGCCCAGGTAGACTGCAGAGAGGGACAATCTTCAATTAAGATAAGGGAAAAAGCTGAAAAACTTGTCAAGGGGGGAAGGGCTTTCATTGTTTTCATACAAAGAAGATTGTCCCCTGCTGTTATCTGTCTGGTCTTACAACCAGATTCACATCTGAGAAGAGATGGCTTACACTAGGAAAAAGGGGCGGGAGGGGGAAACTTTGCTTGTGAATATCTCTTAAACCGTAAAGGTTTGAGAGATAAGACTTATATCGTTTTTCATGTTTTTTTAATGCCTACAAAATAAAATAAAGTTAAAACGAAGTATTACTATCCCTTTAAAGGGAACATCGCAGATTTACAGTTTAAAATAATAAATTATCAAGATATATAGTTTATTAATGGGTACCTCAAAGGATAAAAATCATCAAGCTATCAATGGCTCAATGCACAAGGAAAACAAAGGATATTCTTGAGCATCAGCCATTCACTAATTCAACACTGGCCAAATTGTTTTTGACCACCAGTTATTCATCAATAAGCAATGGCCAGATAGAACAGCCTATTCCAGTGGTTCCCAACCCATGCCCTCATGGCCCACTAACAGGCCAGGATTTAAAGATTAACTTCGTAGAACACAGGTGAGTTAATTAGAGGCTAAGTGAGTTTGATTTACTTGCATGTGATCTTCATATGGAAAGCCTCAAATCCTTGCCTGTTAGTGGGCCCTGAGGGCATGGGTTGGGAACCACTTCCCTATTCCATCCATCAGCTTTAACCTGGCAAATCCCATTGCAGTCAAGCATATGCATATTCATACACTGTATGCATGTGTGTGGCTTGCCGGAATGTCACCACCAGTCGTGCCATTTTTGTTGTAATTCCTCACTTTGCCTAGTTGCAGGTCCCAAGGTTCTTTAGTTTCCATGGCATGATGCTCCTAGATATGGACATATGCGCAACCATCAGTCACATCTGGCACAATGAAAATCAGTGGGTGATATGTTGCATTAAAGTATCATCACTTTATTCCCTACCCTGGGGGATTTCATGTAATCCTGCACCAGACTTGTGTATGCATTAAAGGAGCAATAACAACTCCCTACTTATCTTTCGATGGCCAAAAATTCTTAACCCTTTGAGTGTCAGAGGGGTAAACAACGCATTGCTTTGCAATGAGTTATGTACCCCTCTGGAACTCAAAGGGTTAATAGCCCCAATGAAATGGATGTCATGTGCATTGAGGCAGTCATTACAGGTGCAGGCAGGACCACAGGACCTTACACTCTGCTCACTGCACTGTGTGCAGCACAGTACTTCACAACGTGTTGCACACACCTCTGGTTCTTAAAGAGGAACTTTCACCTCTAAAAAACTTTTTCCAGTATGCTTAGCAATGAAAATAGTATTAGGAAAGGTGTTTATGAGATATTCAGTCTTTAAGCTGTGCATGATAAACGGAGATTGTTGTAAGGACAGACCGGAGGCACACCACACCGAAGGGAAGCATGAACGCGCTCCCTGGGGCAGATGGGAGGAAGGTGGGAGGAGAATTAAACAGCAATGGGAAGTCCTGCAGAGCTGCGCCAAAGATTCCGTGTTCCACAGATTGCGGAAGTGCACAGCTTGAAGACTGAATATCTTACAATATACGAAAATGAAAATAAAATAAAAATAAACACCTTTCCTAATACTATTTTCATTGCTAATCCTATGGGAAAAAGTTTTTTTGATGTGAAAGTTCCCCTTTAAAGAGTTAATTAGGCTCATACACTCTGCTGCAGTTTGAAAAAAAACCCAGTAAATGCCTTCTTCCTCCATGGGCATAACATCTAGGATTGATTGATGAGTTTATCTCTCAAACAATAGCAAAAGGGTAAAATTCGTAGGGGCCATTATCAGTGTTACCATTAAGTTAGGAAAAGGTGTGAGCAACCTAGCACTGATAGAGTTAAATGAGCAATTAAAACTGGGAAACGCATCACTGTGC
Source organism: Rhinophrynus dorsalis (assembly GCA_037306005.1). NCBI lineage: Eukaryota > Metazoa > Chordata > Amphibia > Anura > Rhinophrynidae > Rhinophrynus > Rhinophrynus dorsalis. Next base: position 220,583,017 of record CM074724.1, on the reverse strand, counting down.
ATCTGTTATTCTAATGCAGCCCTGCATAAGCAGTCCTCTTTAACTGTTTCAGGGCTAGGCTGTTCAGCTGTGCACACCTTAGAGGGAACACTGGTCATTAGGATTTTCTTGACTCAAAGGGTTAAATTATCAACTGCATCAGGAGGAAAATGCATACCCCTCTGATAATGTCCTATATAATAATCCGCTAGGATGTTTGTCAGAAGCTGTCATGTGCAGTGGAGACTGCCCGTGCTGCAGTCATGTGCAGTACAGAGTGCCCAAACATGCCGTGGCTGATATGGAGCAGGGCGCTCAGGATTTGGACCAAAGTCCTCTCTGCGTAGAGAGGGCTACGGGCCAAATTCAGAGCTCCCCGCTCTGTATCAACCGCGGCACATTTGGGCACTCTGTACTGCATGTGACTGCAGCGCGGGCAGTGAGCAGAGAGACTCCGGGCACCAGCCGAAGCTGCTGGGTGGCACTGTGGCCCTTGTTCATGGGCTTTTAAACTAGTAGTTTGTAATCTGATATACTGTGGATGATGGGAGACGAAAAGGTTTTGGGGTCAGTAACACATCCCCTGCAACAAATCAAACAACACTTTGCTTTACAATGAGCTGCATTTCCTCATGCCATGGAAGATTGTGTTAAGTGGGTTCTAAGACAGTTCATGGGTTAGGATACATTTAATCCATTAAGGATCAAAGACGTACATACATGTCGCGGGTTGAACGTGCCTAAAGGACTCATGAAGTACATGTACTTCATGAAATTCAGTGGTCCCCACACGGCTGCATACCATTCTGGGACCCGTGGTCCATAAGTGCCGGCTGCGTGCCCACTTGGCTGGTCCTTAAGGAGTTAATTCCACCAATGCCACCAAAGTCTAAATAAAAATAAGAGATGTAATTATATTTTATTTCGAACCATAGACATATGCAGTACTCTTGCCATACAATTAACTGTCCATGACGTACTAAAATCTGCAGCAGCCTTGCTTGCTTCTGTATGCTAGGCAACACTTGTATAGAGCCATGGCTGGACACAGATATTAACCCCTTAAGAACCATATTTGTGAGCAGCTCATTGCTTCACGATGTGCTGAGTGCCCCTCTGGATCTTTATGGGTAAGGCGTATTTGTACATGTTTGAAAAATATCCAAATAAGTATCCTGCTGGGACAACAAGGGGACTCATTTCATAATACAAGATGGGCCTTAAATGTAAAGGCAAAGAGGAGCAATGCTGTAGAAAACCAATGTAGACGAAAAAAGATGCCAACATTTCCCAGTGTATTTAACCTCTTGAATGCTAGAGAGGTCACTAATGCATTGTAAAGCAATATGTTGGAGACTTCTGGAATTAAAAAAGTCCCAATTAAATCAATGGACAATTTGATTTGTTTCCTATAGTGCAGTTGGTTTGTCCCAAAATTGCCCCACTTTCCCTTTATTCATAAGTTTCATATTTCATTCTGAAGCCCAGTTCCCTTGTCATCACAGTCTGATACAGCCTTCTTGTCCTTAATCGGTTAACAGCTAAAATGATCTGGGATTATATATACTTCAAGACTCTGTAAGTCATGCTAGTATCTGTAAAAACTTCTCTAGTTGTTTTCCAAGACTGTAAATCTAATCTTATATCTTCTCTGGGGGCTTCCATTGTTTTACTGGAGTCTCTGACTCCCTTTAACCCTTTGAGTTCCAGAGGGGTACGTAAATCATTGATTTGCAATGCGTTGTGTACCCCTCTGGCACTCAAAGGGTTAACATGGCAGTCTTGATAGGCATCTGAGAAGTGATATTGCACTGTTCTTTGAAATAAAGTATGGCCTTTTTGAATAGAAGTGCACTGGGTACTATCCTCGTACTTTTAGAGCGGAACTTCCACCCGACACAATCTTTACCTTCACTAAGTCCCCATCTGGCAACTAGCTGCTTAGTTGCACTAGTCACCAGAATAATTACCATATTTAATAGATTTCTGCTCTCTTCCATGGGTGACAGGCAGGACAGAGAGCGGATATCTTGCCATTGTGACGTCCGCATGCCTGCGCTGTCAGTCCCAGCCGGGTCTAAGAGGCGTTGCTAGGAGCCATTTAGCTGTGGCTGGGACTGACAGCGCAGGCGCGCAGACGTCACCCATGGAAGAGAACAGAAATCTATTAAATAAGGTAATTATTCAGGCGACTAGCGCTACTAAGCATCTAGTCACCAGATGGGGACTTAGTGAAGCTAAAGATTGTGTCGGGTGGTAGTTCCGCTTTAGCTGTTATATCTCAATACAAAGAAAACAAACAAAATGAACCAAATTGTGTCTAATTAAGTCAGTCTACACATATTAAAAAAAGCAAGGATTATATTTAAGACTCTGACATAGCATAAATATATTTTACAGATGCTAACTGACAGTACATGATATTTAAAGCATGTTAACTAATTTCATTTTTAGATGATTGTGTTCCTTTAATAGCTGTCTCCAGCCATGATTGTATATGTTTCCTAATTACAGGAAGCAACAGGACAGAAGTTTCTAGACCCACCAAGCTTAGATTCCTAGTATAGATCTTATAGATCTTTATCCTCCTAAAAATTGGCTTCAGAGATAACATTATTGAGTAATTATAAAAAATCAACAGGAATCCGGCTGTTAAAGTTGTTCTGAGTTTACAAACAGACTGATCCTACTGTGTTAATCATTAGAACAGATAACACACTGTTCTCCTCTTTCACTGATCTATTTGTTGGCAGCAATTAAAATTAGAAGAGACTTCCCAAACTGCTCATATTGTAGTATTGCTCCTTCTGGTGTTGATACAAATTAAATGTAGTTGGCTTTCTCACTTGCCAGGGATCTGGCAGTTCTTAATTTAAGTAATTAAGTTTGGTTGTATCTAAGTAGGCTTCTGCATGACAATAAGTGATGAAAAGGCATGAATGGACCTGCAAGTACACACTCGGGGGAATCCATGTAAATAATGTGTTGCAAGCACATCTGGCAATATCACTTTCATATTATAAACCAATTTTTTTGAGGATGAAATGAAGAATCTGTTAATTAATACGCCAGTTTATCCTATTTTGTTTCAGAACAGTTGCAGGGCCAAGATTTTAATGAGAATTTTTAATCGGTCTGTAAATACTTTGTGGCAATAGGAGTGACTCCACACAGGCACCTTCCAGTGGAATACCACCATATCAAAGAGCATCGTCATTTTGCGGCTTTTTGCAAACATAGCATGTTCAACTATCCTCATAATGTTAGATAGTGATAAAAACATGTAACACTATATAGGTCAGGACCAGTTTTTCCTATTTGACTGAGTAAGTAGCTGCATAGTGCCCCTCATTTTTGAGGGGTGCCTCGGCTTTGTAAGCCACATGCACTGTGCTGAATTCTGGGTGTAGCCATTGCAATCCAAATTACTCCAGTTTATCTGTTAATTTACTAGCCAGGTTTTTTAAAGGAGAACTAATACCATCTAACAATAACCCACACTTATCTTAATATGACCATAAAATCCTATTGGCTCCTGTGAATTTTGCCCTTGTGCCTTTGTTCAAGAGAAAATATCTTTCTCTGTCATCCAATACAGGTTACTGGTAACTTTGGGTAGGCGATCAGCCCCTTTAAATAGGCAGGAACAATTCTGAGAAGTGACTGCTGGGTGGAGCCTACCTCCTCTCCTTAGGCTGTATCTAGCCAATCCCCAACCAGTAAGATTTGTTCCTTGGTCAAGACACAAGCAAGAGAACCGTTCTACTATAGCTTTAGCTTTTTTATTATTTTTCTGTTAGATATGGGATACAGCCATTAGGCAGATTACCATCACTGACAATTCCCATCAACCAAATGTGGATAGCTCAGTTTATCAGGTGCTTTTGTGGACCTACGCCCTAGGGGAAAAATCTTGGCTGCAAGTTCTTTCCCCAGGAGTTGCCCACTGAGACTTCGTCTTAAATTATGGTAATCTGAAGATAGAAGACCAGCTGAAAAAGGTGAGCGCCCTTTGAGTGCTGAGGTCCACATGTCCCATGATTCCCCTGCACACAGGGGTCTCAATTGGAGTTCCTATTACATACCCATGCACTCCTTGGGTATTTCTTTTTGGTATTCACCTTGTTAACTTTGTGCTCCGTTTACCGTATAGATGCCATTGCTCCATTCACTTCTATGGGACGTTACAGTTTGGGACATCTCTCTGCAACTGCTACACATAACAGCTCATTTTGTTGGTTTACCCTTACTCTGTTATCCGGTCAACGTTCTGGGCAGGTTGGGGGCCTTAGGGGGCTTCGGGCACTGTTGGGGGTACTCCTTCAGTGAAACTACAATTCCCATTAGCATTCGCTTTGTGCGCTCGTCTCTGATTGGCTCCCGCCACGGCAGCCATTTTGTGTATTCGCAGATCAAGTATCCTAGGCAGGGCTTGGACTCTTCTTCTCTCCTCAGCAGTTTAACCCTTTGCCTACCAGATAAGTCTAAATTAGCATTTCTGGGGTGACTTTTATTGTCATACACACTGTTTTGATACTTTGACCGTTTGACTCTGTGAGAATGTCTACTCCGTTAGAGCTTGGGAAGACAAAAAGAGTTGTGAGGAGCACACATCAAGCACAAACAAGATTAAGTGTCTTGTTCTAAGGCATGGTAGCCTCTCAATGGTGCTACAACTCTTGTTTTTCACTCCCATGTGCCATTGCAGAGAGAAAATCTCCATATCCATATCAGACTGGTCCCGCCCACAGACAGTCCAGCTCCAAAACGTCAGGCAAATCCTCTCCGCACGAGAGAAACGGCAAAACCACAGACTTACGTTTCGGCCTATGTGAGCCTCATCAGTGTGGTGCAGCCGAATCCCTCTAGGCACATGGAAGCAAGGGCCCATGCCTGGGATGCCCTTAAACTTAGGGAGACAAAAAGAGTTGTGAGTAGCACACATCAAGCACAAACAAGATTAAGTGTCTTGTTCTAAGGCATGGTAGCCTCTCAATGGTGCTACAACTCACATTTTTCACTCCCATGTGCCATTGCAGAAAGAAAATCTCCATATCCATATCCATATCCATATCCATATCCATATCAGACTGGTCCCACCCACAGACAGTCCAGCTCCGAAATGTCAGGCAAATCCTCTCTGCACAAGAGAAACGACAAAACCACATACATGCGTTTCTGGTTATGTGAACCTCATCAGTGTGGTGCAGCCAAATCCCTCTAGGCACATGGAAGCAAGGGTCCATGCCTGGGATGCCCTTAAACTTAGGGAGACAAAAAGAGTTGTGAGGAGCACACATCAAGCACAAACAAGATTAAGTGTCTTGTTCTAAGGCATGGTAGTCTCTCAATGGTGCTACAACTCACGTTTTTCACTCCCATGTGACATTGCAGAGAGAAAATCTCCATATCCATATCAGACTGGTCCCACCCACAGACAGTCCAGCTCCAAAACGTCAGGCAAAACCACAGACTTACGTTTCGGCCTATGTGAGCCTCATCAGTGTGGTGCAGCCGAATCCCTCTAGGCACATGGAAGCAAGGGCCCATGCCTGGGATGCCCTTAAACTTAGAGAGACAAAAAGAGTTGTGAGTAGCACACATCAAGCACAAACAAGATTAAGTGTCTTGTTCTAAAGCATGGTAGCCTCTCAATGGTGCTACAACTCACATTTTTCACTCCCATGTGCAATTGCAGAGAGAAAATCTCCATATCCATATCCATATCCATATCCATATCCGACTGGTCCCACCCACAGACAGTCCAGCTCCGAAATGTCAGGCAAATCCTCTCCGCACAAGAGAAACAACAAAACCACATACATACATACATACATACGTTTCTGGTTATGTGAACCTCATCAGTGTGGTGCAGCCAAATCCCTCTAGGCACATGGAAGCAAGGGTCCATGCCTGGGATGCCCTTAAACTTAGGGAGACAAAAAGAGTTGTGAGGAGCACACATCAAGCACAAACAAGATTAAGTGTCTTGTTCTAAGGCATGGTAGTCTCTCAATGGTGCTACAACTCACGTTTTTCACTCCCACATGACATTGCAGAGAGAAAATCTCCATATCCATATCAGGCTGGTCCCACCCACAGACAGTCCAGCTCCGAAATGTCAGGCAAATCCTATCCGCACGAGAGAAACGGCAAAACCAGAGACGTACTTTTCGGCCTATGTGAGCCTCGTCAGTGTGGGGCAGCCGAATCCCTCTAGGCACATGGAAGCAAGGGAGGCTACCATGCCTTAGAACAAGACACTGAATCTTGTTCGTGCTTGATGTGTGCTCCTCACACTCTTTTTGTCTCCCTAAGTTTAAGGGCATCCCAGGCATGGGCCCTTGCTTCCGTGTGCCTAGAGGGCACCACACTGATGAGGCTCACATAGGCTGAAATGTATGCCCGTGGTTTTGCCGTGTCTCTTGTGTGGAGAGAGTTTGCCTGACATTTCAGAGCTGGCCTGTCTGTGGGCAGGACCAGTTGGATGTGGATATGGAGATTTTCTCTCTGCAATGGCACATGGGAGTGAAAAATGTGAGTTGTAGTACCATTGAGAGGCTACCATGCCTTAGAACAAGGCACTTAATCTTGTTCGTGCTTGATGTATTGCTCCTCACAACTCTTTTTGTCTCCGTTAGAGCTTGGGGCTAAACCTTAGATTAAGTACACTGGGGAGTCTGTGTCCCTCATTGCTCCTCATGTCACTCAGGGTTACCTAGAAAATACTTAGGTCATGTTTGCCCAACATGTGCTGCTGCCCCTGAATCCCCTGCAGGGACCTCTAGCCATGCACTAGAGCCAGTTTGGATGCAAGAGCTTAAGGCTACTACTAGGGACCTCAGGTCCACCTTACAACTCATTCCATCCACTCTTCAGGGGGTCTTCCACTTGTGGCAGACCCCCGCTGCTATCAGATCTTCCCTGCCTAAACCTCTGGGTATACCTGATGTGTCTGATTCCTCTGAGGAGGAATTATTGGTGGACTCTGCTGATGATGACTGTTCAGCTGTTCCTTCATGTCAGTTTTTTGGGGACCCTTTTGAAGCTGACCCCATTCCCTCAGCTGAGGGCCTGATCAGGGCTGTGTTGACCACCCTGAACATTCCCTTGGTGCAGGAGGTTCCTTCTGACCTTTCTGATGTATTCCAGGAGCCTGTTAGGCCCCATACCTGTTTTCCACCTAACCCCACCCTTGACCAGTTGGTGTCAGAGGATTGGAAGTTTCCAGACAGGAAGCCATCTGTCTGTAGGAAGTTTGCTAAACTTTATCCGTTCTCTGAAACGGCCCTTACGCAATGGATCCATCCCCCCATGGTGGATGCCCCTGTCTCTAGGCTTTCTAAGTCCACTGCCTTGCCTGTGGCTGATGCATCTGCAATGAAAGACTGGACTGACAAAAAGCTTGAGGCCTCTCTCAAGGTCATTTTTGTGATGGCTGGTTCTGACTTGCACCCTATATTTGTTGCAGCGTGGGTGAACAAAACCATGGCCGTTTGGACTGAATAGCTCATTTCAGCTGTCCATTAGGGAGCTACTACAGCTGACATGTTCTGTCTTCTCGCCAACATCTCTGAGGCTCAGCATTATGGGTCTGCTGCCCTGTTTGATGCTGTCCGCATTGTAGCCAGGGCATCTACTATGTCTGTGGTAGCCAGACAGGCTCTTTGGCTCAAGATCTGGTCTGCTGACACTGCCTCCAAGAGAGCTCTCCTGTTCTTGCCCTTTCAGGGCACCTCACTGTTTGGACCTGATCTCAAGGGTCTGATCATTGAAGCCACTGGAGCGAAGAGTACTCACCTGCCAGTGGTCCAGAGGAAGAAGGCGCCTGTCAAGAGAAATCAGCTTTTAGTTCCCTTTCAAGGAAGACTCATGCCAGGCGACCCAGATGGTCCCTCAGGCTCCGCACTCCTCATCCAAGCCTAAGCAACAATGGAGGCCCAAGTCCTCCAAGAAGCCCAATGCTTCCAAACCTTCTTCTGAATGACTTGCCGAACCCGGGTCCCCACCTGCATGTAGGTGGCCGCTTGCGCCACTACCTCTTGGCTTGGGAGGCCTCCGTGGAGGACCCGTGGGTTTTAAAGGTGGTGGCTAAAGGGTACAGGATTCCCTTCACCTCCCTTCCTCCTTCCAGGACCTTGTCTTCTCATTCTCCTTTGGGAGCAGAAAAGCACAGCCTTTTCGAGGAGGCCATTCAGGCACTTCTGAACAAGGAGGTCCTGGAACCAGTTCCTTTTCAGGAGAGGGGCTTGGGATTCTTCTCCAACCTTTTTGTGGTTTCCAAAAAGGATGGCGGATGTCGTCCCATTCTGGATCTGAAGGTCTCAGCTCCTTTGTGGTCTGGTCCCAATACCACCAGGAGTCACTGCGCACAGAGATATCAGCCATGTCCCCTGGGAAATTTCTGGCCTTTCTGGATCTTCAGGATGCCTATCTGCACATCACCATTCATCCAGAGAGTCGGCAGTATCTCTGCTTTGCCTGCGACCAAGGGCATTTCCAGTTTTCTGCCCTCCCCTTTGGCCTGACCACGGCTCCCCAAGTCTTCAACAGAGTCCTGGAGGCATTGATATCTGTCCTACATTGGAATCAGAGTTACTCTATACATGGATGACCTCTTTCTGAAGGCCTCTTCTCCAGACCTCCTTCATCAGCAGGTGCAGGACTGCAGTCATGCTCTCTCCCATCACGGCTGAATCATCAATCTGGACAAGTCAGACCTTGTCCCTTCCCAGAGGAAGGTCTATCTGAGCATCCTCTTCGACACTCAGAGGGGAATGGTGTTCCTCACGGACGAAGTTGCTCATCAGATAGCACTAAAGGTCCAGGCTGTCCTGTCTCAGGATCCATTTCCAGCCAAGAAGTTGTCATCCTTGGTGGGGAAGTTCATTTCCACCATAGAGGCAGTCCCGTTTGCCATGGCTCATACAAGGGAACTTCAGAGGTTTGTAATCCTGGCAAGCAGGGGTCAGCTGGATCTTCTGGAACGATTCCCATCTCTCCCTCTTCACGTGGAGCAGACCCTCTTGTGGTGGTGAAACCTGAACAATCTCCTCAAAGGCACACCTTTCCTGGTGCCCTTCTGGACGACAGTCATGACGGATGCCAGCATCTCCGGATGGGTAGTGGTACTGGAGCACTTGAGTGTTCAAGGCCGGTGGTCCCAGGAGGAGTCTCTCCTTCCCATCAATATCCTTGAGCTTTGGGCGATATTTCATGTCCTCCATCACTGGACACAGCAACTGGAGGATTGCCCGGTCAGGGTACAGTCAGAAAACGCCACAGCGGTAGCCTACATCAACAAACAAGGCGGACAAGAAGTCTTGCATCTTGGCTAGAGGTCAAGACTATTTTATCATGGGCAGAGCAGCATGTCCCTGCCATTTCTGCAGTTCATATTCCTGGCGTAGACAAAGTTCTGGCAGACTTCCTCAGTCGGCACACAGTGGACAGCGAAGAGTGGGAACTACATCAAGAGGTGTTCGGCCTCATTGTCCAGTTGTGGGGTCTTCCGTGCATCGACCTGATGGCAACAAGACTCAACAGGAAGGTTCCAGTGGTCTGCTCTTGCTGGATGATCCCCTGGCTCTAGCAGTGGATGCCTTGTCGTTCCCATGGAATTTCCCTCTAACATACATCTTTCCTCCCATTACCCTGTTGCACAGGGTGATACTGAAACTGCGACTGGAGTGCTGCCCCTCATTCTGATTGCTCTGTACTGGCCTTGGCAGGCATGGTTTCTGGAGCTTCTGGATCTCTCAGTGTCAGAACCTCTTCGGCTTCCCTCCCGTCTGGATCTTCTTCTATAGGGTTACCCGTGGAAGGAGAATGTTCATCGTCTGGCTTTGATGACATGGAGATTGAATCCTCAATTTTGAAGAAGAAGGGATTTTCTTCCGGGGTAGTGGCTACTATGCTTAATGCCCATAAGCCGGTTTCCTCTAAGGCCTACCATAGAGTTTTGGTCTACCTTTCTATCTTGATGTGCTGACAAAGGCCTGTCTAAGGATTTTGACCTTCCTACAGTGCTTTCCTTCCTCCAGGATGGTGTGGATAAGGGTCTTAGTCTGAGTTCCCTTAAGGTTCAGACTTCTGCGCTCTCTGTCTTCCTTCAGAGGCATCTTGCTATCATTCCTAATGTCAAGGTTTTCTTCCAGGGTGTTGCTCATACCCGTCCAGTGTTTAAGTCCCCTGCTCCTCAGTGTGACCTTAACTTGATTTTGAGAGTGCTTCAGCGTCCTCCTTTTGAGTCCTTGGCTACCATTCCTCTACGTATGCTGACGTGTAAGATGGATTTTCTCCTGGCGATAGTTTCGGTTCGCCGAGTTGCAGAGCTGCATGCCCTGTCTTGTAGACCACCCTTTTTTGGTGGATAAGGATAAGGATAAGGTGGTGCTTCGCACTTCTCAGGAGTTTCTCCCGAAGGTGGTGTCTGAGTTCCATATTAATCAGGTGATTGTGGTTCCTTTGTTCTGTCCTAACCCTTCTTCCGATAAGGAGAAGGATCTTCATCTGTTGGATGTTGTTTGTTGTTTCAAGTTCTATGTGCATCGCACTGAGTCCTTGAGGCAGTCTGACTCTCTTTTTGTCATTCCTGAGGGTCCTAGGGCAGGAAAGCCTGCTTCCAAGGTAACCATTGCTTCTTGGATCAAGTCTATGATTCGTAAGGCTTACGAACTTCGGAAGAAGCCTGTTCCTTTCAGGGTCATGTCTCATTCTACGAGGTCTATTGGGGCTTCTTGGGCCTACAAGAATTAGACCTCAGCTGATCAGTTTTGCAAGGCAGCCACTCATCTGTACATACCTTTTCTAAACACTATTGTGTGGATGTGCTGGCATCAGCCGATGCCAGTTTTGGGAGGAAGATCCTGGAGGCAGCCTTGCTGGTCTCCCACCTGCCTTAGTTAAAAAACAACTCCTAGCAGATGTCATGGTCCAGCTCCACTGCCATGACATCTAGGTTGGATTGAAGATATTATCTACTGAACTAAGTTACCCAGGAAAATTCATAGGGACCATCAGGTTTTTCTGGCCATAGTAAGGTAAACTGGTAGTTATTTTTTGAGGTGTTCTCCTTTAAGCTCTTGAGGTTAATGTAATATCAAGAATGTAAGTAATTATGTAACAAATCAGCTGCATATAGGGGTCAGATACAAATCCCCAAGATTTGCATTGATTTAAATGAGGTTCTACTCCCTTGAATATCAGAGAGCTCTCCAGTGTGTTAAAACCTGTCTTGCATTTAAGGTGTTAAAAGTCCAGTTTATATCAGTGGAAATATTTATTTGTTACCTATAGTGCACTTGGTTTATCCCAAAATTGTTGCAAATATTTTTTTGACATCAGCCTACTTATGTGTCAGTCTCCAATACATTGTGAAGCAATGTATTTCAGGTCGCTGTAGCACTGTAGCATCTAGATGTTAAGATCTCTTTTTTTGAGTGCCAGACGGGTGTCCAGTGCATTGCTTTGCAATGCATTGGGCACCCCTTTAGTACTTAAAGGGATAGTAATATTTCACAAAAACAGCAGCTCCAATTAATCTTCAAAGTATTTGGACCTAGAGAGTGTTATTTTAATACTGTCAGTGTTGTAGTTCAAGTATAATTGAATGATGAAGTATCCCCTGTCCCTTTTACCTAGTGTAAGCCACCTCCCCTCAGATGTGGAATCTGGTCCACAGACAGCTCACAGCAAGGGACAATCTTCTTACTGTGAGAACAATGAACGCCCTGCCCTCACTGACAAGTTTTTCAGGTTTTTCCCTTATGTTAACCCTTTGAGTGCTAGAGAGGTACGCAACGCATTGATTTGCAATGACTTGCATACCCCTCTGGCACTCAAAGGGTTAATTGAAGATTGTACCTTTCTGCAATCCAAATGGACACCACCCTGCTGCTCTGAGCTGAGCAGTGTTACATCAGTCAAAGTGGCGGGAGGGGGATACTTTATCATTCAATTACTCTTGAACTACAACACTCTCCATGACCCAAATACTATTAAGATTAATTGGAGCTGCTTTTATTATGAAAAATTACTATCTTTTTAAAGGGGGAAATTCACTAAGCAGTAATAAAGAGGTGAGAAAGTGGAGATGACTTCTCCAGTGATATCACTTCTCCAGTTCCTGTGTTACTCTATAGAGCCTATGCACTAAGATCTTCAAAGATGAAGAAATCTTATTGCATTGGCTCCTTAGAATAACATACTAATTGGAGAAGTTAAATCACTGGAGAAGTCATTTCCACTTTATCTCATCTTTATCACTGCTTAGTGAATATCCCCCATTGTTTTAATGGATACTTTTGTTGTCCGTAGCAGGCAACAGTGAATGGGACTGGGCTAGTGGCCATGTGAGAAATTAGTGTCTAACCATGGGTGGGGCTAATGACACCTAGGAGTGGATGGACTTTCTTAGAGCTACCTGAAAGTAAACCTGGTCCTGATGTTGATATACTTGAGAAGAACAGAGGGTGTTTTGTTCCTCTTCACAGGTGTGTGTAACACAAGCCGTGGAAGGATCTCAAGAGCCACAGGAAATCAAGACTCTGGGAGTTGGGGACTATTTTGGGGAGAAAGCATTGATTAGGTAATGTATACTCTATACATTCTGCAATTGATATGAGGAGCCTTCAAATGAACTATGTCTTGTATTTGGTAAGCTAAAGAGATGCCGTTCTGAAGCAAACTAATTGCAGCACAGGAGACAAACATGCTCAAAATCCCTGATGATTTCACTGGCACTGTCTTGAATACTAGAATGTCTCCAGTGCATTGAGAAGCAATGTGTGGAGACCTCTAGCATTCAAGGGGTTAAAGGCCCCACGGAAATCAGGGGACATTTTCCTCTATCCTATGGTGTAGTTGGCTTACTCCAGAGTAGTACATCTTGAAATGTAAAAAAAAATATGCTGTAGGGTTTATCCCCCTGAGTAAAACAAAAGTACTCACACTGCTGAAAGGTGTGTCATTCAAAAGTTATTAATTTTCAAAGTTGAATTTTTTAGGTGCAATATCACAGTGGCCTCAAATTGGACAGTGGCGCTGTTGCTACACGATCCTATGGACAGCTCTGGTCCCGGGACCATAAATCTCCATAGGATGGTGTAGCAACTGCGCCACTGTACAATTTCAGGCCACTATGATATTGCACCTAAAAAATTCAGCTTTGAAAATTAATAACTTTTGAATGAAACACCTTTCAGCAGTGGGGGTAGTCTTGTTTTACTCAGGGGGATAAACCCTACAACATATTTTTTTTTACATTTTAAGTATTACTATCCCTTTAAGCTTATTGAATATGTCCCTATGGGCCTTATTCATCTGGCTAAATAGGGAAAATTCTGGGGCAAACTAACTGCACCACTGGGAGCAAAAGAACATTTTCAAAATACACACTCTTTATATGGATCCTTAACCCTTTGAGTGCCAGCCAGGTATCCAGCGCATTGCAATGCAATTCATTGGATATCTGTCTGGCACTCAAAGGATTAACCTCTTGAATGTTAGAGAGCTCACCAAATCATTGTGAAGCTATACAGTGAAGCCCCTCTGGCATTCAGTGGTCCATATAAATCAATGAAAATGTTAGTTTCTCCCCTATGGTGCAAATAGTTTGCTCCAAAATTGCACCCTTTTAGCTTCTTAAATATGGTTCTGTATTTTATGTTATCACAGCCATTTGGGGGTGACCAGAGCAACTGAGATATTCAAATTGATTATAGTTAGAAATACACCGTTATTTTTTATAGAGAATAGGGTAGTAACTGTAGGGCCTTCTGTTCAAAATAAAAGTGCAGTCATTCTGGGACAAACCCAAACAGCACCATTAATTTAAATGGAGTGTTGACCCCTTGAGTGATAGAGACAGACCTCTCTAGGATTCAGTAGGTTAAAAGCACCATTTAAATAAATGCAAATGTTTAGTTCACCCCTATGTTGTAGTTGGTTTGCCCCAGAATTAAGTCACTTTTCTTTTGAACATAAGGCCTTTAAAGGGATAGTAATGTTTAACGATAAAATCAGCTCCAATTAATCTTCATAGTATTTGGGCCATGGAGAGTGTTATTTCATTATGTCGGAGTTGTAGTTCAAGAGTAATTGAATGATAAAGTATCCCCCTCCCGCCCCTTTTACTGATGTAACACTACTCTCCTCAGAGCAGCAAGACTGTCCAGATGGATCGCAGAGAGGGACAATCTTCAGTGAGCATAAGGAAAAACCTGTCAGGGGGGGGGGCAGGGTTTTCATTGTTCTCACAGTAACAAGATTGTCGCTTGCTGTGATCTCTCCGTTCAAGAGACCAGATTCCACATCTAACGGGAGGCAGCTTACACAAGGTATAAGGGGAGGGAGGGGGGATAATGTATAATTCAATTACTCTTGAACTACAACTCTGACTGTATTGAAATAACAGTCCTCATGGCCCAAATACTATAAAGATTAATTGGAGCATCTGTTTTTGTGAAACATTACTATACCTTTAAATGTGTCACTTACTACAAGGAAATTATTTTTCCTTTATAACAATGGCAGGCTGACAATGACGGATACAGGATGGAAATTATGCATTACCCCTTAAGCAGAGTAGGCAACTGCTTATAGTTCCAAGTTTTAAGGCAAGCCTCACTCAAAAAGACCACTTCCAAATTCTGAGTTGTGGGAGTGGCAAAGGCATTTTCATTGTCTCTGTGCCAGACACCCTCTCCTGGTTTATGGAGGCAAATTATTTACCCCTTTACTGGCCATTGTTTAACCCCTTGGATGCTAGAGAAATCTCTAATGCATTGTGAAGCAATGCATTAGAGGCACTGAAGACCAGGGGTATTTCCTGTGCCACAGAAAATTGGTTGTGACTGGTGATGTAGTCAAATGCTGATTGTGAGTGTGGTCATCTGAGATGTAAATCTTGCCTTGGGAGTTGTAGTCCAACAACTGAAGTCCATGCATTGCTCCTCCCTCATCTAAAACCCAGGATAATAAACAATTAGTACAAATCCTGAATTTACAATACATTTCACTTGCCAGTAAACTATAATTTTAATGTATAGTAGACTGAATGAGGAAAGAAAAATCATATCCATAGAGATGATACATATGTAGTTTTTAACCTAATAAGGACTAGAGGATGTGAAGAACATTGTTTTGCAATGTACTGAGTAACCCTCGAATAATAGACAATGGTTCAAATCAATCATTAAACCTTGAAGATTTATTGCTTTGAGCCTCACACCTTCATTTCATGTCAGTAACTATAATATTTGTTCATTCTTTTCAGAAAGTGGTCAATGTTTTATTGATTTACATCTTATGATTTATATGCTTAGAATCTTGTCTTTTTATTTGATACAAGGTTAGTTATAGTATAATACCTGTTTTACAGTGTAGCCCAAAGTAGAAAAAAAAATATATACCTCAACCTTACTATTGATTGGCAAGAGAGCAGATTAGGAAATGCAATAAGTACAAATCTCTGTAGCATAAAAACTGTTCATATTACACTGACAATCAATATTCTACCAGAATACACACTCATCCACCTACTTACTAAAGCTGCTGAGTAAATACAGACTTTAGGCCATATGTACAAATAGTGACGAGTAATTATGGATCAAACCAACTGTTGCTTAGGTGATGGAGAAAATTGTGAAGCAATGTGTTGAAGAACTATATAACATTCAAGGTGCTTAACCCTTTGAGTGCCAGAAGGATAAGCAACGCATTGCTTTGCAATGTGTTGTGTACCTCTCTGTCACTCAAAAGTTAAAGCTCCATTTAAATCAATGGAAGTTTTTTATCGGTCCCATATGGTACATTTTGTTTGCACCAGAATTGTTCCTCTCTTAATTTGTGCATATTCCCACATCGTACAGTATATTTATTTCATTATTTATTTAGTTTGTTATTTAAAAAGCTGAAATCCCTATGGTATGTACAAATATTGAAACATTTCAACCCTTGTATGTCAGTGTTGTGGGCAACATATAGTTGTATAGCGAATCTCCCATCTGATAATGAAAGAGATAAAACCCCAAAAAGGCTGATTTACTAAGGAGAACTACAGTAATTCAGAAACAAACAATTTTTTCGATATGGACAAAAAAAAAATCCCCAAATTCCTGTTGCTTTAAATGGGGCTCTTAAAACCTTCAATTCTATAGAGGTCTCTAAAGCAGTTTGAAGCAAATGGTTGTATATTGCATTATCACTGAAGGGGCTAAAAGCCTCATTTAAAGCAATGGGAATGTTTAATGATACCTGGTGGTGCAACTGGTTTGCCTTAGAACACATGAAACCTCTTCTCAAAGATGCCTAACAGGCCATGGGGAGATTTATAAATGTGGAGTTAAGCACAAAGAAGAGTTAAAATGGCTGTAATAGTGTCTTAGATACCTATAAAATTAAGAATGCCATTTTAGGAGGGCTGTACGCCATGTAGTAATTTTTTTCAAAAATAATGTCGCTATTTGAGACTGTTTTTGCACCAGAATTTTCGCCAGAACCTTAATGCCAGGTATATGCAGTCCTTAAAGGGATAGTAATACTTCGTTTTAACTTTATTTTATTTTGTAGGCATTACAAAAACATGAAGAATGATATAAGTCTTATCTCTCAAAACTTTATGGTTTAAGAGATATTCACAAGCAAAGTTTCCCCTCCCGCCCCTTTTACCTAGTGTAAGCCATCTCTTCTCAGATGTGGAATCCAGTCCATAGACCAGACAGATAACAGAAGGGGACAATCTTCTTCCTATGAGAACAATGAAAGCCCTGCCCCCCTTGACAAGTTTTGCAGGTTTTTCCCTTATCTTAATTGAAGATTTTCCCTCTCTGCAATCTACCTGGGCACCTCCCTTCTGCTCTGGCTGAGCAGTGTTACATGAATAAAAGGGGCGGGAGGGAGATACTTTGTCATTGAATTACTCCTGAACTACAACTCTGACAGAATTGAAATAACACTCTCCAAAGTCCAAATACTATGATGATTAATTAGAGCTGCTTTTATTATGAAGCATTACTATCCCTTTAAGTATTTCAGGCATTAACATCAAAGAAATAATGCCATATTTTTTAAAATGCCTTAAATAATTTATAAATTAGCCCTGACGTTGTCTTCAGTTGCCATGACTTAAAGACGGTTGCATAAAAAGTACTATCAACGTTTTTTTTTTATAAATCTCCCTCTATGTCTTTACAATGTTCTTGCTCATGCAAAGATAAGTTAATTAAATCACCAAGTCTCTGATTAAGTCACCTGTACTCAAGCAGGGAAATCCTAAATGCATTGCCTGTTAGGGGTCTCTGAGGAACCACTGTCCTACACTAAGAAAGACAAATGAGAATTATCAGTAATTGCGACTCTGTCCACTGGCTAAGAAATATTTTCCTTCCTAAACAAAAGAGACATCTAGCAGACACAGATACATTGCAGGCAATTTATCAAACACTTGACCTAGTTCCCCTTTGCTGCAAACTCAATAAATTGATAAAGAGAATGTGAGAATTTTCAATGTTTTGTTCTAGGCCTAAGACGTGCAATCTATGATTCCCCAGCTTTTGTTGGACTACAGCTAACATCATGCTCCGAGGGCCAAAGGCTTGATGAGGATGATGGAAGTTGTAGTGAAACAACAGTTGTGGTACCAGGCTGAAAATTACTCTTCCATGTTATTATTTTAATATAGATGTAGAATATTTGATCATAGCAGTGGAAGAAATGCAGAGTGCTGTCTTTAGGCTATGTGCATGTGGTTATTTTGTAATAAGCAATGCAACTTAATGGACAATGGTAAAAATCCCCCTCCCCAAAAAAAAACAAAAACAAAAAAAACAACAATAAAATAAAAGCATTAACTCCTGACCAGAACTGTAGATTATAGTTTAATATAAAAATAAAAACAGACAACCCTACAATCCTTCGGGCACCTCCCTTGTTCATATCGCCAATTTTACATGCCTTCTAACTTTCTACTTTAAAGTTCACACATCTTTCAATGCATTCTCCCCATGCTGTCTACCTCCCGTTCTTTACCCCATGTTCCTCTTATTTCCCTACTATCCTCCTCTTCTTTTTTTCTTCCACACATCCCCATCCATTGTTACTGCCCTCTTGTGGGCCACGAACCTATCTCTCTAAGATGCCACAGGTTAAAGTCACGACACTTAACGTTAGGGGTCTTAAGTCTCCTGAAAAACACTCTATAGCACTTATAGTTTGAATGTATGGCTTCTGACATATAATTTATACAGAAAACACAATTTATGACCTCTGCTTCCCCAAATTCTCTAACAAAAAGTTCCCTCACTTTTATTTTTTCTCTGCTCCTGAGAAAAAAAAGGAGAGTGGGCTTTCTCATTAAAGCCACATTGCCTTGGACCCTTCTTGACGCCTTGTCTAACCCAGATGGTCACTACCTGATTCTTCAAGGTCTAATCTACAACAAACCTTAAGCTACTTAACCTGTATTGCCCAGACTCCAACCAAGTGTTATTCCTATTGAAATCCTTATCTTTCCTTGATTACATACAAAAGGGTAGGCTTATAGTAGGAGGAGACTTCAGTCTTGCCCGATACACATTAGAAGACACATCTTCCAGAAAGTCTAATTTCAAACTGTTCCATCTGATCGCATTCGCAACAGTTGGCCACACTTCAGCTAGCAGATGGTTGGAGGCTCTTTACCCCTGTACCAGGGATAACACTTTCTTCTAACCCTCTCCCCACTTCTCTTACACTAGAATCAATTATCTTTTCACTTCCCAATGTTTCTTCCACTCCTTTAACTCCTCTTCAATCAGCTCGGTCTGATCACTAACCAGTTTCATTTTCGTTCACTCCTCCCAGGATGAATGATCTACCCAAAGTATGGCATGTCAATGAGACCCTACAGCCTTTTCCAGCAGACTTAGTGGCCCTCACCAATAGTCTGGAGGAGTACTTCTCCTTTAATACCTCCCCAAAACCCCACACACTATCACATGGGAAGCTCATAAGAGTTTCTTGAGAGGCCTCTTCAATAAACTAGGCGCACATGTAAAGAAGGAGAAATGGAAGCACATACGCCTTCTTCTCTCCAGAATTTGTACACTTGAATCCAAACATAAAAAGACCCTCTCCTCCACTGATCAGGCAGATTTAACCAAAGATGACCTTAATGCACAACTCAACCGAAACATCATCAAATCGCATACGTGGCTAAAATACCACCACTATGTTTCAAATACTAAATGAGGCAAATCCCTCACTCGACTTATTAAGTAATGAAGATGGACATCTAATATCCCCATGATTCAATCAGCCTCAGGCCTTTCAGTCAAAACTTTTCCGAAGATAGCTAAAGAGTTTAGTAACTTCTACAATAATCTATATAACTTAAGCAAAGATTGGGATCCTCCCTCTGAGCTATGGCATCAAAGACTTCAGGCCTTCCTTTCCAAGTCTAATGTCCATTCTCTTAACCTACGCGACAAGTCAAATTTAGAGATCCATATTTTTGAAACTGAAATCACACTTGGGTGATGACTTTCCCTTTCTCTGTTATTGCAAATTCCTACCCACTTTGCTCCCTCACATGAGAGACGCCTTTAATGCAGTTCTATATGGCCAACCATTCCCTCCCCAAGTGCTAGAAGCACATATAGTCATTATTCCTAAGCCAAACAAGAACCCCCTCCTTATTTAGTAACTACCGTCCCATTTCCTTACTGAATGTAGATCTGAAAATATTCGCTAAAATATTAGCTACAGTCTTAGACCCCTGATTCCCACATTAATTCACCTAGATCAAATTAGCTTTGTTCCTGGCAGGGAGTTAGATACAATGCAACAACTACAATTTTGTTAACTTATCTCGCAGTTAACAAATGAATCCCTACAATCTTGATCTCAACTGATGTGAGAAAGCATTTGACAGAGTGGAAGTACATCTTTGAGATCCAAAAGCACATTCAAAAACACATCAGGATAGGCCCTACAATGTTATCAAGTATTATGAGTTTAAATTTCAACCCCTCTGCGAGAGTTCTGGCGAATGGCACCCTATTGGAACCTTTCTCTATGCAAACAGCACCAGCAAAGGATGCTCCCTCTGCCCCCTTAATCTTAATTTTTACACTAGAACTTAACTGTGTTCGGAATGACACTTCTGTCTGAGGCTTACTGTCAGGTTCAGAGAATTATAAACTCTCAGGTTACGCAGATAATGTTCTGTTCTTCCGAACTAAACCTCTTGTCTTCACCCCTTCATTAATCGGGATACTGGAAGATTATTGTTTCTTATCACAGGTCTAGATTCATTCTCCTAAATCGGAAATCCTTAACATTGGTACACCTTCTGCCAGAGTGGCATCTTCAGAGGACATATAAGTTTAAATTGGCTTCTTTCTCAATCTTATACCTGGGGATACATATATTCCCTGATCTTCATATTCTGCCTGATCTCAACTTATCTCCTCTCCTACAATTTATTTTTACCAATTTTTAGATTGGTGATCCCTTTTCTTATCCTGGACTGGGAAAATCAACCTAGTCAAAATGATGATTCTCCCTATGGTTCTCTGTATTTTCAGTGCCCACCACATTTATATTCCCTAACACTTCCTTAACTCCTTACAAGCCTTGACTCAAATGTTTATTTGGTCCCACATGAAAGCCTTGATTGTGACTATCCATAGTCACGCAATCAGTGGATAGAGAGAGGGATTGGGTCTTCCAGATTTTCAACAATATTACTTTGCGATTGTTATATCCAAACTGACTGACTTTTCCCCTCTTTCTCCCAAACGCTGGACTGGCATTCTCGTGTGCACTCTTAGACCGCTGGACCCCTACAAATTTGTTGGACTACTGACATCCCTGCTCCAGCCACTTGACTAGAGCTCTCTGTCCTGGGTCATATTTTACTCTCCTGGAGTTCAACCATCAATGACATTGGAATAATTTCATACCTCCTCCACAGACACTATGCCATGCTTCTCTTGTACATGGTCCAAATGTTACACCAACGTATCAGTAGCTTCTCATCTCTCCAGTACTGCCCAATTATTATAATGAAGGTATCAACTTCTAATTCTATTAACCCCTCGAATGCCCTATACTTCCATGTTAGTATCTGTGGTACTGCAGAGACACTAGGTTCAATCTTTTGGCTTGGTGGGAACAATTTTCCCTCCCGCTCCTCCCCATTTTTTTCCCTCTCCTTCACCACTATCTTTCCCTTCTCCTCTTCTTCCCCATGTCCACTTCTCTTGCTCAGACCTATCTTCTCCAACTAGCTTCATAAGGGGAGAGTTATGGAAGTCGAGTTAATGGAAAATAAACTTTAAAAAGGCTTTAATATTGTCTCTGGTAGTTGCACAAGTATTATGGACAATTTAGGAGGTCATAACACAGTGTAGTATGTTTTTCTTTAAAACAGAGTAAGGAAGTTTGTAAAAAGTGGTGCAGAGTATTTATAAAGAAATGTCGCTATCTGCAGCAATTTAGAGAAATAATTTTCTGCAAATATTTAACTAATGTCTGATTTGCTCTTATTTTTGCAGTCACCACATTTATAAATGTATCTAGAATACTTTATAAATACCAACACTAATAATGAAGAATAAGGACATGTTAAGGATCCGTTCACAAAAATGAACAAGAACTCTTTTTATAAATCTAAGAGTGCCCTCCAAGATTTACAGTTAATTAAAATCATGCCCTAACTGCAGACTGTATCCCTGTACTTTTAACTATCTGTGATGCGTCTTGTAGCTATATAAAGTGCTATTGTTATAAAGTTTATAGTGTTAATGTTTACAACAATTTTTCTTCTTGTGCTTGTACCTGTATTGACTTTTCCAATAAAGCTTTGAAAATTAGAAAAATGAAAACAATTTTGACCTATAATAACTTTTGAAATAAAACAGTCTCCAAATAGCAGGAAAAGCATTTTTTTAAGCTTTTAAAATAGTGTACTGCTCCTTTACATAGGGCGTTTAAGACCCTGGGGAAAGTACACTAAGTGGTGATAAAGAGGTGCTATTAAAGTGGTGATGATGTATCCAGTTTATCATTTCTCCAATCCCTATGTTACTCCATGGAGCGTATGCATAAGATTTCTTCAACTTTGGAGATCTTAGTGCATAGGCTCTATAGAATAAAATAGGTATTGGAGAAGTGATAAACTGGAGAAGTCATCACCATTTTATCACCTCTTTATCACTGCTTAGTGACCCCCCCATCGAAGCTGTAGGGATCTCCAATGTATTGTGAAGCAATGTATTGGTGACCTCTCTAGCTTTCAAGATGTTGAAAGCCTTGTTTATATCAATGGAAATGTCTGTTTGATCCTTAAGGTGCAGTTGGTTTGCTGTAGAATTGATCTAGTTCTCCTTAAAACATCAGCCTCTCTATGTTAAAGCAGTAGCGAGAATTAAAATTACTGGAAAATAAATGTGTATTCATACACATATAATAATATTGTATCAGCAGGGTTCTGATGCTCATGAATGTGTGTGTGTGCATTGTGTTCTTGGCACATAAAATCCACTTCATTAAGTTTCTCTTTCATGTGTTTGATAATGGGATGATTGAGGAAGTGAAATATAGCTAATGGAATCTCTGATGCTTGACTTTTATTGTGATCATCTCTTGCAGTGAGGATGTACGCTCTGCAAATATCATAGCTGAAGAAGATGATACTCAGTGCCTTGTCATTGACAGAGAGTGAGTATTTGAGGTCATCTGTTATATGCTTTCTTTCACAAAATTTTGTATTACATTTCATTGGTTAAATTGGATTAGCGGGATTGGTTTCTGTCTGGGAAAATGCATAGAAATTCAAAATCTTATGGTATAATAAAGATTAGGTTAATTTTTTTCTTAAAAGAATATGTTATAGGACTTTCCCCACTGAGTAAAACAAGGATACTCTCTTTGATGGTACTTACATTATTCAAAACTTAAAACATTCACACTGTCACAAAGTGATGAAGCAGATATTATTACATTCTATGCATAACTGTAGTGACTGAATCACCCCTTCTATATAGCACAATAGAACAGATGTCTGCATGTCAGGTCAAGTGCAAGTCTTAACACTGTTAATGTTAAAACACAAGAGTCTAACCTATAATAATTTTGACATGAAGCTTTCCCCCAGAATCGAGAGTAGTCTTTGTTCAACAGGAAAAACTTTGAATAAACCACTTCAGTCCGTAGGTGTAAACCAAAGTGGACAATGTAATCTTTTTTTCCTCTAAACCTGTTACAACCTGTAACACAAGTGAGGTGTGTATTTTGAATCACAGTGTTAAGCTCTTTTTTTATAGATTTTACAGATTTATTTCTCCTTAAAATAAGTTTCCAATAGAATGTATTAATATAAACATTTGTATTGCTTACAAAAACGAATTTACTCTCTGTCTAAAATACTCCTGAGCTTTGTTGCTTGCTGCATAAATCAGGACACTTGTGAGAATTAGTTTCATCCTTTCAGTTATGACAAAAAGGATATACAAAGGTAGGGTTGCCACCTTTTCTTCAAAAAAATACCGGCCATGGCATTCCCTCCATAGACTTAACATTGGACAGAAGCCAATTTTTTACCGGCCTGCTGGTAAAATACCGACTGGGTGGCAACCCTATACAAAGGTCACTGGGAACAATTATTTCACATGCAAAGGGACAGTTATAGGTGCAAAGTGAGTTTATGCCAGGATTTACATACGTAACAAGCTGCTTGTATGCCAGTGTCCATATTGTAACTGTAACTCCTAGGGTAATAAAATGAGTTGTGTGGGTATGTGCAAAAAAAGGACAATAAATTGCTAGTTCATATTTTGTTTAATGGGAACTGTAGGCTACAAATCCTGTAAGGGTGCCTTTTTGTAGTCAAAAAGCTAGGCATCATTGTAGAGACTGTATCACTTCACTTACAGACATTAAGATGAAAATATATATTTTGTAGTTGTATGTCAATGTTTCAGTGCTCTTAGGTAACCTTTATCAGGATAGCAAACAAAGTGCATGGTGCTAATGCGATAAATATAGCATATAATTATAGGGTACCACCCCAAATTGAAATGATATAGGCAGGAGAGCATCATAACACACAGATATAAATACTTTATTAAACCTTTAGTACTTTTGCTTAGTAACATATGCAATCCTAATCCTAAAAACAAAAATATACATGAAAGTAATAGTAAAACAAATATAGCCTAATTATACTTCATAAGCAACATAAGCAACAGAGAAAAAGTGTTAATAACGGACTGAAGAACATACCCAGTTACAAAAGCTAGACATAGTGAAAAATTGCTGTGGAAACTGCACTTCTACAGGAATTCCCACGGGAGGGAAAAATTGATGTTTTCATTTCTACTGCAGAATTTTTCTCAGTTTTAATGATACTTTTTTTCCGACTGAAAGACATTTTCTCCTAGAATTAATAATTCTCAATCCATATTATCCCAATAAACATTTAACCCTTTGAGTGCCATAGGAGTATGCAACACATGCATTGCATACCCTTCTGGTACTCATAGGGTTATTAAAGGGACAGTAATGTCCCAAAAACTTTTTACAGGTATGTAGAGTTTAAAATATTAATTAAATCGCTCCAAACCCTATCTCTCAAACTGCTCCTGTAAAGCTGACAGCAGGAGAATCGAGTTGTACGACTTGAGGAGGCTCTGTAGCAGAGCCCGAATTGCGTTACTTAAAAATAATTAATTCATTGGAAAGGTAGAAAAAGTGTGCCTGGTTTGAAAACACACTTTGTAGATCTTTCCAATGAATGAATTCTTTTTAAGTAACGTAATTTTGGCTCTGCTGTAGAGCCACATGCTGGTCCCCGGACCTGCATCTCCTGCTGTCAGCTAGATGCTGACATCAGGAGAAGGGGAGGGAGGGGGGAACTTTGAATCCCTATATCTCTTACACCATAGCGGTTTGACAGATAGGGTTTGGAGTGATATGATTAATATTTTAAACCCTTAAGGACCAGCGGTCCTTAAGGGTTGTGCTGTCCCTTAAGGACTACATAGAAAACTTTGACGTGACTTCCCACGTGACTGATCACGTGGGGCGGCACGCCGAACAGAGGGACTGAAAGAGATCGCTCTGATCTTGGAGCGATCAACTTCAGTCCCCGGTATTACTCACCGCGCTCCTACAGGAGGTGAGTAAAAGTACGTGACGTGCCAGGACCGTCACTGGTCCTTAAGTGCCGGACCAGCGTGACAGTCCTACCATATCAATGGCCCTTAAGGGGTTAAGCTCTACATAAATGTAAAAAACGTTTTTTGGGACATTACTGTCCCTTTAAATGGCCATTCATGCTTCTTGGCATAACTGTATCCAACTTCAGAATCCAATATACCTTATTTTTTAGCAGTGAATTCACCCTATCACATGCTCTTTGTAGTTTAGTGACTTGATAAATGATCATACCCTTCAGTTCCGATCATTGGAGTTTGTGTGACAGAAATGTAAACAGCCTGGCTATTTTTATGTGTTTGATTATTTCCTCTTTGTTACTTAGCACACTAATATTCACATCACATGTGGAGCAATTCTGGGGCAAACCAAGTGATCCATAAGTGAATAAAAAATCCCCAAATCCCAATTGATGTAAATGGGGCTTTTAATGTCTTGAATGCTAGAGGTCTCTGACACAGTCTAAAACAAAGTGATGGAGACCTCTCTAGCATTCAAGGGGTTAAAAGTCCCATTTAAATTAATGTGTGCTGTTATTTCTCCCCTGTGGTACAGATGGTTTGCTCAAAAATGACTGCTCTTTTCATTGGTTTTCTCTCTGTGGAACAGGAATCATGAGGTAAAGAATCCTTAAAGAGCTCTCAGGAGGTGAAAACTCCCTCCTTACTCCACTTTTAATTCCACCAGATGTAGTCTGTTTACAAAGTATCCTCTTCGAGGACAGTCAGGGGAAAGATCAACTTAGCTTCCTTTTTAATTATTAAAAGTTATGTGGGTCTGTTCAATCCCCCATTAGGCAGGCTCCTTTTCTCTGTTCCTCTGAGCTGGATCAGGACCAGCGTGTAGACAGTGTTCGGAGTTAGCATTCTGCTCTTAGCCACTTTTTTCTCTTCTTTTCCTGTATACATTATGGGAATGTACTTTTAAGACTCAGGTGATTACTAAGGTCATCTTGGATTTGGCTTTGGATGTCACATAATCACACCCTGCTGCATTGTGTGGGCTGTGGTCCATATGAAGACTGTTGGAGTAGAATATGTGTAGATAACGAGGAATACCCTGATGAAGCCCCAGTTGCTGTAGCAGTGCACAAGAGTGGGTGGCTGGAGAGTCGTACCATCATTTTCTTTACAATGGAAGGACCTTGAAAAGAAGGGGCAAAGCTACAGCTCTCCTCTTCCCTTTCTCTTTGATGGAGTGGACCACGAGGCAACTGTTTTACACTTTTCTCTCTGAATAGTTTACTCTCCCTCCTGGCAGGTTATCTTTAACCTACAATAGGCAGATAGGTGTTTTATTCTTATTTTCCCTTCTGCATTTTCCTTTTAGGGGTCTCCATGCTAGATCTTAGCACAAATAAGGTATTGGAAAATTTAAGACTGCCAAGGCTTCAGAGGTTTCTTCAGAGGCCCTTTTCCTGTCACACTGGACTCCCCAGGGATTTTTCTGGTGCATTGTGTTCCTCTTGTTCTGTGCACCAAATACAGCTATCTCGAGACCCCTCTCCTGAACAGGGGCCTGCATGTGTTAAAGCCCTTATTTCCACTATGGCTACAATTGCTTCATATACTAATTGGGTCCTTGAGTCCTAGAACCAAGTCCACCCTGTTCCCCCCAAAAGACTCTTTTGTCCTTCTGAGGGGGAGATTTTCCACCTACAGAGGAGTATTCTTGTGTTGAGGAAGGGAAAAACCGAAGAGAAAGACATTGCCTCCTCATTTACCTCTGGGGATTAATATGTGGAACAATCTGTGTTGTCTGTTGAGATTCTTATTCTGTCAGTTTTTGAGACCCTTAAGGCTTCTGCGGTATCAGATTCGAATTCCTCTTCTCTGTACCTTTGTAAGAGGCACAGCAGGGATGCGTTTTGCTCCTAATAACTTCCTTGACCAAGTGGTACTCGAGTAATGGAAGTCACCTGATAAGACACCGTTTATCCTTTTTCTCATGCTGTGCTATGTATTTATCTATTTTCTAAAACTATTGTGAGACATATCAAAGTGCCGCCTGGGTCCCATGGACCCACTAGAACCTATATAAGGGCCGGCTCTGTCACCAAGTTATGCTAATCTTTTTATGGGTTATTTGGAAGATCTTTTAGTTTACTATAATAACCCTTTTGGAGCTAATCCAGCCCTCTATTGTCAATTTATCGATGATATTTTGATTATCTGGAAGGGTGACAAGGTTGGACTCAGGAAGTTTGTGGACCATATGAATGATAATATGTGGGGCTTGGAGTTTACTAGTACTAATAATAAGATCAAAATACAATTTTTAGACTGTGGGGTGAGATTGAGAATGGCTATTTTAAGACTGTGGATAAGAACAGTTTTCTCCAGTTTGATAGTTGCCAACACAAGAAATGGCTGCGGAATGTTCCTTATGGACAATTCTGTAGGATATGGAGAAACTGTTCTGATCTGGATAATTATGATTTTCAGTTGGAGATTCTAGAGAAACAGTTTTTGGACAAAGAAATTAGTGAAAGATTCTTATTGGAAGCCTGGAAAGTTTGTTGGAAGTGAAGGGAAGAAACATAGAAACATAGAATTTGACGGTAGATAAGAACCATTCGGCCCATCTAGTCTGCCCAATTTCCTACTGTGTAAAAAAAAAACAAAAAAACACACAACCTCAAACCTTTTTTGGTCCTTGGTCTTTTCTTATGTTAAGGACCGCCTTATGCCTATCCCATGCATGCTTAAATTCTGTCACTGTATTGACATCTACCACTTCTGCTGGTAGGCTATTCCACTTGTCTACTACCCTCTCAGTGAAGTAAAACTTTCTTACATTACATCTAAACCTGTGTCCCTCTAGTTTTAGACTATGGCCTCTTGTCCTAACGTTTTTACTCTTTTGAAATATACTTCCATCCTGTACTTTGTTGAATCCCTTCATGTACTTGAATGTTTCTATCATATCCCCTCTCTCTCTTCTCTCCTCCAAGCTATACATATTCAGATCCTTTAGTCTATCCTGATATTTCTTTTCCTGTAGACCAGTCACCATTTTAGTAGCCCTTCTCTGAATTTTCTCTAGAGTATCAATATCCTTCTGGAGATGGGGTCTCCAGTACTGTACACAATATTCTAGGTGAGGTCTAACTAGAGATCTGTAGAGTGGCATGACTACTTCCCTTTTTCTGCTACTAATGCCCCTAGCTATACAACCCAGTGCCCTGCTTGCATTCCCCATCGCTTTATTACATTGCCTGCTTACCTTTAAGTCATTACAAATAATTACTCCCAAATCCCTTTCCTCTGTTGTCTCTGACAGCACAGTACCCTTAATGGTATATTTTTCCTTTGGATTTTTATGTCCCAAGTGCATTATTTTACATTTATCAACGTTAAAGTGCATCTGCCACACTCTTGACCATTCTTCTAATTTACCTAAATCATTCGCCATTTTGCTTTTTCCCCCTGGAATGTCTACCCTATTGCAGATCTTTGCATCATCTGCAAAAAGGCATACCTTTCCTTGAAGACCTTTTGCAATATCACTAATAAAAATATTAAAAAGAATGGGCCCCAGTACAGATCCCTGAGGTACTCCACTAGTAACACTCCTTTCGTCCGAATATTCTCCATTGACTACCACCTTCTGTCTCCTGTCACTCAGCCATTGCCTTATCCATTTCACTATTTTTACATCTAGACCCAAACACTGCAATTTATTTATGAGTCTTCTATGAGGGACAGTGTCAAATGCTTTACTGAAATCTAGATAAGCTATATCTACTGCTCCCCCTTGATCTATTATTTTAGTTACCCAGTCAAAAAAATCTATGAGGTTAGTTTGACAAGATCTCCCTGCTGTAAACCTATGCTGTTTGATATCTTGCAAGCTATTCATATTCAGATATTCAACAATTCTTTCCTTTAACATACTATCCATTAATTTTCCCACTACTGATGTAAGACTTACTGGTCTGTAGTTACCAGACTCTTCCCTGCTACCTTTTTTGTGAAGCGGTATTACATTTGCTACCTTCCAATCTTCTGGAACTATTCCTGTTGCTAGTGACTGATTGAATAATTCTGTTAAAGGTTTTGCCAGAACACACTTAAGTTCTTTTAATAACTTTGGGTGTATCCCATCTGGACCCATTGATTTATCTGTTTTTACCTTAGAAAGTTGAGTTAGAACTTCTTCTTCTGTAAACATGCATGTTTCCCATGTCTTGCCAATTCTTTTTTCTAACAGAGGTCCCTTCCCTTCATCTTCCTGTGTAAAAACTGAGCAGAAATATTCATTGAGACAGTCAGCTAGTAGTGTTGAGCGAGCGTGCTCGGCCGATGCTCGGATCGGCTCGAGCATCGCTCTGCTCGGCACATGGCGGTACTCGTCGAGTACCGCCATGTGCTCGCCCGCCATGTTCGGGTGGCGGGGATCTGTGCCGGAAGAGGCACAGATCTGAAGACGCTCCGCTGGACCACCAGGGACTGGAGGTACGGGGGCATTGCGGAGATGAAGGGGGCATTGCGGAGATGAAGGGGGACATTGTGGAAGAGGGGCATAGAGGAGATGAAGGGGGACATTGTGGAAGAGGGGCATAGAGTCTATGCCCCTCTTCCACAATGTCCCCCTTCATCTCCGCTATGCCCCTCTTCCACAATGTCCCCCTTCATCTCCTCTATGCCCCTCTTCCACAATGTCCCCCTTCATCTCCGCTATGCCCCTCTTCCACAATGTCCCCCTTCATCTCCTCTATGCCATAGAGGAGATGAAGGGGGACATTGTGGAAGAGGGGCATAGCGGAGATGAAGGGGGACATTGTGGAAGAGGGGCATAGCGGAGATGAAGGGGGCATAGCGGAGATGAAGGGGGACATTGCGGAGCTGAAGGGGGCATTCGGAGATGAAGGGGGCATAGCGGAGATGAAGGGGGGCATTGACCAGGCACCCTCCCCTCATCAGAGCAGGGGGTGCCTGGTATAATGCTCGTGTCGCCCCATTGGATTCAATGGGGCTCGGGTGCTCGGCCGAGCACTCGAGCCTCAGGGGGTGCTCTGTCAGAGCACCCGAGCACCCGAGCATCGGGGTGCTCGCTCAACACTATCAGCTAGCCCTTTATTCTCATTTACATAGTTTCCATCTTTTGGTTTTAGTCTAACTATTCCTTGTTTCGTTTTCCTCCTTTCACTTATATATCTAAAAAATGTTTTATCCCCCTTTTTTATTGACTGGGCAATTTTTTCCTCTGTGTGTGCTTTGGCACATCTAATAATACATTTGGCCTCCTTCAACCTAGTTTTGTACCGATACCTATCTTCTTCCTTCTGCGTCTGCTTATATTTCTTAAATTCTTCTTTTTTCTCTTTTACTATATTTGCCACTTCTGCTGAGTACCACAGTGGTTTTCTTTTTCTTTTACCCTTGCTGACATGTTTAATGCAATGTTCTGTTGCGTTTAGTAAAACACATTTCAGATAATCCCATTTCTCCTGGACTCCATCTAAAGATCTCCAAGTTGTTAAAGACTGACATAAAAATGTTTCCATTTTAGAAAAATCAGCCTTTCTAAAGTCTAGAACCTTTGTTTTTGTGTGGTGCAACTCAGCCTCTGTTTTTATATTAAACCACACAGAATGATGATCACTGGAGCCCAAACACTCTCCTACAGGTACATCTGATACCAAGTCTCCATTAGTAAATAATAAATCTAGTGTGGCTTCCTTCCTAGTCGGCTCTTCTACTAATTGACTAAGAGCTAATCCTTGTAAAGAATTTAGGATATCTCTACTCCTGGCTGAACCTGCTACTTGGTTTTTCCAGTCCACATCTGGAAGATTAAAGTCCCCCATAATTATAACCTCACCTTTCACAGTCATCTTAGTTAGTTCCTTGACCAGTAGTTGATCCAACTCCTCTGTTTGTCCTGGGGGTCTATAGATCACACCTATACGAGTGACCATCTTATTCCCATATTCTAAAGTTATCCAAACAGTCTCTGTGTTCTCCTCCATACCCTGTATAAGATTAACCTTTAAGCTATTTTTGACATAAATGGCAACCCCTCCTCCTTTTCTGCCTTTCCTGTCTTTTCTAAATAGAGAGTACCCCGGTATTTCTACATCCCAGTAATTTTTATCATTGTACCAGGTCTCGGTAATTCCCACTAAGTCCACATCTTCCCTAGTTATTATTGCAATGAGTTCAGGGATCTTACTCCCTAAACTGCGTGCATTTGTACACATGGCTCGAAGTCTACTGTTTTTTGACCTATGTGCCACAGACATACCTTGATCAAATTCATCTGTGCAATGCTGCGGGGGGCAATTGGTTATCTCCTGTATCATTCCATTGCCCCCCTCTACTAGTTTAAATACCTGTTAACAAAACTTCTGAATTGCTTGCTGAGAACCTCTGTTCCCTTTTGAGAAAGATGCAAGCCATCCTTCTTGTACAATTCCTTGTTACACCAAATAGGTTTGGTGTGAGAAAAAAAGCCAAATCCATGTTTTTGGCCCCATTTCCCTAGCCATGAATTAAAATCTCTTATTCGCTGCATCCTACCATCATCTTCCTTATACACTGGCAGAACTTCTGAAACGGATACAGTGGAAGCAACTTGCTGCAGATCCTTACATAGCTTCTTAAAAATATCTTTTACCACACTTACCTCATTACAAGCCAAATCATTTGTCCCTAAATGGACTATGACATCCAACTCTCCATTCTGTCTTGCTTCCTTAACAATTTTTAAAATGCGTTTTCTATCTCTGTGAGCTGTAGCACCAGGAAGACATCTGACTTCTTTGCCATCACCATGACTATCCTCCAGAGTCATTCCTCTTAATATAGAATCCCCCAATAAGAGTTGCTTCCTCTTAAAGTTGTTCTTACTTCTTACCTTTATCAGTTTGTCAGTGGTTGCAGTCTGGTTTACCTGTGGATTACAGGCTGGTGAACAAGTAGTCTCTGCTTCTGGAGTTGTTTCAATATTAAGGCAGTGTTCTGAAAGTGCAGCAAAGGAATTCTGAAGAGGCACAGACTGTGGGACATGCCTCCTGTCCACAACTCTTACCCTTCCAAAGCCAACTGTAGTCCATCTGCCATTTCTTGGAAGTCTCTGAGGCAGTGGCACTTGTTTCTTTTGTATCTTTGTGGAGCTCACAGACATCTTGTAGATTTCAGCCTTCAAATTATCAATCTCCTCTTGTAAAACAGAAAATTGCTGACAAATTGGACAACTTCTGAACCTCCAAAAGGTTTCCTTGGGGAGAAAAGCAAAACATCCATTGCACTGCAACATACCTGACATGTTCACAGCACTAATGTAATCAGGGGACAGAAAAAAAATACCTTCAGATTTTGTTTTCTGAGTTGTTTTCTGACTTTAATCACCACAGATCACCTCCAGATTATCTTCAGAATATCTCCTTCTACACTTACTATTGCTCACTTTCTATTGCTCAGTGCCCAGCTAAAGAAGAAAGAGAGAGGAGTTAAAATTGATCAAGTACCCAAGTTTATTACAAAATTTAGCATGGATTCAAGAGAGATTAATTTTCCCATGCACAGGGTTGAGTGATATAGTCCTTTGTGGTCACTGATTGTCGCTTGAGGGAAATGTGGAATATCTATGTTCGGTGTCATGCTAATAGTTATTGGATAGTTAGTTTGAGATAATTTTTTCCATCTCTATTTATAAGATATTTTATCATCCGATGCACAGGTGGGGCACGGCATTTTTGTTCTTATCTTTGATCCCCTTGGGCCGATTATGAGACTCGTGTCACCCTCCTTGTGCATTTGAATTATCTATTTATAATTTTTTGTTAAGTATATGCTGACGTTTTCATCAATACCCACCTAGTGGCGTTTCCATTATATTATTGGTGCCACTGGATGGGTTATTTGATTGGGGATTCCAGTATATATTTATGCCTGGATATATTTCTTGTGTTTGATATATATCATTATTTGTGTATGATTTTTATTATTCAATATGATTATCATCTGTTGTATGGGAGGATGTGCCTGCAATTTGGATATTTTAGTTAATTGATATCCATTTTTATGAATGGGTTGGTTTTTGGATGTGCACGTCCTCTTCATGTAACCATTTGATATATATCATATTTGAATTGATAGATAGATTGCTTATGGTTATTTATTGAACCCATTTATATTAGGGGTGGGATTTTGAGGAAAGTAATGAATTGTGTGTATTTGATTTATTTTTTTGTCGTTGATATATTGTCATGTTCATCAGTACCCATCTAGTGGCATTTTATTTATTATATTAGTGGTGCCATTGGATGGGTTATTTGATTGGAGATTTTAATATGTAAAGTTATTTGGATATACTTTTTATATATGACATGTATCATTATTTTTCTTTTTGTTCATGATATTTGTTAATCAATATGATCATCATTTGCTATATGGGGAGAACGGGTGAATATTTTGGATATCAGGGTTTATCTGTATCCAGTTTTACGGATGAGCCGGTTATTGGATGTGCATATCCCCTTTATGTAGCTATTTGATATATGTCATATTGGAAATGGGAGCGAGATTATGTTTATGACTGGTTTGGCAATTTATTGGACCCATTCATATAGGGGGGAGACTTTGAGGTAAGCGATAAAATATTAGAGTTAATTCACATATGTCTTCATTTATTGATGACCTAACAGCGTTTCTGCAAGCCTCCTTCCATGGTATGTTTTTGGCGGTTAATGTTGTAGTGTGTGACCAGTTATGCCCAGCCAATCGTCAAGAGGTCACACGGTTTAAATATATGTGTTTTGCTTGATGGCGGCTCTTTGTCTTTTCTGTTTTTTAATTGTCACACTAAGTTATAGGTTTTGCTTTGATAAAGCGGTGTCTTTTCAACTGAAAAACGCATATGCATTCATTACCTGTGTAATTTTATCATATTTGTGAAAACATTTATCTGGATGTTTTAAATAAATTGTATTGAAGTTTGGAAAGTCTGAGCTTCCGCCAGTGAATCTGATCCAGAGTACGAGCTGTGTACCCGAATGGAGATGGGTCAATATCTCCGTATGCAAGTGAGCCAGAATCCTCAATAACAAGTATCTGGCAACAACTCAATGTGAGTACATGATAAGATTGGCCTCTTAGTGGTGCTATAAATCATATTTATCACTCCCATGTGTCATTACAGAGGGGACATCTCCATATCCATATCAGATTCGTCCTGCCAACAGACAGCTCAGCTCTGAAATGTCAAGCAAATCCTCTCTGCTCAAGAGAAACAGCAAAACCACAGATATACATTGGACCTTGTCTGTGGTGTGCAGCTGATTCCCTCTAGGCACATGGGGAGCAAGGACCCATGCCAGGGATGCCCTTCTATTTTAGGGATACCTAGAAACAAATATTGTGATGAACACCCATCCAGAACGAACAAGGTAAAGTGTCTTGTTCTGAGGAATGTTGGCCTCTTAATGGTGCTATAAGTAATCTTTTTCACTTCCATATCCATATCAGACTGGTCCTTCCACCATACCTTTGTTCGTTTTCATTGCTTGCACATCACAGTCTTATACCATATGACTCCCTAAGTTGCAAGGGTAACCCAAGCATGGGCCCCTGCTTTCCATGTTCCTAGATGGAATCAGCTGCATCACACCCATGAAGTCTGCATAAGGCTGTGGTTATGTTGCTTCTCTCATGTGGAGGGTGTTTGCCTGAGTAGGACCAATCTGACATGGAGATTTTCTCTATGCCATAACACATGGGTATGCGTTGTAGCACTACTGAAACAAAACACTTTTTTTTCTGCTTTCGTTGGTGCTTGTAACAGTCTTTTCTTGTATGTCTCCCTAAGTTGGAAGGGTATTCTAGACATGGGCCTATGCTCTCCATGTTCCTAGAAGGAATCAGCTGCATCATACTGATGAGGCCCACATAGACCAAAACGTATGCCTTTGGTTGTGCTATTTTTCTAATGTTGAGAGGATTTGCCTGACATTTTGGACCTGGACTGCCTGTGGGTGGGACCAGTCAGGCATGGAGATATTGTCTGTGCAATGGCAAATGGGAGGGGAAAAGTGATTTGTAGCACCACTGAGAGGCCACCATGCCTCAGAATTAAACATTTTATTTTGTACATTCTCGGTGGGTGCTCTCCACAGCCTTTCATTGTATGTCTCGCTGCGTTGGAAGGGTATCCCAGACATGGGCCCTTTCTCGTATGTGCCTAGAGGGAATCAGCTGCACCACACTATAGAGGCCCACACAGGCCAAAAAGTACATCTGTACTATTTCTCTCATGCAGAGAGGATTTGCCTGACATTTTGGAGCTGGAATGCCTGTGGGTTGGATCAGTCTGATATGGACATGGAGATTTCCTCTCTGTAATGGCACATGGGAGTGGAAAAACATATTTGTAGCATTACTGAGAGGCCACCATGCCTTAGAACAAAACACTTTATTTTGTTTGTTCTTGGTGAGTGCTCATTCAAGGGGATAAATTCCCTATTTAAATCAATGGTATTTTTTTCCCAAGTCTCATGCCTTTTTCTATCATTCTTATTCTGTCAGTGTATAGAATGTTCTTCTTAAAGTCTAATGCCTAGGGAAATATTAACTGATTTTCACTATCTTTTGTTCATTTTTGTTATTTTTTCATTGAGACATCTCTCAAAATTTGTGGGTGTGCTAGAGGTCTTTGTACCTACAGTTTTATCTGCATACAGTGACAAAAGGTCACATTTACACCTTTAAACTTCATATTTTAGCCTTATCCCAGGCTTTTGACATGCCTTTTTATTTACTTTTTTGAATTGTCTGTATTACTGTGAATAACAGATGATGTTGTATTGATTGAGTCATCACAGGTGCTTTTTGAGGAAACGACAGATCACATGGGATCATTATAACATTTTGAATGAATACGCCAACATTTCAATAGACAAGACCCACCATCAAAAAGGAGAGGTCACTGTTTAGATTTGGAAGCAGCTTGTATAATTCAAAGCTTCAGCCTTAGTGCCAATCTATCTGAAATTTCCCAGTCTCTTTAACACATCCTTTTCTTGTAACAGTGGCTGATTTCTGGCCTAAATCCATGTTTTGTTTTTAATAATAAAACTTTATTGCTCCTTTACTAAAGAACATTCAAGGTGCTACTATTTTAAATTAAATAATTGCTGAATAAACATAAGAAATATATCCCCTCTAATTCCATCACATATATGCTTTGTAGTTTTGTGGCGCTACAGATGTATCTAAAGCACCACCGCTCAATTGGTTGAATGTACAACAACACTTCTACACTAAACAGGATAATAACATTGTTTTTCAGACCTTGTGCTTTACTAATGCCAATTTACTATGCTTTGTAACATACATAGTAAATTATGGCGGTAAAAGACACAAGCCCATCAAGTTCAACCTTTGCCTCAATGTAACCCAATGTCCCCTTAATGCTGCTTTCACCAAGACAAGGGCAGTGGAGCAGATTGTAGTGTTTTGTTGTGTTCAGTTCCTCTTAGCATACCTCCCAAGTGTCTGTCTTTAGGAGGCACAGTACCTCTTCTAGACCCAAATCCCTCTGTCCCTCTTTCACATCTTGATGTCCCTCTTTTTAGGAGATCAGACTTTGTAGTGTGTATAAAACTCACATTAATGTCTGCTTAAACATCAGTATGTGTTTATAAATTAGTCTGTGTAAATAAAATACTTTGGTCATGTTATAAGATATTTATTTGGTTACATAAAGAGGTCTCAATAGGTCAGAAAATAGCCTAAAAATTCTCGGCTCCACCACCCGAACACCACCTGAAACAGAAGTGTCCCTCTTTGGTCATTTGGGAGGTTTTTCTTCGTATGCAGTACCAGAGTTAGAGACTAATGCTGGTGACATTGCTCTGGTATTTATAATACTCTTCTGTTTTAGAACCATATTTGAAAAATCAATCCATGTAATATAAGGTCATGTAAACCTCTAGTGTACACGCTTTTTGAAACTGCTGAGCTGTCTGCTCAAATTAGTCAAATGTCTCCAGCATGGATGACTTCTGCTATGTGAAAACTGTATTTGGAGAGTAAATTATGTTGCAGATACTACCTTAAGCAAACTTGCACAAACTTCCTTTGTGTATCTGTCAGGAAGGAGAGCTCCATAGAGAGACAGATTTCTCATTAGGCATGCATGGGATAGGCATAAGGCTGTCCTGAAGACAAGACCATGGACCAAATAAAACTGGAGATTTTTTCAGTATGAAAATGGGCAGACTAGATGGGCCGAATGCTTCTTATCTATCATCAAATTCTATGCTTCTAGCCTAAAACCTATAAAGCCAAATTTTGAGGGGCTCCTCCATTGTACTGGCTATGCCCATATACTGCAGTGTCGGAGTGACCAATGTCCCTGTACCAGATATCAGCTTCTTGTTTTTTGTGGCTGGTTTATCAGTTTTGATAACCCGTTATTGGCTATTATTTAACCTCATGGATGTTGAAGATGTCTCTAATACATTGCAAAGCAAGGTACTGGAGACCTCTCAGGGGTTAACCCTTTGAGTGCCAGAGAGGGATCCAATGCATTTCAACTCAATGCAATTGATATCTCCCTGGCACTCAAAGGGTTAATACTATTTTCTGTTTGCATGTTACATGCCATGCAACACAAAATAGAGTTGGTTGTAGTCATGTGATGAAGGAGTGAAGAGGAAAGACTATGGACACCTAAGATGACTTGCGTACTTGTGTAAGATATATAGGATGTTTGTCAGAAGCCGTCATGCGCAGTAGAGACTGTCTGAATGCACAGAATGCTGGGAGCACGTAATGCCTGGAGCACAGAATGCTGGGAGCACGGAATGCTGGGAGTTCTGTGCTGGGAGCATTCTGTGCTTCCAGGCAGTCTCTACAGTGCATGACTGCGTCGGCGGCAGGACGCAGAGCAGGACCGGTCTCTTAACCCTTCTGGCACTCAAAGGGTTAACATCTCCCGGCCCTTGGCCCGTGTACACGGGCTTTTACACTAGTGTGTGTATATATATATATATATATATATATATGAAAACGCATCATTACATAATTTATGTCTCTCTCAGGGGAGAAACACACCCTGGGGTGACAGTAAGTAGGAGATATTCATATCTCCTCCATACTGCCAGTCCCGAAGATACAGGAAGCATGATTTTGAGCGGCCATGGGGCATAAGGAGTTTGCCCTCCCTCAACATCCACCTCAACCAGAAAAAAAAAACATGGCCGACACACAAACACTGTGACACAAACACACTCACACACTCACTCAGTCTCTCTCACTTGCTGTGACTCACAGTTCCCTCAGCTAGACCTGTAGTACGGCCACCAAAGGGAACCTGAAGCACCAGGGAAGATCGTCCTGGCACTCAAGGGGTTAAAGAAGCCCATAATTGCTCAATAATTCTATGCGTTGCAACATTTGAACAGAAAGACGGAGAGGCAACCCATAGAGTGGCAGAGGATTATGCAACGCATTGCTCAGCACTTGTTGAATAATTTGGAATGTGTGAACATTTGAGGAGCAGGACAGAGCCACAGCATTGGGGGAAGTATCCTACAAATGGTCACACCGTATAGTTGCATATGCTGGGCAGATAAAACAGTACAGTACCAGGGGGACAGTCCTACAAGCTATCACACCATAGCATTGCATATTGTATGCAAGTCTATGGTGTAAGCACTTGTAGAACTGTCCTCCTGGTTCTGCACTGTGTTATCTGCCCATGATTTTTTTTTATTTTTTTTTAAAAAGAATCATTATTTTGACATTGAAAATGCAATACAACATTTCTTTGTACAGTAATGCTTTCCAATACAGAGTGCATTCATACATTTAAACAATAACATTCTTAATACCTGCAACACAGTGCACTTTGGCAGCACACAGGTACATTTGAACTTTATTGTATCATCACTTTATTGAACTCAACACTTGCACTTTATTTCACTGTATTAAAATCTCTATGGGCATTCGCCTGGGGGATTAGGTGTGTGTGTGTGTGGGGGGGGGGGGATATGGGGTATGGGTCAGGGGGCCGAGGGGAGGTGACAGTGGTATTGGGCCTTTGGAGGGGATGCTAGTTCTCCTCTTCAGGGCTGTCCAAGATGTTATAGTCTCTTAGCAGGCTGTGGATCAGTCTGCGACAGTCCTGTGTTGTCACTTATTCTCTCCTCAGCACCAGATGATTTCTTGCAAACCACAGAGCGTCTTTGACACAGCACATAATGCGCCAGGCTTCCTGGATAGCACCATACGAGTGTGTAATTGGAAACAGTCTATACAGTATCGACTGGCACGACAAGTGTCTCTTTGGAACAGAGTCTTTGAGTTCATTTTCCAGGTCATCCAACAAAGCTCGGGCAAAGGGGCACTGCCAAAAAACATGCAGGGCAGTTTCTTCTGCCACGCATCCTCTAGGGCAGTGTCTATACCTGCATAGGTTCCTTGCATGCATGAATGACCTGAGAGACAGACTGTCATGGTGCCCGTGATCCCTCTCTGTCACTCTCGCTTGTGGTACGCTCTGATTGGCTGAGTCTGTTTGGCCCGCCGATGGTGACCTTTTTATGCCTGGCCATTGACACCTGTCAGGTGCCCTTTCGTAGTGTTCCAGAGCCAGTGTTGCTGTTGCTGTGTTCGTGCGTTCCTGATTCCTGTGTACCGATTTGGCCTGTCTTGACTACGCTCCTGTGTTCCTGCTCCGTGATCCGACCCGGCTTGGCTAACGTTCCTGCTCGTGACTGATCTGGCTTGTCTGAGAACCACCTCCGTGTACCGACCCAGCTTGGCTGACGTTCCTGCTCGTGACTGATCTGGCTTGTCTGAGAACCACCTCCGTGTACCGACCCGGCCTGCCTGACTTCTGCTCCGTGACCTGAACCGGCTTGTTCCAGAGACCTGCTTTTTCCTGCAACCTGCTGCTAGTGTCGCCGTGGTGACATTCTGACTTCCACTGAGCCTGCTTACCGGGCGGATCGTTTGCCTCTGTACTCCTGCAGAGTTGTGCCTCCAGTGCTGAGTCTCCGTTATCGTTTGCAGAACTGTACTTCCATTGCTGAGCCTTCCCTGACACTTGCAGAGCACTTTACACGATTGCTGAGCCTTCGATCCTTGAGCTGCTTAACCCTTGCAGTGCTGCCATTTTGTTATCTGAGCCTTCACGTAACTAGCTGAGCCTATACTGTTTGGTCGCTACTTCTGCAGAGCCGGCCGCGTTACAAGCCTGATCTAGACGGCGGCTCATCCTTCCATCAGCAGAGTAGTCGGTATACGTTACCGCGCCCGGTAGAGGAGCTATTGGCTCTTGCAGGTTGTCTCCGGTATACGCCCGTGGGGGCTATTGGCTCATATACTTGCAGCACAGTGGTCTCCGTTAGTACGCCCGTGGGAGCTATTGGCTATCTCTTGCATTATGGCAGTCTCCGTTGTTACGCCCGTGGGGCTACTGGCTCAAACTCTTGCAGGTTGTCCCCGGTATACGCCCGTGGGGGCTATTGGCTCAAGTCTTTCCTGTGCAGTTGGTCTCCGTTATTATGCCCGTGGGGGCTATTGGCAAGCTCTTGCATTGTAGCAGTCTCCGTTGTTACGCCCGTGGGGGCTATCCACTCAAACACTTGCAGATTAAGTTGTCTCCGTTGCTACGCCCGTGGGGGCTATTCACTGCAACTTCTCTGCAGATTCTACCACTATTCAGTACTGGCTGCAGCATTCTAGCCTTAAGAACTTTCTCTAATAGCTGCCTGATCACCATCTTGGGCGTGCCAAACACCACAACAGAGACTGACTGAGCATTGGATTTAACCATTGAGTATCCTCGCTATTGTGTACCTATCCTGAGATAGTATATGTGATACTTATGCTTCTGTATATTTAACCTGTGATAGCATCTCAGTCTTTGATCGCTATTATTTTTGTGTTGCCTGTAGAGGGCGTTCTTAACTCTTTATTATTATTTTTTTAAATAAAACTGTGTTTTATTCTACCTGATGGTCTGAGTGTCTTAAAAAACCGTTACACAGACCCCCCTGAATGGCCATCCATGCAGTGTCCTTGTGTCTGTTGGTGAGTCTCCCTGATGACATGTTCTGCCATACCATCTTGGAAGTGGCAGCTGGGAGTCCTGAAATTGTCTCTATAATGTCTTTTGCTCTGATGAGCTTATATATGACCTTTGGGGTCCACAGTCCTGGTTTAACACCCTCCAGTTGGTTCTCCCTCACAAATCTACCAACATCCTGGTAGAACCAGGGGGTAGTCCAGTTGTAAGGGATGGAGCTGTCCCACCTGTCCCGACCAATTCCCTCCAAAGAGGAAGCAGGAAGAAACGGGTCATGGCATTACCTGCAGATCCCTGGTCGCTCTCTCTTAAAGTCCTCCGCACACAGTTGCACACAAACAAGGCCGGCAACATGGTGGGGATGTCTGGCACCACCTTTCCTCCTTTGTGGGGCTATCACACCATAGCATTGCATATTGTATGCAAGTCTATGGTGTAAGCACTTGTAGGACTGTCCTCCTGGTCCTGCGCTGTGTTGTCTGCCCAGCAGATGCAATTGTATGGTGTGACTGTAGGATCTTCCAAGCATGCTATGAGCTGGTCAGAGCAAGGGGTCCACATCTGGATTACCCTGTTACCCTCAGGGTGACCAATCCCAAGGTTAATTTGCACATGTAATGAGCTGGTCAAAAGATGCTCAACTAGGAACGAGCTTACCCTCAAATTCATGAAGATCTATAGAATAAGTATTCTACCCAGGATGCAATTTCTTTTAGCTCACTAGTGCCTTTCACAGAGACAAATATCCTAAATCACATCATACAGATCCTACCAAAAAAAGCAGTCCAGCCACAAAGTGCCCGACAAGTCACCTCTGAACAAGAGACGCGGCCAACCCTAGATGTACATTTCCTTCTTGTTCTGCCTTATCAGTGAGGTGCATCTGATCTCTCTAGTCAATGTGGGCAACGAGTCCACATCTGGATTACACTGTTACCATTAGGGTGGCCAATCCCAAGGGTAATTTGCATATATAAAGAGCTGGTCAGAGATGCTCAACTAGGAATGAGCCTGCCCTCGAATGGATGAGGCTCTAGAGGATAAGTATCCTATCTCTGTGAAAGGCACTAGTGAGCTAAAAGAGATTGCACCCTATCGTATAGATCCTCATACTTATCGTATAGATCCTCATCAGTTGCACCCTGGGTAAGATCCTAGTTGAGCATCTCTGACCAGCTCTTTGCATATGCAAATTACCCTTTGGATTGGTCACCCTAAGGGTAACAGGGTAATCCAGACGTGGACCCCTTTCTCACAGTGATGAGAGATATTAGGTGCATCTCACTGTCAAGGCACAACAAGCAGGAAATGTGAATCTAAGGTTGGCTGCTTTGCTTGTTTGGAGATGAATTGCCTGGCACTTCATTGCTGGACTGCTTTTTGTAAGATCAGTATGGTGTGCTTTAGGTTATTTCCTCTCTGTGAAAGGCACTAGTGAGCTAAAAAAGATTGTACCCTGAGTAGGATACTTATCCTATAGAGCCTCATCAAATCAAGGGCAGGCTTGTTTCTAGTTGAACATTTCTGACCAGCTCTTTGCATCTTCCCCTGATGCTACTCCTCTGTCCTATGCCCCAAATGTTCAAACACATCACATTATTCAACAATTACTGCCTTCCTTAACCCCTTGTGCCACAGGGCTAGGCAACTCATTGCTGAGCAATGCATTGCATAACCCTCGGCCACTCAATGGCTTCACGGTGTATCGGAGGGCTGACTGTGATAAGAGAGTGCTGGAAACTCTTATTATAAACAACAATGAATTTCATTTGGACAGCAACATTTTACAGGCACTTCCTATTACTAAATGTATCTTTGTCTTGCTTCCTTTTTGTGTGATGTTATATGGCGTATAGGGTATCATTGGTTGTTTGTCACACAGGGCTTCTTTTTTATATATAATATACATATTTATGTTTCCACATTAGTCTATTCATGCGTCCATTCTCTCGACCTTTGCATGTTTACTCCTAAACCAAGTTCAAGCACAACTTAGTGTATCATAACCGCCTACACCATTAACACCGTTTCTACAGATTAACCCTTTGAGAGCCAGAGAAGTATTTAATGTATTGTGTTGCAATACATTGGATACCTATCTGCCACTCAAAGGCTTAACACTCTCTCTGCTCAACGTAGATTGGGACACAGGGAGAATGTGTGTGTGTCTCTTTTTTTCACTTTTTAGAAGGTGGCTTAAACCATCCAGTGCCATGCATAAATGTTCACTGGAAGGATGTCAGATGTATTTCAATACACCACGGGCAACGCCGTGGTTCATTCACTAGTATATCTATATATGTAAAAGAATAAGCCCCATTGCATAATTTATGGTACCTCACACACAGAACATAATTTATATCTCCTCAGAAAACAAACACACATTGAACAGAATGCCTCATTACATAATTTATGTCTCATTAGGAGACACAACTCCCATTGGGTGATTCAATGGGGACATTACTGCTCCCATTGGGTGATTCAATGGGGGCATGTTTATCATACAGGGAATTGGCCCGCCCCCTCCAGCCCACCCACACTATCCAGCTGACAAA
Source organism: Rhinophrynus dorsalis (assembly GCA_037306005.1). Lineage (NCBI taxonomy): Eukaryota > Metazoa > Chordata > Amphibia > Anura > Rhinophrynidae > Rhinophrynus > Rhinophrynus dorsalis. Next base: position 220,539,242 of record CM074724.1, on the reverse strand, counting down.
AAAAATATAGCTGCCAATCACTCCTGAAGTAGGGGATATCAATAACTTCTCCTGGTCCACACACATTCTCACTCAGGATCATGACCCCACAAACACACTGTTTCACCTCCCACAGATAACTGTAACCCTCCATACACACTGTGTCACCTCCCACAGATAACTGTAACCCTCCATACACACTGTGTCACCTCCCACAGATAATTGTAACCCTCTATACATACTGTGTCACCTCCCACAGATAATTGTAACCCTCCATACACTCTGTTTCAGTACGAGGGTGTAATGTTTCCATAAAATACAAACTCAGGGTAAACTTAATAGCAGCTCTTTTATTTAACCCTTTCAGGGCCAGAGGGGAAGCAAAACATTGCTTTGCAATGTGTTGCGTACCCCTCTGTCACTCAAAGGGTTAAATCTTTTAATCTCTTCAGTCACCTCACTGTCTGTTTTCAACTGTCACTCCTCCACCTCCTGCTTCCTGATTCCCGCCCTTTCTCCTTAAAGGGAGAGAGATGCTTTGTTGTATGTTACAGAGGGCAAGCCTCAAACACCACTTTCTATTTGAGCCCTCAGCATATTGCTACATTGCCTCAACTGAAGAGTAGGGTTGCCACCTTTTCCTCAAAAAAATACCGGCCTTGGCATTACCTCCATAGACTTAACATTGGACAGAAGCCAATTTTTTACCGACCTGCCGGTAAAATACCGGCTGGGTGGCAACCCTACTGAAGAGCCACTGTGTGTTGTATTGCTATGTTACCTCAGCTTAAGTAAGGAGTTACTGTTCCCATTGGGTGATTCAATGGAGGACTGATTTAAATAATTCAGGGAGTTGGCTTGCCCCCACTATCCAGCCCGCCCACCACTATCCAAGTGACTGAAAAAACAAAATGGCTGCCCTCGCTCCTACACCACAGACTCACACACAAGCCACACACACACACAAGCCACACACACAAAAGCCACACACACACACACAAAAGCCACACACAAACACAAAAGCCATGCACACACAAAAGCCACACACACACACAGAGTCCCCAGGGGTCCCTCCACTAAGCTGAGGCACACAATGAACTGATCCAACAAAGAGAGGGTGGGATTGGCTCCAGTGTACCTTCATTTCTGGTATCCACAACACAACAATGCTTTCGGCTCCTGGTGCACAATGTGCTTTTGCTGCAGGAAGCCCAGCTGCTTCATGTAGCTTGGAGGCAGGCAGGCCCAGTACCAAATCCTTCATGTTCCCCCTTCATGAAGCACAACACTCCACACCGCAACAGCACGGTCATGTGGCCCTTCAAGGAGCTCTCTACAAGCAGCAGCTGGATGTGGCTATTACCCATGGCTGAGGGGCTGGAGACAGACCATGCTGGGGCCACTCTGTAGTACACACTCTTACACACAAGCTTCTTCACCGCCGCTCTCTGCCCGCTGTCACACACCTGCATTGTGTAAGTACCCTGGCACAAAAACTATACATGCCGCATTATAGCTGCTCCAACAACACACACCATCCCTGCTCCAACCACACACACCATCTCTCCTCAGTTCCCGCTCTCGGTGCCCGGGCTGCGTACCTAGTAACGCTCTTGGCTGAGGCCTGTGGCCGTAGGTGTCTTCCTGGCCAGGGAGCCAGGCCGGTGGTTGTCTGGCAGCCTCTGAGTGTGCATGTACAGAGTCCACTTCAGGGACTGCGAACTCCATGACTCTTACTACATACTGGGACAGCTGGTTAACCCTTTCAGTGCCAGAGGATTAAGCAACACAATGAGCAATGCCTTGCCTACCCCTCTGGCACTTACAGGACCGTAATAATATCTGTATGTGTGTGTGTGTACTCATGTATGTACATGTGTATGTATGATCAATGTCTGTATATGTCACTGTATCTGTGTGTGTCTATGTATGTGTGCAATATGATTCTTTCTACTTCACACAGAACACAAAAAAACATCATCAGTCAATACAGCTAAATGAAATGTACAATACAAACAAACAAAAAATTTCAAACAAAAAATGCTACATAACAAATAACCATACTACAATGACGGGCAAAGCTGTCACGTATTGCTAGTATATATATATATATATATATATATATATATATATATATATATATATATATATACACATAATATAAGGAGGCCTTCATCCTGCAGTGGATCGACAACTGCCGAAGGTGATGATGATGAAACAAGTAGGCTAGACATTTAGCATTATCAACGGCTTCCTAGTATTTCTTATTTGTTATCCCTCTGTATTCAGTGTCCTTATAAGACATGTAGGACAGATACATTAATATATGTTCCACTGACAAAAGACTGCGCAGTAGCTTTTGTGTTTGAGAACAATATGAACGTCAACACCTCCATCACCTCCAGTGACTTCAAATAGAACTGAAAATCATGTACTGGAATTAATTGAGGAGGTCACATTTGCCTTAGCAAAAGCCAGACATGAACATAACCAAATAAAACAAAGGCAAGATATCCTTCACAGTTCATAACAATGGGACACAGGAGGAAGTCAGATAAATACAGATAGTGTACATTACTGCATTTGCACAGACTAGTAGCATCTGTTTCTTGTCTTTTTATGTTTGACCCTTTGAGTGCCAGAGGGGAGTGCAAACCATTTCAAAGCAATACAATGAACACCCCCTGACACTCAAAGGGTTAAGATAAAGTAATGTCTTGCCAGCCTACTTTTAGTTCCACTACCATCCTCATGCTCGGAATAAGTAGGATACTTCTTGTCACCTCTACGTCTGAAATTTCTATCACTTTTTAACAAATATATATCAAAGGGTTTCAGAGTCTCAGTATGTATGCTAGATATTTACATCCCAGTCTCCCCTAGGTAAGGTACTCTATGCACCCTTAGCTCCACCCATGGCCACACCCCCACTCCTCACATGACCACGCCCCATACTGGAAAAAATACCCCTGATGAATAACAAGCAAGGGTTAAAACATGCTTTAACCCCTTGGATGCTATAGAGATTTCCAACAGAGATCTCTCCAGCATCCATGGGGTTAAACAATAACCAGGAAAGGGTTATAAAACTGGTGTAGGGACACTGAGATTGTTCCAGGGGCGTGGCCAGAACAGCTGAGGTGCCCCTCAAAATTTGGAGCTCTAGGCAGTTGCGTACTCTGACTATTAGGAAGTCTGGCCCTGGCTAATTGTTATTTAAAACAATACTGGCTGGTGTGTCAGCCAGATACTAGCATTTTGCTTCCTACCTGTCACTCCTTGTAAGCCAGATACTAATATGCTGCACTACTCTCCCACTCCCTCCCACATAACCACTTTCTGCTGGCCAGTAATAGCTCACGCAAAAACTTATAATCATCCTGTCAGATTAATGCTCTCTCTCTGATGTGAGAAAGTGTACAGGGACAAATATTTATTATTAGGAAATACAGGAAAATATTACAGGTAACTTCCTTTTTCTAAAAGTGAAAGGGAAGGATTTGTTTAAAAGAACAGCATCAGAAAGGTGTGGGCCACCAGGTCTATTAACTCACCAACTTTTTGATCCGCACAGAGGCAACATCCTACGCTCTGTATCAGGGATAAATAATGTGAGGCCCTTCAGTTACTGTCAGACTAAATCTCCCATCATTCTTTGCTTTGGCTAGTGGGGAATGATGGGATTTACAGTCTGACAGCAGCTGAAGGGTTCATGTTGTCCACTATTTCTCTGTGGGCTATATGCATAAAAGTGGGGCAATTATGGTGAAATCCAAATGTACCATAGTAGGCAAATTAAAATCCCCATTCATGTAAATAGGGATTTTAACCCCTTCATTGCTTCATTGTCGCAATAGACCTCTCCAGAATTCAAGAGGTTAATAGCTCCATGTGCTTCAGTGGTACTTTGGGGGCTATTTATTTACCCACTCTAATGCAGAGAAGAAATAGAATTCCCCAAATTATCATTGATGTATAAGGGGGTTTTAACCCTTTGAATGCTAGTGATACAATGCGATGGAGACCTTTCCAGCATTCAAAGAGTTAAAACCCATTTAAATCACCAAGAATTTTCCTTCAGCCCTTATGGTGCATTTGGTTTGCTCCAGAATTGCACCTCTTTATCATAGTGAACTGCTCTTTATATGTGTTACTTCAAATATGTTTAACCATTTGCATGCTAGAGATGTATCCAACTCATTGCGTGGCAACATTTCAGTTCTACCATTAGCATACCATGGAGCTCTAAACACTAGAGGGAGAAAGGCCAATTGAATGCTGTGACTGAAAGTGATGCCTGTGGTGGGCTACAATATAATGTACATCACACCCAAAGCCCTAGAGTATCTTTACACTGCAACAAAATTCCACTGCAGGTCCTGTTTGATGTCAGGATCAAGGCTCAGTTCTCTTTAGTGTTTAGAGTTCTGTCTGGTGGCCATTTTACTGTAGCCCAGCAGAGGCATCACTTTGTGTCACAGTAGGCAATGGGCAGTTCTTCTTCTGTTGTTTAGTACTCTGAGCTCTGGAGTCTTCATTCCAGGATGTTGTATTGTCCAAAAAGGGTGGCTACCTGGGACAAGGGACACACATTTAATATCCAGGATTGTCCCTGGCAATGCTGGACACATGGTCACCTTAGACACCATCATTTCGGGTCATTCCCAAGTGCTTAGTATATACTCCTGCTCAGTGGTATAACTAGTCACTGAAGCAAAACTTGGGGACTAGTCCAATGACTTGTCCCCAGTGCTGAAATATTCTCTCAGGGGAATAACTTGGACCTACTAGGTCTTGAAGCCAATGGGCCTCTTGAATGCCACGCATCCTGCACCCACGATAGTTACACCCCTGCTGCAGCTTCCCTCTCTACCTTTTTGAAAGTGCAGCTGGGCGATATCAGTCCCAAAGTGGAAGGAGGAATATTTTTATATAGGATTTTCATGTGTGTGTATGTAAGTTATGTACAAATAAAAGAGCAATTCCAGAGCAAACCAACGGTATCATGCAAAGCCAAAACGATAATAAATCCCAACTTTCTCATTGATTTAAATGGAACATTTAACCAGTGAATGCTGGAGAGGTCTACAAGTCATTGATTTGGGTGGAGAGACCTCTCTAGCATTCTCTATTTCCTGTAGGATGCCATTGGGTTGTCCCAGAATCGCTACTCCTTGTTTTGTGCATAAGGCCCTTTAGGATCCTATTTATCAGGCAAACCAAATGAATCATAGGGAACAAGAAAATCTTCCCAAAATACTCATAGATTTAATTGGAGCTTATAACCCCTTAAATGGTAGAAAGGTCTCTAATGCATTGCTTTGCAATAGGTTGGAGACCTTTCCGGCATTCAAAGGGTTAAAAAAAAAGCTACATTTAAATAAATGAGAATTTCCTTGCCTACTACGGTATAGTGGGTTTACTTAATAATTGCTCCATTTGACATTATCAATATATATAATTCGCTAGAATGAGAAGCTCCCTGTGTGCGTAACACGCACATGCACAGTTCGACACAGTCACGCGTATAGTCATGCACAGCAGAGACTGCCCAAAAGTGCCGGCCTCCAGTCCGAGGCACAGCTGATTCGGAGCATGGTGCCCCGAACGGCCCACCGCCCATCCCTGCCGCACCCTGGCCCGTGCACACGGGCCTTCATCACTAGTTGATAAATAAGACCCTATGCTGACTGAAGGGAAATCCGGTCTTACGATCATCAGGCTGCTCTGCAGCAGAGCTGAGATCATGTTAATAAAAAAAAAATCTTTCACTAAAATGGTCTTCTACATGTGCTTGCAAACCGAGCACACGTAGAAGACCATTTCAGTGAAAGATTTCTTTTTTATTAATGCGATCTTGGCTGTGCTGCAGAGCCGCCTGACGGTCATATGACAGGCTTCCCCACAGTCAGCTAGAATGCTGACTTCGGGGAAGGGGGAGGGAGAGGGCAACTTTAGTAGTTATTATCTCTCAAACCATAAAGGTTTGAGAGATGACACTGGGGGCAGTATATTTCTTTTTAATATGACTTTAATAAAGGGGTTAGTAATTATTAAGTATTACTATCCCTTTAATTCTGAGGCAAACCAACTGCACATCAACTATGTTACGATGTTACTACATAAGTAGTGGTGTTATGATTCACTTTAAATGTTTAAGCATGTTTTCATATAAGGTGAGGGGTAACTTTATTGAAGGCATGTTCATTAAGACAAATCGTTCTACTTATGTTTTCTTAAAATGTCCCATTAGTTTATTGATGCTTTTCTTTGTTTGGCCAGTACCTTCAATCAAATGGTTGGAACGTACCAGGAGCTACAGACTTACCTGCGGGAGTACGTGTTCCAACTTGCACTCAATGACCACGACAGAAGGAATGCCAGGTAAAGACACTATAAAAGATTCAATTCTAATGTTAGGTAACACTACAGTAGTTATAGAATGGCAAATGCTAGAAATGTGACTACAGTGCAGAATTTCTGGCCTGATCTATAATGACCAAATATATGGGGCCAACAGCAAAAATTAACTGAGCAGGCCCAAACTGATTTATACAGATTCAAAACATACAGTGAGCATGTGCCTTAGTCCTCTTCATAGTGTCTAGAAAATTACATATGGATTGGATCAGTTCTAGAGCATAATTAGGATACAAATATTTCAATTGATTTAAATGGGGCTTTTAGCACGTGAATGCTTGAAATATTTCCAACTTATTGATTCGCAGTGGGTTGGAAACCTCTCTAGCATTTCAAGAGGTTAAAAACACAATATAAATAATTGGTAATTTAGAGTACTTTTATTTGTCCTCTATGGCACAGTTAGTTTGGGCCACAATTGCTCTAGTTATTTTTAGTATATTAGACTCACTGAGCATGCTCAGTTTCTAGCTTAGGCCAGAGGTACCTGACCAATACCACTAATTACTGGCCTTATCATTACTGACAATACAAGTGTTAATGTGACTCAATAATTAAGTGAGGTAGTTCAGCTGATTAGCCCTCTGGCACTCAAAGGTTTAATGCACCAAGTGCAGCTTCTGTTCAAACCTCAAGGTCATAGGTTCTAGTCCTGGCAAGGTCAACTCCACCTCTCACCCTTCTGAGTTACAGAAAATGAGTATCCAGGACATACTTGAAAACACGATACAACCAATGTATATTTCCTAGTAAAATACTTTCATAAAAACGTAATAAATAAGAAGTAGATTGTGAGAGATGACTTTTTAATCGCCTCCATCTGATTTTAATTTCCATTGCTGGCCATAAAAATCTCTGCAGTTTAATGTTTTCTTAGTACATTTTTTTTCTAACATCACGCAGTCTAGTTACATGGCATCAAACACCTTCATTATGTTTGAAAGTATTACTATGAGCTATTTTTACAGTAGGTGGATTGTACTAAATGGCATCGCAACTTAATGAACAGACACTGGACTTCTCATTAAATTTAATCAGAGGTATTGTTGCACTGTAAACAAGATTATGAAAAAGACCTTTAAAATAATAATGCATGGCATTTAATTAAATAAAAACAAAAGACAGGGAGGTTTAGTATCATTAAATTGTTTTTAATATGAAACCGCAACATTTTTTCATTATATGGATTGTAGAAATAGCAGTGACTTTCATAAGATTTCCAAGGCATGAAAAAAGATATTGTACATGAGTAAAACCTACTATACTCAGGCCTCCTATTTGTTACCTGTACTTCCAAGACCTCTCTCTTATTAAATGGTGCCTTATGTTCAAAAGAATAGTTGTTTTTGGGTAAACCAATTAGACTATAGGGGGACAATTAAAGTGTTTCAATGACAGATCTCACTGGCAAGGCCCAATAAGGCTGATATGTATGTCTTGGGTTGGCTGCTTCTCTCATTCAAAGAGGAACTGTCTGTCATTTCCTTTCCTACCTGGACTGTATTTGGGCAGGACCAGTATGATAAGCTTCAGAATTTTTAATCTCTGTGTATGAGTGCTAAAAGAGATTGCACACTGGCTACTGCATGGGGGAAAGTACAGTGACAATAGTTTGGGGTGTGCTAGCAGGATCTCTATTACCAAGTGTGGCCATGCTTGTGCATAAGTCTGACTGTCCCCCACCAAAACACTCTCAAAACCAGACCCTTGCAGCATCTCACTAATCCTTGTTAAAGCTTGCAGAAGGAGTACAAAGCTCTTCCCAGTGGTAAGTGACACCCCATCCCTGGACTGTTAACCAAAGCTCGAAAATGCATTTCTGAATCATCTGCCTGGTGAGTTGATCAGGGTATCCTAGACCTCCTATCTCAGTCACTTCGACCATCTGCAGCATCTGGAAAAAGCCTGTCCCCTCTGGCCATACTCCATCGGCCAACCACTGTTGGGGGACTCCTGGTCCCCTTGCTCATTGGTGATCACATGTGGGATAAGATGACCATATCCGACACCTCCACCCAGCCAAACAGACCCCTTACTCTCAACAACTGAGCCTTAGCTGGGCAGTTTGTGATTTTTGTGAGCATTAGCTGTATCTTCCTTATTTGGTATCTATTTCATTGAAGTTATGATTTCAAGTACTTCAGTTCCTCGTTCTCTTCTCCATATAAATTGAAAGGTATTTTCAGCAGAAGGATATTCTGTTATTGTAATCCATTTTCCTGAGAGAGTTACCCTTTATAAAACTACAAGGCCTCCTTGCTCCCTGTGTGATCACAGGGCCTGAGCCAAGCTGGTGGCCATGAAGATGGTGAGATCCAGATAAGGTGATGCATGATATATAGGTGGTTCTAATACAAGTTAATGCTCTAATCTAGACCTATCTATTCAGCTCTCTCTCTTCAAAGCTACCAAGTTCTAAATGTAATATGCGCCACAATTCTAACTCAGTGAAATGGGGCAACTCAAATAATTAACTCCTATCTGGTCAGAACCAAACTAGCTTTCTCAGAAGAACAACAAGTAATACTTGCATAGGTTTGCAGGCACTGAAAAGCTAAGAAGTCATATCAGCAGTGGTAGATCTAAAGAATGGGACCTCATGTAAAATACTCAAGGATTCTGTTGAGAAATTCTCATAATAGCACAATATTGCTTAAATATTGTGGTGATGCTTTACCAATTAATTCAGTCAAAGAAGCATTTTCTGGTGTAGCTGATCAGAGACTTTTTCTGTTCTATACCAGAAGGTTTCATGTGCCATCCCTCTACTATTTTGCTTTCTCTAGTAAGATTACATATTAGTATAGCCTTAGAAAGTAATCTAGTTTTTCCTGGTTCTTATACAGTGACAGTCATTGTGTTATAGAACTGTAACATTAAAAAAAACAACAAAAAAATCTGATTCAAATACAGCCTGAAGAAGAGTACACTGAAACTCAAGAATACAAAGATGGTAAAGGAATATTTGTATCATTGAAATTCCTAGCTGTTACTTAAGTTCCACCAGAAATAAATGCCATTATCTTTATCTGTCAATAAGGAGCCCCTTATTCAATAGTAAGAAGAAAGAGGAACCAAAGGGCAAAGCTGATATGTTTTAAAAACTCACATTTCCTATAGTGACAGGATCTAATATATGTGTACAAATAGGAAAGCCAGCAGTCTATTGTTCAAGGTTTTGTAAGGGAGTACATTAGTCTGAAAAATTGGAGTGACTATACGATTTCTCCAGTTCAGCACCATTGACCTTATCCTCTAACACCAGTGACTGCACTTTAAGGCATGCAATTCAGTATATGAGTACAAGCCACATATATCAGAAAAATAGCCTGCTCAAAAGATGGCATACATTCACTCAATCTCCTGTAAACATTATTTACCACAGATAAATAAAAAAGAAACATAGGAAAAATACCCCAAACTACCAAACTGCCCTCCCCTTAGCACATTTAGTGTTAAGAGAGAGAATTCTGGTGTACATATCTTGGTAAATTGATGCTAGGCAGGTGTAGGAACCTATAAAAATGTATTCCAGTGTTTAATTTAGTTACGGATCACATTAATGTGTTGTACTTGAACTAGCTTTCTACTTATTATTTAGGAATGTCAGATGTCCATGTATCATACAGACATCACTTAGTGGGAAACATTTGTCTACGTACAAACTGAAACATAGCATTTTGTATATGCAGATATTTATCAAAGCAAATTCTTGCTAAATATACTCACAAATAACTTCTTAGTGGGGAAAAGTGGTTTGAAACATTAGAAATATTAGTAAGTCCTTCTGCAGATTTCTACAGCGGGATATGTTCTTGAACCTTTAATGACTGTAAAGAAAAGCAACAGAAGAATACCCGAGGAACAAATTGATGCTTTAAAGACAATTTACTCCTCTGATTCCTTCTGGGTCATCTGGTCTTCATTAACCCAAAATGTACTTTTTGATCCTTAACCCTTTTTTCAGCCAGTGGAAATCACAGGTCACAAGAAACCAAACCAAGACAATTGTAAGATGATGAGTGACCAAAAAGGATTAACCCCTTGCTTGATAGCGACATTTTCTATATATTGCAAAGCATTCAACAATTTACAGCACCATACATATATACCTATGTCCACATTTCCTGTCTATTTCTTAATAATCTCATACTGACACTGTAATATTACCTACATTTTATTTTGGGATTTTGGACAAATATTAATGAGAAAATATTCATTTCAGTGTGTTCTTTGCAACCTATCATCAATTAGCCCTTAAAAGAAAACAAAAAAAATATTGAGGGAATTGTACAATTCAGCCAGTACAACTCATTTTCTGTGCTTACAGGAACGTTCAAAACTCATGTCCATACACTGCCATGTATGTATAAGCAGCAAACTCATATGCTCACTTTAGTCAGTACCTGTGAGCACACTCTGCCATCAATGTGAGTAAGCCCCAAATGCCATCCTGTAATGGTTTTTTTGACACACAGACACAGGAGGTTTGGATAAAACACAATTTTATTGAACAATAAAGAAAACAATAACCCTCACGGGTCCTGTAATATATACATAATATAGTACAGACACAAGACAGGTTATACAGAGGTAGGCCCACACAGGTCCAGTATACGTAGATAGTCCAGAGATCAATATACTGACACAGGTCAGGCAGTTCTTGTGTGAGTCTCAGTTTATCAGTACTGAATGGGTTAACATTAGGCAGAGAGTGTTGACAGGCCCTAATAGTGCAAGGCCCTTCAAGAAACTTAAACAAAGGTGAGAGCTCCAACTCGAGTAACGCCCAAGATAATGGAGACCAGACAATTGTGGACTGCCGTAGCAGTAACGGAGACTGAGCAACTTGAGAACTGCCGTAGCAGTAACGGAGACTAAGCAACTTGAACACTGCCATAGCAGTAATGGAAACTGAGCAGCTTGAGCACTGCCATAGCAGTAACGGAGACTGAGCAACTTGAGCACTACCATAGCAGTAACGGAGACTCAGCAATGTGAGAACTGCCGTAGCAGTAACGGAAACTGAGCAACGTGAGCACTGCCGTAGTGGTAACGGAAACTGGGCAACTTGAACACTGCCGTAGCAGTAATGGAGACTGAGCAACTGGACACTGCCGTAGCAGTAATGGAGACTGAGCAACTGGAACCCTGCCATAGCAGTAACGGATACTGAGCACTTAAGCACTGCCGTAGCAGTAACGGAGACTGAGCCACTTGAGCACTGCCATAGCAGTAAAGGAGACTGAGCAACTCGCCCTGAGAGGCTCCCAACCGGGAACTGCACGGGAGACAGACAAATAGGAATGTCGCCTGGGCGACACTGAGGCAACCGAGACCAATCTGCAGCGAGCTGTCCGGAGACAGCGAAGGACTTGACACTACCCTAACCGGAGACCGGTAAGGGCGTGCAAAGGAGGCACATCACCACAGCAGCCCAGATGGGCAGGATCCACACACACAGAGCAGGAACATAGGCCAGTCCGAGTCAGTACACCATGCAGGAACGTCAGCCAATCCAAGTCGGTACACACAGCAGGAACGTCAGCCGGGCCAGGTCGGTACACAGAGCAGGAACGTCAACCAATCCAAGTCGGTACACAGAGCAGGAACGCCAGCCGGGCCGGATCGGTACACAGATCAGGAACGTCAGCCAATCCAGGTCGGTACACGGGTAGAGACGAAAAGCAGAATGGTCAGGCAGTCTGGGTCGATGCACAGGCAGGAAACAAGATGCAGAGTCGTCAGGCAGGCCAGGTCGATACACTGAGATCTCACAAATAACAGGAACAAGCGCTGGTAATGAAACACCACAAAAGGGCACTGAAGAAGTGCCAGAACCCAGCATTTAAGGACAAATGCTGGGTGGGACAATAGCAGAGTAGCCAATAGCATAAGCAGGAGTGGAAACTGACAGAATTTCACCAAATAGCACTGGTACCATGATACATCCTTATAGTATGTACTTAGAATTTATACAGCAATTATCATGTTTTAATTAGTGATGAGCGAGCATGCTCGGCCGAAGCTCGGTTCTGCTCGAGCATCGCTCTGCTTGGCACATGGCGGTACTCGTACGAGTACCGCATGTGCTCGCCCGCCATGTTCGGGTCTCCTCCCCGCACGTTTCGCGGCTGCTGCGCAGCCAATAAACGTGCGGGGAGGCTCTGACATCAGTGTAATGCCAGCAGCCATGTTGGCTGCTGGCATTACACTGATTGGCTGGCCAGAACCCGTGATCGGGTGCTGTATAGCACCTGACCAGCGAGTTCGGCTCAGTCTTAGCCAGGGAGAGATGAGGATAGGAAGGGAAAGTCAGTGTAGGGAGAAGAAAAGTGTGTTTGAACAACATAAAGACCCAAAAGTCCTTTTTAGGACTATTGTGTGTGGGGGCAGCAGTTTATTTTGTTTGGGGGGGCAGAGATTTAAAAAAAAAACGTCACATATTCCGTTCACTGTGCCTAGCCGCAGATTAGCAGCACATTCTGTTTAGTGTGCAAAGTTGCAGATTAGCAGCACATTCTGTTTAGTGTGCAAAGTTGCAGATTAGCAGCACATTCTGTTTAGTGTGCAAAGTTGCAGATTAGCAGCACATTCTGTTTAGTGTGCAAAGTTGCAGATTAGCAGCACATTCTTTTTAGTGTGCAAAGTTGCAGATTAGCAGCACATTCCGTTCACTGTGCCTAGCCGCAGATAAGCAGCACATTCTGTTTAGTGTGCAAAGTTGCAGATTAGCAGCACATTCTTTTTAGTGTGCAAAATTGCAGATTAGCAGCACATTCCGTTCACTGTGCCTAGCCGCAGATAAGCAGCACATTCTGTTTAGTGTGCAAAGTTGCAGATTAGCAGCACATTCTATTTAGTGTGCAAAGTTGCAGATTAGCAGCACATTCTGTTTAGTGTGCAAAGTGTAAAAAATAAAAGTCACATATTCCGTTCACTGTGCCTAGCCGCAGATAAGCAGCACATTCTGTTTAGTGTGCAAAGTTGCAGATTAGCAGCACATTCTGTTTAGTGTGGAAAGTTGCAGATTAGCAGCACATTCTGTTTAGTGTGCAAAGTGTAAAAAATAAAAGTCACATATTCTGTTCACTGTGCATAGCCGCAGATAAGCAGCACATTCTGTTTAGTGTGCAAAGTTGCAGATTAGCAGCACATTCTGTTTAGTGTGCAAAGTGTAAAAAATAAAAGTCACTTATTCCGTTCACTGTGCCTAGCTGCAGATAAGCAGCACATTCTGTTTAGTGTGCAAAGTTGCAGATTAGCAGCACATTCTGTTTAGTGTGCAAAGTGTAAAAAATAAAAGTCACATATTCCGTTCACTGTGCATAGCCGCAGATAAGCAGCACATTCTGTTTAGTGTGGAAAGTTGCAGATTAGCAGCACATTCTGTTTAGTGTGCAAAGTGTAAAAAATAAAAGTCACATATTCCATTCACTGTGCCTAGCCGCAGATAAGCAGCACATTCTGTTTAGTGTGCAAAGTTGCAGATTAGCAGCACATTCTGTTTAGTGTGCAAAGTGTAAAAAATAAAAGTCACATATTCCGTTCACTGTGCATAGCCGTAGATAAGCAGCACATTCTGTTTAGTGTGCAAAGTTGCAGATTAGCAGCACATTCTGTTTAGTGTGCAAAGTGTAAAAAATAAAAGTCACTTATTCCGTTCACTGTGCCTAGCCGCAGATAAGCAGCACATTCTGTTTAGTGTGCAAAGTTGCAGATTAGCAGCACATTCTGTTTAGTGTGCAAAGTGTAAAAAATAAAAGTCACATATTCCGTTCACTGTGCATAGCCGCAGATAAGCAGCACATTCTGTTTAGTGTGGAAAGTTGCAGATTAGCAGCACATTCTGTTTAGTGTGCAAAGTGTAAAAAATAAAAGTCACATATTCCATTCACTGTGCCTAGCCGCAGATAAGCAGCACATTCTGTTTAGTGTGCAAAGTTGCAGATTAGCAGCACATTCTGTTTAGTGTGCAAAGTGTAAAAAATAAAAGTCATATATTCCGTTCACTGTGCATAGCCGCAGATAAGCAGCACATTCTGTTTAGTGTGCAAAGTTGCAGATTAGCAGCACATTCTGTTTAGTGTGCAAAGTGTAAAAAATAAAAGTCACTTATTCCGTTCACTGTGCCTAGCCGCAGATAAGCAGCACATTCTGTTTAGTGTGCAAAGTTGCAGATTAGCAGCACATTCTGTTTAGTGTGCAAACTGTAAAAAATAAAAGTCACTTATTCCGTTCACTGTGCCTAGCCGCAGATAAGCAGCACATTCTGTTTAGTGTGCAAAGTTGCAGATTAGCAGCACATTCTGTTTAGTGTGGAAAGTTGCAGATTAGCAGCACATTCTGTTTAGTGTGCAAAGTGTAAAAAATAAAAGTCACATATTCCATTCACTGTGCCTAGCCGCAGATTAGCAGCACATTCTGTTTAGTGTGCAAAGTTGCAGATTAGCAGCACATATTCCGTGTAATATGAAGAAGGCGGGTAAAAAGGGACGGGGAAGTGGACGTGATCCTGATAGTTCAGGGCGCGGGTCAGGACGCGTAGAAACTGTGCCTGGTGCCAGAGCACAAGAAAGAAAGACATCCACCATACCTAGCTTCATGTCTCAGTTTACAGGGCATCGCAGGACATCACTCTCGAGGTCAGACCACTGCGAACAGGTGGTCGGTTGGATTTCAGCTGATACTGCTTCCAGTCGGTTAAGCACCACCCTGTCTTCCACCAAGTCCACTCTCAGTAGCCAAGAGTCTGGTCAACATAATCCTCACCCTGATCATCCTTCCTCCCACCATAGAGGGTCTGGTCAAAGAAATGATCCCACACTGGGATATAGTGAGGAGCTCGTCTCATCACCAATCATTCATTTGAACCTCTCTCCAAGCACGCTTGCAGAGGAACATGAAATCTTGTGCCCTGATTCACAACCTCTAGAGGGTACCCAATCACAAGAAGATGACAGAGGGGAACGGCATTTAAGGTCAAAGGAAGTGGATGATGATGATGAGACACAGTTGCCAGCAAATCAACCACTATTACTGTCTCAAGACCTTGATGAGGAGAATGATATACAGTTGTCAATGACTGAGTATGTGGTGGGATCAAGAAATGAGGAGGATGATCAGAGTGAGGAAGTGGAGGAGGACTTGGTGGACGATGAGGTTACTGACCCCACCTGGGAAGGTGGAGAGCCGAGCGATGACAGCAGTCCTGAGGGTGAGCCATCTGCAGCACCGCAACAGGCTGGAAGAGGCAGTGGTGTGGCTAAAGAAAGAAGGCGGACCGCACCAAACCGGCCCGCAAATGTTCCACGGAGCACCCCCTTGCGTAAATCTCCCTTGCCAAGGGCTAGGTGTTCCGCGGTATGGCGTTTTTTTAAGGAAAGTGCGGACGACAAAAAAATTGTAGTTTGCAACCTGTGCCACACCAGAATGAGCCGAGGCATGAACACTAGAAACCTCACCACCACCAGCATGATCCGACACATGGCATCCAAGCACCGTAATAAGTGGGAGGAACGCCCGGATCGCCAATCTGTGTCTGCAGGCCACACCACTGCCTCCTCTTCCCCTGTTTTCGGTGCCGGCCAATCGCCTGTCGAAGGCGCAGGCCCGCATACCTCCCGCCCTGCACCTGTACCATCTGAAGCACCATCAGCGACCACATCCACTTCCCTGTCCCAGCGCAGCGTCCAAATGTCGTTACCCCAGGCATTTGAGCGCAAGCGAAAATACCCAGCCACCCACCCACAGGCCATAGCACTAACCTCACACCTTTCCAAATTACTGGCCATCGAAATGCTGCCATTTAGGCTTGTGGAGACTGAGTCCTTCCGCAGCCTGATGGCAGCAGCTGTCCCTCGGTACGCAGTCCCCAGCCGCCACTACTTTTCCCGGTGTGCCGTCCCCGCCTTACACCACCATGTGTCCCGTAACATCACCCGTGCCCTGACCAACGCAGTTACTGGGAAGGTTCACCTAACGACTGACACATGGACAAGTGCTTGTGGCCAGGGACGCTACATTTCCCTGACGGCACACTGGGTGAATGTCGTGGAGGCTGGGAGCGACTCGGACCCTGGGATGGCACAGGTGCTACCCACGCCGAGGATTGCGGGCCCTACCTCCATCAGGGTTTCCACCAGCACCTACGTTATTGGCTCCTCCTCCTCCGTTTCCACCTCCGAATTCTCTGCGCGCAGCGCCACTCACCCATCAGCCGGTAGCTGGAAGCAGTGTAGCACTGCAGTGGGGAAGCGTCAACAGGCCGTGCTGAAGCTGATCTGCCTTGGGGACAAACAGCACACGGCCTCAGAGCTGTTGCAGGGGATTAGTCACCAGACCGAGCAGTGGCTCTCGCCACTCAACCTGCAACCAGGCATGGTTGTGTGTGATAATGGGCGTAACTTGGTGGCGGCTTTGGAGCTCGGCAAGCTCACACACGTACCATGCCTAGCGCATGTATTTAATTTAGTGGTTCAGCGATTTCTAAAAACCTACCCCAATTTGCATGATCTCTTGACCAAGGTGCGCCGCGTGTGTGCACATTTCCGTAAGTCATCAACAGCTTCAGCCGGCCTGTTGAAGCTGCAGCAGCGCTTACAATTGCCAGCTCACC
This sequence comes from Rhinophrynus dorsalis, assembly GCA_037306005.1. Classification (NCBI taxonomy): domain Eukaryota; kingdom Metazoa; phylum Chordata; class Amphibia; order Anura; family Rhinophrynidae; genus Rhinophrynus; species Rhinophrynus dorsalis. The sequence continues at coordinate 220,522,225 of CM074724.1, read as the reverse complement.
GGCTGCTGTGTGACGTGAGCACGCGCTGGAACTCCACCTTCCACATGTTGGCCCGGCTTTGTGAGCAGCAGAGGGCAGTAGTGGAGTACCAGCTGTTACACGGTCGTCGCCTCTCCGTTCAACTTCCTGTAATCAGAAGTGAGGAGTGGGAATGGATGTCAGACCTCTGTGAGGTTTTACGCAATTTTGAGGAATCGACACAGATGGTGAGCGGCGATAACGCTATTATCAGTGTAACCATCCCACTTCTGTGTCTACTGAAACGCTCGCTGCTCACAATTAAAACCGACGCTTTGCATGTGGAAGAGGTGGAAATGCGGGAGGAAGAGCTTACACAAGGTGATAGCCAGAGCACCCTCACTTCGTCTTCTCAGCGACAATTGGAGGAGGCGGAGGAGGAGGAGGAGGAAGACACGGTTGCCTCCGCTACAGAGGGTAGCCATGGAACTTTAGTTCCATCTCTTCAGCGTGGGTGGGCAGAAGAGGAGGAAGAGGATGAGGAGATTGAGAGTCATCCTCCTGGTGAGGACAGCGAAATCTTGCCTGTTGGTACTCTGGCACACATGGCTGACTTTATGTTAGGCTGCCTTTCCCGTGACCCACGCGTTATACGCATTTTAGACAACACGGATTACTGGGTGTTCACCCTTCTGGACCCCCGCTACAAAGAGAATTTCTCATCTCTCATTCCTCCGGTGGAGAGGACAAGCAAAATGGTGCAATACCAGAAGGTTCTTGTCGAAAAATTGCTCCAAAATTTTCCATCTGACAACGCTGGCGGCAGAGTACGTGCTACCTTGGCCAACCGAGAAGGGGAGAAAAGGGGAGCACACAGCAGTTCCGACAAAGGCATGGCAACACTCTCCAAGGCGTGGGACACCTTCATGACACCCCGCCAGCACCCTCACCCTGATGCGCAGCCTAGTGTCACAAGGAGGGAAAAGTTTTGGAAGATGGTGAAGGAGTACATAGCAGACCGTGTCAGCGTCCTCAATGATCCCTCTGTGCCTTACAACTACTGGGTGTCCAAGCTGGACACGTGGTATGAACTGGCACTCTACGCCTTGGAGGTGCTGGCCTGCCCTGCCGCCAGCGTTCTGTCTGAGCGGGTATTTAGTGCTGCTGGTGGCATCATAACAGATAAGCGTATCCGCCTTTCCACCGACAATGCTGATAGGTTGACACTTATAAAAATGAACAAGGCCTGGATTTCCCCTGACTTCTCCACTCCACTGGAGGAAAGCCCCGGGTGAACATAAAGTGACTTTATATATGTTATTTACAATGATGGGAATACTCTGTATTCCCATTCACCCCTTCCACCCAAAAAATGGGTATATGGTTGACTCTCTTCCATATACCCTGGGATATAATTTTTATATAGGGCCAGCTCACCAGCGGGCCCTGTGATATAATTTTTATATAGGGCCAGCTCACCAGCGGGCGCTGTTTGACAATTTTTGTATAGGTCAGCTCACCAGCGGGCCTTCTCATATAATGTTTTATTGGGTCAGCTCTCTAGCGGGCCCTCTCATATAATGTTTTATAGCGTCAGCTCACTAGCGGGCCTTCGCATATAATGTTTAGGATGGTCAGCTCCGCAGCAGACCCTCACCCATAATGTTTTAGATGGTCGGCTCAGCGCACGTTTCCCTCTTAATCATGGCCCCAGTTCAGAAAAATCGAGGAAATTTTTTGCAGAATTTGCCTCTGCGCACGTTTCCCTCTTAATCATGGCCCCAGTTCCGAAAAATCGATGACATTTTTTGCAGAATTTGCCTCTGCGCACGTTTCCCTCGTAATCATGGCCCCAGTTCAGAAAAATTGAGGAAATTTTTTGCAGAATTTGCAGATGATATACAAGTAAATATACAGCAAATACTGTTTGGTAACAATTTTTCGCCTAAAGTCGTTTTTATCTGCCTTTTTGTGTGTTTTACGGTCAGTCTGTAAAAATGGCATACTACGGGCGAAACATCGTTCCCAGCAGCGACGTTGGAGTCCAAGATGCATCCAGACATCCTCCCTATGCTGTCCCTGAACCATTTCTGTGGTGTTTCCATCATTTTCTGCCCTTTTCCTATGGACCAGGCACCCTCCCCTCATCAGAGCAGGGGGTGCCTGGTGTAATGCTCGAGTCCTCCCATTGACTTCAATGGGGCTCGGGTGCTCGGCACTCGAGCCTCCGGGGGTGCTCGGCCAGAGCACCCGAACACCCGAGCATTGGGGTGCTCGATCATCACTAGTTTTAATGTTTATGGGAGCAGACTTACTAGCCATTTGAATGACACAGGAGTGTGCAAGGCATTGTAAAGATTGAAGAGTTAAAAAGCCCAGGGCTACAATGTACAGCCCAAAATCAGTCATGAAACTGACCCTCTCAACTAGAATGCAAGTCAAATGGAAGCATGTGGTGCAGCCACCATAGACTTGCTGTGTTGCGCTTTAAGCCCAGTCAGACGGTCTGTGGGAACAGCTTCTTGCAGGATAAGAGACTGATCTTTTGAGACTTCAGTATTGCCTTTCAGGCCCTTCTCAAGTGACCAATGTGGTTGCACTGGGGTTCTCCTTACAGGCCCTGGTTCAGCTCTCCCATTGGTTCAGCAAGGCTCACAATGCAGTTCAGGCTTCAGTGGCAGGTCTTCTCCAAAGGGAATAGAGTAGCCAGTAGAACATAATCAGTGTGATAGTTGCCCTTTAACTGTTTTTCTGATATCTATTAATGATCAAACTTGCAGTGGTTTATATGATCAAAGTTGTTACAGAAACAGGATTTGTGCTTATTTCAGTCCAAGAAATTGCCTGATGCTTCCCACTGTGTTCTATATCCAGTGTAAAATCTCATAAATCTAAATAGAATTTGGCTAAATATATACTTCTTAACTACATTCTCCATGTTTCATATGGTCAGAATGGGCATAACATTACAACACATCAGTTCAGATGTCCTACTGCTATGTGATTTGGGTCGGATTAATAGTTCCTTAATAAGGAGATGATTTAATCTTACTGAATCAGATATGAGCGATAAGTAACCAACACACTCAGGCTGTGTGACTGGACAGGGCTAGGAAATCAAACAAGTCCATCTAGTCATGTTGGCCTTTTAAATTAAAAGTTTACGCAGACCCCAGCTGGTAGCACGGCTGTCAATCACCGTTATTGAAGACAGGTGGAGACACTTCATAAAGCAGAGTGGGGAACGGACACTGATATAACTACACTGTATTTTTCTGGACACATTGAAGAAAAACAACATATTCAGTACTGTTATTGAATGTAGCTGGCAAAGGTTTATGCCGGTTTAAACTTTGGTGATACAAGGACTATAACTGTCAGTATAACAGGATAACAATTAAGTACCAGTGAAGAGTTCAAAGCATTGAGAAGCAATGTGTAACATTTCCCACTGGCACCTAAATGGAAAAATACAACTTTTCTGTCATGGAACATTACTTTCATCAATAATATTTTAATGGAAACAATCTGCCCTGATATATACTGTATTTTTTAAATATTACACCAGGACAGAGTCTGCTTACTAGCCACCCATACCATCCTGCTCCTGGGTGCAAAATGGAAGAGAAGGAAAAGAAAAACAATCACGTTCTACTTTATAGCAATTGAAGCACACATACTGATCCACTAGCCTTGTCGCACAATACCCATAGAACTACACATACTGCTCCACAGCATTGCCCCACTGTACTTGTAGACATAGAACTGGGATGGGCAATGTTAGAATATCTAGTTTCTCCTAGAATAAAACTCCCATCAGCACTGAAGCGGGAATGGAACATGGGTAGACAACAGCAACATGATCATATGAAATTTATTGGGATTAGCAAAAAGGAAATAAATGTATGAGGTTTCTAGTGTGCGGGACTTTCCCTGGAAAAATAAGCAAATTTATTTTTTTTCTACCCTAGGCTGGTACTGTGTGGTCTAGTGAGGATGCTGATGTTTCATGTTGACTGCTGTGACAAAACACATACCTGTACAGCCAATAGGGATGAGGCTGCCACTCACAGTTTCTGCTTATGTATAAAGTGGAACAATAACTTGGGGCAGACTAGTGTAATTATGGCGGAAAAATTATAACTTGTCTACTCCCAAAGGTGAAAGCACCCTAATTTAAGGTGATTCTTAATATAATTTGACATTTCATCTGCCTAACACGCTACTCTTTAATTAGGGATATAGCTACACCTTTTTAGGCTTCTGATGTCCTGCTATTAGGGAATAACCGATAGGGAATCTTAGGAAGATTCTAGCCACACCAAACATATCCCTATTTACTGCATGAAGTCTAGATAATTAAACTTTCTACTATATATAGGCCTCTTTGCAGTGCATTGAAGACCACTCTAGCACTCAAGGGGGTAAAACCCCCACTTAATTCAGTAGGAGCTTGAGGAAATTTTATTTCTCTCTGTGATACAATTCATTGGTTTACTGCCAATATGTCGCCCACTATTGGATGACAAAGAAAACATGCATTAAACATGACGCCACAATGAAAAGGGCAATAACAGATTCTCACCCACATCAAAAGGGCATCTCTTTGAAAATTATAGCCTACACGCTGCACACGCAATTCAGTAAGTTTTTAATTAAATGATCCAATACTGCTTTTACACACAGCGCGTATAGGAATCACACATCCAACTACTGTTAGTGCTTATATCCATTTATGTTAACACTTTGAGCGTGAGAGTGGTTCCGTAGCAAGAGTACCATGCCTCTCGTGCTAGTAGTACTGTATCATTTCATTAGAAACATTGTTATACTGAATCGCATGTGCAGCATGTAGGTTATCTTTTTCAAAGTGAACTATTAAAATGTGTGACGCTTAAGCCTGCAATATCAGAATCTTGCCCTTTTGATGCTGGCGAGATTCTGATATCGCCCTTTTCATTGCAGAGACATGTTTAATGCACCGTTTTCTTTGTTGCCCAATATTTGGCGACCTTCCAAAAGGATGCCCAGTTCATTTGCTCCAGAATTGCTCCATTTCTACTTTAGTGCATCAGCCTCTCTGTGTTTTCCAATGTATTTGTAAATATCCTGAAACAGAAGGAAGTTGTTTTAAGAAGCAAGACTTTTATCTGTCTGTTAATAACTGACCTATAACATGCAATATTCCTGTAAGGACCCCTCTTAGAGTAATAATATAAACCCATTTATATTCTTCTCATGTGTTACATTTCAGCACACATCTAGCACATTTTCTGGTGGAAATTTCATTTCAGATGTCATACACTGGGGAATGGTGTTTAGTGTCTCTTACAGTACAGATGATTGCAACAAGATATATTCATCAACAGGTCTCACACATCCTAAGGACTCTCACAGTGGGAATGTAAATGAGCATTTGAAGAAGTAATTTTCAATGTCCTTACCCATTCCTGGTAATTCCCATTTGATTTTGACATCTTTAAATAGATTTGTTTAAGTAAATATATTTTATCATTTCTAATTAGGGATGCTAGAAATGTCACTAACACATTTGAAGCAATGCACTGAATATACAATACTGTGCAAAAGTCTTAGGTAGGTGTGAAAAAATGCTGTAAAGTAAGAATGCTTTCAAAAATTGGCATGTTAATAGTTTATTTTTATTAATTAACAAAATGCATAGCGATTGAAAAGAAGAAAAAGCTAAATAAGAAAATCAAATCAATATTTGGTGTGACCATCCTATGCCTTCAAAACAGCATCAAGTCATCTACGTATACTTGCACACAGTTTTTTAAGGAACTCAGCAGGTAGGTTGTTTCAAACATCTTGGAGAACTAACCACAGTTTTTGTGTGGATTTAGGCAGCCTCGGTTGCTTCTCTCTCTTCATGTAATTCCAGACAGACTCGATGAGATCAGGGCTCTGTGGGGGCCATACCATCACGTGCAGGACTCCTTGTTCTTCTTTACACTGAGAGTAGTTCTTAATGACTTTGGCTGTATGTTTGGGGTCATTGTCATGCTACAGTATAAATATGGGGCCAGTCAGATGCCTCCCTGATGGTATTGCATGATGGATAAGTAGCTGCCTGTACTTCTCAGTATTGAGGAGACCATTCATTCTAACTAAATCCCCAATTCCATTAGCAGAAATGCAGCCCCAAACTCGCAAGGAACCTCAACCATGTTTCACTGTTGCCTGCAGACACTCATTCTTATACCACTCTCCAGCCCTTCGGCGAACAAATAGCCTTCTACTACAGCCAAATATTTCACTTCGGGCCAGACTTCTTTGGATAGTAGATAGGTATACCAGAAAGATGCCATTGTTTTCTGCCAATTATGAGCTGATGGCACTGCTTGACATCTTCCTATTGTGAAGGGAAGTAAGCATGATGTGTCTTTCTTCTGCTGCACTAAGTTTCCTTGGCCAACCACTGCATCTATGGTTCTCAATGTTGCCCGATTCTTTGTGCTTCTTCAAAAGAGCTTGGACAGCACATCTAGAAACCCCTGTCTGCCTTGAAATTTCTGCGTGGGAGAGAAATTGCTGATGCAGTATAACTACCTTGTGTCTTGATGCTGTGCTCAGTCTTGCCATGGTACATTACTTTTGACATTAAACTGTCTTCAGCAACCACAGCTTGTTAACTGAGTTTGGCTGTTCCTCACCCAGTTTTATTCCTCGTACACAGGTGCTTCTGTTTCAGTTAATGATTGTTTTTCAACCCACATATTAAATTGATAATCATTAAAACCTGTTTGATATAATTGTTTAATCATACACCTGACTATATGCCTACAAAATCCATGACTATGTACAATTGTTGATTTGATTTAGATTTTTCTTCTGTTTGCTCACTATCATTTTGTTAATTCATAAAAATAAACTGTTAACATGTCTATTTTTTTAAAGCATTTTAACTTTACAGCATTTTTCACGTCTGCCTAAGACTTTTGCACAGTACTGTAACCTTAGCATCCAAGGGGTTAATTCTAGTTAGAATAGTGGAGTTTTTGACAGTTTACTATTAAACTTGCATTCATTTGTAGACAAACACTAAGGCAGGAATTCATCAAAATGCAAATGACTCAATGCTCAAGGAAATCAGAGGATTTATTTGTGCATTAGCCATTCTATCATTTAGCAAAGGCCAGATCTTAACTGCAATCATTGATTCATCAATAAGTGATGGCCAGATAGATCACCAGCTTCAAGCTGGCAGATCCCTTTGGGATCAATGGGTCTAACACACACATGCACATTTTTACACCATTTTTCCAGCTTGTCTTATGCAGGGCAGGGAAGTACGATACATGATTGATGAATACCCGAAGGTACCCATCAATGATTGCTGTGAAGTGGTGTAGAGCAGAATATTTAATACGGTGCTTTTCCCGCACTTTGATGAATTTCAGCCTAAAGGATTTTGTTGTAAGACGCAATCATATATTACATTTGGTCCCATTAATGATTTGACTCTTTTCTCTCTTAACCCCATGAGGACAAGAGGGGTGCCTAACACATTGCTTCACAATTCAAATTGTTCAGAACTTTTTAAACTCCATGTTGGCCGACACAAGGAGGCTCTTCAGCAGAGCCACAATCACATTATTTAAAATGAATTACTTCATTGGAATGGTCTACAAAGTGTGCTTGCAAACCATGCACACATTGTAGACCTTTTCAATGGTCTTTCTTTTTAAATAACGCAATTGCGGCTCTGCTGCAGAGACACCAGTTAGTCCCCGGACAGGATTCCCCTGCATTCAGCACAGCTCTGACGTCAGGGAAAGGGGAGTGAGGGGGGGACTTTGACAGTGAATATCTCTCAAACCATAGCGGTTTGAGAGATAGGTTTTTTTTTGCATCTAGTTCAACTTTTTCAGCCCTACAAAATGATAAATATTTTATCTGGGGCATTACTGTCCCTTTAAATAACTAGAACATATTTTATTTTGTTTAAATGAAGAGGAGCAATTCCCTGTATTTGTAAAATGTATCTCATTAGAGCAGTGCATTCAGTGATAAATTCAGTTATGGTTCATTTGATTTATTCCAGATATACTATGCCTTTGGCGAGGCAAACCCAGGATTTCTGGAGCAGGGTTTTCAAAAAGTAAATTAAATCAAGAATACCATTATCTAGCAGTTATATTATGTAATCTAAAAGTCGTTAAAATGAACTACTTTTTCAAAGACCACAGGTGGGCAACTTGCTGTCTTCTAGAAATTGTTGGACTACAATTTCCTTCATCCTCAGCCAGACATTGGGTTCAAGATGTTTTTTTGTTCTTTTGTATTAAACACTAAAGGTATTTTCTGTCCAAGGAAACACTGGATGGGCTGGGGTACGGTCATGTGAGGAGAGAAGTGTGACCATGGGTGGGTCAAGTGGCACCTAAAGTACCTTTTTATCGAATGTCTGAGATGAAATCTGGTCCTGCTCTTACCTTGATCTGTCTTATTCATGTTTTATATTTCTGATTTATAAAGCAAAGAAATCAAGAGAAAGCAGGGTAGCCAACTCTGATCCTGAAATGCTACCAACAGTGCAGGTTTTCCTGAGTAAAGGTGAATGACTGATCCATTGATTGTTCCACCTGTACCCAAGCAGGAATATTCCAAAGACATGCACTGTTGATAGCTTTTGAGAACCAGGGTCGGCTACCACTGAGCTCAGGTTTGACATTGCAGTTCAATGCATCAAAATTAAACCTACTGGCTCATTTCTTTCTCAGGAGCCTCTAAGCAAGGTATGAGGTAGATCTTTAGCCCCACTCATTACTATTCCACACAAGACTTCACATCCAGCTCCATCCAGCGTTGCGTGATACATTAAAAGAAAAACACAAAAACAGCATTGGGCATCTCCTAGAATCCAAGGGGTAAGTAAGCTTCCTAGTAGACAGGGTCTACTGCAAGGAACTTACATTTACCATACGCACCATTCATCATGGTGACCGTAGACTCTAAGGTAGAGGTGTGCCTTATAATTAGGAATTCTAGTCATTTACTCTGCCTAATAGGAAATCTGGCCCTGGTAGCAGTACTCAGGCTGATTTACTGTGAAGACCAACAGCACCATAAAGGACAAATACAGATTCTCAAAATTCCCATTGATTTAAATGAAGCTTTTTATATCTTGCTTCACAATGTGTTGGACATGCCTCTAAAATCCAAGGAGTTAAAGACCATATTTAAATAAACAGGGATTTTTATTTGTTGCCTGTGGTGCAGTTGGTTTGTCCCAGAATCACTCCAATTTCTTAATACATCAGCCACATTTTCTTTGGCGTTTTCATTTGGACCAATGATTTTATTGTGATATTGACAGATACATTTGGTGAATGTTATCTTACAGGAAAAAAAGCCTTCATCATTCAATGTCTCGAGATAACTCAGAGGTCAACCAACTGAGAGAGCTGGTTTCCAGATTCTCTAGTACATCACCCTTCCGCTACTTGGATGTTATCACAACTCTTGGAACAGGAGGATTTGGGCGTGTTGAGCTGGTGAGAATATTTCGGTTGCTTGCAATGAGTATCAGCAGGTGCATAAATAGAACTTGCTGGGCCCTGGGGCAAAACTGGAGACTCCTCCACCCCAATATTGTCTGCAGCAAGTTTGAGTACCATGCAAATACAGACTTTTTTATAGTTCCAAAGCAAGTTTCAATCATGCAATTCAGTCCCTGAGGATCTCAGAAGGTCTTTGTGTAATGGGGAAAATGCAGATGAAAAAGCCATTTGTTTACAGCACAAGAGAGGTGCCATAACATGATTCAGGACCCATATGCTGACATGTAGCCATTTGTAGAGGGGTGTCCAACAAATTGATTTGCATTATGCTAGATAACTCCATGGTGCTCAAGGAAATAAAAAAAGGTAAGGGGCTCACCAACTCAATTGTTATCTTCAACAATGAAAAAAAGACAATAAGAGCCAAGGGATGCATCTAAAGATATGTTTCATTAATAAATTAACAGTTCGAGCAAGGATAAAAATATAAAGCAAAAGCTAAGAAAAACAAACCTGCACCTCTTCATTCAAGTTACCCAAAAATGAATGCTTTGTAAAGTGTATATTATACTACTGTGTTAATAAAGCTTCACAAGATGAGGGTTTTGTCACATAGATTGGATAAAATGTATCTAAGCTTGTTTACCTCGTCATGGTTTCAAGCAAGTCCTAATTTACATTATATTTTTTTTCCTTGATCAAATTGCTAATTTATTAATTAAAATTATTTTAGATGTATCCCTCTGCTCTTATGGTCTATTTTTTGGATTGTTGAAGATAAAAATAGAATTGGTGAGTCCCTTCACTTTTTTCTTTGAGGATCAAGGAGATGCCCAGCATAATGCAAAAGCAATGTGTTGGACATCCAAGTAGCCCCTATACCAGAACAACAGAACATTAGGTCCCATTGCTTGAACATTTTGAATGTGACCACTATCAGGTCAGGAGTTTTGTCAACCGTTGTCAGTTACTATTTATCTTAAAGGGACAGTAATGTCCAAGAAAAAATCTTTATAGTTTTGTAGTGCTTAAAAAGTTTAACTATATGCAACAAATCCTGTATCTCAAACATCTATTGTTTGAGAGATTCACATTCAAAGTTCCCCTCATCCCTCTCCTTTTCCTGATGTCAGCTGTACATTACTGTCCCTTTAAAGATGACATATTCTTCTGATTTTATCAGGGTGTTCACCATTATCTCCCTTCTTAAGGGATAACCCATATTTTGGGCTCATCACATACTGACCCCCAGCCTTGTCTCATTAACCACACTGATAGAGTCTAAAACTGGATGTTTCACCATTATCTACTGTTTTAGACAGTTTTTGGACTGTTGTGTGTTCAGAGTGCAATACTGTTAATCTGCCATTTACTTTTAACCTTCATACAGACTATGGGATGAGCCACTGGTGCAGGAAGAATATTGCTCTAGACCGTGTTTTCTACTTTCCATTTTCATGTTACTGGCTGGCAGTGGCTGTGTTATGATATTATCACACATAATCCAAGATCCCAAGACAGCACGGCTTTACAGCAGGGAGATCTTGTCAAGCTACCAGTGGCTGTGTTATGATATCATCAGACACCATCCAAGATCCCAAGACAGCATGGCTTTACAGCAGGGAGATCTTGTCAAACTAACCTCATAGATTTTTTGGATTGGGGGACTAGAACAATAGACTGTGGTGGGGGGGGCAGAAGATATAGCTTATCTAGTGTTCAGTAATGCATTTGACACTGCCCCTCATAGAGAAATCATTAATAAATTGCAGTGTTTGCATGTAAAAATAGTTGACTCCATAAGGCAGTGGCTGACTGACAGAAGACAGAGGGTTGTAGTTAATGGAGAATATTAAGAGATAGGTCGTGTTACTAGTGGGGTGCCCCAGGAAATTGTACTGGGCCCCATTCTTTTTAATATTTTTATTAGTGATAAGCCTTCAAAGTAAGGTATGCCCTTTTACAGATTATACAAAGATATGCAACAGGGTAGACATTCCTGGGGAAATAAGCCAAATGCCAATTGATTTAGGCAAATTAAAACAGTGGACAAGAGTGTGGCAGCTGCAGTTTAATCATTATAAATGTAAAATAATGCACTTTGGTTGTAAAAATCCAAAGGCAGAATATACTATTAAGTATTAAGGGTACTATGCTGTAAGACACAACAGAGAAAAGGGAGTAATTATTTCTAATGAGTGAAAGGTAGGCAGGTAATGTAACAAAGCAGCGAGGAGTGTAAGAATGGTGCTGCGTTGTATACCTACTGTGTACAGTACTGGAGACCCCATCTCCAGAAGGACATAGATACTCTAGAGACAATTCAAAGAAGGACTACTAAAATGGTAAAAGGTTTACAGGATAAGAAATATCAGGATAGACTAAATTATATGAACATGTATAGCTTGGAGGAGAGAAGAGAGAGTGGGGATATGATACAAACATTCAAATACATTAAGTGATTAAACAAAGTGCAAGAGGGAACTGCATTTCAAAGAAGTAAAAATGTTAGGACAAGAGATTTAAATGTAATGTTAGAAAGTTTTACTTCATTGAGAGGGTGGTAAATAAGTGGATTAGACTACCAGCAGAAGTGGTAGAGATAAATGCAGTGATGGAATTTAATCATGCATGGGATAGGCATAAGGCTGTCCTGAACATAAGACAAGACCAAGGACCAAATAAGGTTTAAGATTTTTATAGTAGTAAAATGAGCAGGTTGGATGGGCAGACTGGTTTTTATCTGCGGTTAAATTCTATGTTTCTTTGTAAAATTGGAAATTCTGGTTGTACTGAGTTGTAAGATAGTGCAGAGCCAATTGCACCCTTTAGTTTCACCCCTTGTCACATAAATACAGTTCTCATTCACAAGAATATACAACATTAGTTTATTTTGGAATATTTTAATTTTCCTTGGATGCCAGCACTTTTCCCAAGTTTTGCAACAGAAAAAATATATACATACATTATATTTACACTCAGCATATATGTTACAAATAAAGTGCAAGATTAGAAATTATTAACAGTATATCCTTGGAAAAAGGGTCTACTTCAAAAATGTCACATGCGACTACATGGCGCATTAACCATGTCGCCATGATAAAAAGGAAGACATGAGAAGCTTGCACTGCAGGAAAGCACAGGATATTCAAGTTGCGGCATGAAACGTCTCCTTCAAGTCCCATCATCCTTAGCCATATGGTGGCTGCAGAGGATGATAAGCGTTGTATGCTTTATGCTATTTCTGGCATGTAAATAAGGTGTCTATTCATCTTAATTTTGTAAATTGCTGGAGACACATTGCGGGAGCGAGGTATGCTTTGTCATAAGGTGTATGCTATTTCTAAGTCATACTAATAATTATTTTCTAGCGATAACCTTATCCCAGTGTTGCTCAGCTCTGCTCCGGGCTCTCTCTCCCCTTCTCAGTGTGTTCCGTTCCGCCCTGTCATTCTGAACGCAGAGAAGGGGAGAGAGAGTCCAGAGCAGCGCTCAGCATAAACCCACAGTCAGCCAGTTACCTCAATTGCAATTCCCCTGTTCCACACACCCACACTAGGTTTACAGCGCAGAGTTTTTATATGTTTGCCTTAAAAATAGTGGTTTTCTGCAAGTGATACCTGTCACAGCAGCTGGGCTACTTAAAGGGATAGTAATACTTCATTTTATCTTTATTTTATTTTGTAGGCATTAAAAAACATGAAGAACGATATGTCTTATCTCTCAAACCTTTATGGTTTGAGAGATATTCACAAGCAAAGTTTCCCCTACGGTCCCCTTTACCTAGTGTAAGCCATCTCTTCTCAGATGTGAATCTGGTTGTAAGACCAGACAGATAACAGAAGGGGACAATCTTCTTCCTATGAGAACAATGAAAGCCCTGCCCCCCTTGACAAGTTTTTCAGGTTTTTCCCTTATCTTAATTGAAGATTGTCCCTCTCTGCAGTCTACCTGGGCACCTCCCTTCAGATCTGGCTGAACAGTGTTACATCAGTAAAAGGGGCGGGAGGGGGATACTTTGTCATTGAATTACTCTTGAACTACAACTCTGACAGAATTGAAATAACACTCTCCAAAGTCCAAATACTATGATGATTAATTAGAGACACTTTTATTATGAAACATTACTATCCCTTTAAATATTTTCCAACTGATCCACATAGGAAAAATTAACAACAAATCTGTACTGCAGATCGGTGAGGTGTCTGCAACCAGATTCCAGTCACAGATTCATTCTCTTTCCTAGCGGGACCACAAGTATCTCAATTTCATTGCAAAGTGCCAAGCAGCACATTAAAATAAGGCCTGAATGACAAAAAAGTCAAAAATAACCCTTGCGGTGCCAATGGCTGTTTTCATGAATATGGCCCTTTGACTCCAATTATCAGGGAGTATAGTTTAATTGAGCCTGCCAGACTTACCTATTGTGCTGGCATTTACAGCTCTTTGCACCACTGCTGCTTATTCATTCACCAGAGTTGAGGCCTGTAGCACTTCAGCCCACGGAGCAGCGCTAGATAAAGTAAGGTAAATCTGACTGACGAAATTAAGATACAGCTCTCATCATCGTCAGCAGCCAAGGCTAAGGATGATGGGACTTGAAGGTGATGTTTCATCTGGTATTAATTTTAGTGTATACCCATTTATTACATTTAGCTAAAGCCTTGAAAACATTTTTGTGAGCATGAAAAGTTGTTCTAGAAAAAGTACTAATTCATTAAAGACTTTCCCATTTTTATTATGCCAAACTCTTTTGGATCATATTTGCAGGGTTTGTACTAGCACTGACTCATAAACTGCAGCTCTCAGCTAATCTGTCATTGCATTCAAAAGTTATAAGCATTTAAAAATTTGTACTTCACATAAACCTTACCATAACAATTACAGCTCTACTGTGCAGCCATAATATTGATGTTAACCCTTTCAGTGCCGGAGGCTCGGGCCATTTCCTGTACCCTGCAGGCCAGACACTTTTTCAGCATTTTTGCTATCCTTCCGTTTAGGCTTGATTTCCTCTTGGGATTTTTAGTTAAATATGGAAAACTATATATTGTTTTTTTCAGAACGAATTGAGCTTTCTCATGGTACCTTACATGAACAGAATTTTATATCGTGCAAAAATCTATGATGTCATAATGACAAAAAAAAGTGAAAATTTACTAATTTTGCTAAAATCACATACTATGTATCAAAAACATTTACCTTGATTGAAAAAGTTTCAATTATTTGAAAAAGCCCTGAGTCCCCCGAGTAAAAAAATACCAAATTTGTATAGTTTTACCTACGTCCATGGCTAGCGTAGAGCCCTAATCACCAGCAGCGCAAAATGACATTTTCAACTTTATAAACTAAAATGCGCATTCTAGGGTTTTTGTGGTAAAACTACCCTAAAACAGTGGAATAACTATATAAAACTATATATTTCTGAAAAGTAGACAACCTGCCGCATCTAATGAGGGGTAACTTACCTTCTTGCCCCAAGCCTGTTGTGCACAAATGCTTCCAGAAGGTGGCACTATAGGAAAAAAATGGCATTTTCTTACATTTCTGCCCCTTCATCTGTATGGAAATCTGTGAAAACCATGGAATTTCCAACTGTATTCATTAGCTAGTGCTCTTAGGAGAAAAATGACACCTCATTGGTATGAGTTCCCCTACCTTAGTGGGCGCTACAAGTACCAAACTACACCTATTGCAACCACTAATTTTTCTAACATTTTCTCAAACATTACTTGTCTGTACAAAAATGGTTATAACAACTAGAGAAGTGAAGAAAGGTTACACAAACCATACCATTTTGGAAAGAAGACAACCTGCCGCATCTAATGAGGGGTGAATTGCCTTCTTATCCCAAGCCTGTTGTGCCCAAATGCTTCCAGAAGGTGGCACTATAGGAAAAAAAATGGCATTTTCTTACATTTCTGCCCCTTCAAATGTACTGAAATCTGTAAAAACCATGGAATTTCCAGCAGTATCCATTAGCTAGTGCTCTTAGGAAAAAAATGACACCCCATTGGCATGAGTTGACCTACCTCAGGGGGCGCTAGAAGTGCAAAACGACATCTACTACAACTTCTAATTTTTCTAACATTTTCTCAAACATTACTTGTCTATACAAAAATGGTTATAACAACTACAGAAGTGAAGAAAGGGCACACAAACCATACCATTTTGGAAAGAAGACAACCTACCGCATCTAATGAGGGGTGACTTGCCTTCTTACCCCAAGTCTGGTGTTCACAAATGCCTCCAGAAGGTGGCGCTAATGAAAAAAAAAGGCATTTTCTTACATTTCTGCCCCTTCAAATGTACTGAAATCTGTAAAAACCATGGAATTTCCAGCAGTATCCATTAGCTAGTGCTCTTAGGAGAAAAATGACACCCCATTGGCATGAGTTGACCTACCTCAGGGGGCGCTATAAGTGCAAAACGACACCTACTACAACTTCTAATTTTTCTAACATTTTCTCAAACATTACTTGTCTATACAAAAATGGTTATAACAACTACAGAAGTGAAGAAAGGGTACACAAACCATACCATTTTGGAAAGAAGACAACCTACCGCATCTAATGAGGGGTGACTTGCCTTCTTACCCCAAGTCTGGTGTTCACAAATGCCTCCAGAAGGTGGCGCTAATGAAAAAAAAAGGCATTTTCTTACATTTCTGCCCCTTCAAATGTACTGAAATCTGTAAAAACCATGGAATTTCCAGCAGTATCCATTAGCTAGTGCTCTTAGGAGAAAAATGACACCCCATTGGCATGAGTTGACCTACCTCAGGGGGCGCTATAAGTGCAAAACGACACCTACTACAACTTCTAATTTTTCTAACATTTTCTCAAACATTACTTGTCTATACAAAAATGGTTATAACAACTACAGAAGTGAAGAAAGGGTACACAAACCATACCATTTTGGAAAGAAGACAACCTACCGCATCTAATGAGGGGTGACTTGCCTTCTTACCCCAAGTCTGGTGTTCACAAATGCCTCCAGAAGGTGGCGCTAATGAAAAAAAAAGGCATTTTCTTACATTTTTGCCCCTTCAAATGTACTGAAATCTGTGAAAACCATTGATTTTTCAAATGTATTCTTTAGCTATGGCTCTTAGGAGAAAAGTGACACCTCATTCGTATGAGTTCACATACCTTAGGGGGCGCTACAAGTACAAAACTACACCAACCTCTAATTTTTCTAACATTTTCTCAAACATTACTTCTCTATACAAAAATGGTTATAAGAACTAGAGAAGTGAAGAAAGGGTACACAAACGATACCATTTTGGAAAGAAGACAACCTGCCGCATCTAGTGAGGGGTGACTTGCCTTCTTACCCCAAGCCTGGAGTGCACAAATGCCTCCAGAAGGTGGTGCTAATGAAAAAAAAGGCATTTTCTTACATTTCTGCCCCTTCAAATGTATTGAAATCTGTAAAAACCAGAATTCTCCTGATGTCCCCCCAACGATCTCTGATTATAAAATACTAAAAAATATTCCTATGTCTGCCACAGGAGGGGGGCTCTGCAATGAACCCCCTCCCCTGTGGCACACACAGGGTTAATTTTTTTTTTTTTTTCTATTTTTTATAGACCTCATTGGGGGGCTTCAGGACCCTTCCTTATGTCCCCCAATGAGGTCTTAGTAAAAAAAAAAAATGGGCTAAAAGAATTGACCCTGTGAGTGTCACAGGGTTCTCCAGCACATTGCAAAGCAATGGGCTGGGGACCACTGCGGTACTCACAGAGTTAATTTTTTTTTTAATTATTATCAGACCTTGTGGGGGGACATCAGGAATTCTCCTGATGTCCCCCCAACAATCTCTGATTATAAAATACTAAAAAATATTCCTATGTCTGCCACAGGAGGGGGGCTCTGCAATGAACCCCCTCCCCTGTGGCACACACAGGGTTAATTTTTTTTTTTTTTCTATTTTTTATAGACCTCATTGGGGGGCTTCAGGACCCTTCCTTATGTCCCCCAATGAGGTCTTCGTAAAAAAAAAATATGTGCTAAAAGAATTGACCCTGTGAGTGTCACAAGGTTCTCCAGCACATTGCAAAGCAATGTGCTGGGGACCGCTGGGGCACTCACAGAGTTAATTTTTTTTTTTTTTATTATTATTATTATTATCAGACCTTGTGGGGGGACATCAGGAATTCTCCTGATGTCCCCCCAACAATCTCTGATTATAAAATACTAAAATATATTCCTATGTCTGCCACAGGAGGGGGGCTCTGCAATGAACCCCCTCCCCTGTGGCACACACAGGGTTAATTTTTTTTTTTGGTCTATTTTTTATAGACCTCATTGGGGGGCTTCAGGACCCTTCCTGAAGCCCCCCAATGAGGTCTCTTTAGTAAAAATATGGGGTGCAAAAATTGACCCTGTGAGTGCCACAGGGATTCCCAGTGCATTGCAAAGCAATGCACCAGGGAACCCTGCAGCACTCACAGGGTTCATGTTTTTATTTATTTTTCTTTTTAATTTTTATTTTTATTTTCAGACCTCGCTGGGGCACATCAGGACCCCTCCTGATGTGCACCCAGTTATTGATCTCCCAGCCGATTGGGCTGGGAGCTCAATATGGCGACAGAAGGAGAGCAAAAGCTCTCCTTCTGTTCACTCCTACCTCCGGTAGGAGTGATCTGCATCGGGGAAAGCCTTGTAACGTCATCGGTGACTATGTCACCGATGACGTTGGGAGGCTTCCCCCGGTCCCGCCCACTCCTACCCGGAAGTTCGGGTAGGAGAGGAGGGATAGGAGAAGCTCCGCTTCTCCTTAGTAAATATTGATCTCCCAGCGCGATCGGCTGGGAGATCAATACCTGGGGGGACATGAGGAGTAATCCTCATGTCCCCCCACGAGTGCCAGGAATTTTTTTTTTTTAAATGCGGCCACTGCATGCCGGTTATACCGGTCTATGCAGTGACCGCATTTAAGCTGTACAACGTACGAGCTTGGCACAGCAGGTACAGCTGTCCTCACTCGTACGTTGTACCCACTTGGCACTCTAGGGGTTAAAGGTATAGTAATACTTGAAAATAATTTTATTTTATATGGTAGCCCTTAAAAAAATTAAAAATTATATAAGTCTTATGTCCCAAACCTTTATGGTTTGGGAGATATTAGCAAGTAAAGTTCCCTTTTCCTGGCTGTTTTAGCCAAGTCTGCCATCTAGTGGACAGATTTGGAATCCGGTCCACAGATCAGCCGGCTGCTCTTTAGCAGTGCCGAGACCACGATCTTTAAAAATAACTACTTCACTGGAACTGTCTGCAAAGTGTGCCTGGCTTGCAAGCACACTTTGTAGACCATTCCAGTGAAGAAATTATTTTTAAAGATCGTGATCTCGGCACTTCTGGAGAGCCGCGTTCAGTCAAGGGACCGGATTCCAAATCTGAAGGCTAGAGCAGTGACATCACTCCAGGGGAAACTTTACTTGCTAATATCTCCCAAACCTTATATCAGACTTATATCATTTTTAATGTTTTTAAGGGCTACAATATAAAATAAAATTATTTTCAAGTATTACTATCCCTTTAAAGTCTTTTCTGCTGGCTACCTGGCTGGTGCTCACATTTCAGGGGAGATGCAGTAAGCGGTGATAAAGAGGTGATAAGTGGAGATGGCTTCTCCAGTTTATCACTTCTCCAATCCCTTTGTTATTCTATGGAGCCGATGCACTAAGATTTCATCAGCTTTGGAGATTTTAGTGTATTGGCTCCATAGAATAACAAAGAAAATGGAGAAGTGATAAACTGGAGACGTCATCTCCACTTTATCACCTCTTTGTCACCGCTTAGTGAATCTCCCCCTTCATGTTAACTGTCAAGAGTTGGACAGCAGACCTCTACTTAATCTCCTCCTACAATCATCCAGCACTTCTAATCCCCAGTTACTGATATTATTTCCCCCCCAAATAAAATAAAATATACTCAAGTATACTCACTTAATAAGCTTTATATTATGTAGAACTCACATACAGTGTATATAAAATCAAATGTTGCTATTTTGTCTCAAATAAGATATCACTTTGTTCTGCAGTTCTATGCACTGATTTGTTAAAGTATCCAAAGTACAGAAGGCTCCGATAATTGGTCATTTTAAAGAGCCAGATACATAATAAAATTAGTAATAAACAACAGTAAAAAATTATTAATATAATGTAGTAATAATAATATAATGAAACCCTGATAAATCCATGTTATGCTTTCATACTGAAGAGTTGTATTTAATCCATCCGAGTCCCTCAGTAAGTGCCCAGTTAACCCTTTGAGTGCCAGAGAGGTATCCAATGCATTGTGTTACAATGTGTTTGGACTCAAAAGGTTAAACCTCTTGGATGCAAAAAGATATCTCCTAAATATTTCAAAGCAAAGTGCTGTTAGATCTAGTTGGCATCTAAGATTTAGGAGGGCCAGTTAATGATTCACAAGAGTGGTATAAAGGTGATACCTTTTAATGGCTAACTGAGGACATAACAAGTGCAAGCTTTCAGGATACTAAGGTCCCTTCTTCAAGCATGGAGGGACTTTAGTGTCCTGAAAGCTTGCACTTTTAATGTCCTCAGTTAGCTATTAAAAGGTATCGCCTTTATACCACTCTTGTGAGTTTTTGCTACACTGAATCCTATCTACTCCACTGGCTAACACGGTACCATCTTTTTTCTGGACTTAAAGGGATAGTGATGGATAATTTTAATGAGATTAAACCATTACTATCCCTTTAAAGCTTATTTACTAAGAACTAAAGCTATTCTGGGGAAAAACTTCACCACAGAAGTCAAATAAACTTCAAAAATTACCATTTACCATAAAATCTCAGGTATAATACACACCTATGTATAATATGCAGGTGTAAATTATACCCAAAATTTTACAAAAAATTAAAGTACCTATATATAATATGTACTGCCTTTCTGCCCCTGTACTTACAAAACAAAGATCCAAATGTTTGCCTCCCTGTGACTGCTTCCTTTTTTCTTTTGGGATCTATTCCAGCGTACAGTAGTCAAAATCATTTTACCTGATGCTGGAGGTAACAGTTCCAGAGATTAAGCCCCTGTGAACTCAGCCTGTGGATCCATTCAGTGGGCGGCATGCTTGTCTTTACCGCCCGCTTCCTCCCATTCCTGGCACTGTAGAGTCTGCCGGAGTGCATTATGCCTCCCGCTTCCTCCCGTGCCTCTCTTCCCTCCAAGATCCTCGGCACTGTAGAAGGTGGCTGAGTGCCCTGTTAGGACCTTCGCATTTGCGTAGGTCCTAACAGGGCACTCAGGCACCTTCTACAGTGCTGAGGATCTTGGAGGAAAGAGAGGCACGGGAAGAAGCGGGAGGCATAATGCATTGCGCAGGTCCTAACAGGGCACTCGGGCAGTCTCTACAGTCCTAGGGATCTTGGAGAGAGGCACGGGCGGAAGCAGGCGGCAAAGACAAGCATGCCACCCACTGAACACTGAATGTACCGTAGTGCAATGTGAAGGCCCTAACAGGGCACTCATGTAGTTTCTAAAGTGCAGAGGATCTTGGCATGGAGAGAGGCACGGGAGGAAGCGGGCTGCAAAGACAAGCATGCAGCCAGTTGAATGGATTCACAGGGGCTCAATTTCTGTCTGACATGGAGGTGGTTAAAAGGAATGATATTAGAGTATCAAATACAAGTTTTTGAGGTAGGGTACAGGGAGGCAAAGGTATGGTTTTTTTGTGTGATTTCATTTTTCCTTTTTTTTTAAACTCGTGTATAATACGCACCCCCCACTTCACATATGATGAAATGGGGTAAAAATTGCATATTATACACAAGATTTTACAGTATTTAAAGGGATAGTAATACTTCGTTTTAACTCTATTTTATTTTGTAGGCATTAAAAAAACATGAATGATATAAGTCTTATCTCTCAAACCTTTATGGTTTATGAGATATTCACAAGCAAAGTTTCCCCCTCCTGCCCCTTTTACCTGCTGTAAGCCATCTCTTCTTAGATGTGGAATGCAGTCTATAGACCAGACAGATAACAGAAGGGGACACTCTTATTCCTATGAAAACAATGAAATCCCTGCCCCCCTTGACAAGCTTTTCAGGTTTTTCCCTTATCTTAATTGAAGATTGTCCCTCTCTGCAGTCTATCTGGGCACCTCCCTTCTGCTCTAGCTGAACAGTGTGACATCAGTAAAAGGGGCGGGAGGGGGATACTTTGTCAATGAATTACTCTGGAACTAAACTCTGACAGAATTGAAATAACACTCTCCAAAGTCCAAATACTATGATGATTAATTAGAGCTGCTTCTATTATGAAACATTACTATCCCTTTAAATAGTGATTTCTGCCTCTTGGATGATAAACATGTCTCCAATTCACTGGATTAGAATTATTTGTGGCCTGTGGTGCACCTGGTATCTCTACTTCCTCTTTGTGTATCAGCCTCATTGCTTTTTCACATTCAAAAATACATAGGGCCTTATGCACAAAATAAAAGAGAGGCAATTCTGAAGCAAAATACTATTGATTTAAATTGGGCTGTAACCCCCAGAATGCTTTATAAGGCATTAGAGTTCTCTTTAGCTTTCAAAGGGTTGAAAACTATTTAAATGAATAGGAATTTGGAAATGTTTTCTATTTCTATGATGATGAATTGGTTTGCTCTTTTGTGGATATGGTCCTTAATAGTAAATCTATTTTCATGTGACATTTTGTTTTCTTGACTTTAACTCTTTGAGTGCTAGAGCGGTATCAGTTGGATATCTCTGTGGCACTCAAAGGGATATAATACAAAGAAAACTACAACTAAAAATGTATAATATAATAAATATTTATAAATCAATTTTTCATTCAGGTAAAACTCAAGGATGAAGACATGACATTTGCATTAAAGTGCATTAAGAAGAAACATATTGTAGACACCCATCAACAGGAACATGTGTATTGGGAGAAAAACATTTTACAGCAGATCAACTGCTCTTTCATCATCAGGTGAAAAACATCTAGTACAAGAACGTAAACATGTATAATAACCTACAAATGAAATACGTCTGTGTTTTTCAGGTTCAGTAGATCAATTAAATTCACTGATTCACCCATTTGTGTTCAAGCACAGTTCAGGAGCATCTTAAGGCATCTCCTGGAAGCCTCCTGTTTTGAGGCCGTCACCTTTGGTTTTCAATAGTTCAAGTTTTCATACCTCCCAAGTGTCCCTCTTTAGGAGGGACAGTCCCTCTCTGAGACCCGAATCTCTCTGTCCTTCTTTCCTACACTGGTGTCCCCCTTTTTAGGAGATCAGACTGTATGGTGTATATATGTGTGTATCACATTGCTACACAGCAATAAAACTCACATTAACGGGATAGTATTGCTTGAAAATTATTTTATTTTGTATTGTAGCCCTTAAAAAAACATTAAAAATGATAAAAGTCTTATCTCTCGAGCCTTTATGGTTTGGGAGATGTTAGCAAGTAAAGTTAATAATAACAAAAGTAAAGTTCTGTTTTCCTGGCTGTTTTAGCCAAGTCTGCCTTCTAGTGGACAGATTTGGAATCTGGTCCACAGATCAGCCGGAAGCTCTTTAGCAGTGCAGAGATCACGATCTTTAAAAATAATTTCTTCATTGAAATGGTCTACAAAGTGTGCTTGCAAGCCAGGCACACTTTGTAGAAAGTTCCAATGAAGTAGTTCTTTTTAAAGATCATGATCTTGGCACTGCTGAAGAGGGCGGCCGGTCTGCGGACCTGATTCCAAATCTGAAGGCTTGAGCAGTGATGTTACTCCAGGGGAAACTTTACTTGCTAATATCTCTCAAAGCATAAAGGTTTCGGAGATAAGACTTATATCATTTTTAATGTTTTCTTAAGGGCTACAATGCAAAATAAAATTATTTTCAAGCAATACTATCCCTTGTAGAAATATATCCTATTACATAAAAGGCCAGAATGTTTGTCCAATGCAGTCATGCACAGTAGAGACTGCTCAAATGCACAGAATGATGGGAGCATTCTGTTTGTTCGGCAGGCTTTACTGCACATGACTGCATCACGCATGACTGCTCACTGGTGGCGGCAGTACGCAGAGCAGGACCAGACTCTTTACCTCACGGTACCTTGGCTGTGTACACGTGCTTTAACACTGGTCAGTATATAAAGTAGTCTGTATAAAAACATACTTTAGTTTTGTTCTAAATAATTTATTCAGTTGCACAAAGAGGTGTCAATAGGTGAAATAATCTAAAAATTCTCAGCAATGCCCCGCCCACCAGCCACGCCCCCTAAAACACAGGTGTCCCACTTAGGCCATTTGAAATGTTGGGAGGTATGAGTTTTGCTAATAGGAACCAGTTTAATGCTGTGGCCAGTAAGTGAAGAATGAGACTGTTCTGGGCGCATCACTCATACACAGGACTGCTCTTTTCACAAACAGGACAGACAGATAAGGAAGGATAAAACTAAACTTAAGGATCCTGAATATTAAATATTTGGAGGGCTACCATACACCATCCCATCAGTGGTCTCAGGAGTTCTTTAAACTTCCCTAGAAAGGATAACGTTAGTCCCTTGATTGCTAGAAAGGTGTGCTATGTATTGCAGATAAAGGAAATGCTGGTAGAGCAATACTGCTCCTACCTAATGGTATGCAATAGATGTGTCTTCACCTATGAACATATATACATATACAACAGTACCCCTACCTACATATGCACCCCAACAACACCCATATAGGTCACACCCCTGGAGGAGGTATAATGAAAATTAAGGGACCTTCTATGCACAAAAAACGAAAATCAATTGTAGGACAAGAAAACAGCATTGCAATGCACTGGAGTTCTCTCTAGTATTCAAAGGGTTACAAATCCCAATTAAATCGGTGGGCGACATTTTTATTTATCCTTTGTGGTGCAGTTAGGTTGCTACAGAATTGTTTTCCTTTTGTTTTGTTTTTGCCTTTGTGTTTTGTGGACAGATAGTACATGACTCACAGATAAAGAGCACTTATACACACACACACATTTGCCATGCCTTAGACACAGAGCTGTCCTACTGAGTTAAACAAGGATGTTCATTGAAAAGATATTGAATTCCAATTTTTTTTAATTAAACTGCAGTTTTCTTTTCCTCTCACTTACTGTGGAGAGCCGTAGACTATGACTCATCTTTTCCCTAGAGGGCATAATAAAAACCATGATATTTGGACACAAGTTTGAACTTTTGTTTACAACTTGGTTAACCCCTTAACGGTCATAGTACGTCATGGTTAAATCTGAGTTAACGACCGATGATGTACAATGACCGTCATGGAATTCTGGGCTCCCCCCGCGGCTGCACACCATTCGGGGAGTCCAGAATCCAAATTTTAAAAAAAAATGCTCCGTGGTCCTTTAGTGACCGCTGCGTGCCTGCGCAGCCAGTCGTTAAGGGGTTAAAAATAGATGTCTTAGCTGTAATAGCACTTGATTACCCTTGTTTAACTTATTAAGAAAACTTTTTTTATTATTATTATTTTTTATTTATTTATTTTGTTTTATGTTTACTGTTGCTTTCATTCAATTTAATTGTGTACAGTACTGGAGACCCCATCTCCAGAAGGATATTGATACTCTAGAGAAAATTCAGAGAAGGGCTACTAAAATGGTGACTGGTCTACAGGAAAAGAAATATCAGGATAGACTAAATGATCTGAATATGTATAGCTTGGAAGAGAGAAGAGAGAGAGGGGATATGATAGAAACATTCAAATACATGAAGGGATTCAAGAAAGTACAGGATGGAAGTATATTTCAAAAGAGTAAAAACATTAGGACAAGAGGCCATAGTCTAAAACTAGAGGGACACAGGTTTAGATGTAATGTAAGAAAGTTTTACTTCACTGAGAGGGTAGTAGACAAGTGGAATAGCCCACCAGCAGAAGTGGTAGATGTTAATACAGTGACAGAATTTAAGCATGCATGGGATAGGCATAAGGAGGTCCTTAACATAAGAAAAGACCAAGGACCAAAAAAGGTTTGAGTTTTTTTGTTTTTTTTTCAGTAGGAAAATGGGCAGACTAGATGGGCCGAATGGTTCTTATCTACCATCAAATTCTATGTTTCTATGCTTCTATGTTTCAATCTATGTGAATCTAGTTATCAATTAAAAATGGGTAATTACTAATTACATCAAAAAATGAAGAATACAAGCAAAGCTGACTTTCAGCCAGGTCATACCAGTTTGAAAGCATTACACTTTTTTATCATATTATGTAAGAAACAAAGAATTACACACAAACATGCCACCTGAAGCGCAATACACCATTACAGCCACCAGCAAGGCAATACACCAAGGGGTTGATGCACTAAAGAGGTGATAAGGATGTAACAAATAGGGATGGGCGAACAGGGCTGGTGCAAGGATTTTTGCCACCCTAGGCAAAACCTAATTTTGCTGCCCATTTGGCTCCGCCCCCATATGCCCCACTCATTTATACCCCGCCTACTTATACCCCACCTCTTTTCATGATTGTCCTCTCTCTGCCCCCTGGGCCAGTCTGCCCCTGGTCTGGAGATGCCTGTAAGAGATGCCCCCCACCATCTCCATCTTGTCCCCACCAGCTCCACTTTACCCCACCAGCTCCAACTTGCCCCCTATCAGCTCCACTTTGGCCCACCAGCTCCACTTTGCCCCTATCAGCTCCACTTTGCCCACCAGCTCCACTATGCCCCCTCAGCTCCAACTTGCCCCTATCGGCTCCAACCTGCCCCCATCAGCTCCACTTTGCCCCCATCCGCTCCAACTTGCCCCCAGCATCTCCACTATGCCCCCCTCATCTCCAACTTCCCCCATCAGCTCCACTTTGCCCCTATCTGCTCCAACTTGCCCCCATCAGCTCCACTTTGCCCCCATCCACTCCAACTTGCCCCCAGCAGCTCCACTATGCCCCCTCAGCTCCAACTTGCACCGATCAGCTCCAACCTGCCCCCATCAGCTCCACTTTTCCCCCCATCCACTCCAACTTGCCCCCAGCAGCTCCACTATGCCCCCCATCCGCTCCAACTTGCCCCCATCAGCTCCACTTTGCCCCCATCTGCTCCAACTTGCCCCCACCAGCTCCAACTTGGCCCCACCAGCTCCACTATGCCCCATCACCTCCAACTTGCCCCTATCAGCTCCAACCTGCCCCCATCAGATCCACTTTGCACCCCATCCGCTCCACTTTGCCCCCCATCAGCTCCAACTTGCCCCCAGCAGCTCCACTATGCCCCCTCAGCTCCAACTTGCCCCCATCAGCTCCACTTTGCCCCCTATCCACTCCAACTTGCCCCATCAGCTCCACTTTGCCCCTATCCACTCCAACTTGCCCCTAGCAGCTCCACTATGCCCCCTCAGCTCCAACTTGCCCCTATCAGCTCCAACCTACCCCCTTCAGCTCCACTTTGCCCCCCATCTGCTCCAACATGCCCCTAGCAGCTCCACTATGCCCCCCATCTGCTCCAACTTGCCCCCATCAGCTCCACTTTGCCCCCCATCCACTCCAACTTGCCCCCACCAGCTCCAACTTGGCTCTTCTCCGCTGCATGCCCGCGACCCCAGTACGTGTACTCCCTAGGCCGGCGCCTACCTTGCCTATAGGTGGCGCCGGCCTTGTGGGCGAAACTTGTCGCTGTGTTCCCCAGGGAAATTTTGCAAAAATCACGTTGTTATCCACTTTTTTGTGTGAAAATCTGCTTTAAAACTAGCGCTTAAAATTTTTGCATCTTTCGCCCATTGGCCAAAATTTTTCACCATTTTTTTAATGGCTATAAAGTTTCCACCCATTGATTTACGTTGTTTTCACACTTCAACTTTAAAAATGTGACGTTTTCGCTGAAGGGAGACACAATAGAAGCAGCTACAGAGCAAGATAGACGTGCTGTGTTGTTCTGCTGTGATATTTTGCAAAAATTGAGGCAGGAAAGGCTCATACTTCTATCACTATGAGCAGGATGAAAAATAATCAATGGAGGAGCTGGAAGGATGCTTATGTGTCTGAATCTGAGTCTGAGGAGGAAGCAAGCACTACTGAATCAATGCTGTCCCGTCCCCCTAAATCACCCCAAGGGATCTTGGGGAATTTAATGGAAAGGGAGGGAGAAAAGGGAATGGGAAGGAAGGAAGAAAATGGAATGGGAAGGAAGGGAGAAAAGGGAATGGGAAGGGAGGGAGAAAAAGGTAGTACTAGTGAGAGCAGGACAGGTCAGCTGCCTGTGTCTGCTGCAAAATGTGCTGCCCCTGCTGCCAGTGCCACCATTGCTGTACCTGTAGTCACTAGTGTTGTACCTGTTGCCAGATGTGCTCCCACTAGTGTTGTACCTGCTGCCAGTGCTGAATCTGCTGCTAGTGCTGAACCTGCTGCCAGTGCTGAACCTGCTGCCACCAATAGTTTGCCTGCTGCTAGTGTTTCTTGTAGTACTCAGGGGAAAAGGAGAAAATAATGCCAAGTGTGACAGGAAGGGTACCCTCTGTCACATTGCTCCTCACCTCCTCCAAGCATCAGTGAGATGCCTGTAATAGAGCAGCAGCACGTAGGGACTAGTGGTGTTAGTGGTGGTGTTGGAAAAGCTGGAGTGGAAGAGACATTGATGGCCTTTTTATCAGAAAGTGAGAAAGAATGGGAGAGAAGGATGAGGATGGGCAGCACTACCACCACTAGCAATCAGCTTTTGGAATTTGTGGAAACTGCAACTGCTTTAATTTCTGCTGCTGCTGAGATTCAAGGGCAGCAGGATGCTGAGGAGCAAGCTAGTGTGTCATAGAGCACTGTGGACACAGTGGGAATGGGGTCAACAAGTAATGCTGGACTAGGACAGGTTCCACTTTCCAGCGCCAGCAATACTCCTTGTCCTAGCCACTCTTTTGATGTTTAGATATGGCACTTCATCTCTACCCATTGCACACTGTGTGGTGCACTAACCACACATGCCAGTGTGGTGGAGGAGAATCGATACCAGGTCATCAGGTGGCAACTGAGGAGATTCCATCCCACAGAATATGCTAGGATTCTGGCAGGGAGGGTTCATCATTACTATTAAACTGTCAGCAAGTTGTCATGTGTCCTTAGCGGGGTCTGGATAAGGGGTATCATGGTGTCATGGTGTTTGGATACAGTTGTGCCCTCAGATGTTATTTACCACACACACACACACACTGTGCACATTGCAGTTGCTGATGGAAGCCACAGTTCCTGTTCTCAAGGGAAATATATATATTCTAATAACAACATATACATGATGATTTTGAAGAAGGGTCAGGTGGAGAAGATTTAATGGTCAACTTGTTCTTTTCTCCACATATACTGGGGGCTACTTATTCTTCTGCTACTGCCTCAGGCTCATCACTGGAGCCAGTCGTGGCAAGTGGATCCTTCATCATCCATATTCCATGTTACTGCTATTGTTGATCTCATTCCCTTACAGCTGCCTAATCATCCTGCTGCTTAAACAACTCAGCAGCAGCAGTATGAACAGCAGTTGGAACTCAGGACTCAGGAGGACATTTGACAGTGGCCACTGGCCAACATGACCTGCTGGCATTAGGCCAGTAAGGCATTTTTATTTTTTTCTCAGGGCTTGTGTTTGAAAATAAATAAATAAAAAAAAAACTAGTCCTACAAAAAAATAAACAATTTTTGGGGGGTTTGTTTCTAACAAGCCTAAGTCCTACAAATCAATGTTTCCTTACGCTTGTGCCAAACAAGCTTAAGTCCTACAAATCAATGTTTCTTGAGGGCTTGATCCTCTAATTTAAGTCTAAGACCTACAAAGGCCTCTAACAACAAATCAAACAAATCATCCTGTACAAAATACTCTATCAAGTCAAGTATCAGTCCACCCCAGTGGCAGCTTATGTCAGGGGGTTCCTGTCTGTATCACTTTACACACAACTGTTATTTTATTGATTTATTTTTTATTAACTGACCCCCCCAATAGCAGACAAGAAACCCCCCAAAACAAATTCCCTGTTCAAATGATTCATTCATTCACCAACACAGGCACCCTCCTCAGACCCCTTTATACCATATCTTATGGTTTTTATTTTATTTTATTTAGGATTTCTTTTTTATTAACTGCCCCCCAATCACATTAAACAACCCCTCAAAAAATCATCTCCTGTTCAGCTTATTCTTTCCCCACACCCCACCAACACAGGCACCCTCATGCCCCTTCTATACTATGCCTATAATAATATTTATTTTATGATTTGTGTAAATTCAATGTTCCCACTGATTTCAATGGAATGAACTAGGGGAAAAAAGTGGAAAAAAAGCAAAAAATCAGCACTTTTCCCTGGAAATTTTTCAACAAGCGGAAAGTGCCATTTTTCGCCGATTTCAGTTTGAGGCGGAATTTTTCGCCTATCCCTATTAACAAAGTAGAGATGACTTGTTCAATGTGATAAACTCTCTGCTTTTATGTTACTCTATGGAGCCTATGCACTAAAGCTGGAGAAATCTTAATGCATTGGCTCCGTAGAATAACATAGGAATTTGAGAGTTTAGCACACTGGAGAAGTCATCTCCACTTTATCACCTTTTTCATCATACCTTAGTGCATCTCTTCCCTCATGAGAGTTATGTGGCCTGGTACATCTTTTTATAGAAAATCAATCTTGAATATGATACATATTTCACTCTGTAATCTCTTTGTTCTTTTTAGTTAGATTGCTACATTGTATTCCAAAACCCTGATTGGCTAAACAACACTGTACCAAATTTCTAGCACATGTCATTTTCCCAGACACAAGTGTTGTGAGAGTCTTAGTGGGAGCATTGTTTGCTTTCAGCTTGAACAGATGCTCTTACAATAGACATCCTTAATAATCATAAGATGTTACAGTAAATACACAACAAGTCTGCCTATGAATACAAAAAACAGTGCAATATTAATGACTCTGCGGTTTGCTGATCCCAGATTTTTGGCAGCTTTACTCCAGTGACAGATGTCAGGATTTTTCTGTTTGGTTTGTAGGCTCTACAGAACTTTCAGGGATGCCAAATATGTCTATATGCTTCTGGAGGTGTGCCTTGGGGGAGAGCTGTGGAGTATTCTACGAGACACGTAAGTTTTCTACTACGAATCATCATTTACCTTGAAGTTATTCTTTTCAGTTTATCTAACTTTCTTGCAAATAAGTAAGATTTATTATTTGTCTTTTTCCCTGACTTCTTCTTGCTGTTGATTCTAACTGTATTTTCCCCAAAACATGAACCAAAACCATATTGCTTGCCAGGTCTCTGCTACATAGTTACTAAGGTTGATGGACAAATAGATAGTAGATCATTTCTGGGGCAAGCAAACAGCACAATTAAAGACAAACATACATTTTCCCAGGGGTGGATTTATTGGTACTTGTATTGAAGAAGTGTCCTGTATCCAGAGTAATTTGAGAACTTATATCGGCCCCTGCCCCCATGTCTTATATGCTGCAGGGGGAACGCACAGGTTCCCACTGTTTAAATAAATACATATCCCTTCTAATCTTGTTTTTGAAGGCAGCATAATTTTTTTAGGCCCACCAGGCTTCTCTGACCTGTTTTCTCTATTATATGATTCTGTGAATTGACATCAGTCTGATGTAACTGTGTTGTGAGATATACTAAAACAATGCTGGCATTGAATCACAAACAAAAAGGACAATCCCCCAAATGTGTTTTTGCTCTGGACCCCATTGGCCATAAGTTGCTCCTTCAAATTCCTATTGGTTTAAAAGGGATCTTTAAAACTCTTAAATCGTAGAGAGGTAGTCAATGCATTGTGAAGCATTCAAGGGTCAAAATTTCCAATTAAATCAATGGGAATGTTGCTGTCTGAAATAATTTGCTTCACAATGCATTGGGGACTTCTCTAACATTCATGGGTAAAAATCCCTGCTTAAATCAGTGATAGCTTCTATTTGTACCCTATGGAGTGTTTGGTTTGCTCTTGAATTGTTGCATTTTTGTTAATACATCAACCTCATTGGACTCGATGAAATGGAATATGTTTTTGCCATGGGATCTGGAAAGGGGAGAGCAACCTTCACCATTTTCCATGAAATGCACAACCCATGGAGGGTATCCTGCACCTGTCAAGCTGTTGTTGGGCTACACTTGCCATCGTGATGGAAGTTATAGAATAATGACAGATGTCTGTCCATGGATTGTCCATCCTGCTCTAAGCTGTCATTTTTAGTAATTGTTCAATTTACTTTTTTATAATTCATATATTGAAAATCGAGATAAAACTTTCCTCCTCCCACACCTTTTCATCATGTCAGGTAGAGTTCCCTGAGATCCGAAAGCCGGTCCTGATGGATCTCAATGAGAAACAATATTGTGTCAGTATAGGGAAACCCTGCCACCCCTTCATCAACGGGGCAGGGTTTTCCTTAAAGTGGAAATTTCGGTTCTTACTAAGCCGCCATGTATTCATTAAACGCATGGTGACTAGGTTGGAAATAGATGCCTTAACGTTAAAAATAGCAGAGTGTAAAGGAATCCTTCCCGTTTGGAGGCCAGAACCCAGGCTACATCACAGACATCTCGTCTGTGCGTCTGCGCTGTCAGTCCCGGTCCCCATTGAGTAAACCGCAGTGTACCATATGGTTACCGGAAGGGACTGATGGCGTCATGTAACTGTGCAAAGGATTTCAGTTGATTATCCTGGTATAATTGTCCAGTTGTATTAATCCCAAATCTAGCCCACAAGGGACCAAACTCGCTACCAAGTAAATGGTGTATCCCCGCAGAGCCCCATAAGGGGGTATCCGGATCCATGGCTATATATCCCAGTGGCTTTTTTAATTCCACCCATTCCTCATGTAGAGTTGTGGCTAATGGATTCCGAATATTAAAAACTGAGGGACCACCATGCAAAAACTGAGGCAGCCTGTAAGCAGGCTGTAATAATAATGTATATATATGAGTAGTCTGGTAAGGAGGCTGGGGAGGAAACAAATCTAAGGCATACCGACATTGTGCTGCTAAATAGTACCTATAGAAATTGGGCTAAAGTATTGAATAGTAGGTATCAAATTCAGCACCAAAAAGGAGTCCATCGTCGCCGCCACCCGAATCCCCAAATATGTACATTCAGCCACATAACCATGTTTCCATTTAATTTTTTACAACGCATATTAAATTTGTAAAATAATTTACCTGCATATTCTTCTTGCAAATCCAGTTAAAAAAAAATTCCCTCCTCCTGCCCCTTTCCATTACTTCATGGAGAGTTCCCTCAGATCCGAAAACAGGTCACTTGACCGGACAGATAACAACGAGGGACAATATTGTGTGTGTCAGTATAAGAAAATCCTGCACCCTTTGACAAAGCGGGGCAGGGTTTTCTTATGCTGACACAATGTTGTCCCTCACTGCACTCCTTCCGGACCAGCTTTTGGGTCTGAGGGAACTCTTTATGCTGTAATTGAAAAAGGTGGGAGGGGAAATCTCTTTTAACTGGATTTGCAAGAACAATATGCAGGTAAAGGATTTTAAAAAGATACTAGCATTGTAAAAAAATTAAATGGAACAATTATATATTGATTTATTTGATATTGCTATCCCTTTAATTTGACCCCTTTGAGAACAGTGAGGCAAACAGAGCATTGTTATATTACAAAGCAACTAATTATGACAGTTACAGCTCAATAACAAGTAAATAGCATTCTCAAAAATATGTTTAGTAACGTTTTTCCACTGTGCCATAGACGCCAGGGGGGAGATTAACTAAGAAGTGATAAAGAAATTATAACGTGGAGATGACTTCTTCAGTTCATCACTTCTCCAGTTCCAGTGTTATTGTATATAGCCTATGCACTAAGATCTCCAAAGCTGAAGGAATATTATTGCATTGGCTCCACAGACTAACATAGGAATTGGAGAAATGTTAAACTGGAGACGTCATCTCCACTCCATCACTTCTTTGTCATGGTTTAGTGAATCTTCTCCCAGGCATTTTATCTGGGACAAGAACTTCTGCAGAACAAAGTTGGTATTTTTCTTTATGAAATAGAATGAAGCCAGTTTAAAGGTCTCAACATCAATCTGAGCTACAAGAAAGCTAATTTCTGCAGAAATGCCACTGAGTTGAGTTTAGTTTTCCATTTAATTTAAAGCAGAACTTTCAGATAATAGCCAGTCGCCATGCATTCATTAAATGCATGGCGACTAGCTTGAAAATATATGTCTTACCAAAAACATACTTGTGTATAAAGGAATCTGTCCCGTTTCGGGACTGATGGGCAGGTTAGTGCGGTCTGTGCACCTGCTCCGTGAGTTCCTTTCCGGTGACCATATGGTGCAAAGCAGTCTACTCTATGGAGACCGGGACTGACAGCGCAGGTGCACAGACAAGATGTCTGAGCTCTAGCCTCAGTTCCGGTCTCCAAATGGGACAGATTCCTTTAGAAACAAGTATTTTATTCTTGGTGAGACATACATTTTCAAGCTAGTCACCATGCATTTAATGACCATGCATGGCGACTTGCTATTATCTGAAAGTTCCGCTTTAATTTCTGCAAGGAACCCTATTCCGTTACTGCCCATCATTTTGAATCCATCTACTCCATATATTTTAAAGCATACTTAGTTTTGTATTCAGTCACAATTAAAACCACATTCTCCATTTGTTAGCTTTACTTTTCCTTAGCAGATCTGATTCCAGTGATGTCTCCAGTCTTCACAATATATTAGAGACCTCTCTAGCATCCAATAACCCTGGATCATTGAGTTAAAAAAACACAAATATATTGAAGTTGCAGTAAAGTTGTAATAAATATCAAAATATGTATTGTAAGACTTTTCCTACTCAGTAAAACCAGTGTATTTACTCTATTGTGAGATGCTTTATTCAAAAGTTACTACAGATTAAACTGTTGTTTTCTTTTTGAGTACCAGAGGGGTATGCAATGCATTGTGTACCCCACTGCCACTCAGTGGGTTAATAGACTGTAAGCAAAAGAGTTAACTGTGGGGAGATGCACTAAGAGTCAATACGTGGCAAGGGTGGCAATATGGTGGCAAAGTGGTATCAGTGACATATCTTTGCCATCACATCCCTTTGAATCCACCACCAATCTGACACAATCCGCCGAGATCACCACAAATTCGCCGTGCCTTCGACAGTTTACAATTTTGTTCAACAATGGATCATTTGCGTATGGAAGTGCAGGGTTATGAGCAACTGTGTATTCATGAGGGTGTGGGTCCTCGCAACATGCACTAAGCTATGATAGCAGCTTTTGCCATTGGAGTTCACAGTCCCAACATCACCAACTTTAGGTTGTCGATGTTGGGATCTCCCTATAACTCTCTACGGAGCTAGATAACAGCTTGCTGTCTCTACTGGAGAGCAGAGATAGCAGCTGTTGTCCTTTAACCCTTTCAGTGCCGTAGGGATGCATCACTTTTTTTTGTTAATCTGACTATTATTATTATTATTATTATTATTATTATTATTATTAAAAAGGTAGGATGAAAATGTGAATTAAAGGAAAAAAATGATCAGGTACTGATAAATGTGTGGTCTTATTCAACCCCTTGCTGCTAGAGAAGGAATGCACTAAAGTCTCTCTAGCATTCAAAGGGTTAAAAATTCTTATAAATCATTGGGGTCTGGAAAATGTGTATTTGTCCCCTAGAATGCAGTTAGTTTGTTCCAAAACTACTGCTGCTCTTCTAAGTGCACCAGCTTCAGTGAGATACACTGTAGTGGTATCAACACAATAAATAATTTGAACAGCCTATTCCAATTATGTTAATGCTAAGCTAATAGCTCAATGTAACTAAGTTCCAATAATATGTATAGATATAGAAGAAATACAGTTTCTCAGCTTGTATCTGTGTTAAATGCAATATAATTGGCATTCGCATATCCTACATTTAATGCAGATCATTAGTTCTGAAACTTTACAGTGGAAGAGTTCTCAGTGCAAGAGAAGGCAAAATAATGATGGATCCTGATACAACAACTGCTACCTCATTTTAACGTTTGAATCATGTAACTACTACTGACACCTTCAGCCTCTGCTGCGCACACTGACACTGATAAGCAGATGCACAGGGTGCAGAACTGCTGGAAATTAACTGGAAAATACCCACAGGCCTAAGTACAAAGGGCTTTTCCCTACTCTAGCAGAAAAGCATGTTATGTAGTTTTCTCCTGTTGCACTGACAGCAAAAGTGGAGAAGCTGCAATACCTGTATTCTTCCTCTTAAAAAGGGTAAAAAAAAATATATGTCTAATGTATTAGTTCCAGTGAACCTGAATCGGCCTTAACCCCTTGGGGACCAGCGGGGCGCAAAACAAGGGGACCTTGTAAATTGAACACAATACTTAGGATATTATTTGATATAAATTTAAATATATCAGCATCCAGCAACACACAGATGCTAACCTATGTTTTGGGCTGTATTCAAAAAGCATACCTGGGAACTTTTGCTTGTGCACTTCCCAGAGGGGGACTCCTTTGGTGCCTCTGGGGGAGACAGCTGATGTGATTTGGGTCAAAAGGGGGCAGGGCTTAATCGTGAGTGGGGGCGGGCTTCACTGACCTGGAAAAAGTGCAATGAATAGGCTGGGAAAGGAGGAGAAGGGGAGTAACACACTGGGAAGGAGCAGATGTGGGCGGAGCTTCATTAGTACTCCCCACATCAGGAGAATCAGCCTCTGTCCCGTAGACCCGGTAATGCAGAGTCAAAACCGGAGTCTCTGGGGCAAAACCGGAGTGTTCCCAGCTATGTCAGTAAGCCAAATAGGTGCAATTCTGGTGCAAACCAACTGTACCATAGGGACAAATACAAATTCCGCAAATTGATTTAAATGGGGCTTTTAACCCTTTGATTGTCACAAAGTCCTCCAATGCATTGTTTTGCATTCAAGGGGATACAATTGCCATTTAAATCCATGGGAATTTGGGGAATTTATATTTGTCCTCTATGGTGCAGTTTGTTTGCTCCAAAATTATACCTATTTAACTTATTAATGCCAACCATCCTATATAATAAAAGGCCAGAAAGTTTGTCACGATGCAGTCATGAGCAGCATAGACTGGCCGCATTCGGCCAGTCTCTACTGCGCATGATTGCATTGTGTGAGTGAGGCGGCGCA
Source organism: Rhinophrynus dorsalis (assembly GCA_037306005.1). Classification (NCBI taxonomy): domain Eukaryota; kingdom Metazoa; phylum Chordata; class Amphibia; order Anura; family Rhinophrynidae; genus Rhinophrynus; species Rhinophrynus dorsalis. The sequence goes on along the minus strand of CM074724.1, from coordinate 220,485,657 downwards.
ATTGCGTGGGGTAGAGCAGGTCCGGGTAATGTTAACCCTTTAACCCCTTATGCACTTAACGCCCGCCAAACATTTTTTTTTTCATTTTTTTAAATGACTTCCAGGACATACATGTACGTCTTCTGTCCACCTGGGACATCCGCTTGGGACATACATGTACATCCTCTGGCGGTAAGGGGTTAAGTGCAAGAGAGGTAGGCAATGCATTGCTTTGCAATGAATTGTGTACCCCTCTGGCACTCAAAGGGATAAGAGGCCGGTCCTGCTCTGCGTACTGCCGTTACCTCACTGCTCCACGGCTCGTGCACACGGGCTATTACACTAGTATATAATAATGGACTAGCATTTCCACATCTTAGTGTTGCTGGATGTTTATATTTAAACGTACAGTTCCTCCACACTGTGGTTGATTTACAAGGTCCCCTTGTTCATACAGATAGAATACTGTAATATATTCAGATCATAAGGCAGATCTATAGAATGCTGGTAGTTACACAATGCAAAATAACAGTTTGGTGAAATGTTTCAGTGCTTATGATGCACAAGAGGCAGTTAAAGGTGTTTCATTCAAAAGTTATTAATTTTCAAAGTTGAATTTTTTAGGTGCAATATCACAGTGACCTGAAATTGTACATGGCGCTGTTGCTACACCATCCTATGGAGATTTATGGTCCAGGGACCAGAGCTGTCCATAGGATCGTGTAGCAACAGCGCCACTGTACAATTTCAGGCCACTGTGATAGTGCACCTAAAAAATTCAATTTTGAAAATTAATAACTTTTGAAAGAAACACCTTTCAGCAGTGGGAGTACTCGTGTTTTACTCGGGGGGATAAACCCTACAACATATATTTTTTTACATTTTAAGTATTACTATCCCTTTAATATTGGACTGATCATTGATATTATGGGAAAAGTGTGGCAAGATGTGAGCCACAGAAAATGCAGGAGACTAGTAGAGTAAAAATTATTCCTTTATTGGCTGAGTGGCTCTAGGATGCAAGCTTTCAAGACAACTGAGGGCTCGATACTGTGCCCCATGGTAAAAATCCAAACCTATGCCTATAAATTCTTGGTAATGCCCTGCCCACCAGCCACGCCCCCAGTAACACCCCCTAAAACAAAAGTGTCCCTCTTTGGCCATTTAAAATGTTGGGAGGTATGGTAAATGAATGGAATTAGTTTTGACATAGTTATGAGGTTGTTCTAATAATCAACCCTTTAAGGACGAGAGAAAAGAAACACATTATGAAGCAATGAGTTGCACACCCCTCTGGTCCTAAATGGGTTAATCAGTCTAAGCTTTTGTAAAGAGATTGAGAAATGGGCAAAATAGATGGTCCAGTTGGTTCTAATGTGCCACAAAAATGTACTTCACTGTGTTTAGCTGACCTGTGTGCAGAAAGCACTTTCAGCAGATAAGATTGTTGCAATAACTGCATTGTACTTAGCAGCTTCCATATGTTTCTTTTTCTCTAAGAAAAGTAATAGAGCACAGCAGATAATAGGATAAATATCTAGAGAGCCAAGAGATTCCCATATATTAAAATGTAGATAAAAAATAAGCAATGGCTAATGTTTTGCCTTAAAATCAGTAGCCAAGGAAGGCCTTTTTGATTCTGGAGGGCAAAGAAACCAAACAACAGATTAACCCTTTGATTACCAGAGGGGTATGCAACTCATTGCATACCCTTCTGGCACTCAATGGGTTAACACAGGGGTGGGCAACCTGAAGAATTCCAGGATAAGATGTGGTATATATATGGGGTAACTTAGAAATGTCCTTGTTTTCCATCAAATGAGTAGCAAAACAAATAGGAAATACAGTCAAGACATTGACAAGGTTAGAAATAATGATTTTTAATTTAAATAATAATTGAACATTGCTTTCATCAAAGAATCCTCCATGTGCAGCAATTACAGCCTTGCAAACCTTTGGAATTCTAGTTGTCAATTTGTTGAGTTAATGTGAAAAGAGTTTACCTCATGCTTCCTGAAGCACCTCCCACAGTTTGGATTGGCTTGATGGGTACTTCTTACGTACCATACGGGCAAGCTGCTCCCATAACAGAAACAAGGAAATGTTCTATATGCTTTAAGAATTGTGTATTCAAGGAGAGGTGGGGGCGCTAGTCATTAGCATAAAATGTTGATGTTAATTTTCACAACCGGTATGTGTTATAATTGGAGGAGTGCACCAGGGTGATGTCAAACTACTTAACAGTACTGCATTTCAAAGTTCTCTATGGCAGTCAGATGTTTAATTTCACACTTTTAGTATTATGTGAGATTTCACATTAGACAGCTACAGAGGTTTGAAATACACTTCTATACTGAGTAAGGTGAAAAACTCTGCTATGGAGGAGTATGGAGAAGCACACCAATTATGATAAAAAACTGAAGTTGCATTTGAGATGGTGTATCTGAATAAGTGTAATTTGATGTCTGCATTGAAAGCTATGAAAAAATAGACATTTGCCAGCCTCAGAGAGGCAAAGATGTTCCTGTGAGTTCTGACAGTATGGCTAGCTAGCAGATCTTACTGCATATCGCTTATGTTTACATTAACCTAAAAACACACCCACAGGGATAACCAATGTATCATTAAAATGTTTAATGATTTAAATAACACATTGGTGAAGAATACACTCAAATATCATAATTGTGGCAATAAGTGTGTATTAGAGGAGCAATTCAGAGGATAAAATGTTGAATACAGCTTAGTGCATGTAATGTGGTAGACCATCCATATAATCACAAAGGCCATTATCGAACCATAGTGCATCTACCCCTGCTGTTGTTGGACTATAGCTCCTATCATCTTCAGCTTCCTCTTGGCATCTGATGATGATACTGGTAATTGTAGTTCAACAATAGCTGGAGACTGCAAATTACAAGGCCCTGTAAACAGGGACTCTGATTCTAAGTGATTCATAATTTGGTTTGATCTACCTATGAACCAAAAGACCCACACCTTTATGTTACCACTGATTAAAAGCACTAATCAATTAATTTTTTACTCCAAGCATAACCTCACTATTTACTTGTTTTTGGTTTTTCTTATTTACCCAAGGGGCTCTTTTGAGGAAGGGACTGCGAGATTCTGCATCGGCTGTGTTCTGGAGGCATTTGATTACTTACATAATCGAGGGATTGTTTACAGAGACCTAAAACCAGAGAATCTTCTGCTTGATTCTGAGGGATATGTAAAAATGGTTGGTTTAACATCTGTGATGTCATACCTTAAAAATGTTTTTGAAAACTCATAAATGGGGTTTTTCAATTCATCAGCCTTTTAAACAAAATTAGGCAATTCTGGGGCAAGCCATCTTCACCATAGGGCCAAATCAAAAATGTCCATAAATTTAAAAGGGGCTTTCGATGCAGTGAAGAACTTGATAGTCTTCAGTGTGAATTCTGGTAATTATTATTTTCCCCTATGGAACAGCTTCTTTGACCCCAGACTTTGACCCCAATTTTTCATAGTACATTAGCCTCAGTTAGATATTTAATTGGATAATAGCAACTGATGTGCATACAAGAATAAATCTGTGACGGGAAAGAAAGATCTGGGGGGAGATTCACTAAGCGGTGATATAGAGGTAATAAAGTGGAGATGACTTCTCCATTTTATCACTTCTCTAATTCCTATGTTATTCTATGGATCCTATGCACTAAGATTTCTTCAACTTTGTAGATCTTAGTGAATAGGCTCCATAAAATAACATAGAAATTGGAGAAATGATATAACTGGAGAAGTCCTCTCCACTTCATCACCTCTTTATCACCACTTAATGAATCTCCACCCAGGTCTTAAATTAGATCTTTCCATAAATGTTAAGGCAGCCATGCTCTGGTCACTTACTTTGGTTTATCCATGATGACCCACATTACATACAGTGCATGCAAAAATGTGTGTAAACTTTTATGGGGAGATTCACTAAGCAGTGATAAAGAGGTGATAAAAAGGTGATAAAGTGGAGATGACTTCTCCAGTGTATCACTCCAAATCCTATGTTATTTTATGGAGTCTATGCACTAAGATTTCTTCAACTTTGGTGATCTTAGTGAATAGACTCTGTCCAATAACATAGGAATTGGAGAAGTGATAAACTGGATAAGTCGTCTCCACTTTATCAACTCTTTATCACCACTTAGCGAATCTCCCTCCTAGAATTATACTGAAAATCTCTGAAAAGGGATGTTTAATTTGTCCAGTGCTGTACTTTAGATTGTAACCCTTGTATAACTAATTTTGAACTTGCATATAAGAATGGAACATGGTGGCCAAGATGATATATTCATAGAAAGAACAAGGTTAACCCATTATTCCTCCACAAGACACTCCCTCTTTGTCCTGGATGTTGTATTAATGGAGGAAGATATGTCAGTTGTGGAAGCAGGCAGAATGTATGAGCTTACTTAAAGGGTTAGTAATGCCTTATAGAAATAAAAGGTAATATTGTCGCTATTCAAAAAGTAAGTCCATCAATGCCACTCCTATCTTTCAGACCTTTATGGTTTGAAATATATAAGGTGATAAAGTTCCCCTCTCACTGACGTCAGTTGTAAAGTTGATAGCAGCAGATCTCTATTGGCAGCAGATCTCTATTGGCCGACTCGAGGTGGCTCCTCAGCAGAGCATACTTTGTAGACCATTCCAATGAAGTATTTCTTTGTAGACTGCGGTGTCTCAGCTCTGCTGAAAAGCCGCCTGCTGGTCCTGGGACCAGGATCTTCTTCTGTCAGCTAGACGCTGACATCAATGAAAGGGAAGGGAGGGGGGAACTTTAATACCTTATATCTCTCAAACCATAAAGGTTTGAGAGATCGGAGTGGCATCGATGGACATATTTTTTGAATAGCTACAATATTACCTTTTATTTCTATAAGACATTACTAATCCTTTACAATTACCATGTGTTGTGAGCAGAGTTTGAGGTCCTGTCACCATGCTAGCAAGTATCATGTCTACCTCTATGGATATGACATCCAGGACTGATTAAAGATTTAGTCTTACAACAAAAGCACAGTCAAACTTTACAAGAGCCATTAGGGTTTTCTTGCCATAGTAAAGTGAGTCAGAAATTATTATTATAACTCATTTAAAAATATTGTTTAAAGCTGAACTACCATGTCACAAAATGTTTAGCTTAACTAAGTCCCCTTCTGGCAACTAGCTGCATAGTAGCGCTAGTCGCCAGAATTATTACCTGAGTTAATAGATGTATGCTTTATTCCCCAGCTATCAGTAGCACGGAGTGCGGACATCTTGCCAGAATGACATCCGCGTGCCTGTGCTGTCAGTCCCAGCCGGGTCTAGGAGGCATTGCTTCATAGTTTTTGGGCCATGGATAGTGCTATTTCAATACTGTCAGAGTTGTAGTTCAAGAGTAATTGAATGATAAAGTATCCCCCTCCTGCCCCTTATACCTAGTGTAAGCCATCTCCCCACAGATGTGGAATCTGGTTTCTCTACCAGACAGGTTGCAGCAAGGGACAATCTTCTTACTGTGTGCATAAGAAAAACCCTGCCCCCTTAACAGTTTTTTCAGGTTTTAACTTATGCTCACTGAAGATTGTCCTGTGCTGTGATCCATCTGGACAGTCTTGCTGCTCTGAGGTGAGCTGTGAGCTGTGTTATATCAGTAAAAGGTGCTGGAGGGGGATACTTTATCAATTCTGGCAGTATTGAAATAAAGCTCTCAATGGGCCAAATACTATGAAGATTTATTGGACCTGCTTTTTTTTGTGAAACATTATTATCCCTTTAATGAGTCATTGTTATATTCATGTGTGTGTGTTTATATGTTAATGTGGCTGTTCACCACATGCACCAAGCTCTGATGGCAGGCCCTGCTGTCACAGTTCACAGTGTCAACATTGACAACCTTAGGCTGGCGATGTTGGGATCTACCTGTAGTTCTCCATGGAGCCAGAGGACAGTATGTTGTCTCTACTCTGCTCTGCTCAGCCAGAGCAGAAGGGAGGTGCCCAGGTAGATTGCAGAGAGGGACAATCTTCAGTTAAGATAAGGGAAAAACCTGAAAAACTTGTCAAGGGGGGCAGGGCTTTCATTGTTCTCATAGGAAGAAGATTGTCCCCTTCTGTTATCTGTCTGGTCTATGGACTGCATTCCACATCTGAGAAGAGATGGCTTACACTAGGTAAAAGGGGGTGGGAGGGGAAACTTTTGCTTGTGAATATCTCTCAAACCATAAAGGTTTGAGAGATAAGACTTATATCGTTCTTCATGTTTTGTTAATGCCTACAAAATAAAATAAAGATAAAACGAAGTATTACTATCCCTTTAAAGGAATAGTAACCCTTTATTGCGGCTTAAAGGGATAGTAATAATTCATTGTATCTTTATTTTATTTTGTAGGCATTAAAAAAACATGAAGAACGATATAAGTCTTATCTCTCAAACCTTTATGGTTTAAGAGATATTCACAAGCAAAGTTTCCCCCTCCCGCCCCTTTTACTTAGTGTAAGCCATCTCTTCTCAGATGTGGAATGCAGTCCATAGACCAGACAGATAACAACAGGGGACAATCTTCTTGCTATTAGAACAATGAAAGCCCTGCCCCCCTTGACAAGTTTTTCAGGTTTTTCCCTTATCTTAATTGAAGATTGTCCCTCTCTGCAGTCTACCTGGGCACCTCCCTTCTGCTCTGGCTGAGCAGTGTTACATTAGTAAAAGGGGCGGGAGGGGGATACTTTATCATTGAATTACTCCTAAACTACAACCCTACAACTCCTAAACTACAATTCTACTACAGAATTGAAATAACACTCTCCATGGCCCAAATAATATGAAGATTAATTAGAGCTGCTTTTATTATGAAACATTACTATCACTTCAACATATTCTGCAAGTATATTATCTGTACAGTTAAATTGCCTATAATTTGGAATATTTTTTTCATCTTCCCTATTTTTACAGTGTTATGTCCTTGAGAATGAGCTCCTTGAATTTGTTTGTAGAGAGCTTTGTCACAGGGAGCATGAAAGCAGATCTAGTGATATAATATAAAAAGGAAACTATATAAAAGAGAAAGCACACAGACTATTCAGTGCTGCAGATAGACTGTTACATTGTATTACATTCTGCTTTGATGGTCTGTCAAACAGAACCCTCTCTGGAAGATCCAGGTAGCTCACTGTCAGGGCCATAAAAGTGTAAAAAAATGATGAAAAGAATAACAACTATAGGCAATTTGATGGTACATATTATGTAGCTGCAGAATATATAAAGTAAAAATTAAGTGTTACTATTCCTTTTAAGAGTCAGCACACAATCTTGCCAAGAGGGACACCCGGTTACATGTATTTTTCATAAATAAGTTTATTGCTGTTTAAATTTAATTTTTATACTGAATTACACACCTTTTGTTCTCAGGTGGACTTTGGATTTGCAAAAAAGATTGGGCCAGGGAAGAAGACTTGGACATTTTGTGGAACACCAGAGTATGTGGCCCCTGAAATAATAATGAACAGAGGACATGACTTTGGGGCAGATTACTGGTCACTGGGAATACTCATCTATGAACTCCTGACAGGAAGGTGATGATGATGATGTAATTTATTACATTTTTTTAACTATCGGTATTCTGTGTTTTCTGCCCTTTACTACTCATCGTTTCTTCAGCATTAGAACAGAATAATTATAAGGTTACTAGTATTGAAGCCCCCTGTGCACGGGCCAGAGTGGCACCCAGCAGCCTCGGCTGCTGCCCCAGAGCGGAGACAGGTGGTGGGCCGTTCAGAGCACCCCGCTCCAGATCAGCCGTGCGGCCACTCTGACTCTGACCGTTCGGTCAGTCTCTACTGTGCTTGACTGCATTGTTCGTGCAGTGTCTACTGTGTATGTGCGTGTTATGCAATGAGGGAGCAACGCCTTCTAACAAATTATATATGTTGATATTTGAGAATTATTGATATAGATCTTGGACCACAAGCTGTTAGGGACTTCAACACCTGTGTGTGTGTATGAGTATGTGTATGAATGTGTGTGTGTGTGTGTATGTGTGTGTGTATGTGTGTGTGTGTGTGTGTGTGTGTGTGTGTGTGTGTGTGTGTGTATGAGTGTGTGTGTGTGTGTGTGAGTGTGTGTGTGTGAATCTGTGAGTGAGTGTGAGTGTGCGTGTGTTTGAGTGTGATTGTGTGAGTGAATGTGAGTGTGAAGGTATGTGAGTGTGTGTGAGTGTGTGTGTTAAATACTTGTACATATCGCTCCCGAGCAGAAGCTACAATTATACAGCTTCTGCATGTTCACAGAAGACAGTTCAATATAGTAATTTTCCTTAACCCCTGAAATCTATAGTGGTCTCCAGTGCAATGCTTCAAAATGTATTAGAGACCTCTCTTGCATCCAATGGCTTAAATCAAGAATACTCTGAGGTTTAGCTCAGTGATTGGAATGATTAACTGTAAACAGCATTGGATTTTTCTTCAGCTGTTGACCTCATTATCTGATTGTAATTGAAGGATCTGCTTAGTATAAAAGCAAAACTTCAATATAGGATTATCCTGAGTCCTTTTAATTATATTTCCTATAAGGGCTTTGGGTCTAGCTCATCAATCATAATTATACCCAACACTATAAAATATGCAATGTAATCTACAATGCCCTGTCTTTAGTACTTGTGTGCAACTATGTCACATATATTGTAGCAGCTGCTCAAATATTATATATTTAGATGTTAAAGACTTCTCTGTTGATTTGTTTTACAAGTCATTGGAGACATCTCTAGCATCCAGAAGGTTAATCACGATACAAAAGACTGAGACATGCCCAAAATTCTTAAGGGAATGTAATAAATATAACCAGGATTAGTTTATGTAAATTTGAATTGCAAATCCATTGCAGTTACTTAAGCACAGGAATGGGCTAAATGCATCCCAGCAGATGATGTTGGACAACCCATATCATCCTCATCTGGCTAACAGATGGCTGAGGATGATTGGAATTGTAGTCCAACAATAGCTGTAAAGATGCAGTTTCCCCTTGAAATAATGCATGCACAGTAGCTGCAAAAATGTCTTATTATTGACATGTTTGTACTGTAGCCTGCAGTGTAATGAATACATTAACAGCTTAGTATGGGTTCAAGTGCAAGGTCAGAAAACCTAAAGATAGCTTTTGTGAGCCTTTTGGGTCCCATCATTTTGAAACAAGCTTCTGGTCTTGGATTGTGAAGACAGAACATTGTTTCACATAAAATAAATGGCAGTGTTGTGAAAGACAAACACTCTTCAGTTAAGAAAGGTTTTGGTGATGTACTTTGATGAAATGTGCAAATTGGAGCATATCAACTGTAACATAGGGGCCAAATTACCCTCCACCCCCCTCAATTACCATTTATTTGAAAAGGGCTTTTAACTACTTGAATGCTAGAGAAATCTCAGATCATTGCTTCAAAATGCTTTGAAGATCTCCTTAACATTCAGAGGGTTAAAAGTGCCATTTAACCCTTTGATTGTTGGGGGGGGGGGGTCACAATGCATTGCAAAGCAATGCACTGCATACTTCTTTGGCATTCATGGGGTTAAATCAATAGGAATTTCTATTTGTCCCATACTGCAATACTTCTTAAATTCAACCCTGTCCTCAGGGCAGAGTTGGATCATCCATTATACACACTTCCCAACATTTGAAATTGTCAGAGGGACACTTTTTTCTCCAACTGCCCCCCCCCCCCATTTCAAAGAAGCATTCTTTATGCTAAACAATGCGTACCACTGGCACTCAAAGCCTTGACTCGTCATAAGAAGGGTATCATCAATTGTACATGTTGATGAAGTTACTCCTATGATGCTAATGCACATCTCCAATATGCACAAGTGGTAATCTTTCCTGAAGAGTTAAGCCTTTTTTTTACGAGAGGGGGGGAGTCAGGGCATTCATATTCATGTTCTTTTTGCAACTTACTGGGCATACCCATGCTGGTATGCAGTGTGTTGGATTCCTCTCTGGCACTCAAAGGGTTAACCCTTGAGTCCCTGCAGTGCCAGAGGGATATACGATGCATTGCACACCCCTGGCACTCTCTTAGTCTCTGGGTTATGAGGCGAGCGCTGGAGGCTGCAAGCACTATGCACTGCATGCATATCAACCCTGCCCAGTAGCTTCTTTGACTGCTGCGCTGCTGGGAGTTGAACTGGCCCCATATGCTGAGCGACGAGTGAGGTTGATCGTGCACTGAAGATACCAACAGATGGTCTAAGCTTAGCTATCCTCATCCTGATGGCTGTCGGTGTCATTTGAGGCCAGCAAGGAAGGCAGCACAGAGTGAGCTGTAGCATGAGCACAGCAGGGCAGTGCTCAACATTGAGTCCCGTGGCATTTCAAGCACCGCCGCTGTGGCCAGCATGATCAAGAAAGCCTCTCACAGCAACCATGAATGTCGCCAGTGACCAGTCACACTCCACGGTGATTCAAGCACTGCTGTGGCACCACTATGGCCAGGTGTAAATCAAGACAGCCTATCCCCCCCGCACACAATGAAATTAACTGAGACTTGTGCTATTTGCAATGAATATTATCACAGAGTCAGATTAATTTGTACCTAGAGATAACAGAGGAGCATTTCAAACGCGGCGCCGAAGTGTTCTTGCTTCAGACTCATCAGGGTTCAGCCTCACACTCACTTCAGGGTGGCAGGCGGAGTATGCCGCTGTTGCGTGTGTGCACGTACTATACAAGTGTGGCACGCATGCACAATCAGTGAAGAGGCATGATGACACCACTCAGCGTGGTGTCGTGCATCTTAGGCTGCTCTGGAGCTCAGCGGTAGTCATGGGCAAAACATAACAGGGAACAGGCCAGGAAATTGAGACAAACCGCTATGTGGGCAGGACAGCGGGTTTGAGCCCTAAAATCGGGACTGTTCTGTGTAAATCTGGACAGTTGGCTGGTATGATTATAGCAATCTAGCTACTACCTAGGGCCCATGGCAATATGAGGGGCCCTGGCTGCAAGTGACAGGTCACAGACAGAAGACCTGCTGTTGCTATCATTAATATCTAGTATCAGATGCTCTTATCATTGAAACAGAGCAGCATCATGCAGTTGCTGCCAATTCCATTAGCGCAACTTTGACAGTACTATCTAGCAGCACTCTGTGTCTGAAGCACCGGATCAAAGGATGTGGGGCCCCAATTGGTACATTTCCTAGGACCCCATGGAGCTGTAATCCGTCTCTGCCTCAAGGATCACTAGCCAGTGCTATAGGATTGCCCGGCTTGGGCACAGTTAAGTAAAATTACTGAACCTTTTAGGGCAGTGGTTCTCAACCTGTGGGTCGCGACCCCGTCGGGGGTCGAATGACGATTTGCCAGGTGTCGCCTAAAACCAGGGCTCCACTAGCAGGGGTTTCATTTAGATGCCCCCAGCCGCTTGGGTAGCTTGCGCAAGTTGCAAATTGGTTTGTTACGGAAGGACAGGGGCCCGGGGAACTGCCGCATTGAATAAGCTGAGCAACTCCAACACACAGCATCGCAGTGGTCCCAGAATGCAACACAAAGCATCGTCGTGCCACACGTCACGATAATCATCCCAAGGACAGGCGACAGAGACAGGTAATGTTTTTTTTCTGGCACTCAAAAACCGATAGGGGCAATATGGAGGTGATGGGGAGCAATGTGAGGGCAATATGAGATGATGGGAGCAATGTGGAGATGATGGGGGGCAAGTTGGAGCTGATGGTGACAAGCTGGAGCTGATGAGGGTCAATATGGAGATGATGGGGGAATGTGGAGATGATGGGGGCAATGTGGACCCAATGGGGGGCAATATGGATATGATGGGGCAAGTTGGACCTGATGGGGGCAATATGGAGATGATGGGGGCAAGTTGTAACTGTTGGGGGTAATATGGCGATAATGGGGGCAATGTGGAGATGATGGGGGCAAGTTGGAGCTGATGGTGGCAAGTTGGAGCTGATGGTGGCAATATGGAGCTGATGGGGCAATATGGAACTGATGGGGGCAAGTTGGAGCTGATCAGGGCAAGTTGGAGCTGATAGGGGCAATGTGAGAGCAATATGGAGATGATGGGGGGCAATGTGGAGCTGATGGGGGAAAGTTGGAGCTGATGGGGGCAATATGGAGCTGATGGGGCAATGTGAGGGCAATATGGAGATGAGGGGGCAAGTTGGAGCTGATGGGGCAATATGGAGATGATTGGGGCAATATGGAGCTGATAGGGGCAAGCTGGAGCTGATCAGGGCAAGTTGGTACTGATGGGGGGCAATGTAAGTGCAATGTGGAGCTGATGGGGGCAATATGGAGCTGATGGGGGCAAGTTGGAACTGATGGGGGCAATGTGAGAGCAATATGGAGATGATGGGGCAATGTGGAGCTGATCGGGGCAAGTTGGAGCTGATGGGAGCAATATGAGGGCAATATGGAGATGAGGAAGCAAGTTGGAGCTGATGGGGGCAATATGGAGCTGATGGGGGAAAGTTGGAGCTGATCAGGGCAAGTTGGAGCTGATGGGGGCAATGTGAGGGCAATATGGAGATGATGGGGGCAATGTGGAGCTGATGGGGGCAAGTTGGAACTGATGGGGGCAATATGGAGCTGATGAGGGCAATGTGAGGGCAAAATGGAGATGAGGGGGCAAGTTGGAGCTGATGGGGCAATATGGAGCTGATGGGGGTAAATGTGAGTGCAATGTGGAGATGATGGGGGGCAATGTGTGTGCATGCATGCAACAGTAATAGATACAAAGACACATGCAACAGACATACACGCATATAGACACAGAAACTCCCACACACATGCACTGACATACATAAGATATGAGACAGACACACTGATACATGCAATGATACACACACACATGTATAGAGAGAGACAATCTTGACTTGAGCCATATATACTTATTTTGGGTGGGGGGAAAATCTTGGGTGAGTTCCCACACTTCTTTTCCCAGGACTTGACCCCTGCCTAAAACCATCAGAAAATTGTTTTTTGTAACATAACAGTAGTAAAATTACAGCGAGGAAGAAGCAACAAAAATAATTTTACTGTTAGGGGTCCCCACAACTTGGGAAATTTTATCAAAGGGTCTCGGCACTAGAAAGGTTGAGAATGACTGTTTTAGGGAATTCCTAAAGATGTGGTCTGTTAGTGGTCCCTGAGAACATGTTTGAGGACCACTTTCCTACTGCACACTGGGTTTGAACTAGAATTGTTCTATTCCATTTTAGTACCTTAATCTTATGGGCCCATACTTATAAAAGCAAACTGGAGCTATACTGGATTAAATCAACTGTACCACAGGGGACAAATACAAATTCCTGCTTAGTTAAATTGGGCTTTTAACCCCCTTTTAATGCTAGAGAGGTCTCCAAGACGTTAAAAAGCTTTATTCAAATGCATGGAAATTTAGGAATTTTTATTTTGTCCTCATGGCATAGTTGGTTTACTCCATAATAACTCCAGTTTGCTTTTACAAATATAGACCACAGTCCTTTAATATTCAGTTTTGATGCTGTTATGTCCTGTCTTGTCTTGTCTATTTTGTATGTTCACCTATGTGCCTCTGCTTCAATGCATATGAATGTGCTTTATGAGGCTATGCTGACCACCACTTTTTTCTAATGAATACCTTATGACTCTGTAACTTTCTGAGGCTGGACAATGTTTCAATCCTGATGCCACATGCAGATTTATGCACCTGTTTAAATGATGTGTTATTTTAAAAAAATGTTACAACGTAATAAAAACTACTTTGAAAAATATGCAGTCTTGATAAGAGATTATCACTGTGTTTCCCTAGCCCTCCATTCTCCGGAACAGACCCCATCAAAATTTATAACATGGTGTTGAAAGGAATTGAAAAGGTAGATTTCCCACACCGCATCGGAAGGCGGTCTGAAGACTTGATCAGAAGGCTGTGCAGGTAATAATGATGAAATTGTACTTTCTGAAGCTAGGGGCATTGAACACTCAAGAGAAATGTTAGACGTGCTCCTTCATGGAAAGGTTAATTGTTGCTTGAAAGAGTCTCCCGAAGGAAGTGATAAAGACAAATCCAGCAAAGGGATAGAAAAATGTTGAACACAGTCTACTAATAAGATATTATCACACAAAAATAAATGGTTGACTCCAAGAATTTCAGGTTTTCAATAAAATATTAATATAGTACAGTACATTAGGTTGAAAAAAAGATAAAATTCCATCAAGTTCAAGCTTTGATTTACAATACAGACAAATGTTAATTATATACATTTTCCTGAAACCAAAAGGAGTATTAGTTTATTTACCGGTACTTCCTGTTTCACCTACTAATACACAGAATAACCCTGTATCTTCCCTCTTGAAAGAAATGCATTTCATTTTCTCTTAAATGTATCCATTGTATCTGCCATTACCACGTCAGTGTGCAAAGAATTCCACAGTTTAACAGACCTTACTGTAAATTAACCCCTTTCTCAGCTAAGTTGAAACCCCCTTTCATCTAATCTTTTGGAGTGGTCTATAGTTATTTGATCAGACCTTGGAATGAAAAGCTTACTAGAAAGATCCTTCAATTTAAAACATAGATGACATCTAATGTCGTGATTTTTCCCTTAAAGGAGAACTATCACATCCTGATAATATCCCCACCCCACGGTTACCTTATTATGACAAGAAAATCCTAATACACTTTTGCCATTGTGCCTTTGTTCAAGAAAGGTTGATATGCCAGTTGCTAGCAGGACCAGAGCACCTCAGATTTTGTTTAACCCTTTAAAGACCAGATGGGTGTGCAGTGTATTGCTCCACAATATGTTACTCATGCGTCTAGTCCTTAAAGAGTTAGGTAGGCTCATACACCCAGCCCACTTCAATTTAAGAAAAAATGTCAGCAAGCATCACGTCTGCTTTCCTGGACATGACGTCTGGGACTGACTGAAGATGTTAACTTTTGAACAAAAGCATAAAGGAAAAATTCATATGGGTCATTATCATTTTCTGGCTATGATAGGTTAAGCAGAGGATTACTATTGGGAGATTTTAATTCTTTTAATTTATACAAACCAGAGCCATACCATATGAATACATGACTCTTAATGGGGTCAGGGATGCACTAATATGATTAATCTCTAAAATAAGCTCTGAGACTGATATTTAGTGTTATACCTCTCCATTATAGGGTGACCACATGTCACTGATTGCCCAGAACAATCCCAGATTTTAAATGTGTGTCCTGGGTCCTGAGCAGCCCCCTTTTGGTACAATACAGAGTCCCTGAATGAAGTCTCCAGACCACAGAATACTCATCTACAATACTCAAAGTGTCGCCATTGCTGAGCTATAAGAAAATGGCCTCAACTTAGCATTCCAAATATTAGATGGATAACTGAGCCAACTTCCTGACAACAAACTGGAGCAGCAACACCATTTTCATGCAGTGAAAGGCAGTGCTAAGGCTGGGGGCTTGATGTACATTTTCTTGTATTCCAGCATAGGCCCCACTTTCTGTCACATCAGTCAATAAGTATTTATCCCTTTAGCTTTCTGAACTCTGTGTGCTCTGGTAAAAGCACAGGTTAAGCAGTGGCATCATTGAGGAGAAGTATTCTGTCACTCTCAACTCGGTAGTGTCTCACTGTCCTCTGTCCATAGCTTGTACCCAGGGGGAGGCACCGAGGAACTGTTCTGGGCCTTTCATTCCTCTGCTTCTTGTTTAATTTTATGCACGAACATGATCCAGAAGAAACTGGCATTAAATATTTTTCTGTTCATGATATAGAGGATACATACACAAAATGTGAGATACTTCCGAGGATGAACAAACAGCACAATGACTTGTTCTATGGCTATTCACCGCTCGGAAGCATCACATTTAGAGGAGATATTTCCATGTACATATTAAACTAACCCTGCCCAAAGGGGCGGTCCAGTTCCAAAATGGCAGGCAAGTCTTCCGTGCATGGGAACACCAGCTAACCCCAGACATATGTTTAGGTCTTGTTGGGCCTCGTCAGTGAGATGCAGCTGAGTTCCCTATGCTCTGAGAACAAGGGGTCCATGTTTGGATTACCCTTCAAACTTAGGGAGACCCCCTAATAGTATTCAAAATACATATACAAAGTATGAGAGGCTTCTGAGGACGAAGAAATAGCACAATGGCCTGTTTTACAGCTAGTCTCCACTCAGAAGCATCACATTTTAGCTCTTTAGTGCCAATACAGAGGAGAAAGTTCCAGTTATACAGACTAATCCCACCCAAAAAGGTGGTCCAGTTGCAAAATGACTGGCAAGTACCCCCTGCATTAGAACAGCAGATAACCCCAGACGTACGTTTCGGCCTTGTTGGGCTTCGTCAGTGAGGTGCAGCTGGGTTCTCTAGGCACTGAGAGCAAGGGGTCCACATCTGGATAACCCTTCACTCTTAGGGAGACCCCTTAAGAGTATTCAAAATATGCATAGAAAATGTGAGAGGCTTCTGAGGATGAACGAACAGCACTATGGCCTGTTTGTCAGCTAGTCACCTCTCAGAAGCATCATGTTTTAGCTATCTAGTCAGGCACGTGCACACATAGACACCAAGGGGGGCTTGAGCACCTGCCCTTTTTGTCCAAAGTGCTCTAGTGCCCTTTTAACAAAAAATATAAAATAATAATAATTATGAGAAGTGCCCTTTTTTTTCATTTGAGCCCCTGCCCCCCCCCCCCAAATCTCTGTGCACGTCCCTGTATCTAGTGCCATTAGAGAGGAGAAATTTCCACAAACATATTAGGCTAATCCCGCCCCAAAAGGGCAGTCCTGTTCCAAAATGACTGGCAAGTCCCCTCTGCACGGGAACACCAGCCAACCCCAGACGTATGTTTCGGCCTTGTTGGGCCTCGCCAGAGAGGTGCAGCTGGATTCCCTCGGCACTGAGAGCAAGGGGACATGTACTGGTATTACATACTAGCTCCACTTGGCTATACTTTCTCATCTGTACATATGCCCCGCTGCCCTCTATGGTTTGCTCCAGTGTTGCCACAATTCTTCTTTGTACAACATTCTCTCTATATTAAAGGACAACTAACACTTAATAATAACTCCCACTTACATTTCAATGGCCAAAAAATCCTAATGGGCACTATGAATGTTGCCCTTGCTCTTGGTTCAAAGATAATCTTGGTTCAAAGACTGACAATGTCCTAGATGTTATTTCCACGGAGGAGTACCTAACAGTTGCAGGCAGGTTTTTTTTTTTTTTCAAAAGCACAAATTAGCATAAAATGACCATGTGCTGGGGCAGAGTTGGGGCCCTGTGGTCCAGTCATAAACTTTAATTTCCACCTCCATAGACATGGCATGCAAAACTGATTGGAGATGATATTTCATCAGAAAAGCACCCAAGAAAAATGCATAGGATCCATACAGATTCACTGGCCATTGTAATTATGTATGTGGGGGTTACTATTAGGATGTGTGTTTTCCTTTAATAACAACTCTTCAAAACTACTGAGTAATAACTAGCCCAGCACAATGCTCTGGAAAGCTTTCTATCATCTGAAAGGTTAAATGCAAACGTTCACTCTAATCTAAGTCTGTTCATATTAAAATTCACTTCCTGCACCTACAATATATTATAATTTATTTAGATTAATTACCCAATTGTACAGAGAAAAGAAGCAACATCTCCGCTTTTCTTCACATGATTAACTGCTCACCCTTCTCTGCCACTTCATATGCAAACTTGTCCCATCAGATTCATTCCCAGCAGCTTGTAATAATACATAACTGGATGGCACCTAAGATGGCACAAATTAACAGAGAAATGCAGGCAGTTATTTATGAAGAGAAACACCAACAAGGGTTGTTTGTTCAAAAGAATATGGGAGGAGTTCTAGGGAAAACCAATTGCACTATAGGCATACCTGGTAACTTTTTATTGTTGTCTCCCCGGAGGGGAGTCCTCTGCTGCTATAGGTGGTGTGAAGAATGACGCGTATTGTGTCAAAAAGGGGCGGGTCTTAATGCAAGTGCCGGGGGAGGGCTTAAAAGAAGGCTGGGGGGAAGGAGCTACACCAGAGGAAAAAGTGGAGGTGAGTAGAGTTTCAATAGAAACTCCTCACATCTGGAGGACTCAGCCTCTACCCCGGAGACCCGGTAAAGCAATGCCAAAACCGGAGTCTCCGGGGCAAATCCGGAGAGTTCCCAAGTATGACTATGGGGAGAACTAAGTTTTCCAAAAAATTTGCTTTGCAATCCACTGGATACCTCTCTAGTATTCAGGGGGTTAAAATCCCTGTTTAATATAAGGGGAAATTTAGTTTGCCCCTATAGTACAAATGGTTTGACCCAGAACTCCTCTTTTGAACATATGTCCCATATGCAACAGTGAATTACTATTTAACCACTTAAAGGGGATCTAACACCCCTATACAACTTTGTGTAAATTGTTTCGTTATATATCGAATAAAGTGAAAAGCGTATTAATTTGTAAAAAAAAAAGTTTGCAGAAATTAAAACAATAAATACAGCCCTGCACCTACTTCTGGGCAGACTGCGGTTACCTGATCTGTGCCGCAGTCTGCCATTCTGCCTCCACTCCCCTCCTTCTATCCAGCCTCCTCCAATGACAGAGGCTTTCTGTCTGTAAGCTGGAGCACTCTCATTGGCAGAGATTGATTTCCGGCCAATGAGAGCACTCCAGCTTACAGACAGAAAGCCTTTGTCATCGGAGGAGGCTGGATAGAGAGAGGCAGAGTGGCAGACTGCGGTACAGATCAGCTATCCGCAGTCTGCCCAGAAGTAGGTGCAGGGCTGTACTTATTTTTTAATTTCGGCAAACATTTTTTTTTTTACAAATGAATACACTTTTCATTATATTCGATTTACACAAAGTTGTATAGGGGTGATAGATCCCCTTAAGAACCATGGATTTTTTTTTTTTTTTTTTTGCCTAACCAATTCAGAGCTCCACGAACGGTGTGCATCCGTACAGGAAGCCCTGAAATCCATGACATGCCAGGAACGTCATGGGTCCTTACTGCACGTTGGACTCATGACGGTCCTGGCACATCATGGGTCCTTAAAGGGTTAAAACATTATAAGTACAAATGTGAATTTATGATCTGCATTTACATCCACATTTCCATTGAAGGTTGATTAAGTTTTTGGTCATCCCAATAACATTGAGGATGTACTAAGAAGGACTGAGGCTATTCTGGTGTAAACCAACTGCACCACAAAGGACTAGTAACCATTCCATAAATTCTCATTGATTTAATTAAGACTGATATCTTTGAGTGCTGGAGAAGTCTGTGGGTTGGAGACTTCTCCAGTATTCACAGAAATGTTTCTCTCTCCCCTAAGGTGCAGATGGTTCCTTCTAGATTGACTCCAGTGGGTAGATGCACTAATGCATGATAAAGTGGAGATGTCTTCTCCAGTGATATCGTTTCTCCAGTTCCTATGCTAGTCTACAGAACCAATGCACTAATATTTCTCCAACTTTGGATATCTTAGTTCAAAGGCTCCATAGAATAAAATAGGAACTGGAGAAGTGATATCACTGGAGATGTCATTTGTGCTTTATCAACTCTTTATCACACCTTAATCCATAACCCCTAGTTCTTCTTAGTACAGTACTGGTAGTCACTAAAGCTTCATACAATGTCTTACATATCGCCAAGTAAACGTGCATGATTTTTTATGACAAATTCAAGCACAGAAAACAAACAGCGATGGAGGATTTGTTCATTGTTCCTGTATATTTTTGAAATATCAACTTTATGAAATGATTTAGAAACACTTTGGGCAATCTAAAAGTAATGTAAGGCACTTACTTCAATCTTTTGTTATCTGAATTCTCCAGCAGAGGCTCTGGCCCACAGGGGATCTGCAAGCATCCTCTATATGACTAACACGGGCTTTGAAGGAGATTAACAAAGCTCTCTGTTTGGGAAATAATTTAATAAGCCCAAACTATTTCAGCCATATAAGGTTTTTTTCCCTCAAGAAACAGAGTTATTGTTTTTTTACCAAAGTTCTTAACTGATTGATCCATACGCACAAAGGAAAGGGAAACAATTATGTATTGTACATATAGTTTCCCAGAATTGTTCCACTCTCTTAGTGCATATTGCCCTTTGACAGGTGGGGGGGTTCTCCTGTATTTTATTCTGCAACTTCCACTCAATGGGGCTGATAGACTAAGAAAATGGTGAACGAATAAACATTTTCATCCAATACAATGGGGCTTTGAAACCCTTGAATACTAGTGTTTGCAATACATCAGACAGAGACCTCTTTAGAATGCAAGAGATTGCAAACAAACAGAAGCAAACAGAGTGCAGGGTCCTGCTTATCTAAGCCAAGCAATGACGATCATATCACTCTGGTCCCTAAATTGCTAAAATTTCCATGTGCAGTGAGCAGAATTAGCAAAGTTAGTGTACTGTGGTCGTGCTAACAACTTTCATGTCTGCCTCTGTGGACATGACATTCAGAACTGACTGAAGATGTTACCACTTGAACAAAGATCCTAGGGCAAAATGCATAGGGTCCAATAGCATTTTCTGACATAGCAAGGTATGTGGAGGCCATTACTGGAAGTTGTTACTTCTTGTTTAACCCCTTAAGGACCAGTGGTCCCGGGGTATGTGGTTCTTTAAGGACCAGATAGGAAACTTTGACGTGCCATCCCACGTAGGGCGGCACGCCGAACGGGGGACTGAAAGAGATCGCTCCAGTCTTGGAGCGATCAACTTCAGACCCCGGTATTACTCACCACGCTCCTACAGGTGCACAGTGAGTAAAAGTACATGACTTACCTTAAGTGCCGGACCAGCGTGACGGTCCTACCACGTCAATGGTCCTTAAGGGGTTAAAGGGATAGTAATGTTTCATAATAAAAGCAGCTCTAATTAATCATCATAGTATTTGGGCCTTGGAGAGTGTTATTTCAATTCTGTCAGAGTTGTAATTCAAGAGTAATTGAATGATAAAGTATCCCCCTCCTGCCCCTTTTACTGATATAACAATGCTTACCTCAGAGCAGCAGGGAGTGTCCAGGCAGATTGCGGAGAGGGGCAATCTTCAATTAAGATAAGGGAAAAAGCTGAAAAACCTGTGAAGGGGGTCAGAGTTTTCATTGCTCTCACAGTAAGAAGATTGTTCCTTGCTGTGAGCTGTCTGGTCTATAGACTGGATTCCACATCTGAGGAGTGGGGGTTTACACTAGGTAAAAGGGGCGGGAGGGGGAATCTTTATCATTCAATTACTCTTTAACTACAACTCTCACAGTAATAAAATAACACTCTCTATGGCTCAATTGCTATGAAGATTAATTTGAGCTGCTGTTTTTGTGAAACATTACTATCACTTTAAGACAGTGATTTCCAGAAGGAGTGTCATACTCATGGTATTTTATTTGTTGTAGTACCAAGCTTAGGCTGTATTCTGTTAGCTGTTCTGGAGCAAACCAGATGTACCACAGGGTACAACCCCCCATTTGATTTAATGTTTGTTTTAACCCTTTGAGTGCCATTGCTCTGCAATGTGTTGCGTACCTCTCTGGCACTTAAAGAGTTAACTCCTGTATGGTAGAAACATCTCTAACACATGTATTAACCTATTGAGTGCCAGCAAGTTGAGCAGTGCATTGTTTCACAATGTCTTTGATACATCTCTAGCACACAAGGGTTAATAAACTCTATTTAAATAGAAATAGGACTTTTCCTTTGTGTTCTATGATGCAGTTGGTTTGGTCCATATTTTCACTACTTTTCCAAATATGCAAGTAGATCAGTTAGGCTGAAAATAAGCAGCTCATATGGGCTGGCAAATCTGTACCACAAGAACAAACCTGCTGAAGCAGAGCTATCAGATGGCAAGTTGCCTTTAAAGGGATAGTAATGTTTCACAAAAAAAAGCAGCTCCAATTAATCATTAATTAATAGTATTTGGGCCATAGAGAATGCTATTTCAATACTGTCAGAGTTGTAGTTCAAGAGTAATTGAATGATAAAGTATCCCCCTCCCGCCCCTTTTACCTAGTGTAGGCTGCCTCCCCTCAGATGTGGAATATGGTCTTTTGGCTGAACAGCTCACAGCAAGGGACAATCTTCTGACTGTGAGCATAAGGAAAACCCTGCCCCCTTGATAGGTTTTTCAAGCTTTCCATTATGCTCATTGAAGATTGTCCCTCTCTGCGATCCATCTGGACACTCTTGCTTCTCTGAGGTGAGCAGTGTTACATCAGTAAAAGCGGCAGAAGGTGAATACTTTATCATTTAATTACTCTTTAACTACAACTCTGACAGTATTGAAATAATGCTCTCCACAGCCCAAATACTATGAAAATTAATTAGAGTTGCTTTTATTGTGAAAAATTACTATGCCTTTAAAGAGGAGCTAAGTGGTTTCTGTATTGTTTAATTCACAGGCTTAGCCAAGTAGATAGCTATCAGGTCTGTCTATAGGCAACACTAATCAGAACTGGAGCAATTCTGAAGCAAACCAACTGCATCATAGGGGACATACACAAAGCACTAAAATTCCCAATGATTAATATGGGGCTTTTTTATCCACTGAATGTTAGAAAGGCTTCCAACTCTTTGCAATACTATATGTTGGAAACCTCTTTAGCATTCAAGGGGTTAAACACCTCCTTTAAATCACTAGCAATTCTTATTTGTCCTCTGTGGTGCAGATGGTTTACAGTCTCCATCTGTTAACCACTTAATGACCTGGTCCTTAAGGAGTTAAATAAATTAAGAGCAATTTATTCCTCCAGGTATAGTTTCTCTGTAATTATAGTTATAACATCAAATTTCTAGACTGTGTTACGTTGTTCAGTGATCTTTTGGTATATTTTGTGGAAGCAGTGGAATTATTTCTTGTCAAGGAGGGCAGAAGCTTAGAAAGATGACACAGCTAAAACAATGAGTCATAGCAAAATATATAAGCCGTCAGGGGAATTTCGGCTCATACTGAAAGAAATAGGAAATCTGACTCATCGTCTAGTCTTCAGTCCGCAAAAGAATGAACTTTATTCCAAGCACATTCATTGCAAAGGGCATGAGTTTGGCTGATTATTATATAATTAGTTTGGGGAATTTGTGCGTGACTACTGAAGTATTAATGACGTGTAAACAGTAATTAGCACTGTGTTGTGAGATGTCTATCATCTCTATCTTATTGAAATATATTTGAAAACTTGTATGGAAAATAAATTTTGAAAAGAACTTAGCCTAGGTTATGAGTGACCAACATTTGGCACACAGTCATATGTGGCCTGCCTGACCAAAGGATGCAGCCAACTTTAAATATGTAACACAAATATTTTTTTACTTTATTAGCTAGCACACATGAAGTAGTATTTCAGTACAGCCTATCCAACTACGCCTTGGTACCATTGTGTAACATTTACTCTATTGAGCTGAAGAATAGGTCAATTTATTAAATACTGGTATTTTCATTTACTTAGTCATTGGTATGTTTTGATAAATACTAGGCTTACAACTGCTTGCTTTTGTGCAACTAAAGTTGATCAAACATTTTTAATAGTTAACAGGATACTTCTCCAATGTCCTCAATAAAAAAAAATAAATTGGTCTTCACACATATAGATTTCTAATCATGTGACCCACAATTTAAAAAATACGGATGCCCTCAAGCTAGGCTTTTAACACCTTGAAACACATTGTGAATAATTGAGCTTGAGGTGTCTCTATAGGGCCTGACATGAAATTAGTATTACATTTCAGACAACCCTAACCAAGGGCACATTTGGCACATTTAACCCCACCTATAGCCACACCCAGTCATTACATTATCCCAGCCATATCCACTGTTGCTTAGCCAAAAAATACCTTTAACCTATAACATGAAAATATTGCAATGTGTTGTAGACTTCTCTAACATCCAAGGGGTTAACTAATGTTCAGAAATGTGACATATAACCTGGAAACTAAGTTGGCCACCAGAAACCAAGAATGGGTGTGTCTGGTGCAAAGGGATAGGATTGAATTGGCCACTCCCACAATCCAGAACATGGCAACGGTTGGCATATCAAAGGGCTTCCTCAAAATCTGTCTCTCTAGAAATTTGCATATTCTGTGCCTCTAACATCCAAGGAGTTAAAAGAGAAATCTGGCCATGCAGAAAAAGGAAAAAAATAAATTGTGATGGCTGATTAGAACAGCTTGACCTATTTAGAGTTATGTTTATTGTTTTTTTATTTTTTTCAGTTGATAAATCACAGATGGGTTATTTCAGTTAAAGAAACTATGCCTCATCCTTTAATTTAATGGAATACTAATGATAAAATTCAAGTTGCTCTTAACAAGAAATAACCTGTAACACTTTGAGTGCCAGAGGGTCCTCACTTTGGAGTTTTGCTTTACTCTACTGTATATGACAGGGATTGATCTGCATCTATTGAAGATTACAACTGAAGTGTTTCTTAAAGGGAAAATTACCCTAATATATAACTGATTAGATAGTTTTCTCTTTTTTCACCAGGGAACACAGGAACCATGGGTTAAAGTATCCTTCCAAAGGAAAGCAGGGCAGTTGCATAAAAGAGCTCACTGGAGGCAGAGGGTCCCTCCCTACTCCCCTTCAACCACACCAGTCATGCTCCTTTTTAAAAGTAGCTTCAAAGGAGATGATCAGGGCAAAGATTCTCTTAGCTTGCTTTTATTTTTTTAACTTATATGGGGCTCTTCAATCCCTCATGAGATGGGCTTCTCTTCCCTGGTCCTCCTGAGTCAATGTTCTGGCTTCTGCTGAAGCCAGTTTGGGGCAGAAGGTCCTACAGGTGCCCTTTTTGTCTTTACTTCCAGTAACCTTTTACTTTTAGACCTGAGGTTCATATATGTTTCTGGTTCCTCTCTGCTGAAACTGTTTTTGTTTTTAGGGTTTTTTCTCTCCCTCCCACAAATCTTGCTGGAATAGGTTTGGTATATCCCTGTAGTTCCTGTGTTCCACAATAGACAAAGAGAAAAGGGATTCCTGGGTTCTTACTAATAATTAATTTTATTTTACTCCATGTAGAACACAGGACTTCCATCCTGGGGAGACACAAGTTGAATGAGTTTCGGATAGAGGGTCCTTTGGGTTCTCTGGTTCAGGTGACCACCTTCCTGCCCTAATTTGTTTTTTATTTGTGCTATACATTAAAACTGAGCATGTCTGATGTTGATGCGTAGGAAGGGCGTCTCCAACTCCAGAGAGTTCTTTGTATGCAAATCTCTGTCCCTCCTTTGGGATGATACTTTACCCCATGATTCTTGTGTTCCACATAGACTGAAGGATTTATTGGTAAGTACAGAAAATCCCATTCTAAATAGGATATTAAGTTCAAATTATTCAAGTGGTAACTAGTAAAATATACAAACTGTTACGAAAGTTCCACAGCACAAAACATACTGGACTCCATCTTATCAGTTTGAGTGCCAGAGGGGTACTTAAAGGAATAGTAATGTTTCATAATAAAAGCAGCTCTAATTAATCATCATAGTATTTGGACTTTGGAGAGTGTTATTTCAATTCTGTCAGAGTTGTAGTTCAAGAGTAATTCAATGACAAAGTATCCCCCTCCTGCCCCTTTTACTGATGTAACACTGCTCAGCCAGATCAGAAGGGAGGTGACCAGATAGAATGCAGAGAGGGACAATCTTCAATTAAGATAAGGGAAAAACCTGAAAAACTTGTCAAGGGGGGCAGGGCTTTCATTGTTCTCATAGTAAGAAGATTGTCCCCTTCTGTTATTTGTCTGGTCTTACAACCAGATTCCACATCTGAGAAGAGATGGCTTACACTAGGTAAAAGGGGCGGGAGGGGAAAAACTTTGCTTGTGAATATCTCTCAAACCATAAAGGTTTGAGAGATAAGACTTATATCATTCTTCATGTTTTTTTAATGCCTACAAAATAAATTAAAGATAAAACAAAGTATTACTATCCCTTTAAAGCAATGCATTGCTTATCCCTCTGGACCTTTCCGAATGAAAGCTGGAATAGGAGATATGAAGCATTCTCATACTAGAAAGGGACTAACTGTAAGTATTCAGTTGGAGTCCAGTATACCATTTCATAAATTTTACTTATTAGAACTTCAATTATTTGAACTAAGTAATGTGTTGGAAATACCTGTACTATTCAAGTGGTTAAACTCCATTTAAGTAAATGGAAAATTCTTTTTCTCCTCATTGTACGGTTTTGTTTGACCCAAAATTGCTCCACCTTTGAAAATGGAATAAAAAAACTGCAATTAACCCCTTGGATGTTAGAGATCTGCAGAATTGCTTTGCAATACATTAGATACATCTCTAGTACAAAAAGGTTTAAATATACAAACTGAGAAAGCGTCATCCTATTTTTCTATTCATATAATGCATATTTTTTATGTATGCTGTGCATGCACTGTTGCTGGCAAATCTCCATGTTTGTGATTATCAGCTGTGAATAATCGGTTCTAATAGTACTTATGTGTCCATAGACATATTCCACATGAAAAATACAATGGCAGCCTACACAACAGAAAAAAATGGAAATATTTCTCCAAGATGCTTTTCTTCCTAGTTATTTTCCTGCTAAGTTTACCCAATCTTCAAAGAGTAGATTCCTTTTATGGGCCGAAGAAATGGAAATTATATTTCACAGTCGTGATAAACAGCTGTTTTGCCAAAACTGGTGTAAATGGCTCATGTACGAAGCTTCAAAATATAGAAAAATATTAGGTATGAAAAAATGCTCTGGGCAACATAACATATTCAAGGGTGATTAATTAACTGCATTGGAAAACGGCAGGAATAAGGGAAGCATATTTCAGGGGAGAAAATGAGTTCATGAGTGCCACAGAGCAATGTCTTGCATACCTATCTGGCACTCAAAGGAATTAAAGGGGATCTATCACCCTTATACAAGTGTGTGTTAAATGTTAGGTTATAAAGTGACCAGGTGGATTTCTTTCTTTCTTTTTTTTTTAACCCCATTTGGCTGAAAATTTATGTTTAAAGAGTGCACTTCTGAACAGACTGTGGGTAAAGCTCTGTACCCTCAGTCTGTAACTCTGCCTCTGCTCCCCTCCCTCTATCCAGCCTCCTCCAATGATGAAGGCTTTCTGTCTGTAAGCTGGAGCAATCTCATTGGCAGAGATCTATATCTAACCAATGAGATCACTCCAGCTTACAGACAGAAAGCCTCTGTCATCGGAGGAGGCTGGATAGAGGGAGGGGAGCTGAGGCAGAGTTACAGACTGCGGGTACAGAGTTTTACCCACAGTCTATCCGGAAGTATACTCTTTAAACATTAATTTTTGTCCAAATAGGGTTAAAAAAAATAAATAATAAAGAAATCCACCTAGTTGCTATATAACCTAACATTTAACCCCCTAGTGACTGGCCGTCTGCGCACGCCAACATTTTTTCTTCATTTGTTTGAATGACTTCCAGGATGTACATGTACATCCTCTGTCCACCTGGGACATCCGCTCGGTGCGTACATGTATGTCCTCGGGCGGTAAGGGGTTCACACACACTTGTATTGGGGTGATAGATCCCCTTTAACTACTTGAGGACAGGGGGGTATGTGACACACCTCTCTGGTACTCAAGGGGTTAAAAGATTACACTTGTCTGCTGATTTCATAGCATCAAACTAAAATTCTTTATAACACCTCCCAGCACTCAAATTATTAAAGAGACAGTACCCTCCTACAAATGATCCATACTTAGCATAAGCCTTTAAGGACCAGAGGAGTATGCAACATAGAAGCAATGTGTTGCTCAACCTTCTTTTCCTAAAAGGTTTAATCTAGGCAGAAAATCTGCATGACCACTGCGTGGACTGGGTCTCATGGGCCCCAAACTGATCCCACTGAAGACAAACAAGGCTTCAGTGGGAGAACGATTATGTGGTCCTTGAATCCTGGAACAAAGAATGGTGTCTGCCTCAGTGCCTCC
The DNA here is from genome assembly GCA_037306005.1 of Rhinophrynus dorsalis. Lineage (NCBI taxonomy): Eukaryota > Metazoa > Chordata > Amphibia > Anura > Rhinophrynidae > Rhinophrynus > Rhinophrynus dorsalis. The sequence continues at coordinate 220,457,749 of CM074724.1, read as the reverse complement.
ATTGACAAGATATGCAATGGTATTTTAAAGGAGCAGTAAACTTTTTTATGAAAAAATATGTATTGTATGGCATTTCCTGATGAGTAAGATAAGTGTACACCTACTGCTGATAGATGCATATTTCCAGTGTTATTACTGTTTAAACTAGGGTTGCCACCCAGCCGGTATTTTACCGGCAGGCTGGTAAAAAATTGGCTTCTGTCCAATGTTAAGTCTATGGCATACCTCCCAACATTTCAAATTGCCAAAGAGGGACAGTTGTGTTTTAGGGGTGTTGCTGGGGGTATGGCCGGTGGGCAGGGCAGTAACGAGAATTTTCACGCTGTTTCGTGACCTATTAACACCTCTTTGTGTTAACTAATAAATGACTTATAACAAGACCAAAGTATTTTATTTAAGCATACTAATTTATAAACACATATACTGACGTTTAAAGAAACACTAATGTGAGTTTTATTGCTGTAGAGCAATGTGATACACTTATATACACACCACACAATCTGATCTCCTAAAAAGAGGGACATTAGGGTGGGAAAGAGGGACAGTGGGATTTGGGTCTAAAAGAGGGACTGTCCCTTCTAAAGAGGGACACTTGGGAGGTATGCTATGGAGGGAATGCCATGGCTGGTATTTTTTTGAAGAAAAGGTGGCAACCCTAGTTTAAACCTGTTTTTTTTTTTTTTGCATTAGCAGTGCCCTTTAGTGGTCAAATTCCAATTAGTTATTCTGTTACATTCTACTGGAGAAGAAAGTCAGTGACTTACAGTTCTCCATAGAATGTGATGGAAACTGCAGAGTCATTTCCTGTAAGAATAATCAGGAAGTAAACACAGTAAATTCACTTCCTGGTTAATTGAACCGTTATAAATTGTGAATAAAATAACTGATAGTGGTAGGAGTACCCTTGTTTTACTCAGCAGGAAAAGTTCTATAAAATATAGGTTTTCATAAAAAAAAGTTTACAAAAAAGTTTACTGCTCCATTAAGATTTGTTTTGGAGACCCAAGCAGCATTGATTAAGCCCTTGGTGACAGCCGCGTGCATACGCGGCTGTCACCTTAACACCCGGCTAACATTTTTGTTTTTTTTTGACAAAATGATTTCGGAGTCCCCGAACGGCGTGCAGCCACACTGAGACCCGGACCTCCGGAACTTACCAGGTACATCCTCTGTCACTAAGTGACAGTTTTTGCGGGACGTACCTGGTAAATCAGTTGTCGGGATGGGGTTAATAATGGCTGTTAGGATTTTCTACCCAGATTAAGGTAAGAAGGGAAGTTATTGTTAGGAGGGGTTAGTATTCTTCTATGGGTGTTAAGAACAATCTGCCATGTTTTAAATATTGAAGAAAAGCCATTAACCCTTTGTATACCTTTCTGGCACTTAAAGGGTTGCAATGTACAAAAACGGACTAAGCAGTGTTGATTATTTACAACCCCAGGGACTCTTGTAAGAGTCATTTCAACAACAAGTCAGTAATTACTGAATAAGCAAACATAATTCTGACAGGACTGGGATTTAGTTGAATGTTAGAGAGGTCTCTAATGCACCAGCTAGATTTGAAACTTTCAGAGCTTTTTGACACAGAGAACCGAAGTATATCAGCCCTATGCCACAGCTCTGTCAAGTATGTTCATTTGCTCCCATTTGCTACATTCCACCTCTGATCCAGAAGCAGAAGGAGGAATGGGTCTGATAGTCAGCCCATGTGTATAACAGCCAGTATTGCTGGATGGCAGCCATGGGGTCGGCCATTAATCGTTGGTTAGAATAAACATCTTTCATCAGCGCTCATGTGAATGGTTTGCTAATACTCCCATAGGACACCATGCAGACATACTTACTGCATCTTTATTGCATAACTGCCTGAAAAGCACCATAGACCAGCAAAGTATTTTTCACAACAGGCAACAACACCAAAGCAGCACCATTTTATTAGTGTTATCTGAGTAAAAGGTGCCTAAAATCAAGAAGGATAAAATGTAGATTGGGTGAAATATTTTTGTATTATTGGGGTACACTTCCACTTTAGATTGTAAGCTTTCAAACAGGGACCTAACTTCCAGTGTTTCACTTTGCATTACATTTGCAACCATGTATTGTCTAAACCCTTAAATTGTAAAGCACTGTGTACACTTGTGACGCTATATAAATAAACACATTCATTCAGTCAGTCATTTATTCATTCACTCAAAAGTTGAGATTACATTGAAAGCCAGGAACTACAAAATATCTGATGAATACTGAAGGCATTTTTTTCATATTATTGTATGGTACTATATATATCCCTGTAAAAATATTGCAGACTAGATTACAGTGAAGCAGATGTGTCACAGAAAACAAAAGTTTAAAGCGGAACTTTCAGATCATACCAAGTCGCCATGCATTCATTAAACGCATGGTGACTAGCTTGGAAATTTATGTCTTACCTTTAATAAATAGCAGAGTCTAAAGTAATTCTTCCCGTTTGGAGACCGGAACCCAGGCTACAGCGCAAACATCTTGTCTGCACGCCTGCACTGTCGGTCCCGGTCTCCATTGAGTAGCACTGCAGTGCACCATATGGTTGCCGGAAGGGACTGACGGTGCCAAACGGGAAGGATTACTTTACACTCTGCTATTTTTTAAAGGTAAACAAAGAATTGTGAGGAGTACCCGTCAAGCACAAACAAGATAAAGTGTCTTGTTCTAGGCATAGTAGCCTCTCAATGGTGCTACAACTCACGTTTTTCACTCCTGTGTGCCATTGCAGAGAGGAAATCTCCATATCCATATCAGACTGGTACCGCCCACAGACAGTCCATCTCCAAAATGTCAGGCAAATCCTCTCTGCACGAGAGAAACAGCATAACCACAGACATACATTTCGGCCTATGTGGGCCTCATCAGTTTGGTGCAGCTGAATCATTCTATGCACATGGAAGCAAGGGCCCATGCCTAGGATGCCCTTATACTTAAGGAGACAAAGAATTGTGAGGAGCACCCATCAAGCACAAACAAGATAAAGTGTCTTGTTCTAGGCATGGTAGCCTCTCAACAGTGTTACAACTCACGTTTTTCACACCTATGTGCTATTGCAGAGAGGAAATTTCCATATCCAACTGGTCCAACTACAAAATGTCAGACAAATCCTCTCCACACGAGAGAAACAGCATAACCACAGATGTACATTTCAGCCTATGTGGGCCTCATCAGTCACATGGAAGCAAGGGCCCATGCCTGGGATGCCCTTATACTTAGGGAGACAAAGAATTGTGAGGAGCACCCATCAAGCAGGAACAAGATAAAGTGTCTTGTTCTAGACATGGTAGTCACGAAAAACGTGACTTGAGCAGCACCTGAGAGGCTACACATGCCTTGAGCAAATCACTCTATTTTGCTCTTCCTCAGTGTGCATTCGTTACATTCTTTTGTTTTTTTGTAGTCTCCCTAAGCAGAAGAGCATCCCAGGTATGGGCCCTTGATTCCATGTGACTACAGGGAATAAGCTGCACCTCACCAACGAGGTCCACACAGACCAAAATGTATGTCTGGGGTTGTGCTGCCTCTCTCATAGAGAGAGGATTTGCATGATCTTTCGGGGCTGGACTGTCTGAGGGTGGAACCAGACTGATATGAATATGGAAGTTCTCTTTCTGTAATGGCACATGAGAGCAAAAAATGTGTCTTGAGCAAATTACTCTGTTTTGCTCTTTCTCATTGTGCATTCATCACATTCTTTTATTTTTTGCAGTCTCCCTAAGCAGAAGGGCATCCCAGACATGGGCCCTTGCTTCCATGTGCCTAGAGAGAATCAGCTGCACCCCACTGACGAGGTCCACACAGACCGAAACATACGTCTGGGGTTGTGCTGTTTCTCCCGTGCAGAGAGGATTTGCCTGACATTTTGGGGCTGGACTGTCTGTGGATGGGACCAGTCTGATATGAATATGGAATTTTCCTCTCTGCAATGGCACATGGGAGCGAAAAATGTTACTTGAGCAAATCACTCTATTTTGCTCTTTCTCAGTGTGTGTTCGTCACATTATTTTGTTTTTTGTAGTCTCCCTAAGCGGAAGAGCATCTCAGGCATGGGCCCTTGCTTCCATGTGCCTGGAGGGAATCAGCTGTACCACAATGATTAGATCTACACAGAGTGAAACATACGTCTGGGGTTGTGCTGTTTCTCTTGTGCAGAGAGGATTTGCCTGACACTTCGGGGCTGGACTGCCTGTGGGTGAGACCAGTCTGATATGAATATGGAAATTTCTTCTCTGCAATGGCACATGGGAGTGAAAAACGTGACTTGAGCAGCACCTGAGAGGCTACACATGCGTTGAGCAAATCACTCTATTTTGCTTTTTCTCAGTGTGCGTTAGTCACATTCTTTTCTATTTATTAAAGGTAAGACAGTGATGAGCGAGCATGCTCGGCCGAAGCTCGGTTCGGCTCGAGCATCGCTCTGCTCGGCACATGGCGGTACTCGTACGAGTACCGCATGTGCTCGCCCGCCATGTTCGGGTCTCCTCCCCGCACGTTTCGCGGCTGCTGCGCAGCCAATAAACGTGCAGGGAGGCTCTGACATCAGTGTAATGCCAGCAGCCATGTTGGCTGCTGGCATTACACTGATTGGCTGGCCAGGACCCGTGATCGGGTGCTGTATAGCACCTGACTGGCTAGTTCGGCTCAGTCTTAGCCAGGGAGAGATGAGGATAGGAAGGGAAAGTCAGTGTAGGGAGAAGAAAAGCGAGTTTGAAAAAAAAAAGACCCAAAAGTCCTTTTTAGGACTACTGTGTGTGGGGGCAGCAGATATATTTTGTTTTGGGGGGCAGAGTTTAAAAAAAAAACGTTACATATTCCGTTCACTGTGCCTAGCCGCAGATTAGCAGCACATTCTGTTTAGTGTGCAAAGTTTCAGATTAGGAGAACATTCTGTTTAGTGTGCAAAGTTGGAGATTAGCAGCACATTCTTTTTAGTGTGCAAAGTTGCAGATTAGCAGCACATTCTGTTTAGTGTGCAAAGTTGCAGATTAGCAGCACATTCTGTTTAGTGTGCAAAGTGTAAAATATAAAAGTCACATATTCCATTCACTGTGCCTAGCCGCAGATCAGCAGCATATTCTGTTTAGTGTGCAAAGTTTCAGATTAGGAAAACATTCTGTTTAGTGTGCAAAGTGTAAAATATCAAAGTCACATATTCCATTCACTGTGCCTAGCCGCAGATAAGCAGCACATTCTGTTTAAGCAGCACATTCTGTTTAGTGTGCAAAGTTTCAGATTAGCAGCACATTCTGTTTAGTGTGCAAAGTGTAAAATATCAAAGTCACATATTCCATTCACTGTGTCTAGCCGCAGATAAGCAGCACATTCTGTTTAGTGTGCAAAGTTTCAGATTAGGAGAACATTCTGTTTAGTGTGCAAAGTGTAAAATATCAAAGTCACATATTCCATTCACAGTGCCGAGCCGCAGATAAGCAGCACATTCTGTTTAGTGTGCAAAGTTGCAGATTAGGAGAACATTCTGTTTAGTGTGCAAAGTGTAAAATATCAAAGTCACATGTTCCATTCACTGTGCCGAGCCGCAGATAAGCAGCACATTCTGTTTAGTGTGCAAAGTTGCAGATTAGGAGAACATTCTGTTTAGTGTGCAAAGTTTAAAATATCAAAGTCACATATTCCATTCACTGTGCCGAGCCGCAGATAAGCAGCACATTCTGTTTAGTGTGCAAAGTTTCAGATTAGGAGAACATTCTGTTTAGTGTGCAAAGTTGGAGATTAGCAGCACATTCTTTTTAGTGTGCAAAGTTGCAGATTAGCAGCACATTCTCTTTAGTGTGCAAAGTTGCAGATTAGCAGCACATTCTGTTTAGTGTGCAAAGTGTAAAATATAAAAGTCACATATTCCATTCACTGTGCCTAGCCGCAGATAAGCAGCATATTCTGTTTAGTGTGCAAAGTTTCAGATTAGGAGAACATTCTGTTTAGTGTGCAAAGTGTAAAATATCAAAGTCACATATTCCATTCACTGTGCCGAGCCGCAGATAAGCAGCACATTCTGTTTAGTGTGCAAAGTTGCAGATTAGGAGAACATTCTGTTTAGTGTGCAAAGTGTAAAATATCAAAGTCACATATTCCATTCACTGTGCCGAGCCGCAGATAAGCAGCACATTCTGTTTAGTGTGCAAAGTTGCAGATTAGGAGAACATTCTGTTTAGTGTGCAAAGTGTAAAATATCAAAGTCACATATTCCATTCACTGTGCCGAGCCGCAGATAAGCAGCACATTCTGTTTAGTGTGCAAAGTTTCAGATTAGGAGAACATTCTGTTTAGTGTGCAAAGTTGGAGATTAGCATCACATTCTTTTTAGTGTGCAAAGTTGCAGATTAGGAGAACATTCTGTTTAGTGTACAAAGTGTAAAATATCAAAGTCACATATTCCATTCACTGTGCCGAGCCGCAGATAAGCAGCACATTCTGTTTAGTGTGCAAAGTTGCAGATTAGGAGAACATTCTGTTTAGTGTGCAAAGTGTAAAATATCAAAGTCACATATTCCATTCACTGTGCCGAGCCGCAGATAAGCAGCACATTCTGTTTAGTGTGCAAAGTTTCAGATTAGGAGAACATTCTGTTTAGTGTGCAAAGTGTAAAATATCAAAGTCACATATTCCATTCACTGTGCCTAGCCGCAGATAAGCAGCACATTCTGTTTAGTGTGCAAAGTTTCAGATTAGCAGCACATTCTGTTTAGTGTGCAAAGTGTAAAATATCAAAGTCACATATTCCATTCACTGTGCCGAGCCGCAGATAAGCAGCACATTCTGTTTAGTGTGCAAAGTTTCAGATTAGGAGAACATTCTGTTTAGTGTGCAAAGTGTAAAATATCAAAGTCACATATTCCATTCACTGTGCCGAGCCGCAGATAAGCAGCACATTCTGTTTAGTGTGCAAAGTTTCAGATTAGCAGCACATTCTGTTTAGTGTGCAAAGTGTAAAATATAAAAGTCACATATTCCATTCACTGTGTCTAGCCGCAGATAAGCAGCACATTCTGTTTAGTGTGCAAAGTTGCAGATTAGGAGAACATTCTGTTTAGTGTGCAAAGTTGCAGATTTGCAGCACATATTCCGTGTAATATGAAGAAGGCGGGTAAAAAGGGACTGGGAAGTGGACGTGATCCTGATAGTTCAGGGCGCGGGTCAGGACGCGTAGAAACTGTGCCTGGTGCCAGAGCACAAGAAAGAAAGACATCCACCATACCTAGCTTCATGTCTCAGTTTACAGGGCATCGCAGGACATCACTCTCGAGGTCAGACCACTGCGAACAGGTGGTCGGTTGGATTTCAGGTGATACTGCTTCCAGTCGGTTAAGCACCACCCTGTCTTCCACCAAGTCCACTCTCAGTAGCCAAGAGTCTGGTCAACATAATCCTCACCCTGATCATCCTTCCTCCCACCATAGAGGGTCTGGTCAAAGAAGTGATCCCACACTGGGATATAGTGAGGAGCTCGTCTCATCACCAATCCTTAATTTGAACCTCTCTCCAAGCACGCTTGTAGAGGAACATGAAATCTTGTGCCCTGATTCACAACCTCTAGAGGGTACCCAATCACAAGAAGATGACAGAGGTGAACGGCATTTAAGGTCAAAGGAAGTGGATGATGATGATGATGAGACACAGTTGCCATCAAATCAACCACTATTACTGTCTCAAGACCTTGATGAGGAGGATGATATACAGTTGTCAATGACTGAGTATGTGGTGGGATCAAGAAATGAGGAGGATGATCAGAGTGAGGAAGTGGAGGAGGACTTGGTGGACGATGAGGTGACTGACCCCACCTGGGAAGGTGGAGAGCCGAGCGATGACAGCAGTCCTGAGGGTGAGCCATCTGCAGCACCGCAACAGGCTGGAAGAGGCAGTGGTGTGGCTACAGAAAGAAGGCGGAGGGCACCAAACCGGCCCGCAAATGTTCCACGGAGCACCCCCTTGTGTAAATCTCCCTTGCCAAGGGGTTGGTGTTCCGCGGTATGGCGTTTTTTTAAGGAAAGTGCGGACGACAAAAGAATTGTAGTTTGCAACCTGTGCCACACCAGAATGAGCCGAGGCATGAACACTAGAAACCTCACCACCACCAGCATGATCCGACACATGGCATCCAAGCACCGTAATAAGTGGGAGGAACGCCCGGATCGCCAATCTGTGTCTGCAGGCCACACCACTGCCTCCTCTTCCCCTGTTTTCGGTGCCGGCCAATCGCCTGTCGAAGGCGCAGGCCCGCATACCTCCCGCCCTGCACCTGTACCATCTGAAGCACCATCAGCGACCACATCCACTTCCCTGTCCCAGCGCAGCGTCCAAACGTCGTTACCCCAGGCATTTGAGCGCAAGCGAAAATACCCAGCCACCCACCCACAGGCCATAGCACTAACCTCACACCTTTCCAAATTACTGGCCATCGAAATGCTGCCATTTAGGCTTGTGGAGACTGAGTCCTTCCGCAGCCTGATGGCAGCAGCTGTCCCTCGGTACGCAGTCCCCAGCCGCCACTACTTTTCCCGGTGTGCCGTCCCCGCCTTACACCACCATGTGTCCCGTAACATCACCCGTGCCCTGACCAACGCAGTTACTGGGAAGGTCCACTTAACGACTGACACATGGACAAGTGCTTGTGGCCAGGGATGCTACATTTCCCTGACGGCACACTGGGTGAATGTCGTGGAGGCTGGGAGCGACTCGGACCCTGGGATGGCACGGGTGCTACCCACGCCGAGGATTGCGGGCCCTACCTCCATCAGGGTTTCCGCCAGCACCTACGTTATTGGCTCCTCCTCCTCCGTTTCCACCTCCGAATTCTCTGCGCGCAGCGCCACTCACCCATCAGCCGGTAGCTGGAAGCAGTGTAGCACTGCAGTGGGGAAGCGTCAACAGGCCGTGCTGAAGCTGATCTGCCTTGGGGACAAACAGCACACGGCCTCAGAGCTGTTGCAGGGGATTAGTCACCAGACCGAGCAGTGGCTCTCGCCACTCAACCTGCAACCAGGCATGGTTGTGTGTGATAATGGGCGTAACTTGGTGGCGGCTTTGGAGCTCGGCAAGCTCACACACGTACCATGCCTAGCGCATGTATTTAATTTAGTGGTTCAGCGATTTCTAAAAACCTACCCCAATTTGCATGATCTCTTGACCAAGGTTCGCCGCGTGTGTGCACATTTCCGTAAGTCATCAACAGCTTCAGCCGGCCTGTTGAAGCTGCAGCAGCGCTTACAATTGCCAGCTCACCGGCTGCTGTGTGACGTGAGCACGCGCTGGAACTCCACCTTCCACATGTTGGCCCGGCTTTGTGAGCAGCAGAGGGCAGTAGTGGAGTACCAGCTGTTACACGGTCGTCGCCTCTCCGTTCAACTTCCTGTAATCAGAAGTGAGGAGTGGGAATGGATGTCAGACCTCTGTGAGGTTTTACGCAATTTTGAGGAATCGACACAGATGGTGAGCGGCGATAACGCTATTATCATTGTAACCATCCCACTTCTGTGTCTACTGAAACGCTCGCTGCTCACAATTAAAACCGACGCTTTGCATGTGGAAGAGGTGGAAATGGGGGAGGAAGAGCTTACACAAGGTGATAGCCAGAGCACCCTCACTTCGTCTTCTCAGCGACAATTGGAGGAGGCGGAGGAGGAGGAGGAGGAAGACACGGTTGCCTCCGCTACAGAGGGTAGCCATGGAACTTTAGTTCCATCTCTTCAGCATGGGTGGGCAGAAGAGGAGGAAGAGGATGAGGAGATTGAGAGTCATCCTCCTGGTGAGGACAGCGAAATCTTGCCTGTTGGTACTCTGGCACACGTGGCTGACTTTATGTTAGGCTGCCTTTCCCGTGACCCACGCGTTACACGCATTTTAGACAACACGGATTACTGGGTGTTCACCCTTCTGGACCCCCGCTACAAAGAGAATTTCTCATCTCTCATTCCTCCGGTGGAGAGGACAAGCAAAATGGTGCAATACCAGAAGGTTCTTGTTGAAAAATTGCTCCAAAATTTTCCATCTGACAACGCTGGAGGCAGAGTACGTGCTACCTTGGCCAACCGAGACGGGGAGAAAAGGGGAGCACACAGCAGTTCCGACAAAGGCAGGGCAACACTCTCCAAGGCGTGGGACACCTTCATGACACCCCGCCAGCACCCTCACCCTGATGCGCAGCCTAGTGTCACAAGGAGGGAAAAGTTTTGGAAGATGGTGAAGGAGTACGTAGCAGACCGTGTCAGCGTCCTCAATGATCCCTCTGTGCCTTACAACTACTGGGTGTCCAAGCTGGACACGTGGTATGAACTGGCACTCTACGCCTTGGAGGTGCTGGCCTGCCCTGCCGCCAGCGTTCTGTCTGAGCGGGTATTTAGTGCTGCTGGTGGCATCATAACAGATAAGCGTATCCGCCTTTCCACCGACAATGCTGATAGGTTGACACTTATAAAAATGAACAAGGCCTGGATTTCCCCTGACTTCTCCACTCCACTGGAGGAAAGCCCCGGGGGAACATAAACTCACTTTATATATGTTATTTACAATGATGGGAATACTCTGTATTCCCATTCACCCCTTCCACCCAAAAAACGGGTATATGGTTGACTCTTAATCTTCTCATCCTCCTCCTCCTCTTCCATATGCCCTGTGCTATAATTTTTATATAGGGCCAGCTCACCAGCGTGCCCTGGAATATAATTTTTATATAGGGCCAGCTCACCAGCGGGCCCTGTGATATAATTTTTATATAGGGCCAGCTCACCAGCGGGCCCTGTTTGCCAATTTTTATATAGGTCAGCTCACCAGCGGGCCTTCTCATATAATGTTTTATTGGGTCAGCTCTCTAGCGGGCCCTCTCATATAATGTTTTATAGCGTCAGCTCACTAGCGGGCCTTCGCATATAATGTTTAGGATGGTCAGCTCTGCAGCAGACCCTCACCCATAATGTTTTAGATGGTCAGCTCAGCGCACGTTTCCATCTTAATCATGGCCTCAGTTCTGAAAATCAAGGAAATTTTTGGGAGAATTTGCCTCTGCGCACGTTTCCCTCTTAATCATGGCCTCAGTTCTGAAAATCAAGGAAATTTTTGGGAGAATTTGCCTCTGCGCACGTTTCCCTCTTAATCATGGCCTCAGTTCTGAAAATCAAGGAAATTTTTGGGATAATTTGCCTCTGCGCACGTTTCCCTCTTAATCATGGCCTCAGTTCTGAAAATCAAGGAAATTTTTGGGATAATTTGCAGATGATATACAAGTAAATATACAGCAAATATTGTTTGGTAACAATTTTTCGCCTAAAGTCGTTTTTATTTTCCTTTTTGTGTGTTTTATGGTCAGTCTGTAAAAATGGCGTACTACGGGCGAAAGATCGTTCCCAGCAGCGATGTTGGAGTCCAAGGTGCATCCAGACATCCTCCCTATGCTGTCCCTGAACCATTTCTGTAGTGTTTCCATCTTTTTCTGCCCTTTTCCTATGGACCAGGCACCCTCCCCTCATCAGAGCAGGGGGTGCCTGGTGTAATGCTCGAGTCCTCCCATTGACTTCAATGGGGCTCGGGTGCTCGGCCGAGCACTCGAGCCTCAGGGGGTGCTCGGTCAGAGCACCCGAACATCCGAGCATTGGGGTGCTCGCTCATCACTATTTTTTACACATCCAATGGAGATCCAAAACCAGTCGCTCACCTTTCCCATAGAATGCATAATAATAAGATCTGATAAGGAGGTGATGAAGAGGAGAAAACTTCTCTAATGATATCACTATGCAGATAAATATTTTATTGTATAAGATCTATGCACCAAGATATCTTCCATTTACTGCATATGCTCCATAGAAAAAATAAGAACTGATAACACTTTTTTTTGCAAAATTATTTTAACAGAAGGAATACATTGAGATCAACTCTCATTTTCAAGTATTTCCTGGGCTCATTTTATCTACCTCAGAAGGGTGAAAGGATGAGCTGACCTTGCCGGGACTAGAACCTGCAACCTCATTGTCTGAGCAGATTCTACAGCTGGTGCCTTAACCAACTGAGCCATCTCTCTAGCTATATGAGCACTATCTCCTCTTAATTACCTCTTTATTAAAGCTTAGTGAATCTCCCCTCAGGTGGAGACTTCAATAGCATTCAAGAGCATTCAATGGGAATCCTTCTGTTTTCCATATGACACAAAATGGTTTCCTCCAGAAGTCCTTCAGTGCTTCATAGTACATCAGCCTCCCTAGAGAGATGTACTAATACAATCCCATGCTATAACATAATGGCCGTATGCCAATTTACTCTGTGGGATTCATACACCCCCTGTGTGTAATATGAGAGCCTAGCTATGTCTCCAATTAATGGCCACAGAAATTCATAATACATGCCTTTTAGCTGTCTTTAACATATGTTGGAACAAGTGTTTGATATGTAAATAATGCCCATTATTTTGGCATATAGTATGTGGCAGCATTTTGATCAAGAGTGTATCAGAATTTCAAAACAAATGAAATCTGTCAACCAAGAAACAAATACACTGCATTTCTTTCATGTGTATGAAAACATTTCTTCAAATAACATAACTGAGATTGTCCAATCTTTACTGTTTATTTTCCTGTAAAAATAGCAGTAGAGCATTCAAAATATTGATGTCTGATTCTATCCAGTTTCTCCAGAGCCAAATCATCCATTATGGCAACCTAGGCTGCTGCCTATAGCCCATGGCAATATGAGGGGCCCTGGCTTCAAGTGATGGGTCACTGACCAAGGCCCTGCTGGTGCTGCTGCTAACATCTTGTGTCAGTTGCCTTTTTTTTGTTGAAAGAGACCAGCATCATCCTGTTGCTCCCACTTAACCCTTTGAGTGCTGGAGAGGTACGCAGTGCATTGCTCTGCAATGCGCTGCGTACCCTCCTGGCACTCAAGGGTTTAAATTAGAGACACAATGTCAATACCTGCTAGCAGAATTCTGTGTCAGAGCACTGGATCAAGAAGTCTGGGGCCCAAAACAGGTACCTTGGCAAGGGCCCAATGGAGCCGTAATCCATCTCTGAGTATCTCTGATTGTGTGAAGTCAAGTTTAAGATGAATATCTATAAATCTACTTATATATTTCATCTTCATGTTAAATCAATCTCAAGGGCTTAAGAAGGCACACTGGACCCCATTTAGTGGAGTTATTCTAGAGTAAACCAACTGCACCATAGGGGACAAATACGGTGACTAAAAACGCACTTGAATAGAGCTTTTTGAACCCCTTGAATGCTAGTGAGGTCTCCTTCGCATTGCAATGAAGACCTCCCTAGCATTCAATAGGTTAAAAGCCCATTTTAATTTAACAGGAATGTTTATGTGCCCCCTTTGGTGCAATTGGTTTACTCCAGAATAACTCCAGGTTGCTTTTATAAAATATGGGCTACTGTATAAATACCCCCCCCCCCCCGAGATTGTCATTGAGTTAACCCTTGGTGTGCCACAGACACAGAGTTGTGCAATGCAATGGAGTACTCCTGTCTTACTTTATATTATGTACTACACACATGATTTTATGCATACATCCTTGTTTGTCTCCCTAATACTGTGGTGGGCAGAATGTAGCCTTCCAGCTGCAGAAGATCAGTTGTCTCCATGTGTTTGGGAAAGAGAGATGGGAGTGTTGAGCCTTAAACTGAGGAGAAGGGAAGGGGCAAGCGAGGCCTACAGAGCCCCAGGAACCCCCAAGCACACCTGCACATCTTCCTCCTGATGCAACCTCAGATGTTCCATCTGGCAAACCAGCCAGAAGTCAACCCCCACCTGGAGGACCAGGCCAGGCAGCAGCACCTCAGCTGCTGCAACCAGATCTCCCACAGCTGCCACAGGGACCTGTGGAGCAGCACAAGGAGGAAAGACAACCGCAGAGACCCAGTATATACTACACAAGGGTCACGCTGTTCAGAAAGATGTACGCTGAAGTGGTAAACCCTACAGATTGACATCACAAAACATGATCGACCTATATGAAGTGATCAAACATGAAGTTGTAAGAAATTCTACCTAGCCCCTCTTACTAAGGGTACAATTGTTCTTTTGGGCGGTAATGACGAAGATCATACACAGATAAGGGATAATATTGAAAATGTTTGTATTATGTACAGAATCAAAATACTGTTACAGTTTGGGTGGTATATACATGAATTGAACAATATCATAGATTACAGGTATGGAAAATATGGAATTGAATTGGATACCAGTAAATTATATGATGAAAATCTCCTCACACCCTCCTGCACAAATCTTGGTTTCTGGTGTCTTATCTGCTGGGCTCACATCTGGACAGGAATCAGGACTGCTGTGCTCAGGCTGCTCTCATTCTCTTCTCCTCTGCTCTCCTCCAGTTCTCCTTAAGTTCTCCTCCAGGTCTCCTAAAAATACTGCTCCTTTATACCATTTTCACATCACTTAGGTCTGGTGTAAACTGGTTAGCTCAACTGACTTTTCTCACCACACCCACTTGCCATTCATGGTGGCCTCAGAGATATTACTGATGGGGGAAGGCTCCAGAAACAGGTGTATCAGAAGCATTTGTTCCTCTATCTGAAATCTTTGTTTAGTTGACAAACAGAGAAAGTTTTTACATCTGTCCTCATTCCTTTCTTATATGACCAAGAGAGAGCTTCCTTTGAGTCCTCAAATGGCTAAATAAGGAATGTATCCTGTCAAGCCACTTGAAACAACCTTTATTTGTGTAATTATGTGACCCCCTGCTGTTTGGGACAGCTGAAATTGCACTGGATTCTTAATTAAAGAAACTTATTTCCAATTGTATATTCCTAAGGCATAATACAGACATTTAACCATACACATGTGTACATACACACATACATACATACACACACACACACATAATAAATTGCATACAATGTCCATATCCATAGAGATAAAGACATGTATACATACATAAACACAGATATGCATCTCTACAGACAAACCCCTGTTATAAGTTCTATTTGATCCATTTTGACTTTCTTACATTCCCCGCCTAGAGGGTGAATATTTGTGAAAATAAGAGCCCTCTCAATAACATAAAATGGATGTCCTGGTGTGTGTGGATTAATTTTGTGTACAAGAGTTGAAATTGAAACAGTTTACTGTTACAGGAATGACTTGACAACCACCCATAGTATAATATCATGAATTTAGGGTACTGTGAGGTAATTTAGTCTAATTGTTAGAATACTCACAGTTACAATATAACTATTAATTTACAGTCCTTTAGCCACTTTGTAAATCTTGAACCCACTTTCATGCCTCCTGCAGCTTTATGCCCAGCTGCTCATATGTTTGGTTGTATCCGTTCCTGCACGTTTGTACACCTTTGCCACAATCACTTCCTCCACCACTGTGTCCTTCCCCTGACCCATGTTTTGAGTCTTATTTTGGGGTGCAAGTTACATGTGGCGCTCTCACCTACCATATATATCTCTTAGAGCTGTGTAGTGTGTATGAGACAACCACTTACCATAGGACAGTTTATTGAGTGTGATAGGGTGGTGGGTTATTATTGGTACTTATAGCACATTTATTTCATGGACAAGTGTACGAAGTTCCTTTATCAGCAATGAACTGAAAGGTGGGCTTGATATTTATTTATTAGTGACTTCAGGAAATTATAAGATACACTACATGTAAAGCATGTAGTATGATCTTTGGCCAAATCTCTGGTGGTACATGTCACCCCTGTCTCAGTCACCTTATCAAATCCAAGTCTGGCTATCTGTAACAAAATGACAAACAGATGTTACTAAAAAGAATAAACAGTCTCAATGGTACTTTGCTTCCCTAATATTAGTTAAATTATTTTCAGACAAGTCTGGGCATTTGATAAAAAAGTATCACTTCTACTATTCACCACTGCCTAGTAATCATAACTAAGCTCTTACCAAAAGACAAAACATTTACATATGCAAACTGGTACTCTTATGTGAAATAACAATAGACATTGTACAGACAATTTATAATTTCTAATTCATACAGCTTCAGGAATCTCTACAAATACCATTTATCTACATCATTCTCTGAAGATATATGAATAGAAATGTGCCCTGTGCCATTTATTCTTATTGGTAGCACCCCGCCTTGATAAGGTGAGAGCTCCAAAAGAAAATAAAAATAAAATAAAAAATGTATAGATTGAATGCTGCTTTTACATTTTACAATTCAGTCTAATTTAAAGGCACATACAAACAACATGCAACCTATGTAAAAATTATATAACCAGGTGTTGCCTTTAAAAAAACAAAAAGACAAAATATAACTGAGGATATGTGTATATTCATCTCAGTATGGCAACAACTCAAAAAAACAAAAATCCTTCTTCATTTATGCAGCCATGATTTGCTGGCAGTGCAGGCGATTGAAACAAAAACAAATACAATAAAAATAATTTAGAATTTAGCCCACCTGACTGTACTTCATAGATTTTAGAGGCTTTTCCTTAAAAATTAAAAATAAAAACACATAAAAATGTAAGGTCCTCTATTGTGTCTGAAATAAACAAGATTGGTAATTGCAATGACCATTTCCGGTCGCATTTCTTTCATTATCAGTTGTATTTTTTCTGAAAAACAAAATTTGAGGATAAACATTAGAGACATAAACATTTGTTAAGGGAGATTGATAGATAGAGATTCATTTTCTCCCTTTGCCTGTGCACCTTCACACATATGATTACACAACACTTTGGACAGCTCCAATTTTAATATTCCTAATTCCTCCACGAATAATTTCCTTTCATTTTTAAGTTGGAAATTTTCTTTTTCAAGTCTCTCTTTCTCTAACTTTAAAAACTGATATGGGATCCTGGAGGCAGAAGGAGTAATTTTGTTGCTTGCACCTCCATTATTTCTTTTCTGCCCTCTTTTATCTGCTGGAAGGCCTTTACAGTTTCTTGCTATGTGTCCAATCTTATTACATGCAAAACACCTAAACACATTACCATTTGTACAATGCCTAGGAACATTTGCACCTCTCTCCCTTCCTTGTGAAGAGGCCTCTAATTTTGACACTCTTGTATGGCCAGATTTATCTCTCCTTACAATTGCCTCAGCCCTTTTGAGAGAACTAAACACTAAAGCAATACTATTTTTAGCAGACACAGACAAACCCACTATTTCACGAATTTCTGGTGATACATTCTTCAGCAATGCCTTCTTAAAAGTATCATCATTCTTATTTGCCTGCACACCAGTTGGGAGTGTTAGTTTATATAACACAAATAATCTATTACTAAACTCCTGTACAGATTCTCCCATACTCTGTGCACAGTTACCAAATGCAGAATGATGATCATATTCCTCTGAACCCAGCGATTTTAATATCTCACTCAGAAGTTGCTGCTTTGTTCTAGGGTGTTCAAACACCTCAGAGGACAGACTTGATCTCAAAGATTTATCTAGACTAGACATAATCACATCAAATTGGTCTGCCTCACTTAAATTTCTATGAATTTTTTCAAACTGATCAATTTTTATAGTTACTTCTATAGGATCATCAGTAAATGCTATGCATCCTAGGTCTCTACTCAAAGCTGCAAGTTCATTACAGGAAAGAGATTTGGAAACACTGGTTTCAGATACCAATAATCCCTGTGAATCTATCTTTTTCTCAATGGACACTGGTGCCATTTTCACAGCAGGCATTCCACATTCATTCTTTCTTTCATAATTTCCAAACATATCCAAATCCATTCCACACACCATACTTTCACCACAGTTTGGAACATTAAATGCATCAACAACCACATTCCTCTTTCCTAACTGCTCTTTTAACCTGTTAATTTCTGACAAACAATGAGAATGATCAGCCTCTTTAGTGCTAGAGGATGCCAGAGCTCTAATGGCTCCCTGGGCATCCCTCAGCCTCTCCAGAAGCTGCTCATTTTCAGTGCGGAGAACCTGATTTTCTGCCATTGTCTGCTGGTTATTTACACACAAGGCAGTAGCATTCTTAGCTGATATTTTTAGTGACTCTATGACATTATTCAAGTCATGCAGTTTACCCTCCAAACTATCTTTCTGCATCTGCAGTGATTTGTACTGCTGTGCTATCCAGCTAGCAGCAAAAATCAGTGCAGTTTTACCCTTTGACTTTGATAATTTCTTCTCACGGATTGCCTGGGCCACATAATTCTGAGCTTGGAACCAGGGATCTGACATGCCCTCCATGCATTTTACAATAAGCTCAGGGTTTGAAACCTTGGCAATCTTCTTCATTAAACCTTCCATTATACAGTGGAAGACTATAGTTATATTACCAAAATTAATACAAAGACAAAAGGTACTTAACAGTATTTTGAATCAACACAAAATAGTATATATTATGCACTTATAAATGTACTTCTGTGTCACACCAAAATCCCTCCTAAACCTGGCTCGCCAATCTGTAAGAAATTCTACCTAGCCCCTCTTACTAAGGGTACAATTGTTCTTTTGGGCGGTAATGACGAAGATCATACACAGATAAGGGATAATATTGAAAATGTTTGTATTATGTACAGAATCAAAATACTGTTACAGTTTGGGTGGTATATACATGAATTGAACAATATCATAGATTACAGGTATGGAAAATATGGAATTGAATTGGATACCAGTAAATTATATGATGAAAATCTCCTCACACCCTCCTGCACAAATCTTGGTTTCTGGTGTCTTATCTGCTGGGCTCACATCTGGACAGGAATCAGGACTGCTGTGCTCAGGCTGCTCTCATTCTCTTCTCCTCTGCTCTCCTCCAGTTCTCCTTAAGTTCTCCTCCAGGTCTCCTAAAAATACTGCTCCTTTATACCATTTTCACATCACTTAGGTCTGGTGTAAACTGGTTAGCTCAACTGACTTTTCTCACCACACCCACTTGCCATTCATGGTGGCCTCAGAGATATTACTGATGGGGGAAGGCTCCAGAAACAGGTGTATCAGAAGCATTTGTTCCTCTATCTGAAATCTTTGTTTAGTTGACAAACAGAGAAAGTTTTTACATCTGTCCTCATTCCTTTCTTATATGACCAAGAGAGAGCTTCCTTTGAGTCCTCAAATGGCTAAATAAGGAATGTATCCTGTCAAGCCACTTGAAACAACCTTTATTTGTGTAATTATGTGACCCCCTGCTGTTTGGGACAGCTGAAATTGCACTGGATTCTTAATTAAAGAAACTTATTTCCAATTGTATATTCCTAAGGCATAATACAGACATTTAACCATACACATGTGTACATACACACATACATACATACACACACACACACATAATAAATTGCATACAATGTCCATATCCATAGAGATAAAGACATGTATACATACATAAACACAGATATGCATCTCTACAGACAAACCCCTGTTATAAGTTCTATTTGATCCATTTTGACTTTCTTACATTCTGTGGAGCAGCACAAGGAGGAAAGACAACCGCAGAGACCCAGTATATACTACACAAGGGTCACGCTGTTCAGAAAGATGTACGCTGAAGTGGTAAACCCTACAGATTGACATCACAAAACATGATCGACCTATATGAAGTGATCAAACATGAAGTTGACCCCATATTCACCATCAACAGTGCCCTATCTGGTATGCAGAAGCTGCTGTGTACCATATATTTTCTGGCAATGGGATCCTTCCAGTCTCCAGAGGTATATGTATCTGACATGTTCCAGGGTATTGGCTCATGTGCTGCCATTCCTGAAAAGGAAGGTACATCCTCTTCTCTTCTACCCAGATGTAGTGGGTACATGTCAAGCAGGAGTTCTACACAAGGGGAAGCATACCCAGAGTCATGGGGGTCATAGACTGCACACATGTGCGCATAATAATGAGTATTTATATATCGCCTTTCTCCCAGTGGAACTCAAAGCTCTTTCAACTCATGCTCTCAGAATTAACCAAATTGGCAGCTGAATAATAGAAGTTATTATTACCCAATTAATGATACACATTTATCAACCTCAGAAGGATGAAAGGCAGAGTTGACTCTACCAGGAATTAAACCTGCAACCTTAAGATTTGAGCAGGCTCTGCAAGCAGGGTATTTACCACTGAGCTATCTCAACAGCTTATGAGGGACATTTCTACACCAACTGAAAGCATTTCCACTCCATCAATGCATAGCTGGTGCGTGATGACAAAATGAGGATCAACCATGTATGTGCTTCCTATCCAGGCAGTTGACAGAACTCCTACATCCTCAGGCACTGAGAATGGAACCTGTACAGGATGATGACTTTTGGGTGACCAAACAATCTACACCACATCCACAGGGGCACTCACATGATTAATGAAAACCCAGCATAGCATGGTCATGGCATACAACAAATATGTCCCCATTATACAACATTATCCATGTAACCATGTGATCCATGTGTCATAATATCACTTTTTGTTTCACAGGGATGCAAACAGTTGCTTCTGACACCTGTCCCAAATCCACAAACACCTGTACAGGATCTCTTTAATGTGGCTCATGTCAGGACCAGGAATGCAATTGAAAGCACCTTGGCCTCCTTAAAACAAGATTCCGCCACTTGGATAACTCAGGGGGAGCTCTTCAATATGTGCCAGGCAAAGTCTGCGATATCATACTAGTGTGTGCCATACTCCACAATATTGCAGTCGACACCTGTCATGGAGGATCTGGGTCCAGAACCCATTGTGGAGGTGTCTGTTCTCCAGGCTGAGGATGAGGAGACTCTGAGAAGGGCAAATACATGAGACAAGCTCATCAGGGACTTCTTAATTGTAAGTATAATACATGAATCAAACACAATGCATATATGACCATGATTAGGCGTGGGGAATGTGTGGAAACACACTCACATAAGATATAATGATATGTTTAATGTTTAATTCCACAGGATGACTGAGATTCACCTGAGTCTCCAGCTTTGAAATTGCCTGCGTCAACACATGCAGCTGACATGCCATGTTTGGGTCTAATTGACATCTGAAATTCCCTTTGGCCATGATGACATTGCACTTCATGGATATCAGCTATTCTCCTGTGATCACTGCTACACCCGATTGCCTATGTCCATCACTTTCCTGAAAAATTACATACAGCAAATAATTGGGTTAGAGTTGAACATATTCATATGAAGCATATAACCCCTGGAGTGTTAGAGAGGTATCCAATGCATTTAAATGCAATTCATTGGATACTCCTCTGACATTCCATGTGTTTAGGGGGTGGTTGAGGTATTAGGAAAACCAAAAAATTGTGATGCCTAATCTAGCTGAATAGGGATGGATTTTCTGTGTAAAAGTGTTGGCTACTGCACTGCAGTAACTAATTGAGATGGAGGCTGACAGGCCCACCATGAGTGACAATGAGCCGGCACCAGACTCTGCTTCATGGGGTTTAGTTCTTTTAATAGGTTAGATATTACTATGATGTACCATTCATACATTCATATGGCTGGTTAGCATCCTCTGTTTCTTAACCCTGTGAATTCCAGAAGGGTCCCAGACATGACAAGGGCACTTCTGTTCCTATACATTGAAACAAAGGATAGACATGACCAATCCCCAATGAGCCATTGATATGTGTTTGTTCTGAGATATGTGTTTGCCCTGATACAATGTTCCTGTATAAGAAGTCATCCACATCATGAGGAACAAGGTGATGAGGACATGCACAACATCCATATGTAGTTCCAACTCAAGGGACATCTAAAATCCACGTGTCCCTTGTTTGGTACCTTGGTCAGTCATGATATGCATCTCCTCATGACAGTGGAACTGAGAAGGAACCCATCATGAAGCTAGTTCAACAGTAAAGTCTGACCAGTTCAGAACAACATATGGGTTTTGTATACGTTCGGCCATCATGGAGTTTGGAATGCAAGAGGGTTACATAATGCATATATGTGTGATGCATTGAGTGACCCACTGTCATCCCAGGAGTCCCCTAAGACTCCACCCACAAGCACACCCGATGAACACATACCATAGGGGATGCACATTGGTTGCGCTGAAGGATATGTTTGTGTTCCATACACTGTGTATTATTCGATTTGCATTTGCTCAAATGATCCCTTTACCACATGCATGACATGATCTAATGTGAAGGAATTGTACCTTTGTGTTGGAGTGCTATTGTCCTTTGTGTTAACAGTGATCCTGTGTGTGACCAGACTTAGATTGTGAAATGTTTCCCATCAGCTGTTGTTGAACTTCATCTCACATCATACCCAGAGTTGAACTTGATACCAGATGAGATTCTTCCTAGCACTAATCCCTCTGGCCCTTTCATTGGTGAACATTATGTGCTCCCTGTCGAGTATGCTCTGCACCAGGGCCATGTTTTCCTTGTGGGAGTATATAGGGTCCAGCAGCCTGTCCTCCTCCAATCCAGTCTGAGACGTATCTGAACTGTTTGAGGCAATTTGGTGGTTAGGCCCTGCCTGCACTGTCACTGGATGTGTATGTTCCTGTTGCACATCCCTTCCAGTTGTCACTGGCGTGTCGGTCCCTATCCACTGTGTAACTGATTATTGCTGCTTACTCCTTCACCCACCTGCTCTTCCTCTCCCCCTCCTTCCCTGACCAGGGATCCCCTGTTCCCTTTCCTCCTCTCCTGCACCTCTTCCCATCACTCCAGTTACCTACATGTTGAGTTAGATGTGTTTTATTTATTAATATTGTTTGTAAGCTATTGTCATTTTTCTTTTTTATGCTATACAGTCCCCTGCTAGCACAGCTGGCAAGTGACTTTTCCTACTCACCTGATCTGCCTCCTGTGTGATTTTCTCCTCCCATCTCTAATCCAAGTGCAACTTTTTTTTTCCGTTCCATGTATGTGTGCAATGCATAGTAATACATTTTAAGTCACTTTGACACTCAAATTGTTAAATACATTTAGAAGTCCTGGGTGAGAGGGTTTCACCAAAGCCTCACCTCCCTATGTTTACATGAGGATCTATCTGGCAAAGGGGTACCTGAGAGACACACACACATACACAGAAATTGTAACACATTTCATACAAAAACTTGCAACATTGTATTTTATATGAGGAACTAAATTGCTTATCAATATTGTATTACAAATTCCTACCATGTGATGGTATAATATACATGTAAGACTAAAGGGAATTGCTGCTGACTCCTAGGAGAGAGCAGTCAATGTTATCAGTGATTTAATCCACCAGCTGCCAAACAGGCTACAGCAGCCATTTGCAGTAAAAGAACAATCATCTTTCAGTGTGGGAGTAGTGAAGGGGTGGGGAAATCAATACATTTATGTGATATACAGAATTTTGGTGGTGCTGTAATGTTTGTCATATTTATGTTTTATAATTACAGGTCAGATACATCAAGGATAAAATAATTTGAGTGCTAGGCGTGTGCAAAACAAGGTATTGTTCAGGGTTTAGGAGGTAAGATAAGCAGCACAGTCTTAGACATAATACGTTTTAACCAATGATGAGCCATCTAGAGATAGCAGTAAGGCATTTGGAGACCTGCTGCTGTATTTCAGGTGGGGTGTATTACACAGGAAAAGATCATTGAGAGAGGTATGCTAAGAACCAGGAATGTGCAAGGGTTCAGATGCCAAGAGAATGGAGAACCTAAGAGAGAAGGGTATGGTCAATTGTACTGAATGCAGCAGATAAGCCAAGGAGAAGAAGAGGCCAGAAATGCCAATTGGTTTACACAACCTTGAGGTAATTTGTTACTTTTGTAAGGGCTGACTCTGTAGAGAAAGTGGGCTAAAATCAGATTGCAGTGGGTCCAGAGGGTTATGGAAGGTGATAAATGCAGCATAGAAGAGTGGAATAGACAATCAG
Organism: Rhinophrynus dorsalis; assembly: GCA_037306005.1. NCBI lineage: Eukaryota > Metazoa > Chordata > Amphibia > Anura > Rhinophrynidae > Rhinophrynus > Rhinophrynus dorsalis. The sequence continues at coordinate 220,433,949 of CM074724.1, read as the reverse complement.
GAAGTTTTGAGGCAAAGGGCAAGAGTGAAATGGGAAAGTAGTTGGAGTGGAAATTTTTTCTTGAGAATTGGTGACACTATTGTTTGAAAGAAGAGGCGAAGATGTCAGAGGATAGGGAGGAGTTGAAGACACAAGTTAGAATAGTGACTAAGGTGGATTTCAATGGATTAAGACGGTGGCAAGGCATAGGAGCAAGTGTACAGGTGATGAGTGGAGAGAAGAGATGAAGGAGAGGGCTGAAGGATAGACTCAAAGATGCAGAACAGGCAGTATGGGTTAGTTTGTGAGTATTGCTTAGAGAGGAGTAATAGTGATGTTTGGAAGAACACAGAGCAGCGTTCAAGTAAAAAGGAAGAATTTGTAGTGAAGAAATTCTGGATAAGAAAGAGACCTCATCCACAAGCATTCAGAAGAGTGGGTACAGAAGTGTAGAAAGGGTGTCTGGGAGGTAAGCCAAAGGTGGGAATTTGAAGGGTGTTTGTAATGGGCATACAGATTAAATTATGAGGAGAGGAGGTATTTGTAGGATTATACAAAGCTATCCGGATCAGTAAGGTATTGAAAGAGGAAAGGTTGACTTGCACTGCAGAACCTTTGCCAGAGATGTCTAGAGAGCAAGGACTGCTAGCATACTGGGGGGATTTTTGTAGGTGGAGAAAGGTGAGAAAGAGTTGTGAGAAGTAATTGCCAAAGAGAGAGAGAGAGCTGCATTTTTCAATCAAGATACGAGCTGTGTATAGTACTAAAAGTGTAGGCTGTATTGTTAGGTAGAGATCACTTGGATGGTAAAAATAAAACCTTAAAAACAAACATTGTTGCGGAGAGGGATGTCCTTCAATCCAATGGCAAAATAACTTCACTAAGCACTTAAAAGTAACACTTCAGATGTTTGCATATCTAGCACAGTGAATTCTTATACTGTCCCAAACAGTCCAAATGATAGGGGTGGTATCCAATTAACAAACTAATCAATAGCAGACAGAATGCAAGACACAGATTGTCAGTAGCTGTGGAATACATGTTTATTATCACCCCTTTATGACGAGCAGTCCGGGGAAGTGACCTTCCCTTAAGGACCGATTTGATCTATATCGACGCGTCGGCACACCGGGCTTATGATGTGTACCGACGTACTCAATGGGGTATGAGAGAAACCGCTCCTGTCTTGGACCAGTCAATTTCAGACTCCCCCACAAGAACGCTGTAAGCACAAAATACGTGATGTGCCAGGGCTATCACTGGTCCTTCAGGGAACGTGGTCCTGCCACGTTACCTGTCATTAAGGAGTTAAAAGGGAAATCCTGTTAAGAAAGCCAGATGCAATGGAGACAGCTTGAAGATGAAGTCAGTGTCAGATAAGTATGCAAAGAAAATTGCACACCCTGACAAATTATAGTATTAACTGTTGTCTGCAGAGACAATGTGATAATGAGCTGGAGGGAAACAGGTTGTTACTCTAACAGTGAAGGTAGGTATCGCCTATGTTATACATCACTATGGCAGCTTCTTGTTCACATATAAATAGGACATGTTTAACTTTGTATAAAATGTTAGTTTTGTATAGTTAGATATGTGGGGTTGTTTTTGCAAAATGTTTTAACCCCTTCGCGTCCGGTGACGTACCCGGACCGTCACACTGGTCCGGCACTTAAAGACCAGTGACGGTCCTGGTACGTCACGTACTATTACTCTCTGCGCTCCTGCAGGAGCGTGGTGAGTAATACTGGGGACTGAATTTGATCGCTCCAAGACCGGAGCAATCTCTTTCAGTCCCTCTGTTCGGCGTGCCGCCCCACGTGATTAGTCACATGGGTCTGCACGCCGAAATTCCCTATCTGGTCCTTAAAGGACCACACACCCCGGGACCGCTGGTCGTTAAGGGGTTAAAATTGCCTAAACTGTTTTAAGGTGACAGATCCATTATATGGTGACAGGTCCACTTTAACTTATCTATGCTTAAACAATAAAACCCTGTCACCTTAAGACACATCATGTTCATTTTTTCTAATACAGATAAATAAAATCTTCTTATATGTATTGAACTAGACATTTCTGTAAAATTGAAAAGTTAATTTTTAAACTGTTATGGCACTGTATGTTCATTGCCTGAACATTATTTTAATAAGTTATCTTTAAGAACAAACTTACCACTCTCTGTGCTATTAGGTATTATCCCAGTGTGTGGTCTCTGCCTACATTCAGGTATAGCATAAAACACCAGCAAATAATGCTGAATTTAGGAAAAATTATTTACATTACAAATTACTCACACAACGTATAAGCAGTTATAAATTACTTTCAATAATAAAGTCATCACAGGGTGACAGGACCATTTAGTTCCTGAACTGTTTGGCCTTTGAAGACAACAGGTATTGTGCACTCCTGGAACTGACAAAGAGCTCATTAGAAAATTAAATGTCAAGTATCAATTATGTCAGTAGGTCAAACTCTATAGTGGAATGTTCACATTTACAGTTATCTTCACCTGTAGGCAGTAGAGAACATATAGACTGTGAGGATGTGTCAGTTGCATGAAAACAAATCATCAACCTTCATGAACATGTTGGAGAAAAGAAAATGAAAACTCACTGCGCTAATACACCATAAATATACATATATGATAGTAATAAAATTAAGAAACCAAGTGAAAAAAAAGTATGGAGAGCAGCAAGGAATGTGGGGACTCTCCAAGTCCCCAAACTAGGAAAGGACCTAAAACAAAAGCAAAAAAAAAGGGTAATTTAGTTTGGTAAGCAAGCTCAAATATATTTTGGCCAAATTTTGTTACAAAATCCTCATTTGTTTGAAACATATTAGCACATAGGTATAACATATACTTTAGACAGGATTTATAAATTTGGGTAATCTGTATGGATTAGAAGAGGATTGTTTTTGTTTTTTATGTTTGGGAAAAAGTGATATTGTAATCAGTTTAAAGAAATACTGAATTTTAATGCACCCAGATAAGATGAAAACATGCAGATGTTTTAAACATATTTATAAAGGCTTTCTCCATAGAAACAGATTTGCTCTTGAGTTTAATGAGGTTGATATAATATGGGCTATGGAGAATGTTATTTCAGTACTGTCAGAGTTGTAATTCAAGAGTAATTGAATAATCCCCCTCCTGCCTCTTTTACCTAGTGTAAGCCACCTCCCCTCAGATGTGGAATCTGGTCTCTTGACCAGACAGGTCGCAGCAAGGGACAATCTTCATACTGTGAGCATAAGGAAAACCCTGTCCCCCTTGACAGTTTTTTCCCTTACGCTCACAGAAGATTGTCCCTCTCTGCAATTCATCCAGACAATGTTGCTGCTCTGAGGTGAGTAGTGTTACATCAGTAAAAGGGGTGGGAGGTAGATACTTTATCATTCAATTACTCTTGTACTACAACTCAGACAGTACTTGAAATAACACTCTCCATGGCGCAAATGAAGACTAATTGGAGCTGCTATTTTTGTGAAACATTACTATCCCTTGAAAAGCCCCGTTTAAATCAATAGGATTTTTTATTTGCCCCCATGTTGCAGCTGGTATGTCCCAGAATTCCTCAGTGGGGTTATGTACTAAGGCAGGTCCCCCCAGTTGTGTATGTTTTCAGGATATTCTCAGTTAAACACAACTAAATTTGTTAACCAGGTAAATCTTTCAGAATGATTAAACCATGATCACCAATGTTCATTCAATGAGATCCTGAAAATCGGTGCTTTTGGGGGGGGGGTAAGGTGACCACATATCCCTATTAATCAGAGACACTTATAAAAGCACACACTGTAGGTTTGCACTGATTTCTGTACCGTCCTGAAGACATTTTAATAAGTGTCCCTGATATAAAGGGATATCTGATCAACTTATTGTGAGTGAACAGACTTAAGCACTCCTGCATTAAGGTGGGATATGGTGTGATAAAGAAGAGATACACTTTCCAGTGTGATACATTCTTCTGTACCTATATTATTATTTTAATTTTTACTATAGATTTACACAGTGTTTCTCAATTTAGTAATCAGAGCACATCAACAGGTCAGCTATTCTAGAAAAATCTCCTTAATCACAAGTGAGTAATCAGTGGCTCAGGCATTGTCATTGTTACACCTGTGCTTAAATAGGGATATCCTGAAAATCAGACCAGGTTGGTGTACCTGGAACACTGGCGTTGAATATCACTAGTAACATCTCTCCAAGGTTAGGCATCTTAGTACATAGCTCCATAAAATAACACAGGAATTGGAGAGTTTATGTAACTGGAAAAGTGGTTTACTTTAGAAATATTGCCCTCTACTTAGCAAGCATCAAAACGGCAAGATCAGAATATAGGCCACATGAAAAGGGTTATATTCTTATATTGCCATTTTGATTGTTGCCTGCTGACTACTACTGCCATACATCTCCAAGGACTGAGTGTAGAGATAGACACCCCACACAGGGATAAATAAGGAGTTACCTTAGCAAGTAATATTTGAGACCTGTGTCCCACACAGTGGACCAACATAATTTAGAGAGTGAAGAAGCAGCATAATACCCACCGTCCACTCCTTCTTCTCAATAACAGAACCCTGAACACTTACACACAGTCTGCCCTCCAGTGGGTATGATGCTGCTTCTTTGGTCTCTAAAATAGGTTGGTCCACAGCATGGGACACAGGTCCCAAATACTGCTTGCTAATGTAACCTATTTATTTATCCCTGTATGGGGCGTCTATCTCTATATTTATGGCAGTAGTAGTCAGCAAGGTGTGGCAATCAAAACGGCGACATGAGAATATCGCCTTTTTCATGCAGACAATATTCTGATCTCGCCACATGGTACAGGTGACATTCTGATCTAGCCATTTTGATGCTCGCTAAGTAGAGGGTGATATTTCCAAAGGGTACTGGAAAAGTTATCTCCTCTTTATTACATTTTAGCGCATCTCTCCTTCAAGTTCTAAAATTCGACACAAAACACATACTTTTCATTTTCCCTCATTATCTGGTTGGACTACATCGATAGTAAATATTAACTGGAATATACATTTCTCTTTCCAATTTTCTAGGATTAATCCAGCAGAAAGACTGGGAAATCGTAAAAATGGCATCAGCGATATTAGAAAGCACAAGTATGTATATGATCTGTTATTCAATTCTTTAATGGTTTTCCTAGTATCCCATAATCTATGTTGTTTCACAGCACATTATCAGAGTTAAAAAGATACATATTCCATTTGATAAAATGTATGACTTTGTTATATTCTATTTAGGTTTTTTTAATATAAGATCAGGAGTGCCCAAATTTGATTCTCAAGAGCCACCAACAGAACAGGATTTAAGGATTTACCTGATTAAGCATAGGTGAGTTAATTAGTGGCTAATTAATTTTGTTGGCCCATCCATGCTCAAGCATGGAAATCCTTACATCTGGGAAGGTTGGTAGCTCTTGAGGACTGACCATGGACACCCCTGTACTAGATAGTCAGCTTTCTCATATTTTGAATTTTTACAAAGCTAAGAACATATTATCAGTGGTTCTGCAGATGGACAGCTTCTATGTGTAATGTCCTTGGGGCAGATGTACTAAAGGTGGACATATCACATACTGAGGATTAATCTTGTGGCATAAAATATGGGAATATGTTCCTATGTGCATGTAACAAAAGGGCCACAGTGTGTCCTAGGAGATATTGTCACCCCTTAAGCTGGCATAAAAAAAAAATACCAGCACTAAAATGATTACATATCCCTTTGAATCTCAGATGCTTATCAAAATTTCATCCTACAGGACTGCACAAGAATCAGTGCAACCCTGCAGTATGTGCTTTTTATGTGTCCCTAATTTAAAAGGATATGTAGACATCTTAGCCAGCCTCCTTTCAGATTTAGAGAGCACATACAGTCCATGGTTACCACACCTTGGCTCAGATAACTCAGTGTGGACAGTTTTGATTTGAAAAATCCTTTCCACATAGGTGCAAAACATGAACAGACCTGCTTAACTCAAAGTACATGGCTCTTTCAGCCTGAAAAGCCTGCTTTAAACCCTTAGTAAAGGGAGCTAAGATTGTGTTCCTAGAAGACTAAAACAGTACATGTTCCCAGCTTTTCAATCAGTGGTTCAATCAAAATCACTGAGCTAATGATTTATAACTATGCAAAATCAGGGTTTTCATTAAAACTTGCATCTCTAGGAATGCAGTCTGAGCTTCAACCTTTAGTACATGCTACTCCCTGTTCCTAGAAGCACCATAGCGACTCCATGCATTACATATTTATTAAAACCTATTATACATTACACTAGGCAAAATGCAATGAGGCCTGGTTTTAAAAAAACTGATATTTAATGTTTTATCCGCTAATCCCTTTTGATTATGTAACTTTTCCGCTTTGACTGACACTGCATGGAAAGTGCATTTACATATAGTGCCAGGTGAAATAGTGACAACACTACAAGTGGGTAGGAAATCAAAAGAAAACATTAATGGAAGATTCACTTATATGAGCTATAGGTAAGATACATTCTGCAGTGAGAGAAAACCTGCAATTCCTGATATTCTATAGAGTCTATGCACTAAGACAGGTTTAGTTAATTGCTGGACCTTCAACCGTTGAAGATTACAACTCCTATCATACTCATCCAGCCGTCGGCTGGTGGAGTATGATAGAAGTTGTGATACCCAGCTGCTGGAAGTCAGACAATTGATTACCCCTGCAGTAAGATGTCTGGAACTTCAAATAAAGGACCCACAAAATAAACTTGGAAAGTAAAGAGTTTTTCTAATCTTTGGCACACTATGTGCAAAACCCCCTTGTTATTTTTAAAATAAGCATTTGATAGCATCTATTCAGCTTTTAATAAAGATTACAATGTGCATTTATGAGTGAGGAGGGTCAGTTCATGTTTTCTTATGCATATTATTATTACTGTTATTATTATTGTTGTGCAGATGGGAGTTAAGTTACTGTTGTTTAAACATTTCCACACTGTACTGCTCAAAAGACTGAAGTTCACAAATTGGCAGTCTAAGTAAAAGGGCCGCCTTTGACTTTGTTTGGGGAAGTAGGAAGCTTCCTGATTGGTCAAAGCCCTGGGTGATGAGTTTAAAGGTCCCCCATAGAGTTAACATGGGGGAAAGTAGGTGGCCCAGGGATCGGTCAGTTAGCTGCCTATACAAAGGTCCGGATAGGTCAAAACGGCCATGACAAAACTGGCCAGGATTGACCATGCCAATCCAGTCCACGGATTGGTCGCCTCTCGAGGAGGCCAAATCAAATCATGCAAAAGATGCTCTGTCACAAAGGTCCCTGCTATGAATGTGTATTCTGGCCCATGTCTGCCTATTGTAATCACCCCTATTCTTTTGTGGCAGTGTTTGCTCTCCACCCAGTTCCTTTGTACAAGTTAACCCACTCATGTCTGGCCCATTGCTCCAAGACCTCACTGTTCTGTATATAAGTATGTTAGTTTTGCACAATAAAGTGTTCTATGTTTTGCCCTCCAACTGGTCTTGTCTGGTTCTTGGGAGGGAACAGCTGGTGTAGCGTGGAGATCGGGATGTCAGGACAGCAATAGAGTCGTAGTGATGGTGGTACTGACCTCTAGTACCTGGACTCACGTCACAATTATGTAACCACAAGTATAGTACCTAAAATCAATAGAATGTAAGCTGGTTACATATTTCTTTAGGTTGATGAAATAAGGCCAGAATTGATCAAACAGCGAATGGCTGAATGTGCAAGGAAATACTCTGATACTCACCTGTCTCAAGTCAATGGTCTTGTGTTGTGTCTGGTACTCACTCATTCCTCAGTGAGTAAGTGCTAGAAAGATCTGCCATGTCAATCCATCCTTCATCTCCAGACTGGGGAATCCCTTAGAAATCTATGGAGCAGACACATGCATATATTTGTTGAATGTGTATGTATGTGTGCAACACAGGAATAGATCAATTGATACCACATTTTTATCATATTTCCATGCCTTGCATATGCATGGTACAGAAATATGTCTGTCCACTGATTAATACCTGAAGGTATCTTTCAATGAAAATGGCAAGGACCAAAGTATCAGATGCTCTCTCTGCACATTGATTTCCAGCCTAAGTGTTCTGTGAGACCGATGTACTTAAAAATAGTGATGGAGTTCTGGAACAAACTAACTGCACCATAGGAAATAAGCATTTCCCAGTTCCTCATTGATTTAAAGGGGGCCTTTAGCCCCCTGTAGACTAAAGAGGTCTCAGTTGCATGAAAGAGGTCAAAAGTCCCCTTTAAATCAATGTAAAATTGTATTTGATCCCTGTGGTGCACTCGGTTTGCACTAGAATTGTACCAGCTTCCCTAAGCCCATCAGTCTCTGTTCCAAGACTTGCAAAGGATTGAGGCTCTTGTGCCTTATGCATTTTTCCAGTTAAAGGGGATCTCTCACCTAATTACACTTAATGCTCTTTAGTTAGAGCATTTATCTAGAACACTGAAAATAGTGTTCATTAGATTTAAAAAGTAGTTACATGCGCAAAATGTAAACTTTAAAAAGTGTCCGGCAGCCTACTTCCGGCTTGCCGAACTTTGCCGACCAGAGACAGCTCCGTCCCACTACCCATCATCCTCGCATGACGGAGGCTGTCTGTCACTAAAGTGGAGCGATCGCATTGGCTAGATATCGATCTCTGCCAATACGATCGCTCCACTTTAGTGACAGACAGCCTCCGTCATGCGAGGATGATGGGTAGTGGTACGGAGCTGTCTCTGTTCGGCAAGCCGGAAGTAGGCTGCCGGACACTTTTTAAAGTTTACATTTTGCGCATGTAACTACTTTTTAAATCTAATGAACACTATTTTCAGTGTTCTAGATAAATGCTCTAACTAAAGAGCATTAAGTGTAATTAGGTGAGAGATCCCCTTTAAAGGAGAAGTAACACTTCCTAATAATAATAATAATAATAATAATAATAATAATAATAATAATAATAATAATCATCATAATAATCATCATCATCATCATCATCATCATCCACTGTTAACCCTTTGAATGCCATGATGAGTGTGGTTGTACTCCTGTGGCAGTCAAAGGCTTAACTTATTACCCCTAAGAGTTTTGCCCTTGTGATATGTGATAACATCTTCATCAGTCCTGGATGTCATGCATGAGCATGGAGGCGAATATGACAGGTGCTAGAAGAACCAGAAGACACAAACTCTGCCCACTCCACTTGGTAAATCTTAAGCCTTTAAGATTCACAGATATGTGGAACGCATGGCTTCGCAATGAGTTGCACACCCCTCTGGTCCTCAAAGGGTTAAGAAGATTCATGCACTTTGCCAGCAACTGCCATGTCCACTTCCATGGAGATGACATACAGGATTGACTGAAGATGTTATCTCTTGGATACAAGGCACAACGGCAAAATTCATTGAGAGGGGGGTATTATTAGGTGGTGTTACTTCTTCTTTAAAGGGTTAGTAATGGCTGATTTTAATAAAATGTAATATTGTAGATATTAAAAAAATAAATTAACTGGTGCAAGTTATGTCTCTCAAACATGTATAGTTTGAGAGATATACACTGATAAAGTTCTTCCCTATCCTTTAACAGACGTTAGCTGTCTAGATGACAGAAGGAGATTTGGGTCATGCTACCTGATGGCAGCTCTTCAGCAGAACCGAAATAGCAATATACTTACAATACTTAATTGGAATGGTCTACAAAGTGTGTCTGGTTTGCAAGCACACTTTGTAGACCGTTTCATTGAAGTATTTCTTTTAAGATAGCTATATTTCGGCTCTGCTGAAGAGCCGCCATCTGGTCGCACGACCCAAATCTCCTTCTGTCAACTAGACAGCAGACGTCTGTGAAAGGGGAGGGGGGGGACTTTATCATTGTATATCTCTTAAACTATACATGTTTGAGAGACGGGACTTGAACCAGTTAATTTTTTTAATATCTACAATATTACATTTTATTAAAATCAGACATTACTATCCCTTTTAACCTCATAGACAGCATGGGAATTGTTAGTAGAAACATCCAAATCTGCCTTTCTCTTCCTGTAACATAAGACCCTGGATGAATTTATATTACTGACATATGACTACTTTTCAACGATTAAATGAAATTGATGTAAAACTGTCTTTCAGGTGGTTCCAAGGTTTCAACTGGGAAGGACTGCGTAACCGCAAACTGATTTCACCATTAAAAAGAGAGGTTGGTTGTTTTAACAACAAATACAATAAAGATGCAGGGTGCATTCGCAAAACTAAAAGTAGCAATTCTGGAGCAAACCTACTACATCATAGAAAACAAATAAAACTCCTTATTCATTTCAATGGTTATTTTAATACCTTAAAGGGATGGTAATGTTTCACAATACAAGCAGCTCCAATTAATCTTCATAGTATTTGGGCCGTGGAGAGTGTTATTTCAGTACTGTCAGAGTTGTAGTACAAGAGTAATTGAATGATAAAGTATCCCCCTCCCGCCCCTTTTACTAATGTAACACTGCTCACCTCAGAACATAAAGGTGGTGTCAAGATGGATTTCAGAGAGGGACAGTCTGCAATTAGCATAAGCAAAAAACCTGAAAAACTTGTCAAGGGGGGAAGGGTTTTAATTGTTCTCACAGTAAGAAGATTGTCCCTTGCTGTGAGCTGTCTGATCAAGGGACCAGATTCCACACCTGAGGGGAGGAGGCTAACACTAGGTAAAAGAGGAGTGAGGGTGGTACTTTATCATTCAACTAGTGTAAAAGCCCGTGTACACCGGCCAAGGTCTGGGTAATGTTAACCCTTTGAGTGCCAGAGGGGTATGCAATGTATTGGTTTGCCATGTGTTGCGTACCCCTCTGGCATGCAAAGGGTTAAGAGGTCATTACCTCACTGCTCCACGAGATGAAGTCTTGCGATGCAATAATGCACAGTATAGACTGCCTGAATGCACATGACTGCATTGTGACAAACATCCTAGTGAATTATTCTATAAGGATTACTCTTGAACTACAACTCTGATAATATTGAAATAACACTCTCTATGGCTCAAATACTGTGAAGATTAATTGGAGCTACTTTTATTTTGAAACATTACTGTCCCTTTAAATGCTAGAAAGGTTTTTATCACTTTATGAAACAATTCCAGGAGTGACACGTTCCATTCAAATCAATGGGTGTTTGGGAATATTTTAGTGCAGATGGTTTGTTCCAGAATTGCAATTATTTATTTATTTATTTATTTATTTTTGTCCATATCTGTCCTGTATTGTAATAGTAGGGTAATATAAGGTATATACATACCTGGGAACTTTTTATTGTTGTCTCCCCGGAGGGGAGTCCTCTGCTGCCATGGGTGGTGTGAGGAATGACGCATATGGCATCAAAAAGGGGTGGGTCTTAACGCGAGTGCTAGGGGAGGGCTTAAAAGAAGGCTGGGGGGAAGGAGCTACACCGGGGGGAAAAGTGGAAGTGGGTAGAGTTTCAATAGAAACTCCCCACATCTGGAGGACTCAGCCTCTGCACCGGAGACCCGGTAAAGCAGTGCCAAAACCAGAGTCTCTGGGGCAAATCCGGAGAGTTCCCAAGTGTGGGTGTATATATATAAGGTAGAGCTTCATATGATAATTATATTAATGACATGCACATACCTAGCTTTATTTTCAAGAAAAATAGTGGCATTAAACAAAAATAGAACCTTATATGCAGGCAGGCACCGTCTGGGATCTCGCTGTAGGTGCTCTCTGCTCCTGCACTATCAGTCCCTTCCAGTGCCTTTCAACAGGCATTCAACTCACCAATGGTGGAGTTGAAGGGGATGGACAGCACAGACGCAGAGATGCCGGCTCTACAAGATGTCAGCACTGTTCCCCACTGCCTGTCTACATAAAAGGTTCTATTTTTGTTTAACCCCTTTTCATTCTACTGAATGACTTCCTGGACGTACATGTACGTCCATTGTCAGGATGGGGTTAATGCTGCAGTTATTCTTGAAAATAAACTAGACATGTGCATGTCACTAATATAATTATCATATATGGCTCTATTAATATCTGATGAAAGTTCCGCTTTAAGAAAGGTTTCCAAGGGATAGCAACACTTAATATATAAAAATGTATTCAACATTAGGTTTATCTTTCTGAGTAAAACAAGGGCATTCCCACTGCTGAAAGGTGTTTTATTCAAAAGTTATTGCTGCTCAAACTTTAATTTTTTTAAGCGCATTATATCAATGGCCTGAAATTGTACAGTGGCGCTGTTGCTACACCATCCTATGGACAGCACTGGTCAATTCACCATAAATCTCCATAGGATGGTGTAGCAACAACACCGCTTTAAAATTTCAGGCCATTGAGATATTGCACCTAAAACAAATCAAGTTTGATGTGTAATAACTTTTTAAAAGCCTATCAGCAGTGGGAATGCCCTTGTTTTACTCAGAAAGATAAACCTAACAATGTATACATTTTTATATATTAAGTGATATTATTCCTTTAAAGGGACAGTAATGTCCCATAAAAAAATATTTAGATTTAGGTAGATATTGAAAAAAGAAACTATTTGCAACAAACCCTATCTCTCAAATCTCTATGGTTTGAGAGATATAGGGATTCAAAGTTCCCCCTCCCTCCCCTTCTCCTCATGTCAGCTGTAAAGCTGGCAGCAGGAGAATCGAGTCATACGACTCGAGGAGGCTCTGCAGCAGAGCCGGAATCGCATTACTTATAAATAATTCATTCATTGGAACTGTCTACAAAGTGTGCCTGGTTTGCAAGCACATTTTGAAGACATTTCCAATGACTGAATTCTTTTTAAGTAACGCAATTTCAGCACTGCTGCAGAGCCTCCTGCTGGTCCCTGGATCAGGATCTCCTGCTGTCAGCTAGACGCTGACGTCAGGAGAAGGGGAGGGGGAACTATGAATCCCTATATCTCTCAAACCGTAGCGGTTTGAGAGATAGGGTTTGTTGCAAATAGTTTATTTTTTCAATATCTACATAAATCTAAATATTTTTGGGGGAGCATTACTGACCCTTTAAGGGGAACTATACATATAGGCATACCAAGGGGAAGATGCACTAAAGGCCAATAAAGGACCATGGTGGTTATATGGTGGCAAAGTGGTGATCGTTAGCATGCACTAAGGTGTCTTCTCCATCATATCCCTGAGAATCCACCACCAATCCATCACAATCCATCAACATCACCATGAATCAGCCATACATTCCACAAGGTTTATGATTTATTGATGTGACGTGTTTATACTATAATGCGGTACATCTCTGCGTCTGCTAAGCTCTGGTAGCATCCGCTGTGATTAGAGTTCAAAGCCTCAACATCGGCAACCTAAGGCTGGCGATGTTGGGATCTCCCTGTAGCTCCCTATAGAGCCTATAAAACTCCATACTTGTTTTCCACCTAACCCCACTCTGGACCGCCTAGTGGCTGATGAGTGGAAATCCCCGGACAGAAAGCCTTCTGTCTCCAAGAAGTTTGCTAAGCTTTACCCCTTTTCTGAGGTGGCGCTTGTTCAATGGGTTCATCCCCCTAAGGTGGACTCTCCTGTCTCCAGGCTATCTAAGTCTACCACCTTACCAGTTTCTGATGCGTTCTCTCTGAAGGACTGGACTGGCAAGAAGCTCGAGGTTTTCCTCAAGTCCATTTTTTCCACTGCTGGTACTGCCATGCGACCAGCATTAGCTGCGGCATGGGTTAACCGGGCCATTGCAGTCTGGACTGAAAAATTCACCCTAGCTGTACATCGGGGTGATTCATCATCAGATATGTTGCGGCTTCTTGCCAACATATCTGATGCCCAGCACTATGTTACTGCTGCCTTATTTGATGCTATCCATCTGGTGGCAAGGGTTTCCACCATGTCTGTGGTTGCCAGACCAGCTCTTTGGCTCAAGATCTGGGCTGCTGACACCGCTTCTAAGAAAGCCTTACTTTCCTTGCCCTTTCAGGGTACATCCTTATTTGGGCCAGATCTTAAGGATCTGATTAGTGAGGCCACTGGGGGTAAGAGTACTCATCTGACCTTGGTCCCCAGGAAGAAACCTCTTCTCAAGCGTAACAGGTTTTTTTGTCCCTTTCAGACGGAGACACGTCCGGCCAACCAGGTGGTTCCCTCAGCTCCACATGCCTCCTCCAAGCCCAAACAGCAATGGAAGCCCCTAGGTCTCCTCCAAGCCCAAGGCTTCCAAGACTTCTCCAGCATGACTCGCTGAACCCTGGTCCCCATTCAGCTGTGGGTGCTCATCTTCGTCTCTATCACAGTATTTGGGAGGATTCAGTGGTGGACCCGTGGGTTTTAGAAGTAGTGGCAGAAGGGTACAGGATCCTTTTCTCCTCTCTTCCTCCCTTCCACTTTTTCCCCTCTTGTATGCCCCAGGGCTTGAAAAAACGCTGTCTCTTCAACGGCGCTATCCAGTCTCTTCTGGACAAGGTTGTTCTGGAACCTGTTCCAGTTCAGGACAGAGGTATGGGTTTTTACTCAAACCTCTTCATAGTGTCTAAGAAGGACGGCGGTTGTTGTCCAAATTTGGACTTGAAGGATCTCAATTCCTTTGTGACCCGGTCTCATTATCACCAAGAGTCTGTGAGGATGATGATTGCTGCTATGGTTCCGGGGAAATTTCTTGCTTCTCTGGACCTTCAGGAAGCGTATTTAAATATCGCCATTCGTACAGAGAGCTGGCAGTATCTCAGATTTGCCTGCGACCAAGGGCATTTTCAGTTCTCAGCTCTTCCCTTTGGTCTGACTACAGTGCCTCAGGTCTTCAAACGTGTCCTGGGAGCCTTAGTATCCTTCCTCCACAAGGATGGCATCAGGGTTGCTCCATACATGGACGACCTGCTTCTGAAAGCCCCCTCTGCGGAACCTCTTCGTCAGCAGGTTCAGGACTGCATTCACGCTCTCACCCATCATGGGTGGATCATAAACTTGGACAAGTCGGATCTTGTCCCATCCCAGCATCTGGTCTTCCTGGGCTTTCTCTTCGACACTCAGCAGAGCATGGTGTTTCTCACGGAGGAAGTGGCTCACCAGATCGCACACAGGGTTTCGGCTGTTCTAGCACAAGCAGTCCCCTTTGCCATGGCTCACACCAGAGAGCTCCAGCGGTTTGCGATCCAGGTATGCAAGGGTCAGCCGGACCTTCTGCAGACGTCAGTATTCCTCCCTCTTCATGTGGAACTGAGTTTGTCGTGGTGGCTTGACCTCTCCAATCTCCTGAAGGGCAAGTCCTTCCTGATATCCTTCTGGACCACTGTGACGATGGATGCCAGCCTCTCCGGCTGGGGAAAGGTCCTGGGTCGCCTGAGTACTCAGGGACAGTGGTCTCTGGAGGAATCTCTCCTTCCCATCAATGTATTGGAATTTTGGGCAAAATTTCATGCCCTTCTTCACTGGACGGCCCAGCTGGAAGAATGCCCAGTCCAGGTTCAGTCTGACAACGCCACAGCTGTGGCTTACATCAACATAAAGCAGGGCGGAACAAGACGTCTTGCCGCTTGGTTAGAGGTCAAGGCCATTTTGTCCTGGGTAGAAGAACATGTCCCTGCAATATCCGAAGTGCACATTCCAGGCGTAGACAACGTCAGGGCAGACTTCCTCAGTCGACACACAGTGGACAGCGGAGAGTGGGAACTGCATCCAGAGGCTTTCAACCTCATTGTTCAGAAGTGCGGTCTTCCTTGCATCGACTTGATGGCGACAAGACACAAGTGGAAGGTTCCAAGGTTCTGTTTTTGCTGGAGAGATCCTCTGGCTTTGGCAGTGGATGCCATGTCTATTCCTTGGTTATTTCCTCTGGCTTACATCTTCCCTCTCCTTCCTATGTTGCACAGGGTGTTATGGAAATTGGAACTGGAGCAATGTCCAGTCATTCTGGTTGCTCCTTACTGGCCTCGACAAGTTTGGTTTCTGGAGCTTCTGGATCTGTCAGTGGCAGAGCCGTTCCGACTCCCCTCCTGTCCGGATCCTCTCCTCCAGGGTCACCTGTGGAAAGAGGACGTTCATCGTCTAGGTTTTTCTTCTGATGTGGTGGATACCATGCTTAGTGTGGTGGCTACCATGCTTAGTGCTCGCAAGCCAGTTTCCTCAAAGGCCTACCATCGTGTCTTGTCGACCTTTCTATCTTGGTGGGCCCCTATCTTGATAGGGACTTGTCTCAGGAATTTGATCTGCCCACGGTCCTGGCCTTCTTGCAGGATGGTGTGGATAAGGGCCTCAGTTTGAGTTCCCTTAAGGTTCAGACTTCTGCTTTCTCTGTTTTCTTTCAGAGGCGCATTGCTATCCTTCCTGATGTCAAGGTGTTTTTCCAGGGCATTTCTCATACTCGCCCTGTCTTTAAGGCTCCTACTCCTCAGTGGGATTGTAATCTGGTTCTGGGTGTCCTTCAGAGCCCTCCCTTTGAGTCCTTGGCTACCATTCCTCTACACCTTCTGACACGGAAAATGGCCTTTCTCCTGGCGATCATGTCTGTTTGCCGTGTCGCTGAGTTGCATGCTCTGGCCTGTAGACCACCATTTTTGGTGTTTCACAAGGACAAGGCGGTGCTTCGCACCTCTCAGGAGTTCCTCCCCAAGGTGGTTTCAGAGTTCCAAATCAATCAGGAGATTGTGGTGCCTTCTTTCTGCCCTGACCCTGCCTCTGACAAGGAGAGGGATCTCAACTTGCTAGAGTGGTCTCAAATTTTAGGTACATTGCACTGAGTCTGTCAGGCAATCAGATGCGCTGTTCGTCTTTCCTGAGGGTCCCAGGTCAGGAAGACCTGCATCCAAAGTGACTATTGCTTCTTGGATCAAGTCCACTATTCGTAAGGCTTATGAGCTGAGGAAGAAGCCTGTCCCTTTCAGGGTCACGGCTCATTCTACTCGATCTATTGGGGCCTCTTGGGCTTACATGAATCAGGCCTCTGCTGATCAGTTATGCAAGGCTGCCACCTAGTTGTCTGTGCACACCTTTTCGAAGCACTACCATGTCGATGTGTTGCCATCGGCTGATGCCAGCTTTGGGAGGAAAATCCTGGAGGAAGTTTTGCCTGTCTAGGATTTTCTTTGGTTCCTGGTGTTTCCTTCACTTTTGAGCCCCATTGGCTTTAGTTCATTGTGCTGTGTAACAGTTTGAGGTGTTGTTACCTCTGTTCAGTGTCCGTTGACACTTTATTGTTGTGGGCTATCTCTGATCTGATGGTTCATATACGCGCTGGTGACTTTGGGGGCCTTGCGCCTGGTCCTCGTCTTACTTCCCACCTCTAGGAAACTCAATGGTTGGACATCCCAAAGTTACCAGTAACCTGTATTGGACTAAGAGAAAAGAGGATTTTAGTCTTACCTGTTAAATCCTTTTCTCTTAGTCCATACAGGTTACTGGTCTCCCACCCTCTCAAGAGACCATGCTTGGCTCTCCTGTGGCAGACTGTGGGGGTCCTTCAGGGTCACGCTCACAAGAGTCTTCTTTCCTTCCAGTATCTAGTCATAGTTAGTGTCTAAAATCTTTCTGGAGCTGGTTGGCTAGCTGCAGCCAAGGAGGGAAGGTAGGATCCACTCCCTGCAGTCATTTCTAGAATTGTTCCTGCCTACTTAAAGGGGAGGATCACCTACCCAAAGTTACCAGTAACCTGTATTGACTAAGAGAAAAGGATTTAACAGGTAAGACTAAAATCCTCTTTTGGCTGGGCTGCAGGAGACTTGAGTTTCAAGTCAGCATCCATTTTGTATAACCGTCATTCTATGCAGTGAGGAATCATACAAATGGATAACTCCTCATACTACACAGTGAACAGTTGACAGCAAAAATTCCCACCCACCTTCCTTAAGAGCAGGAGAGGCTTTGGGTAGAGAGTAGTGTTGAGCGAGCGTGCTCGGCCGATGCTCGGATCGGCTCGAGCATCGCTCTGCTCTGCACATGGCGGTACTCGTACGAGTACCGCCATGTGCTCGCCCGACATGCTCGGGTGAAGAGGATCTGTGCCGGAAGAGGCACAGATCCGAAGACGCTCCGCTGGACCACCAGGGAATGGAGGTACGGGGGCATTGCGGAGATGAAGGGGGCATTGCGGAGATGAAGGGGGACATTATGGAAGAGGGGCATAGACTCTATGCCCCTCTTCCACAATGTCCCCCTTCATCTCCGCTATGCCCGTCTTCCACAATGTGCCCCTTCATCTCCGCTATGCCCCTCTTCCACAATGTCCCCCTTCATCTCCTATGCCATAGAGGAGATGAAGGGGGACATTGTGGAAGAGGGGCATAGCGGAGATGAAGGGGGACATTGTGGAAGAGGGGCATAGAGTCTATGCCCCTCTTCCACAATGTCCCCCTTCATCTCCGCTATGCCCCTCTTCCACAATGTCCCCCTTCATCTCCGCTATGGCATAGGAGATGAAGGGGGACATTGTGGAAGAGGGGCATAGCGGAGATGAAGGGGGACATTGACCAGGCACCCTCCGCTCATCAGAGCAGGGGGTGCCTGGTTTAATGCTCGAGTGCTCCCATTCATTTGAATGGGGCTCGGGTGCTCGGCCGAGCACTCGAGCATCAGGGGGTGCTCGGTCAGAGCACCCGAGCACCCGAGCATCGGGGTGCTCGCTCATCTTTAGTAGAGAGGGGTTGATGATGGCCTTTTTTCATTGCAGTACAGAGTACAGTAGATGTAACTTGTCATAGCATAGGACAGGGATATAATTGGTCTGGCCAAGAAAGCCAGGGGTCATGGTGATTAACCGCTTGGCTGCTTCAGTATTAATCCCCCCAGTGCTGCATGGTTTCTCTCTTCCCAAACAAGGATCTTTGTTAATAACCACAAGGCAATTCAATAAACCAGCGCTGTCCTGTTGTTCACCTTGCAGAAATACTGAGAGGGCAGTGATTCCTGGGATTATATGTGTGTGTGTGTGTACATCATATGTGTACTATATGTATGGTGATACTTTCCATTTCTGTTACTTATGCAATATGAAAAGATCCACTTTAACTACAATTTTAGAACTATACTAAAAAAGTCCAGTGTAGTTTTATTTTACAAAATAGTGGTCAGTGTTTTTTACAGATATAAGAGCTGCTTTTTGACCATATGTCTTCATTTTGTGTTTGCAGATCAAGGGAATTACAGATCACAGCTACTTTGACAGTTTCCTCCCTGAAGCTGAAGACCCACCAGACGAGCTATCGGGATGGGACAAAAATTTTTAAAAAGACATTTTCTAGTTATTTTGCTGCTATAGCACTGCTGATTGTCAGATACAGTAGGGATGATTAACATGAGGCCCTAAATCTGCTGGCAGGCTACAACTCCCAATTTTTTCCACCAGCCAATGGCTGATGAGGGATGATGGGAGTTGTAGACTGGCAGTAACTGGACGACCTGATGTTGCCCAGCACTGATAAGTGTTACATCTATATCTGAATACTGAACACTTCACAGTGCCAGCTCTACAACTGAAAGGGGGCGCATGTACAAGGAAAAGTGGACCAATTCTAGAGCCAATCAGTTTTACCATATTGCAAAAATAAAAATACCAGAAATCCCCATGGATTTAAAATAACATTTAACTCCGTGAAAGCTAGACAAGTCCCCAGTGCATTTAATTGCACCATTTCTTGCTTATGGTGCAGCTGGATTGCCCCAGAATTGTTCCAGTTTACTCCCTGTGCTTATTGCTCCGAGATATCTGAAAAATTCCAGCAAGCGCACAAGCTATCCCGCTAACAGCACCTTTACTGACATAAAATATTTTTGCTTCACAGGTCAATACGCTGGAATCAGGGCAGTACTGCATAAAAAAAACAGGTCCTCTCATCTTGTATCTCGATCAAGGATGTCTTTTGACTGATTGAATGCAGAGGTGTATACAACCCATTGCTCTGCAGTGTGTTGCATACCACACTGATTCACAGAGGTTTAAAGAAGAACTTTACCTTAAGAATAAGTGGTTCTTAAAGGAGCAGTAAACGTAGTTAATGAAAACATAGTTATATATTGGATTCAACAAAGAACTCACAAGAAGTGATGTATAGGTGATATCTTTAATGGCTATAGACAACACAGAAAGTGCAAACTCTTCTTCAGACATGTTAACAAATATATCTGGAATAGCACTGCATTTGTATATACACATTATGACATACATTTGTAATAAATAATACAAATATACAACTGGGGGGACAAATAACTTAGTAAACATAGCACTCGCACTGCTTGATAAACTTCGATTCAAAAGTCATAACCGATTTCATTCAAAATGATAACAATATCAAATAGTGTTCAATTGCACTTTTTTTTATAATGCACTATAACTGAAATCTGATTCAGATATTATGGCTCACCAACGCAAGTGATAAAAACAGCACCACCTAGTGACAACAAAAAAAAAAAATTGAAGTCTAATTAAAACAAAAATAAGTTTGCACTGTATTCATTTTTGAATGCAAAAATCTACCATGGTGTGAGTATCCTTGTTTCACAGCAGGAAAATAATTAGTACATGTATTTTTTCAAATGTTTACTGCTTCTTTAATTTATTTAGAAGGTGATCTTACCTAGGCTGGTGTCATTCATACAGCAGTCAGATAGATTAGTTTACTTTTTGTTTTGTATTTTAAACTGTTTTTATTTAAATTCTGCAGAAGCCTACAACTGAACAGGAATATTTTACCATCTTGAAAATGATTTCATGGCTCTTTAGAATCACATACCTCTCAACATTTCAAATTGCTAAAGAGGGACACTTGTATTTTAGGGGGCGTGGCTGGGGGTGGGGCTGGTGGGTGGGGCATTAACAAGAATTTTTAGGCTAATTCATAACCTATTGACACCTCCTTGTGTAACCTAATAAATGACTTATAACAAGACCAAAGTATTTTATTTACACAGACTAATTTATAAACTCATTTACTGATGTTTAAACAAACAATAATGTGAGTTTTATTGCTGTGGAGCAATGTGATACTCTTATATACACAACACATAATCTGGTTTCCTAAAAAGAGGGACATCAGGGTGGGAAAGAGGGACAGAGGTATTTGGGTCAAAAAGAGGAACTGTCCCTCCTAAAAAGGGACACTTGGGAGGTATGGAATCATGGGAACAGCGTTTTGCTGTATTGCTAAACCATGAAGTAAGTCCTAGTCATGACTGGTAGTGTAAAAATGATACTTCTATTGGCTAACTGAGTGGCTCAAGGATGCAAGCGTTCAAGACACTAAGGCAGAATGCAGTGTACTTTTGATGACAAAGGGCCATATGTTCAAAGAAGTAGCAAAATAGCTTTTATAGTTCATAAGGACATTTCAAAGTACAGTGTCGTTGGGATCATTAATATTTTCAGAGAATGTCGGTTGTGATCGGAAATATGTCATTTTGTCATTGAAGTACAATTCCTGACTGAAATTGTGATATGTAAAGACAAAAATGTAGTATGTAACTACAAAAATGTCTTAACTAAAGACAAAAATGTCAGTATATAGGTATGGTAATTGTGCTTGTGTTGTGTTTCCTTCAATTATTATAGATTTCTCACTACACATTCCCTCCACTTTTTTCTTAACGTACAAATGTTGTCTTTTCCAAGACATTTTTTTGTTATTGTATATGACAAATTTTCTTTTCTTCTATACGACACTCGAGTATAGTTTAGCCACGCCCTTGCTCCGCCCCTTTGCCCAGCAATTCTGGAGTTGTGTCGTACACAGCGGACATTACTAGTTTTTTTGTTGTATACTCTATAGAAAATATGCCGTTCATGCATAACAATTACTTATTTTTGTCATTCAAACAACATTTTTTTTGTCATTATCTCTTTGAACATATGGCCCAAAATGATTACCATCAAAATGTTACTGAATTGCACATGTTTTTCTGGATTAGCAAATGTTTGCTGCTTTTTCAGCTAATGCATTTCAAAAAGTGGGTATGGCTAAAATGTACACCATTTTTTGAGAGGATTAACAATTGTGCCTAATTTCAAAGCAGTTAGCACACATTTCCATATGTCTGGCTAACTGTTCTGTTAATTAAGCGCATGTTCTAACTTTGTCATTCATTTAGCAATATGTACTAGTCAGCATCAAGGCATTAGAATATTTCTTGCATTAAAATAAGCAATCTCAAATGGCACATAAATGTATGGCTTTCGAAAAATAGTAAATGCTCCAGTTTCTTGCATCCTACTTCTAATTTCTTGCATTCATTCTTATTACACTTGAAGAAGAGACCTAGGGGTTTATGCACTAATGTGTGATAAAGAGGTGATAAAGTGGAGATAACTTCTCCAGTGATATCACTTCTCCAGTTCTATTTTATTCTATGGAGCCAATGCCCTAAGATTTCTCCAAATTTGGAGATCTAAGGACATATGCTCTATAGAATAAGATAAGAACTGGAGAACTGATATTATTGGAGATGTTATCTCCACTTTATCACCTCTGAAACATGTCTCACTGCATATCTCCCTTAGTGTCTTGAATGCTTGCATCATGGAGCCACTCAGTTAGCCAACAGAAGTAGAATTTTTACTCTACCAGTCTCTTGCATTTTCTATGGCTAACAAGGCACCACCCTTTACCTAGCCATGATTCTAATAAGCAATGGAATCTTCTCAGTTTAGTAATGTGTAATATTTAACTGTTCGGATATTACAGAGGTCTAAAAGAAACACACTAAGTAGACAATCCTGGTTGCTTTATGAATTACACCAGCCAAAGCAAGTCCGTCTGCTAAACAAATGAAGAGCCAGTTATTCTAACTGCATAGTTTATCTTAATGCTTTGTAGGATGCAAAAGCATCATAAGAGAGGCCATTTTCTTATATTGTGTGTGAACCGTTTTCTCAGGAGTGCTTCTTCCTCGTAGGAAACAATGATGATCAAATTAACCATTTAAGGGCAAAGGGTGTATGCTTTTTCAATGTGTTTTATACCCCTATAGTTCTTAAAGGGTTAAGCAAAACTTAATTGCTTCTTCTGCTTTCAGTAAGGACACTGGCAGTTGAAGTAATGAAGAAACTCTTAAAATGCCCTTGACCTCGATGAATGTATATGAGGGAGGTATTCTTACTACACTGTTAAGAGCAGATAAAATAGTGAGTCTCGCTTTTAAAGATTTCGCTTTTATCAGTGATAGACAGTTAGATGTTTTGCTTTCCCCACACACAGGAAAGTGTATAAGTGCACATTAATGTCTGTCTTTTTGCAGTGCAAAACTTTGTGTAGTGAGGTATGTGATTCATACAGTACCATCTCAGACAGAGCAATTTTTCTTGTGCAAATAAAAGGTGAACTTTAATTTTGATCATCTAACTACGTTAATGATAACTGTTGGCACTCCCCAAATACCATCAGTCTACAGGATTCAAGGCTAGGTTGTTGTAGAGCACACCACCCATCTACTAATTTGAAGAAGCAGTAGATGAGAACAGTCAGAGTTGATTCAGTTTTGCTCTAAATTTGATAAATCATTAACCTGAGGCTTCTATGTCTCAGTTGTGCTTTGATATGTGCCTTTTATAGAGTCCAGAAATGTGCAAAAGGGTGGAGAGTTGGTGAACGAATGATGACAGATGAAACACAGAGGGATGTGAGGATAAAGAATGAAGGAAAAAGAGAATGTAAGGGGTTGGGGGTGCAGAGAAAGGAAGAAAGTAGTGGAACCACAGAGGATGGAGGCTAAGAGAAATGAGGAAGACAGAGGAAGCACAGAGCGGTGGATAGCTGGAGACTTGAGGTGAAAGATGGTGCACAGAAGGCTAAGGACCTGGAAAGTGAAGGAAGACAAAGGAAACACAGAGTGATGAAAAATGGAGAAAGAGGAAACAGAGAAGTAGATGGTGGTAAGATGGAGAAAGAAGAACACAGAGGGTACGATAGCAGTAAAATGGAGAAAGAGCAAACAGAGGGTTAGATAGAGGTAAAACAGGTAAAGTATAAATATAGAGAGCTAGAAAATGGAAGAAGGCAGTGGAAGCATAGAGGAAACATATAAGGCTAGAGGCCTGGAAAATGGAAAAAGGTAGAAAAAACACAGAATGATGGAAAATTGAGAAACAGGAAACACCAAGAGCTAGAAAATGGAGGAAGACAGAAGAAGAACAGGGGGCTGGGAAATGGATGAAGATAGAAGGTGCAAAGATGTATGAAGGGTTATAGAATGAAGGTAAAATAGGATGCAAATAAAATTGAATGGCTGGTAAATAAAGGAAAACAGAGGAAGCAAAGAGGCCTAGAGAATGGAGGATGATAGAGAAAGCACAGGCAGCTGGAGGGCTGGCACATGGAGGATGAAAGAAGTAACACAGATAATGGAGAGCTGGAGAATTAAAGAAAACAGAGATAACACCTTTAGTGCATGTTTGGGCAATGGAGGAAAATAAAGAAAGCACAGGCAGCTGCAGGATTTTAGAATGGAAGAGAAAGAGGTAGAATGGAGTATGGGTAGTTGGAGAATGGAGAAAGCT
This sequence comes from Rhinophrynus dorsalis, assembly GCA_037306005.1. Lineage (NCBI taxonomy): Eukaryota > Metazoa > Chordata > Amphibia > Anura > Rhinophrynidae > Rhinophrynus > Rhinophrynus dorsalis. The sequence goes on along the minus strand of CM074724.1, from coordinate 220,409,535 downwards.
AAAGGAATCACAGAAGGCTGAATGGCTGGAGAATGGATAGTTGGAGAGGATTGTAAACAAAACAGAACAATGTTAGCAATATACTGATATTTTTCAACTGATATGTAAGTAAAACTTATAGCCCTTACTAAATCGCAAAAATGAAAATTGATCATATACCTTTAATAAATCATACATTCTCATTTGTCATCTATAAAATATCTATTTGGTATAGAAACTTTAAAATCTGCTCTTCAGCTATTGAATATACATACATTTACATCCAATTATTTTTTCCTTTACACCAACAATCAGAAATATTATGGCTGTGGACCCATACCAGGTGTGTGTAAATTTGTGTGTGTGGATATTTTTTTCACACTTCCCCAGTATGTACAATAAAGCTCAAAAGGGAAACTGATTTCCCCAGCCTGAATAACAACAGCATATGTAATAGTATACATCCAAAATTCCATTAAGGCCCTGTTCTCTCAAGACTTAAACAGTATTTTCAAGCTGCCCATTAGGCTTTTTTTTTTTACATAAGTGGTTGTGCAGGATTGTAATGTGGGATAGCCCATTTTAGTTAGCCATATATTAGGGTATTGTAACCTCCAGTGTTGCATGTGAACGATCTGCATGGTGGTCCCATATACCACTATGCAAATCTGGAATTATGCAAATTGTGAATGTGTTCACATTGCACTCACCAAAGTTGTTCAAGATATGCATTACAACCCATGTGAACAGGCCGATAGATAATAATGCATTACCTGTTATAGGGGGAAGTGCAGTATTAGAAAAGCTGCATTTCTGTTGCCCGTGTCAGCAGGGCTTAAGACAGGGCTGGAAAAATACTAGGAGACTGAGGGGTCCTACAATGTCACTTCTGCCACTTACATTTTTATGGAAATTTACATACCTCTTTATACATGTGCTCTTCACTTGCATCAAAAAATTCTGCACAACTTCAAAGATTTTAACTTTTTTATTCACCTCTATATTAAGGTATTGAAACTTTTCAAGATACATGAGAATGTTGATTTTTGGTTTAAAGGGATAGTATTGTTTCAGAATAAAAGCAGATCCAATTAATCATCATAGTATTTGGACTTTGGAGAGTATTATTTCAACTCTGTCAGAGTTGTAGTTCAAAAGTAATTCAATGACAAAGTATCCCCCTCCTGCCCCTTTTACAGTTGAAACACTTCTCAGCCAGAGCAGAAGAGAGGTGCCCAGGTAGACTGCAGAGAGGGACAATCTTCAATTAAGATAAGTGAAAAACCTGGAAAACTTGTCAAGGGGGGCAAGGCTTTCATTGTTCTTATAGGAAGACTATTGTACCCTTCTGTTATCTGTCTGGTCTATGGACTGCATTCCACATCTGAGAAGAGATGGCTTACACTAGGTAAAAGGGGCAGAAGGGGAAACTTTGCTTGTGAATAAGACTTATATCGTTCTTCATGCTTTTTTAATGCCTACAAAATAAAATAAAGATAAAATGAAGTATTACAATCCCTTTAAGAGCAACGTTTATGTTAACATTAGTTTGCTTTTGAAGGTATGAGACCACTTTTCATTTTATGTGGTAACTTCCCAACTTCTAAGGGGTGCTGTTAGTCAATTACATTTTATGTGTCTACATAATTTATCAAAGGACTTGACTGAAGAGATTGGCAAAAAGAAACATTTTCTCCCACAGAAACATCTGCAGAATAGGAGAGCTGTTTCTCCTTTCAGCAGATGTTCCCATGGGAAAGAAAACCCAGGCCAATTCATATGCTGGAATCTGAAAACCATTGATTTCAATGGTTTTCACCTTCCAGCACTGACACACATATGCATGCACGCGCATGTCACACTCTGGCATACATCATTTCGCAATGAATGTGCACTAATACATACTCTCAAATATGCAGGCACTCATTCACAAGGGGAGCAGCACCATGGGAAGACAAAATTGACATTAGCCTTCCCACCAGGACCTAAATGCCTATTTCTTTCAGTGTCAAGATTTTTCACCCATGTCTACTTGGCAGCATTGATTTTGTTGTATAAAGATTATAATTAACTCGCAAAATTGATTTTATAAATTATTATTATTACACTAAATTACAAAAATACCATAACACAAGAAAGTCAATATTGTGTAAATGAATTGTAACAGTATCCCAGAGTACTGAGATTTAAAATACGATAGGCACATAGGGCTATATGCACAAAAACAAAGTGGTGTAATTCTGGGTCAGACCAAATATACCATAAGGAATAAATGAAAAAATAAAATAAAATAGCCTTGGGCTTAAATGAACAGTAATTTTTTAAAGAAAAAATATAATATATAATGCTTTGCAGTGCAACTCTTTCATTCAAAAGTTATTACCACTATAGTTTTTTTTGTATCAAACTATTAGCAGCAGCTGGTATTTAAAATACATTTTATTATACTACCCTCTATGGGAGAGCTTGAGTATTTAGCTCTTGTGCTCTAGTAAGAGATGAGAACGACACCACCTGGTGGTCAGAATAGAAATTTGCTGTTTAATGTAAAAAAGTATTTGATCTGTAATAACTTTGGAATAAAAAAACTCACAGCAGTGGGAATATCTTTGTTTTACTCAGCAGGAATAGATCTATAAGATTTATTTTTTCATTACAAAATTTCTGCTTCTTTAAATGGGGTATTTAGTCCCTTGAATGATATGAAAGCTCCCATGCATTGTTTTTCAATGCAATGGAGACTTCTCTAGCATTCAGTGGCGTTAAAGTGATGGTAATGTTTCACAAAAAAGGCAACTCCAATTAATCTTCATAGTATTTGAACCATAGAGAGTGTTATTTCAATACTGTCAGAGTTGTATTTCAAGAGTAATTGAATGATAAAGTTTTCCCCTCCTGCCCCGTTTACCTAGTGTAATACCCCACTCCTCGGATGTGGAAACCAGTCCATAGACCAGACAGTTCACATCAAGGGTCAATATTCTTGCTGTGAGAACAATGAAAACCCTGCCCCACTTGACAGGTTTTTCAGCTTTTTCCCTTATCTTAATTGAAGATTGTCCCTCTTTGCAATCTACCTGGACACATCCTGCTGCTCTGAGCTGAGCAGTGTTACACCAGTAAAAGGGGCGGGAGGGGGAGACTTTATCAATTACTCTTGAACTACAACTCTGACAGTATTGAATTAACACTCTCCAAGGCACAAATTCTATGATGATTAATTAGAGCTGCTTTTATTGTGAAACATTACTATCCCTTTAAAAGAGGAATTATTATATATTTCTATGGTGCAGATGCTTTTGCCCCAGAATTATTGCACTTTTGGCATGTGCATATGGTCCCTACTGAACAGACAGTATTGATTTGCTACATATTTTAATGTCACATGTTCTCTGTTTTGCAAAGTTACACAGGTAGATTAAAATGTGGTTTTACCTTTCTGTCTAGATAAATCAATGTTAATCTCTTAACTCTCCCAATGAAATACCAGGACCGTCACTCCTGTTCGTGCATTAAGAACCCTGACGGTCCTGGCATGTCATGGAAGTTTGTTACTGCAGCACGGCTACACATCGATGAAAAAAAAAAATGTGCCCTGGTCCTTCAGAGTCGGACTGTGTGGTCCTTAAGGGGTTAAATGACAGATTAGTTGCTTACTCAGCGGTTTGATACTTTTGTATCCCTTTGAGTGCCAGAGAGGTACACAACGCATTACTTTGTAATGTATTGCATACACCCTTTGGCACTCAAAGGGTCAATATTTTGTATAAACTTCCAGGACATGATGGCAAAATGAAGGTAGTCTATTGATATATTTCTTTATCCCCCTGTGCATCAGAGATTTCCCTGACAATCTGGTGGTTCTATAAGGTGTTATAAGAAAAGTAACAGACTCTTAACAATAACCTCTACTTACCTTACAAGAGACAGCGAGTATACGCTGTATACATTTAGCCCTTGTGCCTTTTGTTCAAGGGATAATATCTTCATTTGGTCCTGGATGTTATGTCTATGACAGCTGCTTGCAGTTTTTTTAATTGATCCAGAGAAAAGGGACACTAACATCTAGAAATTACATTGGGTAATATGATTTAACCCTTTGAGTACCAGAGAGGACACCCCTCTGGCACTTAACGGATTAAATGTCATGTACTTCCAGGTTGCATTGTAAAGTTTAGTTATTTAATGTTGCATTTTTAACCTCTTAAGGACCAGACAGACAAGGGTTTTTTTTTTTGTTTTTTTTTTTACCCTAGAGGACCATGGGCATTTTAATTTGGAGATCTGGCACATTTCAACGATCACATGTACCGGCTTGCCAACAGAGAGGCTGAAACTGACTGCTCTGGTGTTGGAGCAATCAGTTTTAAACTCCCGGTATGATCACAGCTCTCAGACGAGCTTTGATCAAAAAATTCATGACATGCCATAAATGTAACTGGTCCTTAACCCACTGATAGTTGTGATGGTCCTGGCACGTCTACAGTCCTTAAGAGGTTAATGCCTGTGTAGACTATCCTATAGAGGCTCATTTTGGTTGTTTGTGCAGAAGTAATGCTGTAGTATTAAAGTGTTGAGAATAGCAGCCACTAGTCATTTATTCAGTGTTTCCTTATCTTAGGCCATATAAAAAAAAGATGCAGAAAAGTAAATTTTTAGACACCCTGCCAAGATTGGTTTTGTAATGGGAATCCTGGAAAAGGCATTTATGGGTGCCCCCACAGACTATATGCAAGAGTAGATTTTAGTCCTCAGAAAGCAAATTGAGAATTTTTCCAGACGCTAGTGTTGATAGAAGGTATTTAACTGTGTATAACCCGAGATAAATTTGTAGTTGTTAGAGTCCATTTTACTCAATACAAAAAGTGGTGTGCTGTGAATCTCTCAGGTTCTTAAAGGGTTAAGTTTACCATGTGCATTGGGTAGTTCTTGCATCCATGGTCCTGCTATCCAAGTCAGTGTCAAAATGTCACCATCAATTTGGCGATCAAGTTAAAGACGCATTAAATGTCATCTGCTTGAAAATGCCAACTTAACGATCTCATCCATGACAATTTCACAATTTGCGACATTGTCACGGGCGTGATTGTATGTCACCATTTTTAAGCAGACAACATATTTAATATGTCCTTGACTTGGTTGCCAAATTGGTGGTGGCAATTTAATAGGATACCCTGCTATCCACAGTCTTGTGTGCATCCACAGACATTATATCTAGGACTGAAGACGTTACCTCTTGAACAAAGATGCAAGGGAAACATTCCTAGTGGTCATTTGTCCTTTCTAGCCATAGCAAATTACATGAGGGATTATTAGTAGGACCTGTTTCTTCTCCTTTAAATGGAAATTTACTTGAGGAATAAGTGGCTATTAATTTTTTTAACATATTCACTTATCTCTCTCTCCCTCACTCTCTATGTATGTATCTATATAGACCTAAATGGCTTTTTTTAGGGTCAGTAGTCTTTATTAGATTGTAAATTAACCCTCTGATTGCCAGAGGGGTATGCAACATATTGCTTTGCAATGCATTCAATACCCCTCTGGAACTCAAAGCAGTAGACTACAGAGGTCAAAAACGTATATAACTGACTGATTTTGAAAGGCAATTACTTAGATAAGTCTTTCTGTTAAATGAATAAAGAGCCACGTATTCCTAAGGCAGACTTCCCCTTTAACTCCTTGATAATTTGAGAGCTCCCTACCAATTTGGTGGTGATACAAAGGGTTGTATGTTCAAATGTAATGCAGGGAATTCTGGGGCACCATAGGGGAAAAATTGAAATTCCAAAATGTCCCATTGATTTAAATGTAGATTTTAACATCTTGAAAGCTAGAAAGAGGGGTTAAAATTCCCTGTTTATATTAATGGGTATTTTTAGTTCTCCCCTATAATGAAGTTGGTTTGCTCCAGAATTCTTCCCCTTTTTTAAATATTGCCCAAAGTTTTAAATGTCCATATAAACTCTGACTGCTATGTTCTTTTAAATGTATGTGGGGAGCCTTGGGTTTGACTAATGGTGTATAGAAGATGGATTAGCACTGTGCTCTTTGTGTTGTGAAAAGCAGAAGACAGTCTGATTGTTTACCAAGTATTGGACTATACAGGAACTGAAACATAAACACAATCTTGTCATTCTGAAAGCAAAAAAGTCTGGATTACTCCATTAGATTTCCCTTCATCTGCTACTCAATAAACATTATGTTTCAGAAATAAGATTTGGACTTGTTTTTGTCAATGTGATCCCTGCACAAGCATCAGACCATTATGTTGCTAACTGATATGGATGACAGGTAAACTCACAAATCATGATTGACCACTCTGTCTCTCCATTTCCACCAGCAGGACAGAAAAGGGTACGGGACAGCACGGAAAAAATACAGACTAAATGTAGAATATTTAAAACTTGATCAAATATAGCTTACTATAATTTAATTTAATATTTTGGTAAACTATACATGAAATATTAAGAAACCACTTCCACAGGAGAAGAGAGGTTGGTATTTTTGTTGTGCTACACAACATGAATACAAAGCATCTGCTGTTTTTTACAATACCTTTTTAATTGTATAAGAGTATATCACTATTTTATTGCATACCAGCACACACAGTTTGCGATTAAGATTTTAAAGGGATAGTAATGTTTCACAAAAAAGCAGCTCCGATTATTCTTCATAGTATTTGGGCCCTGTAGAGTGTTATTTTAATACTGTCTGAGTTGTAGTGCAAGAGTAATTGAATGATGAAGTATCCCCCTCCCCCTTTTACCTAGTGTAAGCCGCCTTTATCATTCAGCAGGTGACCCTTCAGTACTCGACATGAAAGAGCAAGATTCTCATGTCGACATTTTTATTATGGTGACATGGTAACTGTATCAAAAGGTCGCACGTGAAAAGATACCCCTTTTACTGATGTAACACTGCTCACCTCAGAGTAGCAAGACTGTTATTAACTGTTGGCAATGGCATACTCTCTGACTCTCTTATCTGACCCTGAGCCCTGGGAACTTTTTGGAGTGCTCCTGCTACTTGTGGCACCTCTGACCTGCTGATAGTGTCTGAGGTTTTCCTGAGGGGCTGCTGCTACTACTGGGGAGAGATGTTGATGCAATTCTACTGCTACTACAAAGGTGCAGCACATCCAGCAGCAGATGCACTCGTAATAGCTAAGGTTGTGGATGTTAGTAACCTGTGTTGCTGTTGTTGTTGCTGCTGGGTACTCAACACAAGTGTGTGTGGCTGATTGGGACTTGGACTTGGAAGCGGTGATGATGATTATGATGATGATGACTGACATGTTGTTGCATTGTACTTGTGTCTCCAAAATGTTGAGCCTTTTTCCAACATTTAATCTTGTCAACAGGATCATTTTTTTCACAATAGTTATTAGTACTACAAAATAAATTATTTACAAAACTGAGTAAAAAGAAAAGGTTAGATTATCAATTTTTCCACAAAAATGAACTGATAATGAATGGCAAAATCAGTTTCATCCACATAATGGTATTTCATCAATAATAGATTAATGGCAAATAAATCGCTTTTTGAAGTTTTCAAACTACACTCCACCAAAGCCATATCTTGCTCTTCATACAAAGGGCAGCAGAGCATGCAGCTGAGATATGTTCAGCAGTTAACTGTGTCTGCCTTAAGCATTCTTGTCAATTGTATATGTTTCTGTGCTGCCTATCCCAATTATTCTCAAAGCCTGTCTACTGTTTAGATATCCCAGGGGTAGGAAACAACTGGAAGAATATGTAAAGTCAAAATTACGAGTTACTGTTCCTTTATCTTATCTCTGGAAGGTTCAATTCCATGAGATCCAGATAACGATGTCCCAAAAAATAAAATAATGATGCCATAATAATCCATAGAATTAATTTTGTGTTATTCTGCAACTAAACTCTATTGCAACTCCCTGTGAGTAGACCAGTGGTGGGCAACCTATGATGCTCTTCCTGTTGTGCTACTACAATCCCCATCATCCTCAGCTCTCCAATGGCCAACTGAGGATGATGAAAGTTGTAGTCCTACAATAGCTGGAGGTTGAGAGTTTGCCTACCACTGTCATTAGAAATGACACACAGAAATAAACACCTGTAATTCATTCTGGAGGAATTTACGGGTACATCTGAATTGATTCTTAGCAATCTTGGATGGGCAGAGGAAGATGAAGAGAGGGACAATGGGAGTATTTGATTTAGAGAGAGGGGATAGGAGTGGAGAGATGAGGAGCATTGAATATTGTGTGTTTTTGTGTGTGAGAGAGAGAGGATGAGAGAGAGAAAAGGAGAGATGGAGTGTAGGAAAAAGGCAGAAACAGAACAGAGGAGAAGAGGAAAGCAAAAGCAAGAGAGAGTAAGATAAAATTGTAGAGAGTTGTCCTTCATTCCTGCATGCCTACTAACCCATCAAATAAGTTCTCTAATTATGTTTGGAGGACCCAGACAGGACCCTGTTTGATTGACGTTTGAAAACTTGCTATTTTTTAGGACACCACCAGGGCATTTTTCATGTTATCTCATTGGTTAACATAGCAAACAAAATACCTGTTTTGCATGACATACTTCAAGTTTTGCTCATCTCTACCTGTCACATACAAACATTTCATTTTATTGGGGCATATAAGCTTTGTCTCTCTGACTCGGTGGGCAATAGAATGCATAAGGGGTTTCTGGTCAACTGAAAATCTCATGTTGTATTGCACTTGCCTTTCTTCCCACCTCCCACCCTGACCTTCACAGCTCCATTCGAGAAAGAAAATGCCCATTTACAAATGTTACTTGAACAGCCAGCAATTTCTAGTTATATAATTTATTCTTTGCACGTTTGTGAGCTCCTGTTATTATGTGTTAGGCAGTAAACCATTTTAAAATCCGCAAAACAAAATAAATTTAGAGGGGATGTATCACCTCTATGTAACTTAGCCTAAATAGCAAGGTTATATATCGAATAAAAATGTCTTAAATTTTGTTTAAGCTTTATTTGGTCTAAATTGAAATTATAAATTCTGCCCTGTAGCTACTTCCACATAGACTGCGGTTACCTGATCTGTAACTGCGGGCCTCTGCTCCCCTCCCTCTGTCCAGCCTCCTCCAATGACGGAGGCTTACTGTCTGTAAGCTGAAGTGCTCTCATTGGCTTCCAGATCTTGTCTTTACCGCAACATTTCCCTTAACTTCCATTTCTTAATGACATTTCAGACAGTGGAAATTGCAAGCAGGAAGTGTTTAGATATCTCTTTATAGCCTACTTCTGCTTTGTTAGAGTCAATTATCTTTATTTTCTAATCCTCAGATGATGCTCAGTAGAATAAGTGAAGTAGAATAATTGTACTGAATTGTACCACATTGCACCAAATATTATCATACCTGGGAACTTTCATTTGTGGAGTCCCTGGAGGGAATGCCCCTGGAGCATATAATTGCTGAAATTGTGTCAAAAGGGGGTGGGGCTTACTTACAAGTGTGGGTGGAGCTTTCCAGGGCACCATACAAGTGGGCAGGAATTGGGAAGAACTGGGTAGGGAAGGAGGAAAAGTGGGAGGAAGTGGGTGGGAAGGAGTAGAAGTGGGCAGAGATTTAAAGAATACTCCCCACATCATTAGAATCAACATCTTCCCCGGAGAGCCGGTAATGCTCTCTCAAAACCGGAGTCTCTGAGGCAAATTTCAAGAGTTCCCAGGTATGAATATTAGTACTATGACTGCCTCCTCATTTTTTCTTTTTAACATTGCCTAACCCTACTTCCTAAGTCTAACATGAAAACCAAACCATAACCCCAACCAATAATATTGACATTAACTATCTGGCTGCTATGTACCATGTTCAGTAGAACTCAGGAACAGGAAATCAGGGAAACTGCTGCTCACCTCCAATACATAGTTAAAGCCATATCCATCATGAAACACACAATCAAAAGTAAAAAATTCCATTATATAATTTTAACCTTTTGAGTACCAGAGGGGTACGCAATGCATTGCAAAGCAATGCGTTGCGTACCCCTCTGGTAATCAGAGGGTTAACCAAATACACTTGAGTAATATTCACATTAAATGGCTAAAGTGGGTATTATCAAAGATTCAGATTTTAGCCATAACAATACAACACTGCTCCCATAAAACAGAATGGCTACAAAAATATATTTTTTAAAGGGATAGTAATACTTTGTTTTATCTTTATTTTATTGCGTAGGCATTAAAAAAACATGAAGAACGATATGAGTCTTATCTCTCAAACCTTTATGGTTTGAGAGATATTCACAAGCAAAGATTCCTCTCCCGCCCCTTTTACCTAGTGTAAGCCATCTCTTCTCAGATGTGGAATCCAGTCCATAGACCAGACAGATAACAGAAGGGGACATTCTTCTTTCTATGAGAACAATGAAATCCCTGCCCCCTTGACAAGTTTTTCAGGTTTTTCCCTTATCTTAATTGAAGATTGTCCCTCTCTGCAATCTACCTGGGCACCTCACTTCTGATCTGGCTGAACAGTGTTACATCGGTAAAAGGGGCGGGAGGGGGATACTTTGTCATTGAATTACTCTTGAACTACAACTCTGACAGAATTGAAATAACACTCTCCAAAGTCCAAATACTATGATGATTAATTAGAGCTGCTTTTATTATGAAACATTACTATCCCTTTAAAGGGCTGTGTTCAAGAAGCCAAAAGTGGAACAATTCTGGGGGAAAAAACTGTACTTTTTATTTTCTTTTTATTGAGTTTTCGAAATAGAAAAATGCATTGTCATTTGGCACATCTTGATAAATGAACATCGTACATTATATGAGAAACAAAAAGAAGAAGAGAAGGGTGCCCAGTAGTGCAATATTGTCTTTATAGAACTTAAATAACACTCTTATATAAACTCACAATTGTAGAGGTCAGCTGGAATGTAAGCTGGCAAGTATGTATACGGAGATGTTAGTCCCATCTCCGTTTGGGACACATACATGTTCAGGACAGCTGGAAGTCAGGATGCTTCACACAATGAATTTAAAAAGGTGTCACCAGCTTGGAAATTAGAGTCAGCTATCTAACCTCGCTGGTATCCAAGATCCGCTTTGTATAGACACTGAGATGCAAGACGATGATAGCGCTGATTTCTAAGACAAAAATTGAATGATAATTATAACCTTTTCTCCCTCTTTTTTGTCTGTACATTACATGAGAGACACTATGTTGACATTATAGTAAAATATTAATGACATTTCCAGATTTAAAATGAATGTCAATACATTTGCAATACCTAGCATTAAACTACCTGAAGGCAAAATTAACTCTTAAAGGGATAGTAACTTTTCACAAAAAAAGCAGCTCCGATTAATCTTCATAGTATTTGGGCCATAGAGAGTGTTATTTCAATACTCTCAGAGTCGTGGTTCAAGAGTAACTGAATGATAAAGTTTCCCACTCCCACACCTTTTACCTAGTGTAAGTCACCTCCCCTCAGATGTGGAATCTGGTCTCTTGATCGGACAGGTTGCAGCAAGGTACAATCTTCTTACTGTGAGCATAAGGAAAACCTGCCCCCCTTGACAGGTTTTTCCCTTATGATCACTGAAGATTGTCCCTCCCTGTGATCCATCCGGACAGTTTTGCTGCTCTGATGTGAGCAGTGTTACATCAGTAAAAGGGGTGGGAGGGAGTTACGTCATTCAATCAGACCTGCTTTTTTTGTTGAAACTTTACTAACCCTTTAAACAGATAATGTCATTCTCCTTGTCTCCTTTCTCGATCAAAAAACTCAGAATACTGCTAACCCCTAAGAGCTCTCAGTTATTTCAATCTAATTTAGCTCCGCTAAGAAATAACTTGCAAAAAGTGCTAAAGGCCTTGACTAAAAAACTGTACTTTTTATCAAAGAAAAACTCAAGTTACTTTCAATTGGATCTTTATCCCCATCATTCAGTACCTAGCAAGATGTAAGTCGCTAAAGAAAAAGGAGTGGAGCCTTCAAACAAAGAACTCAAGAGAACATATGCACAGTGACACATGTAGGGCAATTCTGGGGCATACTAACTGCACTATAGAGGCAAATAAAAATTGCTATTGATTTTAATGTTGCTTTTAACTCTTGGATAATAGAGAGGTCTTCAATGGATTGCTTAGCAAAGCATTGGAGACCAATCTAACATTCATGTGGTTAAAGAGGATCTATCAGCCCAAATAAAGTGCCCCCCAAATAATTATTCATATAATAATACACATAGAAATACTAGTATTATACAGGATAAGTCCAGCATTATTAAGAAATCCTGCTTGATCCGAGATGAACAGGCAGGTATCAGTGCAGTAATCTTGTATTAGAAACATCTGTGCTCCTGAGGGGAAGTTGCATTGTACCTTAGGGTACAGGAAGTGTCTGATGGTGCTAAGGTCCGGTGAGGTAAAGAGGTTGGTACCGCTCTGCGTACTGTCACCGCCTCAATGGCAGCACACGCGATGCAGTCATATGCAGTAAAAACTGCCCGAATGCACAGAATGCTCCCAGCATTCTGTGCGTTTGGGCAGCCTCTATTGTGCATGACTGCATCGGACAAACATTCTGGCCTTTAATATTATAGGATTATTTGGGGGGCACTTTATTTGATGTGATAGTTCCGCTTTAAAAGGCCCATTTAAATCAACGGGAATCTGCATTTGTCCCCTACGGTGCAGTCAGCTTGCCACCAAATTGCTCCACTTGTCAGATACCTAGATTAGGTTATAAGTAATAGATATTATTTATTTAGAGCTGTGCACCAATGCCTAGATTAGATACTGTACATACACAAAAAGAAAAAACATTAGGGAAAGTAATTAAAACTCAGCTTTTACTGAGCATCATAAAAAAGACAAACAGCAGAACATTGACTATTTTCCCATACTAACTCTCACTGGTGAGAAGCTTTGAAAATTATGAGTATCTAATTCTGGGTTCCCACACGAAGGTTCAGCGCTCAGTAATACAAATTTATGAATGGAAGACTCTAATCCTATAATATGAGGACACGCACAACAGATCATTGAGGCTGATGGGTACACTCTGGGACAAACCAACTGTACTACAGCACAAATGCCCCAAATTATCATTAATTTAAATGGGGCTTTTAACCCTTTGAGTGCCAGAGAGGTACACAACGCATTGCAAAGCAATGTGTTGCGTACCCCTCTGGCACTCAAAGGGTTAATACCTTGAATGCCAGGGAGGACTACAGTGCACTCAAGGGGTTAAAAGTCCCAATGAAATCAATGGGACTTTTTATTTCTCTCCTATGCTACACATGGTTTGCGCCAAATTTTTTCCGGTTCTGCTTACTACATTACATTTGATATTGGTAATTTTATTAAGAAATGCTAATCTCTTATTTTCAGATACAAAGGGGAGAAAAAGGACAGGAAGCGCCCCTTGTGTTGAGTCCAACCAGTCAAATAAACCTCCACCAATCACCCAAGTGAGCTACACTCACAAGACTGGTTGCTGCCCACACACTTATGTGGAGAACAGCTATAGCGCTTGAGGGGATAATTAAAGCTGCCCCAAATCATCAGGACTCTTATTCTCTCATGTAAAGCAGGCCTCTCCTTCCCCAGAGTGATCGACCATACAAAGACTAAAAAAGAAACAAAAAGGGTGCCCAATAGTGTAGTATTGATTTTCAAAAGTAATATGTATATAGTAACAAAATTTGGTACTCACAATTGAAGTTGTCAGTTCAAAATTGACTGACTATTGCTCATTCGGAGAAACACCTGTCTCCGCCCGGGAAACACGTACTGAGTGTCCTGTGTCTGAGTGTTTCCTGGGCGGAGACGGGTGTTTCTCCGAAAGTGCAATAGTCAGTCAATTTTGAACTGACAATTTCAATTTTGAGTACCAAACTTTGTTACTATATATATACTGCTTTTGAAAGTCAATACTACACTATTGGGCTCCCTTCCTGTTTCTTTTTTTGTCTTTGTATAATCTCTTATTTTAACCCCTTGAAGATCAGTGTTCAACATATTGCTGTGCAATGCAGCCCACTGGACTTCACGGCATTAAGACGTTCCACTAAAGTGGAAATAAGAACCAGTTGTGCTATGGGGGTGCAAAGTACAAATTCACCAAATTATTATTGCTTTCAATGGAGCTTTTCAACCCTCTCAAATACTAGTAATGTCTGCAATGCATTTCAGGGCTCTTTTAAACTCTTTGAGTGCCAGAGGTCGGGGTACGCAACCCATTGCTTTGCTTTGCATTGGGTTCTGTTTTACATGCAAAGGGTTAAATAATTTGCTATTTTCATTTGTCAATTGTAGTGCAGTTGGTTTGCTTCAGTTCTACATAGAGCATCAGTCACAATATTTCCAGATACTAAACAGTACTTGGAATAAGACTGCAATGTGATTACCACTTTAAAGGAGCAGTAAACTTTTTTTATGAAAAAATATATATTGTAGGGATTTTCCTATTGAGTAAAATAAGGGTACTCCCACTTGCGAGAGATTTTTATTTCCAGAGTTATTACAGTTTAAACCCATGTTTTTTTACATTAGCAGTGCTCTCTAGTGATCAAATTCTAATTAGATTTCCTGTTAGATTCTAATGGAGAGTAAAGTCAGAAAAGTCAGAGACATACAGTTCTCCATAGAATGTGATAGAAACTGCCTGTCACTTCCTGTCAGTTAGAACTATCAGGAAGTAAACACAGTATATTCTCTTCCTGATTATTTAAACTGCTATACATTTTGAATAAGACATCTGACAGCAGTGGGAATGATCTTGTTTTATTCAGCAAGAAAAGTTCTATAAAATATGTGTTTTCATAAAAAAAAGTTTACTGCTCCTTTAAATTACAATGATTAATATGTCATTATGTAAAGCAAAAAATATAAAAGAAGTGTAATGAGCTCTTACCAAGAATGAACAAGACATATATGTTTTTTTTTTTCTTTTGGCTAACCACCACTCCGATGCTATTCAATCAGACAATTAAAAATATTGGTGCTTCTAAATTGATCTATAATGAATAGAACAGGCACAAAAGGGAGGGTGGAAAAGACATTGGAAAGAACATGGAAGAGAGAGGGGGGGCTGTGGCTTGGAAATACAGGAAAGAAAAAGAAGGGAGAGAGCAAACACAAATGTGGCCTAGAGTGTCGGATAGAGGAGGGATGAAGAAGGATGGAGAGGAGAGTGGGTGGGGCAAAGCAAGATGGGGAAGGATGGAGTAGAGAGAGAAGTTGGGGGAAAGATTGAAGGAAAAGAGTGAGAGTATGAAAAATAATAAGTGAGGGGACAAATGCCAAGCAGACCTGCCCCAAGAAGTTCTCATACCACATTAAGTCAAGGCCAAAAAACTCCATAAATACATACTTGTTTTGCTAAATGTGTTCTAGTCTTTATAAAATAGTATGGAAAAAAGTTTCTAAATTATATACGATAAGATTCACTTTTGTCACATGAAATTAGCCTGTGTCTTATAGTCTTCTCTTGGATGAGAGTCTTGTCTGTGACTGAGTAGCTGAGGAACAAAGGTTTGCTCAATAATATAAGGTGGTTGGAGAAGGCTGATGAGACCAGTGCGTCTTTTCCTCTCTCTCTCTCTCTCTCTCTGGATGTTTCCACCTGCCTTTATCTGTTTTCTGTAAGTGCAGATTTTTCATGCATTAGCCACCTCCCTTTGTTCTTCTTCACGAGGGAAGCTTCCAGAGTGCAGCAAGGAGAAGCTCTGGTTTTCTCTGTCTTCTCCAATCAGCTTATATTAGTTCAATAAATTAAATAAATGTGTACTTTCCCTCCCCAGCTGCTCAGAAGGCTTGCAAGCCCCAGACAAATGTCTCATCCCAGGGAGCCACCGACCACCAGGTAATTTAGAGGCAAACAAAAATGGTGGACATTGAACATAACCATCTTAGGGAAAGAGAAGTGTGCAACACACTGCAAAATGTATCACACCCTCTATCACTCATGGTATGTGTGTGTGTTGTTATGGTGGTAAAGTTGTTATTATTATTATTATTAATTTTACACTCCAAACAATAGGGACATATTATGGTCCAGTGTCTGCAAAATATGGAATACAAACATAATTCAAGGTGACAGTTACGACACCTTTAAAAATTAAATTAGGTCAATGAACGAAGAAGAGCATCAATGGAGATAGTGGCAAGTGGAACCATCATCACCTGTCTTATATCACTGCTTTTGATCTCATTCCGTTGGAGCTGCCTACTCGTCCTGCTAGCTACTTAGACAACTCAGCAGGAGAAGCATGAACAGCAGTCACAAATGCTTCAATGTCACCATGGAATATGCCAATGGCCATTGGCCACCAAAAATTTACCTGCTGGTACTAGGCCAAGAGGGCATAGTTTATTTTTGTCTTCAAAGCTTGTTCTTTCAAACCAGAGGCCTATATTAAAAAACAGTTTTGGGGGCTTGTTTCTAACAAGCCTAAGTCCTACAAACCACTGTTTCCTCCGGGCTTCTGCCTCTAACACGCCTGAGTTCAACAAATCACTGGTTCCTCTGGGTCTGTGCCTCTACCAAACCTGAGTCCAAAAAAAATCACTGGTTCATCAGGGCTTATTCCTAACAAGTCTAAGCTCTACAAATCAATTGTTCCTCATGGCTTGGGCCTCTTACAAGTTTAAATCCTATAAATCAATGTTCCCCAGGGCTTGGGCCTAACAAGTCTAAGTCCTACAAATCAATTTCTTAGTGTGGCTTGTGTTTGGTTAACCTGAGTCCTGCACAGTGCACAGAATACACACACATATATCTTTCAGTTTGTTAAGCCTGCTGCAGTGCTGTCTACAAGCCATTGTTTATAAAGAGAAATAAAGAAATTATTTTAAAGAAGGGTTAGGAGCAGGAGAGGTATCACCATCGTTTATTGCACATGTTGCAGCAACCATGGCTGCAGTCAGATTTCTGACCACCACTTTACTCACACATCCCTGCACTACTTCTAATCCTTTTGCCCTCCCCCTACCCCCTTTGTGTTTGTTGGACATTACTCAACTACTGTGTGTGTGTTTTTACTGTAAAGTATACCATAGAACTCAATGGGGGAGATTCATTAAAGCGTGATAAAGAGGTGATAAAGTGGAGAAGATGTCTCCAGTGATATCACTTCTCCAGTTCCTGTGTTATTCTATGAAGCCAATGCACAAAGATTTCTTCAGCTTTGGAGATGTTAGTGAATAGGCTCCATAGAATAATATAGGAACTGGAGAAGTGATATCACTGGAGAAGTCATTTACACTTTATCATCTATTTGTGTGAATCTCCCACATTGTGTGTGATGTCTTGCCTTGGTCCTCTACAAAATACTCTATCCCATCAGGCATCAGTCTGCCCCATTGTCAGCTTACATTAGGGGGGTCACACTGTCTCTGTCACGGTATGTACCAATTTTTTATATTTTTTGTTAACTAACTGCACCCCCCCCATCCCACTCAACAACAAAAAATTATGTGTTCAACTGATTCTTCCCCAGACTCCACCAAGAGGGAGCCAGGACCTCTTTTATACTATACTTGTGGGAAATAACACAAATTTGCTATGTGTTGGGTGTAAGTTCCCATTGATTTCAATTTAATGATTTAGGTGAAAAAAAGCAGAAAAACTGCACTTTGAGGGAAATTTCCAGCTAGGTGGGAAGTGCCATTTTTCTCCTATTTCTGTGTTGAAGTGAAAACGTTCGCCCACCCCTGGTATTGATTAAAGATTATGACAATGTTACAGAGATGAAATCAGGAAGAATGTTTTCCTAAGCAATGTACCCACACCTGGTACTGTAAAGACAAGGTATTATTTTTGACCAAAAAATTAACATGCATAAGTGTTTAAAAAATCTATTTATTCATCAGTTATTTTTTTTTCTTTTCATTTTGGACTTATGGAGTGTAATGACCTCTTAGGATTAATATCTCATGTTGACAGGAACAATTTGTTATCCCTGTCTTAGACCTGAAATAAGGAAAGCACACTGGATTTATCTTTAATAACATTTATTCTGATATAATTTTTGAAAGCAATGTGCGATGGGACAATTTTGATGCAAATCATAGTAAGGGACATATAAAACTTCTTTTCAATTATGTCCAACTTTTATTCCCTTGAAAGCAAAGAGAGATCCAAAACACCTTGCTTCTTAATACATTAGATATCCCTACCATTCAACATCTTAAAGGAGCAGTAAACTTCTTTTTATGAAAACACATGTTTTACAGAGCATTTCCTTCTGAATAAAACAAGGTCACTCCCATCGCTGTCAGATGTTTTATTCAAAATTTATAGCAGTTTAAATAATCAGGAAGTGAATTTACTGTGTTTACTTCCTGATAGTTCTAACTGACAGGAAGTGACAGGCAGTTTCTATTACATTCTATGGAGAACTGTATGTCTTTGACTTTTCTGACTTTGCCCTCCATTAGAATCTAACAGGAAATCTAATTAGAATTTGACCACTAGAGGGCACTGCTAATGTAAAAAATCATGGGTTTAAACTGTAATAACTCTGGAAATATACATCTCTCGGCAGTGGGAGTACTCTTATTTTACTCAGTAGGAAAATCCCTACAATATATATTTTTTTCATAAAAAAAGTTTACTGCTCCTTTAAAGTGGTACTTTCACTTGGTATAAAGTCGCCCTCCAATAATTAAACTTATTGGAAGGTGACTTTGGCCAAACTCAGAACTTGTAATCTCAGCACTTAACACCCTCTTACCCCATTGTATGTCTCCTTTTACCCATTTAGAATGTAAGCTCCTTGGGGCAGGGACCTCTCTCCCATTGTTTCTATGAATGTCACACTTATTTCATCCCCTCTTATTTATTGTAACATATGTCTATTGTAAGGCGCTGCGTACACTGTGTGGCGCCATATAAATAAAGATATACATACATACATACATGATGACTAGCTTCATAATACTTCTATTTCCTCTCAACAGTGCCAGATTCTAAAGTAATCCTTAATCTTCGGAGACTGACGGCCAGGTTAGTGCCGTCTGCACGCCTGCACCGTCAGTCCATTCTAGTGCCTTATGGCACAGTGCAATGCCTCTTAGAGGAGACTGGGACTGACAGAGCAGGCACGCAGACAAGATGTCCGCACTGATGCCTGGCTTCCGGTCTCCAAAGGTTAAGGATTACTTTAGAATCTGGCACTTCTGAGAGGTAATAGAAGCATTATGAAGCTAGTTGCCATATGCTTAATTATTGGAGGGAGACGTTATACTAAGTGAAAGTTCCGCTTTAAAGCTCCTTTCAAATCAATGAGAGGATTCTGGTTATTTTTATTTGTGCCCTGTGGTGAAATTGGGTTGCTGAAGAATTCCTCAAGGATTGCTCCAGTCTTTCATGTGAAATAACCCTATTTCATGTGTTACTTTAAATATTAGAATCCAATTTACACCAAACCTCTTGGATGCTTGATACATCTCTGGCACTCAAAAGATAAAATATATCAATTGATTAAAAATGATAGCATAAAATATTGCAGAAAGAAAGCTTTCCAGGATAAGGCAGACTCGCCTGTTACCAAACAAGCTATTGTTTTTGACCAAAGAAATTCATATGCAATGGATTATGGAGAGAAATGACCTCTTGGGATTGCTATGTCACATTGAAATGAATAATATTCAACAATCAGACTGGATATATTCATCATATTGTTTATTCTGATATCATTACTTGAGAGGAATGCATGACTGGACAGTTTCAGGGTATACCATTTGCCACGTAGTAAGGGACATATAAAACTTTCTTTTGAATTAAATTCAGCTTTTATACACTTGAAAGCTAAAACAGGTCTCTAACATCTTGCTTCTTATCACATTGGACATATGCCTAGCATTCAAAGTTTTTAAAGCCCCTTTCAAATCATTGGAGATTCTGAATATTTTTATTTCTCCACTGTGATGAAGTTGGTTTGTTCCAGAATGGCTCCGTGGTGGGGATGTACTAAAGGTATCTAAGGGGCCGGGATAATGATCTTGTGTTGAATTTGTGCTGCTAACATATCAACAACATCCACTATGATATCTTCACTATCATATTACTGTGAATACACCACAGATATGCAGACATTGCAATGTTTACAATTTTACACTGACTACATAGACAATGGCTCAATTGCGTATTGAGATGCAGTTTAATAAGAATTGTCATCTGGGTGTGTTTATATGTTAATGTGGCACATCGCACACGTGCACTATGCTGTATATGCTATTGGAGTTTGCAGGCCCAACATTGCCAGTATGAGGCTGACAAAGTTGGGATCTCCCTGTAGCTTTCTAGTTAGCTACACTCATGGTCACAATTCCACCTTTACCATTTAAGTGCCATTGAGGTAAGCAACACATTGCAGAGTAATGCAACTCAAAGGGTTACATGATGAGTACCTCAACACAGAGATAAAATAAACTTTAAATGTGGCATTACAGTAAATTGCTTTGCCACATCACTATCTGCATGACCAGAACAGCTGATCTCAGTGGCCAATAATTGAAAAAAGACAGAAATACATTACTGACTGATTTGAAGATACACAGCTCAGGAGACAAATTAGTATTCTGAAGGCATTGTCAAACTATTACTCACCAAGGAGAGCGCCAAGTACAACGGCCATCCATAGCTTACCTAGCAAGGTGAACATCCCCAACCTATCAGGAACAGAGAACTTCCACCTCAATCACAGTGCCTAGAGACATCAGCTACACCTCACTGACAAGGCCCATCAAGGCCAAAACATATATCTGGAGTTGGCTGGTTTTCTTGTTCAGAGAGGCATTGTCTGGCACTTTGTGGCTTGACTGTCATCATGGCAGGGCCAGTATGATGTGGTAAGGATATTTCCTTTCTGTGTAAGGCACTCGTGAGCTAAAGTAGATTGCACTCTGGGTAGGACACCACTCCTATAGAGCCTGCTAAATTCTATAGCAGACTCGTTCCTAGTTGAGCATCTCTGACCACTACTTTGCATATTCAAATTAGCCTTGGAATTGGTCACCCCAAGTGTAATAGGGGAATCCAATTGTGGACCCCTTGCTCACAGGATGTAGAGAAAGTGTTACATATTGTTAACAAGGCCAAAATGAATGTCTTGGGTTGGATGGTTATCTTGTTAAAAGAAGAATTACCTTGCATTTTGTGGCTGACCTGTCATTATGGCAGTATGAGTATGATGTGATTTAGGATATTTTCATGCTTTTTCTTAGCATACCTGACCACTACTTCGCACCTAAATCTAAGCAGAACTTGGAATGGATTATTCTGCTTAAGTTAGACTGTGTTTGTTTAGCAATGTGAGTGGTAAGACTTCGCCAAGCAGCACCGTAGGCATCTGCTTACATCTGCATTGTTAGCAATAGATCCACACACACTGAGGAATCTTAGAAAAAGGCAGAAAATAGAAACATTTTCACAGGAAATATATTGGCAGTGGCAGAAAGTTGGAAATTGTATGTTTTTTTCTATGGTTGGTAATTTTCCTGTGAAATTGTTAGCTTTCTGCAAAAATTCCAACTGGGATTTTTTTTTACTTTTCAAATAAAGGTAGCATACTGAATTTATTTAGAATATTGTTTATTCTGATATAATTTACTTGATAGCAATGGATGATGGGACAATTTTAGAGGAAAACACTTGAACGATAGTAGGGGCATATAAAACGTTCTTTTGTTAGTTTTTACTCCCTTTAATGTAAAGAGAAAATTTAGCTCATACTTCATTTATAATTAAAGGGATAGTAATACTTAAAAATTACTATCCCCCATGTTGTAGCCAACAAAAAACAGAGTTAAATGAGACCAGCGACATCTCTCAAACCTATATGGTTTGAGAGATATCCGCTTTCAAAGTTTCCTCTTTTTGGCTTTTCCCCTGACATCAGCGTTCTAGCTGAGAGCAGGGGAATCCTCCCTGGGATCAGTCGGCGGCTCTGCAGCAGAGGCAAGATTGTGTTAATAAAAAAGAAATCCTTTACTAAAAAGGTCTTCTACATGTGCTTGGTTTGTAAGCACACGTAGAAGACCTTTTAAGTGAAGGATTTCTTTTTTATTAACGCTATCTCGGCTCTGCTGCAGAGCCTCCGCCGGTCCCAGGACTGGATTCCCTTGCTGTCAGCTAGAATGCTGATGTCAGGGGAGAGGTAACTTTGAAAGCAGATATCTTTCAAACCATAAAGGTTTGAGAGATGCCGCTGGTCTCTTTTAACTCCAATTGTTTTACTGTCTACAACATGGGAGATAGTAATTTTTAAGTATTACTATTCCTTTAAGTGACATCCCTAGCAATCAAAGATTTTAGACACCCTTTTGGAATGAGTGAGAATTTTTCATAATTTGTTAAAACCTGTAGTGAAGTTTTTTCCCAGACTGTTCCAGTTTTTCATGCTAAACAGCCTTAACCCCTTAAGGACCATTGCCGTGCCAGGACCGTCATGGTGGTCCGGCACTTAAGGACCAATGACGGTCCTGGCACGGCATGGAGTTCAGGGTTCCCGACGCGGCTGCACGCCGCTCCAGAAGCCCTGAACCGGAAGAGATAATTACAAAAAAATGCCCCGTGGTCCGCAAGTGCCGGCCACGCGGGATCGTGCTGGTCCTTAAGGGGTTAAAGAGAATGCACTGTGACATGCAAAATAAACATAGAGGATGATATTATTCAGTTTGCTAAGTACCTTTTATTTCAATGTTATTTAAATATGAGAATCTGACTTGCACAATCCTCTTAGATGCTTGAGACAAATCTAGCACTAAAAGATATGAATAATGTTTAGGGTATTATGATTTACAGATTACAACATTGCAGACATGAAATCAGGCAGATACACCTGTTACTATACAGAGATACTATTATATTTGACTAAAGAAATCCATATCCACTGAATAAAAAAGAAAAAAAATCATCCATCAGATGTTTTTTTTTGTTATTTGTTTTTTTTGGTGGGGCTGCTTATGGAGAGAAATTACCTTTTGGCTTTGCTATTTCATGCTGACAGGAATAACAGTCGACAATTGTTTCCTTAGTCTTACACCTGAAATAGAGGAAGTACACTGGATTTACTTTAATTATTGTTTATTCTAATATAACTGTTTTGAGTGCTATGTATGATGGAACTATTTTGACGCAAACCATTTGCACCACAGTATTAAAGGAGCAGTAAACTTTTTTTATGAAAACACATATTTTACAGAGAATTTCCTGCTGAATAAAACAAGGTCACTCCCATCGCTGTCAGATGTTTTATTCAAAAATTATAGCAGTTTAAATAATCAGGAAGTGAATTTACTGTGTTTACTTCCTGATAGTTCTAACTGACAGGAAGTGACAGGCAGTTTCTATCACATTCTATGGAGAACTGTATGTCTCTGACTTTCCTGACTTTCTCTCTCCATTAGAATCTAACAGGAAATCTAATTAGAATTTGACCACTAGAGGGCACTGCAAATGTAAAAAAAACATGGGTTTAAATTGTAATAACTCTGGAAATATAAATATCTTGGCAGTGTGAGTACCCTTATTTTAGTCAATAGGAAAATCCCTACAATATATATTTTTTCATAAAAAAAGTTTACTGCTCCTTTAAAACTATATTTTGAACTAAATTCAACTTTATTCCCTTGAAAGTTAAGAGAGGTCTCAAACAACTTTCTTTTAAATACATTACAATACAAGCCCCTTTCAATTCAGTGAGGATTCTGGATATTTTATTTATCCCGTGATTAAACTGGTTTGATCCAGATTTGCTCCAGTTTCTCATACTAAACTGCCTTATAGAGTATGCACTGTGTCATGCAAAATAAACAACAACTAGAAGGTGATATTATTCAGGGCTCTAACTTCCTCTTATTTCAATGTTATATGAAATATGAGAATCCAGTTTCCACCAAACCACTTGGATGCTAGATACGTCTCTAACACTCAAGGGTTGAGATGCAATAAAGGTCGAAGAGGGCTCATAATGGCAATGTCATGTCAGAGCAGTGTCGAAGGCACATCGACGATGTGCACTAAAGTGTCTTCAACATCACATCCCCATCAATCAAACAAAAAAATCTGTCTATATCGACATCAATCTGACATGCCTTCAACAGGTTTATGAATTTTCACTCATCACCTCTGCAATGGCCTATTTCCATATGGAAATGCAGCGTAATGAGTAATTTCCATATGCAAATACAGGATAATGGGCCATTATCGTATTCATGGGGGTGTGTTTATATGTTAATGTGGTACTTCACCACATGCAGTAAACTCAGATAGCACTCTGCTTTCAGAGTTCACAATCTTAACTTTGCCTATCTGAGGCTGGCAAATTTGGGATCTCCCTGTAGTTTCATATGCAATAACATTCCTCAAACAATCATAAGTATGGAGGGTTGTCAAACTGCTGCTAATGTGGAAGGGATGCTCTCCCTCACACATCAAAAACACATCTCACACAACAATCTTGAAGTCTGACAGCATTCTCTCTGCTTCCCCACTTGCTCAGCAGGGGAGTGGAGATGATCCTTTCTGCACCACAAACAGCATCTCTCCCTTAACCCTTTGAATGCCATAAGGATGTGCAACAAGCAGTACACAATCATCTCCTCAGCTCTGTATCATATTTCATACATCTGGTAAACACCCAAGGGAACAAAGCTAGGTGTCAGGCAGCCTCCATGGGTATTAGTGGCTATCAGCTGCCCACTTGTTCCCTTGCCCACTGGTAGCCAAACACTATACACTACCAGGGCCCCAGACTTGTTCCATTGCCCAACAAAGAATTGTGAGGAGCACCCATCAAACACGATGCCTAATCTTGTTCTAGGTATGGTAGCCTCTCAATGGTGTTATAACTCATTATAGAGAGAAAATCTCCATATCCCGCCCATAGACAGTCCAGCTCCGAAATGTCAGGCAAATCCTCTCCACACAAGAGAAACAGTATAACCATAGATGTACGCTTTGGCCAACATGGGCCTCATTGGTGTGTGTGGTGCAACTGAGTCTCTCTAGGCACATGGAAGCAAGGACCCATACCTAGGGTACCCTTATACTGAGGGAGACAAAGAACTGTGAGAAGCAACCGTCAAGCACAAACAAGATAAAGTGCCTTGTTCTAGGCATGGTGCTCCTCACAATTTTTTTGTCTCCCTAAGTATAAGGGCATGCCAGACATGGGCCCTTGCTTTCATGTGCATAGAGGGATTCAGCTGCACTACACACTGATGAGGCCCACATTAGCCCAAACATATGTCTGTGGTTATGCTGTTTCTCTTGTGTGGAGATGCTTTGCCTGCCATTTCGGAGGTGGACTGTCTGTGGGTGGGACCAGTCTGCTAGGGAGATGTTCTCTCTGCAATGGCACATTGGAGTAAAAGAAGTGAGTTGTAGCACCTTTAAGAGGCTACTGTGCATAGAACAAGGCACTTTTTTTTGTTCGTGCCTGATGGGTGCTCCTCACAATTCTTTGTCTCCCTAAGTATAAGAGCATCCCAGGCATGGGCCCTTGCTTCCATGTGCCTAGAGGGATGCAGCTGCACCATACCGAAGAGGTCCACATAGGCTGAAACATATGTCTGTGGTTATGCTGTTTCTCTCGTGTGGAGAGGATTTGCCTCACATTTTGGAGCTGGATTGTCTGTGGGTGGGACCAGTCTGATATGGATCTGGAGATGGAGATGTCCTCTCTGCAATGGCACATGGGAGTGGAAAACGTGAGTTTTAGCACCATTGGGAAGCTACCATGCCTAGAACAAGACACTTTATCTTGTTCATGTTTGATGGGTGCTCCTCACAATTCTTTGTCTCCCTAAGTATCAGGGCATCCCAGGTATGGGCCCTTGCTTCCATGTGCCTAGGTGGATTCAGCTGCACCACACTGACGAGGCCCACATAGGCTGAAACGTACGTCTGTGGTTATGCTGTTTCTCTCGTGTAGAGAGGATTTGCCTGACATTTTGGAGCTGGATTGTCTGTTGGCTGGACCAGTCTGATATGGATATGGATATGTTCTCTCTGCAATGGCACATGGGAGTGGAAAACATGAGTTGTAGCACCAATGGGAAGCTACCATGCCTAGAACAAGACACTTTATCTTGTTCGTGTTTGATGGGTGCTCCTCACAATTCTTTGTCTCCCTAATTATCAGGGCATTCCAGGCATGGGCCCTTGCTTCCATGTGCCTAGAGGTATTCAGTTGCACCACACCGACAAGGCCCACATAGGCTGAAACGTACGTCTGTGGTTATGCTGTTTCTCTCGTGTGGAGAGGATTTGCCTCACATTTTGGAGCTGGATTGTCTGTGGGCATGACCAATCTGATACGGATATGGATATGGAGATGTCCTCTCTGCAATGGCACATGGGAGTGGAAAATGTGAGTTGTAGCACCATTGGGAAGCTACCATGCCTAGAACAAGACACTTTATCTTGTTCGTGCTTGATGGGTGCTCCTCACAATTCTTTGTCTTCCTTGTTTCATTGCCCACTGGCAAGCTTAGATTCACAGCTGAAAACTGGATTTTACAGTAAGCTCAAACTTTCAGGACTTGGCATCCATTAACTTCTTCAGTTTCTACTACAAGGACCTCATTTGATAGATATTATAGTCCTGGATATTAATGTGGTTATTACCATTTCTCCAGATTATCACTTCATTGTATCAACTACTTCTATATACAAGTGATAACTGGAAGTATCCTTTATTCAATCTCCTGATAAATTGAGGATTTGACACACGGTGGTGCCGATGCATGACGACTTCACACACCATTAGCTTCATTTTGTTGTCCTTTTTAATGATGCAAGGTTTGTGTACTTTTTTTAACAGACTTCTTATTAATATTTTGTTTCAAGCTTTGTTTAGCTTTATGTTTAGGGATTACTGTAAGTATGCCCATAATGAGTTATCTTCACTGAAACAATAAAACATCTCTTGTTTGTCTACAAATGATTCCTGTGCGTGCTGTCTAACCTGCTCCAAACTATGTCTAACCACTCTGAACTATATATATACATATATATATATATATATATATATATATATATATATATATATGTATATATATGAAGTACAGATATTTAATTACTAAAAATAGTCACTTCCCTGGATGTCAGTCAGTTGAAGAGACTGTATAGTAGATTTGAAGAAATGACAGCACTCATAGGACTCGAAAGAGGATCAAAGTTTGTTCTCCTTTATTACCAGCATTTCAGTCCTTACTTAGACATTTGTCGGTGGCCCAGTTAAGGGCCGAAACATAAAGGAGCACAAACTTTCATCTACTTTCAAGCTCAGTGACTGTTGTCTTTTCAACAAATCTACTATAAACATATACTGTATACATATATATAGATATATACTAGCAGTGTGTTTTTGCTGGCTATCGTTGTACTGAGTTGAACAAATATGTTTATTTATATAGCACCACAAGTGTAAGCACTGCTTTGCAACTTAACCATGTTGGGTTGATTTTTGTAATACAAGTGTGTGGTGAAGGGTGGGTTAGTTTTAATACAGAGTTGAGACATACAAACATACATAGGCACAGAGCTGAGCCATACTTCTGTGTGGTTGATTCGTTGTAATGAATGTATATATGAGGGCAGCATCAGGTAAAGTGCTTAAACCTTTTAGGACCAGGGTGTGTGTGTGTGTGTCACATTGCTTCATATTGTGCAACCCTTTTGGCTTTTAAAGGATTAAGTGGTCAGTCTTTAATGGGAAATCTCCTTAGTGTAAATGAACTGTTATTTACATGTTTTAAGACTGCTTATATGGAGTCTGTGCTTGGTATTTTGGGGCAGAATGTGTTATCCAGAAGTGACCCTGTTGGCAGAGCAGATGCGGGTGCCTTTTTATCGTGCCTGGAAACTTTGTGTTGTGGAGGACTCCTGTGGGAGATTAATGGCGGATTTGCAGCCAAAAGGGGAGGGGCTTAATCACAAGTGGGGTGTGTGGCTTAACATACATGTAAAAATGGGAGCAATTGGTTGTGGAAGGAGGAGAAGAGTAATATGCATTTCAAAACACACTTTCCAGTGTCACTATTGTTTTACTTTGATCATTGTTAATATGCATTTTGTTTTGTGCACTGTAATTCCATTGCAAAATAATGAAAAGAAGGCATAAATAGTAATTGAAAAAGACACATTTTTAAAACAAACCCTTTCTTTCTATTCATATATCCCTGAAGAGGGTTCTTGGTAAGTAGTCACAAATGTTTTGGGGAGAGGTTGTGGATGTTGACATGTTAGAGGTGCGTTTGGGATCCTGCCTTTAATGACTGGGATATTTATTAAACTTTGATTAGGTGTAGTGAGACACAGACACACAAAAAAGCAGACTTAACAGACACACAGTAATAGACACAGATGTTAACACATACACTGAAAGACATTAACACATAGGTGAGGCATATTTGGAGGAAGGTATGAGAGGAGGGGAGAGTTCCTGTAGCTCTCTGTCTGTATCTCCAATACCCTAGAGGAGGAGTATTTTAAATATATGGATTTATGTACATCTACATATTTGGAAGATAGTTATAGAAAATTAATAGAAGGGATATATACTATTTATGATGCTTTTGGAAACTTAATTTCTTTTCTATTCTTTATATCTGATACAACCAGCTTTAGTAGGGAGATAGGGTTAAAATAATGTGGACTTCTTAAATGATAGAAAACCGGAAGTAATTACTCGAAGTGGATTGGGCTGAGTGATCACTAAGTATTTTGAATTTGGAAACATAAGGTTGATGCCCCTGACGAAGCGACATAGTAATTGCGATACGCGTTGGGCTAGAAATGTTGTTGTGTATATCAACACCTGTTTTACAATACATTTGTCTTATGTTGATATTTTAATATAATTTAATTCAATAAATTATAAATTATTCATTATTTTTTATGAGTGTTCTGAACTCCTTCGGAGCTTACTACTATTCCCCCATAGACCTCGACTATATTTCAGTCCCCTGTATCAATTGATATTTATATTGGGAGGAAGTATACACATCAATCGGGCGAGGAGGATATAGTGCACCAAACGAGAGGAGGAGTCTGTATGAACGGCTGAACCGGAGACCGTGACTGGGGGTCAGATCCAGTCTGAGTGTTTCTTCCTGGAGGAGGTGGGAGCCTCCCTATTCTGTGAGTACCCAACTTGGAGGGTTTGGGAAAGAAAATATATATTGGATACAAAGTGTCATATATCGGATAACACTTAGAGGACTTTTGCGCTGTCCCGTTTTCTTTTCTTGTATCTCCACATTTTGGTCTAGCTCAGTTCCCCTGCATGTACTGAGGAGACAATCAAGATGTGTTTGTGACTATAAGTCATAAGTCGTATAGCAGTGAGAGATACACAGATAAAATCAGCAGCAGATGCAGGTAATAGAGCAGGAGCCACAGAGTGAAAGAGAGACATGGCTACTGCTCATAAATGAGTGATAACATGTCCTCTGCTTATTAACCATTTCAGTGCCAGAACTGCGTACCCTTCTGGCATTGAAACGGTTAATTAATAACTTGTTCGTAGAACGTTAATATGTTGTCCTCTGTAGATTGGTCATTGTAAATGTCAGTAATGTATTTTTTTATTTAGTGTTTTAAAATGTGTAAAGAAATGTAAAGAAGGGCATGGAGTGTGGCAAAGTGGAGATAAACCCTTGCTTTGTGTATCCCTCTGGCACTGAATGAGTTACTATCCTAGTCCGATTCCCTGCATTCCAACTCTGCAAAAGCGTACTGCAGGGTATAGAGCCACTTTGTGTGGTAGGAGAAGGAATAGTAGAGGTGCAGGTATATGTTGGTATAAGACATGCTGGGTTGGGCATTAGGAGGGCATAGTGATGTGCTTAATGTGTTAAACGGCAAACGAAAAGTTGTGTGATGTACAGGATGGAAAGTCCCTCAATGTTGATGCAAGTCGCCATTGAGATACATAGTCATTGTTTCTCCACTTATGAGCAAGAGATTGCTTGCTTTAACCCCTTGAGTGTCATAGGGGTACACAATGCATTGCAATGCATTGCCTACCCCTCTGGCTTTCAAAAAGTTAATTTGACAGCTGAGTTGAGAGTTTGGTGAATGTTATCGAATGTAAAGTTTGTGGCACTGCAGGGAGTTCCCCACCAAGCGTACTGCAGGGGATACACTTGCCCCCCCCTACAATTACCCCCTTCATATAAACAAAGGGGCTGGATGGGATGGCCTGGGGGTCATATTATGACTCCCCCCCCCACAGGAAAAAAATGCATTGAGTGTTGTTGTACATATAAACTAGACAAAAGGTGGTGGCAGTGTAAATGGCCCGTGCTGTTTTTGTGTATGAAGATGAACTGCTGAGAAAGTGAATACTGGTGTTCCAACAGTAGATAGGAGTAAAATGAATGGAGACATGAGGTGAAGACACTGTGAGTACAGGGGAGGGTAGAAAGAGGGAATGGAGGCATAAGATAAAGATGCGGTGAGTACAGGGGAAAGTACAAACAGTGAAGGCAGGCATGAGATGAAGATGTTCTGAGTAGAGGGGAGGGTAGAAAGAGTGAATGGAGGCATAAGATGAAGATGCTCTGACTACAGGGGACAGTACAAACAGTGAAGGCAGGCATAAGATGAAGATGCTCTGACTACAGGGGACAGTACAAACAGTGAAGGCAAGCATGAGATGAAGATGCTCTGAGTACAGGGGACAGTACAAACAGTGAAGGCAGGCATGAGATAAAGATGCTCATAGTACAGGGGACAGTACAAACAGTGAAGGCAGGCATGAGAAGAAGATGTTCTGAGTACAGGGGGCAGTACAAACAGTGAAGGCAGACATGAGATGAAGATGTTCTGAGTAGAGGGGAGGGTAGAAAGAGTGAATGGAGGCATAAGATGAAGATGCTCTGAGTACAGGGGACAGTACAAACAGTGAAGGCAAGCATGAGATGAAGATGCTCTGAGTACAGGGGACAGTACAAACAGTGAAGGCAGGCATGAGATGAAGATGCTCTGAGTACAGGGGGCAGTACAAACAGTGAAGGCAGGCATGAGATGAAGATGTTCTGAGTACAGGGGACAGTACAAACAGTGAAGGCAAGCATGAGAAGAAGATGTTCTGAGTACAGGGGGCAGTACAAACAGTGAAGGCAGGCATGAGATGAAGATGCTCTGAGTACAGGGGGCAGTACAAACAGTGAAGGCAGGCATGAGATGAAGATGCTCAGAGTACAGGGGGCGGTACAAACAGTGAAGGCAAGCATGAGATGAAGATGTTCTGAGTACAGGGGACAGTACAAACAGTGAAGGCAGGCATGAGATGAAGATGCTCAGAGTGCAGGGGACGGTACAAACAGTGAAGGCAGGCATGAGATGAAGATGTTCTGAGTACAGGGGACAGTACAAACAGTGAAGGCAGGCATGAGATGAAGATGTTCTGAGTACAGGGGGCGGTACAAACAGTGAAGGCAGGCATGAGATGAAGATGTTCTGAGTACAGGGGACAGTACAAACAGTGAAGGCAGGCATGAGATGAAGATGCTCTGAGTGCAGGGGACGGTACAAACAGTGAAGGCAGGCATGAGATGAAGATGTTCTGAGTACAGGGGACAGTACAAACAGTGAAGGCAGGCATGAGAAGAAGATGTTCTGAGTACAGGGGACAGTACAAACAGTGAAGGCAGGCATGAGAAGAAGATGCTCTGAGTACAGGAGGCGGTACAAACAGTGAAGGCAGGCATGAGATGAAGATGCTCTGAGTACAGGAGGCGGTACAAACAGTGAAGGCAGGCATGAGATGAAGATGTTCTGAGTGCAGGGGACAGTACAAACAGTGAAGGCAGGCATGAGATGAAGATGTTCTGAGTACAGGGGACAGTACAAACAGTGAAGGCAGGCATGAGAAGAAGATGTTCTGAGTACAGGGGGCAGTACAAACAGTGAAGGCAGGCATGAGAAGAAGATGCTCTGAGTACAGGAGGCGGTACAAACAGTGAAGGCAGGCATGAGATGAAGATGCTCTGAGTACAGGAGGCGGTACAAACAGTGAAGGCAGGCATGAGATGAAGATGTTCTGAGTGCAGGGGACAGTACAAACAGTGAAGGCAGGCATGAGAAGAAGATGTTCTGAGTACAGGGGGCAGTACAAACAGTGAAGGCAGGCATGAGAAGAAGATGCTCTGAGTACAGGGGGGAGTACAAACAGTGAAGGCAGGCATGAGATGAAGATGCTCTGAGTACAGGGGGCGGTACAAACAGTGAAGGCAGGCATGAGATGAAGATGTTCTGAGTACAGGGGACAGTACAAACAGTGAAGGCAGGCATAAGATGAAGATGCTCAGAGTACAGGGGGCGGTACAAACAGTAAAGCAGGCATGAAATTAAGAAGTGGTGAATAGAGGGGAGACTACAAATACTGAAGCAGCGAATGTTCATCACTGAATGTTTATTTAGTTGAACAGACAATACTGAGGGCGTGTGAAGTCCTTACAGAGAAGCAATAGTGAGAGCGTAACAACTCCTGTGTGCAGGACACATAAGGCTGTAATGTGTAGAAAATGTGCTTAAAACTTCTTGCAGACAGGTTATTTGAAACCGGTGTGACTCCTTACAGAGATTTTCAAAAGAGTGAACATGGGGCCTTTGGCCCCACACCCACTCCTGTGAAAATCACTCCCTGCTGAATCATTAAAGGGATAGCAATACTTTAAAATAATTGTATTTTATATTGTAGCCCTTAACCCTTTGAGTGCCAAGTGGGTACATTGTACGAGTTTGGACAGCTGTACCCGCTGTGCCAAGCTCGTACAATGTACCCACTAAAATGCGGTCACTGCATGAGCCGGTATAACCGGCATGCAGTGGCCGCATTTTAAAAAAAAAAAAGTGGGCAATCGTGGGGGGACATGAGGATCACTCCTCATGTCCCCCCTGTTATTGATCTCCCAGCCGATCGCGCTGGGAGATCAATAAAAGAAGAGGAGAACCGCAGCAGAAGCGCAGCTTCTCCTCTTCCGTCTCTCCTACCCGAACTTCCGGGTAGGAGTGGGCGGGACCGGGGGAAGCCTCCCAACGTCATCAGTGACATGTCACTGATGACGTTGGGGAAGTTTCCCCGGTCCCATTCACTCCTACCGGTGGTAGGAGTGAAAGGCAGGAGAGCTTCTGCTCTCCTGCAGTCGCAAAATTGGTCAATTACTTGGGGGACACCAGGAGGGGTCCTGATGTCCCCCACGAGGTCTGAATAGCTAAAAAAAATAAATTAAAAAAAAAAAAAAAACCAATAGTAACCCTGTGAGTGCCGCAGTGGTCCCCAGCACATTGCTTTGCAATGTGCTGGAGACCCTTGTAGCACTCACAGGGTCTTTTCTTTGGGTTTTTTTTTTTTTTTTTTTAAAGACCTCATTGGGGGGATCAGGGGGGATCCTGATGCCCCTCAATGAGGTCTATTATTAAAAAAAAAAAAAAAAAATTTTTTTTAACCCTGTGTGTGCCACAGGGGGGGTCCAATGCACCCCCCCCCCTCCTGTGGCACACACAGGGCTTCTGTCATTACTTTGTTACTAGAGATTGTTGGGGGGCCATCAGGATTGGTCCTGATGGCCCCCCAACAAGCTCTGATTACAAAGTAATATTAAAAAAAAAAATTAACCCTCTGAGTGCCAGAAGGGTCCAATGCATTGCTTTGCAATGCGCTGGAGACCCCTTTGGCACTCACAGGGACATTTATTTTGATTCCTTTTTTTTTTTTTTTTAAGACCTCATTGGGGGGAATCAAAGGGGTCCTGATACCCACCAATGAGGTCCATAATAAAAAAAAGTAAAGAAAAAAAATTAACCATGTGTGTGCCTCAAGGGGGGCCAATGCAGCCCCCCTTCTGCGGCGCACACACAGGGCATTTATCATTACTTCGTTATCAGAGATTGTTGGGGGCCATCATGATTGGTCCTGATGGCCCCCCAACAAGCTCTGATTACCAAGTAATGATAAAAAAAAAAATTAACCCTCTGAGTGCCACAAGGATCCAATGCATTGCTTTGCAATGCGCTGGAGACCCCTGTGGCACTCTCAGGGTCCCCTGTTTGTGGACATATATATATATTTTTTTACTAAGACCTCATTGGGGAGGGATCAGGGGGTCCTTATGCCCCTCAATGAGGTATATAATAAAAAAAAAAAAATTAAAACACAAATTAACCCTGTGTGTGCCACTAGGAGGGGAGTTCAATGCCGACCCCCTTCCTGTGGCACACACAGGACTTTTTATCAACACTGGTAGTCACAGATCTCCCATACACACTATCAAACACTGCCCCACCATCCTTGCTCCTCTGCTCATACCCACACACACTGCCTAATCCCTCACCCTCCCACATACTTTGTTACACTTGTAGTCACAGGTCCGCACGTACACCGGCTGACGCCCTAGCTTCTTTCATCTGTTAGCCATAAAATCACACATACACTGTTTGCTTTACCATTTCTGTTTCACTGGTAGCTACGCTCCTGTAGTGTAAATTGGTATGTCAACCCACAGCAGTGGGGTACCATTTTTCTTAGGCTGGCAAGAAGTCCTCCTAGGAAATCCCACGCCATTGAACCATTTTAGTATCTTTGAAGTGACTGATGTGTAAAACAAAATTTTTTTTTTCCTGTAGCACCACATTCTGGAAATAGTTGTGCCAACTAACTTAGGGGTAAAAAGGCAAGTGACCCCTCATTAGATGCGGCAGGTTGTCTTCTTTCCAAAATGGTATGGTTTATCTACCTTTTCTTCAATTCTGAAGGTTTTATAGTCATTTTCGTACAGGCAAGTCAGGTTTGAGAAAATGCTAGAAACATCAGAGGTTGTAGTAGGTGTAGTTTTCTACTTCTAGCACCCCCTAAGGTAGTTCAACTCATACCAATGGGGTGTCATTTGACTCCTAAGAGCACTAGCAAACAAATGCAGTTGAAAATTCCATGGTTTTCACAGCGCTCCATACATTTGAAGGGGCAGAAATGTAAAAAAATTAAATTTTTTTCCTATATCGCCTCCTTCTGGAAACATTTATGCACACCAGTATTGGGATAAGAAGGCAAGTGACCCCTCATTAGATGCGGCAGGTTGTTTTCTTTCCAAAATGGTATGGTTTATCTACCTTTTCTTCAATTCTGTATGTGTTATAGCCATTTTTGTACAGGCAAGTCACATTTGAGAAAATGTTAGAAACATCAGAGGTTGTAGTAGGTGTAGTTTTCTACTTCTAGCACCCCCTAAGGTAGGTCAACTCATATCAATGGGGTGTCGTTTGACTCCTAAGAGCACTAGCTAATGAATGCAGTTGAAAATTCCATGGTTTTTACAAAGTTCCATACATTTGAAGGGGCAGAAATGTAAGAAAATGCCTTTTTTTTTCACTAGCGCCACCTCCTGGAAGCATTTGTGCATACCAGCCTTTGGGTAAGAAGGCACGTGACCCCTCATTAGATGCGGAAGGATGTTTTCTTTCCAAAATGGCATTGTTTCTCTACCTTTTCTGCATATCTATTATGGTTATAACCATTTTAGTGCAAGCAGATAATTTAAAAAACAAAAGTGTCAGGTTTACGTACGTGTTCCTAGCACCCACATATTGTATGTTAACCCACACAAATAGGCTACCATTTTTCTCATGTTGGTAGCAGGTACTGAATACAGCAGGAAATGTTATGGTTTTCAAAGATTTTAGTATCTTTGAAGTGGTGGAAATGTAAAAAAAACATGTATTTATTCCCATAGCGCCACCTTTTGGAAATATTTGTGCACTTCAGCCCAGGGGGTAGAAAGGCAAGTGACCCCTCAATTGATGCGGGAGAATGTCTACTTTCCAAAATGGTATACCTTTTATACGTTTCCTTCATGTCTCTAACAGTTATGGACATTTTAGTACAAGCAGCCATTTTCGAAGAAGCAAACAGGTAGGTGTAGTTATGTGCTTCTGGCACCCCTAAGGTAGGTCGACTCATTCCAGTGGGGTGTCATTTTTCTCCTAAGAGCACTAGCTAATGAATACAGTTGGAAATACCATGGTTTGCACACATTTCAGTACATTTGAAGGGGCAGAAATGTAAGAAAATGCCTTTTTTTTTTCATTAGCGCCAACTTCTGGAGGCATTTGTGCACTCCAGGCTTGGGGTAACAAGGCAAGTCACCCATCAATAGATGCGGCAGGGTGTCTTCTTTTCAAAATGGTATGGTTTGTGTACCCTTTCTTCACTTCTGTAGTTGTTATAACCATTTGGGTACAGACAAGTAATGTTTGAGAAAATGTTAGAAACATTTCAGGTTGTAGTAGGTGTCGTTTTGCACTTCTAGCGCCCCCTGAGGTAGTTGAACTCATACCAATGGGGTGTCATTTTTCTCCTAAGAGCACTAGCTAATGAATACAGTTGGGAATGCCATGGTTTGCACAAATTTCAGTACATTTGAAGGGGCAGAAATGTAAGAAAATGCCTTTTTTTTTCATTAGCGCCACCTTCTGGAGGCATTTGTGCTCTCCAGGCTTGGGGTAACAAGGCAAGTCACCCATCATTAGATGCGGTAGGGTATCTTCTTTTCAAAATGGTATGGTTTGTGTACCCTTTCTTCACTTCTGTAGTTGTTATAACCATTTGTGTACAGACAAGTAACGTTTGAGAAAATGTTAGAAAAATTTGAGGTTGTAGTAGGTGTCGTTTTGCACTTCTAGCGCCCCCTGAGGTAGTTGAACTCATACCAATGGGGTGTCATTTTTCTCCTAAGAGCGCTAGCTAATGAATACAGTTGGAAATGCCATGGTTTGCACATATTTCAGTACATTTGAAGGGGCAGAAATGTAAGAAAATGCCTTTTTTTTTCATTAGTGCCACCTTCTGGAGGCATTTGTGCACTCCAGGCTTGGGGTAACAAGGCAAGTCACCCATCATTAGATGCGGCAGGGTGTCTTCTTTTCAAAATGGTATGGTTTGTGTACCCTTTCTTCACTTCTGTAGTTGTTATAACCATTTGTGTACAGACAAGTAATGTTTGAGAAAATGTTAGAAAAATTTGAGGTTGTAGTAGGTGTCATTTTGCACTTCTAACGCCCCTTGAGGTAGTTAAACTCATACCAATGGGGTGTCATTTTTCTCCTAAGAGCACTAGCTAATGAATACAGTTGGAAATACCATGGTTTGCACACATTTCAGTACATTTGAAGGGGCAGAAATGTAAGAAAATGCCTTTTTTTTTCATTAGCGCCACCTTCTGGAGGCATTTGTGCACTCCAGGCTTGGGGTAACAAGGCAAGTCACTCATCATTAGATGCGGCAGGGTGTCTTCTTTTCAAAATGGTATGGTTTGTGTACCCTTTCTTCACTTCTGTATTTGTTATAACCATTTTTGTACAGACAGGTAATGTTTGAGAAAATGTTAGAAAAATTAGAGGTTGCAATAGGTGTAGTTTTGTACTTGTAGCGCCCCCTGAGGTAGGTGAACTCATACCAATGGGGTGTCATATTTCTCCTAAGAGCACTAGCTAATGAATACAGTTGGAAATACCATGGTTTGCACACATTTCAGTACATTTGAAGGGGCAGAAATGTAAGAAAATGCCTTTTTTTTCATTAGCGCCACCTTCTGGAGGCATTTGTGCACTCCAGGCTTGGGGTAACAAGGCAAGTCACCCATCATTAGATGCGGCAGGGTGTCTTCTTTTCAAAATGGTATGGTTTGTGTACCCTTTCTTCACTTCTGTAGTTGTTATAACCATTTGTGTACAGACAAGTAATGTTTGAGAAAATGTTAGAAAAATTTGAAGTTGTAGTGGGTGTCGTTTTGCACTTCTAGCGCCCCCTGAGGTAGTTAAACTCATACCAATGGGGTGTCATTTTTCTCCTAAGAGCACTAGCTAATGAATACAGTTGGAAATACCATGGTTTGCACACATTTCAGTACATTTGAAGGGGCAGAAATGTAAGAAAATGCCTTTTTTTTCATTAGTGCCACCTTCTGGAGGCATTTGTGCACTCCAGGCTTGGGATAACAAGGCAAGTCACCCATCATTAGATGCGGCAGGGTGTCTTCTTTTCAAAATGGTATGGTTTGTGTACCCTTTCTTCACTTCTGTATTTGTTATAACCATTTTTGTACAGACAGGTAATGTTTGAGAAAATGTTAGAAAAATTAGAGGTTGCAATAGGTGTAGTTTTGTACTTGTAGCGCCCCCTGAGGTAGGTGAACTCATACCAATGGGGTGTTATTTTTCTCCTAAGAGCACTAGCTAATGAATACAGTTGGAAATGCCATGGTTTTCACACATTTTAGTACATTTGAAGGGGCTGAAATGTAAGAAAATGCCTTTTTTTTTCATTAGCGCCATCTTCTGGAGGCATTTGTGCACACCAGGCTTGGGGTAACAAGGAAAATCACCCCTCATTAGATGCAGCAGGTTGTCTACTTTCCAGAAATATATAGTTTTATATAGTTATTCCACTGTTTTAGGGTAGTTTTACCACAAAAACCCTAGAATGCGCATATTAGTTTATAAAGTTGAAAATGTCATTTTGTGCTGCTGGTGATTAGGGCTCTACGCTAGCCATGGACGTAGGTAAAACTATACAAATTTGGTATTTTTTTACTCGGGGGACTCGAGGCTTTTTCAAATAATTGAAACTTTTTCAATCAAGGTAAATGTTTTTGATACATAGTATGTGATTTTAGCAAAATGAGTAAATTTTCACTTTTTTTTGTCATTATGACATCATAGCTTTTTGCACGATGTAAAATTCTCTTCATGTAAGGTATCACAAGAAAGCTCAATTCGTTCTGAAAAAAACAATATATAGTTTTCCATATGTAACTAAAAATCCCCAGAGGAAATCAAGCCTAAACGGAAGGATAGCAAAAATGTTGAAAAAGTGTCTGGCCTGCAGGGTTCAGAAAATGGCCCGAGCCTCTGGCACTGAAGGGGTTAAAAAACATTAAAAATGATATAAGTCTTATCTCTCAAATCTTTATGGTTTTGGAGATATTAGGGAGTAAAGTTCCCTTTCCTGGCTGTTTTAGCCAAGTCTGCCATCTAGTGGACAGATTTGGAATCTGGTCCACAGATCAGCTGGCAGCTCATTAGCAGTGCTGAGATCACAATCTTTAAAAAGAACTACTTCATTGGAACTGTCTACAAAATGTGCCTGGCTTGCAAGCACACTTTGTAGACCATTCCAATGAAGAAATTATTTTTTAAAGATCGTGATCTCAGCACTTCTGAAGAGCCGTGGCCGGTCTACGGAGCGGTTTTCAAATCTACCAGCTAAAGCAGTGACATCACTCCAGGGAAAACTTTACTTGCTAGTATCTCCCAAACCATAAAGGTTTGGGAGATAAGATTTATATCATGTTTAATGTTTTTTAAGGGCTATAATATAAAATAAAATTATTTTCAAGTATTACTATCCCTTTAAGTGATGTGAATGAAGGAGATGTGCTTATCTCTTCCTTCTGGCCGCTCTGGGATGTGTGTGGCATGTCTGGAGAATTGTTGGTCACATAAGCACGTTATCCTTTAAAGTATCAGGCATAATATACTTCTCTTTTAAACTTATTGCGAGATTGGAAATGAAGTCTTGGTATTGCTTTCTCATTTTAGCAGGAATTGGAGTCAACCATTTTTGCCTGTGTCTTATACCTGAAATAAGAATAGAGCACTATTTATTTTGAAAAACATTTATTCTTTCTTTTTTTATGAAATCAATGCACAATGGGATGATTTCAGGGCAATCCATTTGCATTATATTAGGGAACATATAAACCTTAATTTTAAATTGAGCTTTAATTCATATAAAATATCCTTTTGAACTAAATGGAGCTTTTACTTCCTTGAAAGCTAAGAGGTTTTCAACGTTTTGATTTGTAATGCAAGGGAGATGTCCCTAGCATTCAAAATGTATAAAGCCCCTTTTAAATCAGTGAGGATTGTGGCTATTTCTACTTCTTCATACTGAACACAGCCATGAAGTATTGTATTGTGACATGCAAAAAAGAAAGCCAATAGTGATATTATTCAGTGTACTGACCTCCTCTTATTTCATTCATTTTAGATGTGAGAATCTAATATGCGCCTAACCCCTTGGATGCTACAGGCATCTATGGCATTCAATGATTTATGGTGGTCCTGTTTAGCCTAGTAGGGGGTGTTGGGGTTGTTTATTCTTTTTGGCCGTTAAACCCTCCAATACTAGACTGCTTGCAAAGCATCGCACATTACCTGGCATTGGAGGGGTTAAGACAGACTTGGATGAATAAGGAAATGGTGCCTAGGAGGCAAATATAGTCAAGTTGTTACCTTTAATGGCTAACTAGACAGATTAAGGATGCAAGCTTTTGAAGACCTCTTAGGTCTCTTTCTTGGCCATGTTATAACATGTCTGAGGAAGAGACCTGAGAGGTCTTGGAAGCTTGCATCCTAACTCTGCTTAGGTAGCCAATAAAGGCATCAACTTGACTATATTTGCCTACTGTATTTCTACGGCTAATACAGTACCAACTCAGATCTGAAATGGTTACTGGATGCAAATGGGAACATGGGGGGGCTGTGGTGGTCATAGTCTTTTGAGGCCAAATAGGTCTTTAACCCACTCTCCAAAGCACTGAGCTGGCAAACCTGTGAAGGGTGTCTGGCCTCAAAAGGGAGTCTTTAAAAGTCTATTCTACTACAATGCTTTCTTGGACCAGTACGAATGAAATTATGTATGCACACTAACTGTAATGTAAAAAAAGGCATCTTTTCAAATTAATTTGCTGACCTAATTTTGATCTGGCCTCAATGGCATCCAGCACTATGACTAGAAAATCTATATGGACCCTATGAATTTAACACTTGTGCCTTTAATCTAGACATAACATCCTCAATCAGTCCTGGATTTCATGTCCTTTAGGTTGGACATAGGCAATAGCTCTTGTTAGCAGATCCACAAGACCTAAAATTCTTCTTACAACATATGATAATCTTTAGAAGGCACCTTCACTCTTTCTGCCTGCTTCAGTATGAAAAATACTGCCAACAGCTGTCACGTCTGCATCCACAGTCATGACATCCAGGAATGATTGAATATGATATGTATTGAAAAGGTCCAAGGGCAAAATTCATTGGGACTTTGGGATTTCCTGGCCTTAGAAAGGTAAGTGGGGGTTATAATTAGGAAGTGTTATTCATCCATTAAATTTACCCTGCAAACATGTAGTGTTCATTTTATAGCTTCTCCAGAAAAAGAAGCAGCCTTCTAGCTTGTCAGTTTGAACCAGTTACTTTTATGAAAGGTCTATGTTGGACTGCTGTTCACTGCTTCCTACTTAACAAATTTATTGCTTAAGGACAAATGATCCAGTCAGTCACTGAAAGTATGGAGTTAGGCAGGGCTAATATGTCAAGCTCCTTACTCAACCAGAGCAGCTATGAAATATAATATTAATGTTTATTAAAAATCATGGCAATTTTGTAGAATACGAGATAAGCTCTAGTTGTTTTATTTATGTATATATTTATTTATTTATTTGTGTGTGTGTGTGTATATGTATGTATGTATGTATTCATCTATTTGCTGTGCATGCTGCAAGGAACACTGGGAATTAAGTGCTGCACACTACTATGTTTTATAGCTGTCGGATATTCTTTACAGGTCATAACTTCTCAGTAAGAATTAACAGTATTGAGCATTCACAGGGTATAGCTAAGAAGACAGTTCAAGAGGTGAGCAGTTATTTTAAAATGAGCGTCACAGCTAGATATCAAAATCATCTGGAAGCCCATTGAGTTGTAACCCTTTGAATATTAAATATTAATTTAGCGTTTAATATATTAAATATACACATACTCCCTATGTAGATGACAGCACCTTCCAACGTACCCAATACTATCTACTATCACTCCCTCCCACAGTCCCAGTGCACCCCCTTTGTTAGTTTTATAATTGCCATTAATGTTCTGAAATAAGGTTAATGATACCAGAAAGTGCACAATTTATATGGTGCTACACTTATAAAACCACAGAGCATACAAATTAAACTGATTTACAGCAGTGATTCTACAGAGCTCAAAATTGAAATGGAGCTACAATAGTTATACCAGTGCTTACAATTTAAATCCATGTACAAAAGTAATATCACAGTGCTTACACTTAAAATGGAGGTACTCTAGTGATATCACAAAGCTACTACTCTGGTGATAAACAGAGCTTATAATTGAAATGGAGCTACACTAGTGATACCACAGAGCTAACAACTGAAATGGAACTACGCTACTAGTGATACCACAGGCACTACAACAGAAATAAAGCTATACTACTAGTGAAGAGGACAGAATTTCACAAATGCTGCCCACCAAAAAGTGATATAACAAATCTGTGCCCCCCCTCACAGACACACACAACTACACAAAGCTCCACACCAGTGGGACATAAAGGACACACTGGTTGTCAAAAAATCAAACATACACAGTATGCCACCCCAGCTTTGTTCTATTGTTCACTTGTAGTCACAGAAACACACATACATTATCTGAAGCCTGTCTTCTTCCACTATCCGATTGTTTGTCAAAGAACTACACATGGACTGTCTATCACCCCCAGCCTTGCTCCATTGTCCACTGGTATCACAAAACTACACATACACTGTCTGACATCTAAACTTTCTGTGGTCAGTCACAGAGTCATACATTCACTGTATGACACCATGATTTTGTTCCACTGCCCACTGGTAGCCTCAGACCCACACATGCATTGTCTGACATCCTAGCCTGGTGGTAGTCACAGATCCCCACTTACACTGTCTGACCCCCGCAGCCTTGCTCCACTGTCCACTGCTAGCCAGACTCCTACATACAGTATCTGAATCCACAACCTAGTTCTACTGTCCACTGGTAGTCACAGATCCCCACACATACTGTGTGACCCCCCCCCCCACACACACACACATAAAAAGTCT
This sequence comes from Rhinophrynus dorsalis, assembly GCA_037306005.1. Lineage (NCBI taxonomy): Eukaryota > Metazoa > Chordata > Amphibia > Anura > Rhinophrynidae > Rhinophrynus > Rhinophrynus dorsalis. The sequence continues at coordinate 220,366,639 of CM074724.1, read as the reverse complement.
GGTGACTGGTATTCACAGATCCATACAATGACTTCCCAGCATGATCCACTGACCACTGGTATTCACACATATACTGTCTGACCCTCCCAGCCTGGTTCCACTGCCCACTGATTCTCACATATGCCCACATACAGTGTCTGATCCCCTATCCTTGTTCCACTACCCAGTTATAGTTACACATCCCACATGCACTGTTCCAGCACTCCCCATTGACCCCAGCAGAAATGCTCCATTGCCACTGACCTCCCAGCCTGGTTTCACTGACTCCTGGTAATCACAGATCTCCACATACACTGGTTGACCTCTCCCAGTCTGGTTTCACTGGCCACTGATAGTAACAGATATCACCAGATATCACACACACACACACACACACACACACACACACACACACACACACACACACACACACACACACACACACACACACACACACACACACACACTCACACTCATTGCCTTTTGCTAGCCTCAGATTCCTACATATACCGTCTGACCCCATCCCCCACATGCACCTATTCCACTTCCCACTAATAGACACAGATCCTCACATACGCTGTTCTGAATCTCTTGGCCCTGTTACACTGCCCGCTGGTAGCCACAGATCCCTACATACACTGTCTAACCACCCAGCCTTGTTCCACTTCCCGCTCCTAACCACATGTTGCATGTACTGTCTGAACCTCTGCCTGTTTCCACTGCCCACTAATAGTCACAGATCCGCACATACACTGTGTGACCTTCCCCCCCAGCACTGGTCTACTGCTAACTGATATCCACAGATTCCTACATACAATATCTGATTAACCCCCAGTCTAATTCCACTTCCCACTGCTTGTCACAAGTCACCAAATATACTATCTGCCAACTCTAGCCTTCTTCTCCTGCCCACTTGTAGTGCCAGATCCCTACATACACTGTCTAACCATCGGAACCTTGTTCTACTGTTCACTCATAGACAAAGATCCCCACATACACAGTCTGACCCCCACAAGCCTTGTTCCTCTGCCCACTGATAGTAATAGATTTCTGCATACACTACCTGACCCGCTGCTTGGCTCTGCTTTCCCCTACTAGTCATAGATCACCACATACAATGTCTAACTCCATCCAGCCTGGTTCCACTGCCCACTCGTAGCTACAGATTCTTCTAGCCACTAATAGGCAAAGATCCACAGACCTCTGCCCTTGGGACCTGTGGAGGGGTTGTAATGCTCCATGTAGGAAGATTTGTGCATTTGTGGTGGTGTACATGCGCTCACATGCCTTGTTTTCTATTTGATTTGATTAAAATGTATTGTGTTTTGAATTTATCACATTATTTCAGATTAGGCCCCACAGAGGCCCTTTCTTTTTCAGGTGATCTTTTGGTATTATGGGGTAGATCGCTCACATTGGAGGGCTGTCTGTCTTTGTTCAAGTTGTTTCATATATTATTTGAATGGATGTCTCTAGTGAGGGTTAAACTGTAGAGCTTAAATGATTGGTTTGATTCAGATTCTCACAGAGATATGCTGATAGGATAATTGAATTGTTAATTGATACACCAACTGTTTAGCGCAAACAAAACTTATATTTATAAAAACAGTAGTTATGTGCAGACCACTTGATAGACTCCTGATGAAATGTCGGACCGACCATGAAACGTGTTGAGGATTAAATATATGTATTTTTATACTGGTTTTTACCTGTTTTTATCATACATTTTTTACAATAAAGATTTTCCATTAATATTGGTGGTCTGCCTCAATATACAAATATATCCATTAGACGCTAAATCACAATTCTGTTGGTCCAAGTGGGGAAGACCTTCACAATATTCCCCATGTGCCTAAGACCGGTAGTTTGAACATTATTTCAGACTGCCTCTTGGCCGTTTCCTCCTGGATGGCACAACGTCAGCTGAAGATTAACATGGCCAAAACTGAACTGCTAATCTTCCCACCAAGACCTTGCCTAACACCTAGCTTCACCATTACAGTTGATGGAATTGATATTGATCCGGTCAGCTCAGCACGCTGCCTTGGGGCCATATTTGATTCCTCTCTTTCCTTCTCCACTCACATTAACTCAGTGGCTAGATCATCTCGCTTCTTTCTCCGCAACATTGCTAAAATCCGCCCGTTCCTCTCCCAACAAACTACTAAAACTCTTATACATGCCCTCATTCTGTCCCGCTTAGACTATTGCAATATCCTATTAACTGGCCTCCCTGCTACTCATCTTTCACCTATGCAATCTGTTTTAAACTCGGCTGCACAAATCACCACACTCTCCCCAAAAACTGAACCTGCCCACATAATTCTCAGACATCTGTCATGGCTCCCAATTCAGCAGCGCATCAATTACAAAGTCCTTCTTCTGACCTTTAACGCTCTCCGCACTGCTACCCCACCTTACATCTCTTCCCTCATCTCCTATTATGTTCCTGGCCGCTTCCTTCGCTCAGCACACAATGCACTTCTTGTTGCACCATCCACACCCTCTGCCCTCTCCCGTCTCAAACCTTTCTCGCTTTCTGCTCCATACCTATGGAACTCCATAGCCCTCTCCTTACGTCTAGAACATTCCCCCTCTATCTTTAAGTCTACCCTGAAGTCTTATCTTCTGGAGCACTAGGACTATGCACTGCCTTGGGCCAAACTCAGCACTTGTAATCTCAGCACTTAACACCCTCTTACCCCATTGTATGTCTCCTTTTACCCATTTAGACTGTAAGCTCCTTGGGGCAGGGACCTCTCTCCCATTATTTCTATGAATGTCGCACTTATTTCATCCCCTCTTATTTATTGTAACATATGTCTATTGTAAGGCGCTGCGTACACTGTGTGGCGCCATATAAATAAAGATATACATACATACATACATACATCGTCGATCTATAACTCTCCAAGTAAGTGCATTCATTGAGTGTTTTGTTGTATACATTATTGGTATTAATCACATCTGGCATGGAATATTATTGCTCTCCTGGTTGTTTGTTTCTCTTTATACCTTAAAATATGCAAGCCTAAAAATACACCAGCATCATCAGTGTCACTGCTTCCAAGTCTAACACAAAACAAGTCACACTCACCAATATTGACTCAGCAGCAACCCAGGTCAACATTCAAATCGTTAGCTAAGAGTGTTTCAGCTGGTGTTAGAATTGCACTGAAAGCTGCTAGTACTAATGCAACATCTAGCCTCTACATAATTAGTAATAGTAGTCTCCTAGCAACACCATAGTTTATGTAATTTCTAGTATGGAGATACTTTGATTCAAAAACTAAACTTGTTGCTGTATGTTGTTTTTGTAAAAAAATAAAAAAGGGAACAGGGGAAAAGCATGATCACATCTAGAAATATTGTCATTGAGATCCTACCTGAAGCACAGCCAGAGTTCTGACTGGGAGACACATCAGCAGCACCTCCGAGGTGCAACTTCTAGCAGCAGTAGAAGCACTCCTAACAGAGCACGAGGCAGAGGAGCACATAGTAGTGCTGAAGATTATCATTGAGTGGGAAATCATTTTCATGGGTAACAATAAAACCCATGTCTCCTACTGCTGTTGTGCAAAGGCAAAGGAACAAGGAGGATGATTGAATTAGTAATAAAGTCCCCCCACTCACATCCACCATCACCTTTACCATAACCAGCCATGTTGTTACAGTTACATGTTGTACACAGTTACACAGTACTTCTTCCGTGTTGCCAACCCACACTGAATTCTTAGAAAGGAATAAAAATACTAAAAATCCAATATTCAAAAGTAAGCTTGTGGACTGGCAAACTTGCCAAAATGTTGGTGGGAGACGTGCTGACTTATTCTTTTGCTGACAACAGAGTTTTAAAGAACTGATGTTATGTTTTGCACCAAACTGTAATGTTCCAAGCCACAGTTATTTTTCAAGGATAGATGGGCCACATTTGTACAAACAGTTGGTTAGTGTTATGTGCAATGGGCAGGAAACATCATATGGCAAGGTTTGATGACATGTGAAACCATCCCCCAAGACAGATATGAGGTGATGTTGCTGGCACTGTACCCCTACTCCTCCCCAGTCTCAGCCTGGTAACATTTTTTCCAGGGCTTTTGCTGCTGTAGGCCTCCTCTTGCTAAGTATATTTTCAAGTCTTATGTTTCAAGTCTTATGTTGCCATTAACCTGCTAACAATGCATTACATTAATTGAAAGAGCATAACCACCAGCCTCATCACCTTCACCCTACTAGGAGGATGTGAAAAACATAGTGCAGGGGAGTGGAATGATATACTGGGCGAGTGCTGTGACACTGTACTGGTGAGTGAGGTAAAAGCCCCAGGGTAGGAGGATGAGGGAAAACAGACTTAATGCAACCTTTAAGCAGGTGACATGAGAATGTTGCTCTTTTGATTGGGGCAACATTCTCATGTCGCCGTTTTCGTGGTCGACCATGACATGGCGACATTTCAATAGGATAACAAAATACAAAAAGCTGTTCGCATTCACCTAGAAATAACACCTAAATGTAATGTATTAAATCCAATAAAAAAGTACCAAAATGTAGTCCAGTTCTAGCTCTCTCAAATCTGCAGCTCCTTTCCATGTGTCCACAGTATCATTCAATAATATCTATACTAGAAAAAAGAGAAGGGAAAGAGTGCAAAAAAATCTGAAAGTAGCATCTGATATGTCAAAAATCCAAAATACGCAATTATTCTACTTACAAGATATATTCTTGTAAGGTATGCTCAATAACAGAACAAAATATCCACTTCTGTAGTGATAGTAACTCTTCCTTCAACTCGCTCCATCTGGACACCGCTGTAGTGATTCGCACTTGTATAAATATTCACTACATAGCCTAGCTTCGCTCCTTATGGAAAACAGAGAAACAAAAATAATTCCTCTAAGAGCGACTCTGTATCTACAATGAGAGGGAAGCCCCATAAATGAAACTCACTCACCGGAATTCCCTTGTAGTGGAAACACAGTAAGCCCGACCCAGCTAGAGTTGAGTAGCGCTACGACTGCAAATCACTACAGAGGTGTCCAGACGGAGCGAGTCGAAGGAACAGTTATTATCACTACAGAAGTTAATATTTTTGTTCTGTTATTGGGCATACCTTACAAGAATATATCTTGTAAGTAGAATAATTGCATATTTTGGATTTTTGACATATCAGATGCTACTAGGGTTGCCACCTTTTCTTCAAAAAATTACCGGCCATGGCATTCCCTCCATAGACTTAACATTGGACAGAAGCCAATTTTTTACCGGCCTACCGGTAAAATACCAGCTGGGTGGCAATGCTAGATGCTGCTCTCAGAATTTTTTGCGCTCTTTTCCCTTCTCTTTTTTCTTGTATAGATTTCAGTAGGATACCCTGGCATCCAAGTGATTAATAAACAGCATTTAAATCAGTGGGAAGTATTTGTCCCCTAGGGTACAGTTGGTTTGCTCCAAAATGACTCCTCTTTCCTTTTTTAAAATAAGGCCCCTGGTGTGGAACTCTAATGCATAGTATGACCCAGTAGGCAGAGGTGTTTAATATATTTTTACTGCTGTTTAATAGAGTGAAAGATAATGATACTTAACTTGTGAATTATATTCCCTATCAGCCAATCTGTAGTAGACGGTTTGAAATGTTTCTTATAATTTCTGTACATTGGCCTAAAATTACATTAAGATCTCACAATTGTGAATTGGCCCTTCGAAGATAGGCTATCTGAATCCCACTTTACAGCCAATGAAGTAACAAGGTAAATTAATGCTGTTGTTTCTACTGGACCGTGCATTTTCTTGCAGGATCCTTTAGCTGCTATGGGGTTAAATAATTTTATACAAAATTCACCCCTCTGTCCTGGTAAGACCGAGAGTTACTCTTCATAATAAACCATAGAAATTATTTACTTGAAGTGAGAGTCGTCATAGCAACCTCTAGACGTTGTCCAGTAGTTACAAGTGGAAAGAGAGAAAGATGCGTCATCGCTATAGAAACCACATCATTACTATCAATACCCACAATTGCTCTGATGTGTGCCATTGGGTGACATATACAGGGTGAATTAAATCTATTCCTCTAATTGATCTTGTCTTTTCTATGTTGATGGATGAAAGACAGGCTGCAGTTTAACAACTTGATTAGACATTTTTTCTTGTTGGGATACATTTTGTCTCCTTTTCAAAGAAAAATGGGCAGATATATCATATATATGTGTGTATATATATATATATATATATATATATATATATATATATATATATATATAAACTATATTACAAGTTATTTTCTACAGCTTAATAGAATACTTATTCATTGCAGTTAATGGGGCATTACTTCCTTCTCAAAAATATTTATGCATATTCATATTTTACACATTTGCACTTGTTTTCAATTATTTATTTTATCTCTTGGAAGTGTCATGAGTTCCTTCTGCAATAAAGGATTCCCCTGGTGCAAACTTAAAAGATTTGTACATTTTTAAAGTGAAACAAACCTGAAAATGAATACAGTTCAAATGGTAAAGCAGACTCTGTTGCTACGTAATCATTGTTAGTCCCACATATATGAGTAGCAGCATTATTAACCTTTGGAGTTCCACAAAGGTATCTACTGCATTGCAACTTTAAGGTTAACACTCTGAGTACCAAAGGGGTATGAAACACATTGTAAAGCAATGCATTGCACGCCACAATCAAAGGGTTAACGTACAGCCCTGAGTATACAGATCCCCACATTGTTTCTTCTCCCAAGTGTTGGTGGTGTGAGCCCCAGAGAATAAGCTGATGATTCCTGTTGGCTGCTAAGACATCACACCCACGTACAAAGTCAATAGGGCCGGTGCTGTCATTGGCAGCTGCAGCTTTTGCATGAGAGGACACAGAAGGGTCAGGAAAGACCTGCTCAAGTAGGGCTTTAATTTATGATACTGCTCCTGTAAGAGTCGGGAGTAACGATGATAAAAGAGTAATAGACTGATTTTTAGAATATATTTTTCTTTGTTTTATGATTATGAGTGCCTAGGGTATTTTGCCTAGAGGTGCCTGACATACAAATACATTAGGACTATTTTAAGACCTTTTGCGACCCCCTGTTCAATAGTACATGGAAGCCCCCAAATACAGGAATATATTTTGTCTCAAAGAAAATATATATTTTTTTAATATATCCAGTACCACATTGTCCTACTGCTGGAAACTGAATGGAACAATTCTCATCTACTTTACTATTAATAAGGCACCATAAAAGGTGCATATGGGTTCACACTAGGGTCTAGGCTTGCTGGTGTGCTCATTTATAGTTCAGGTATGCATGTGTAGACTCGTGTTTCTGCACTATGATTCTTATATTCAGTCTTTCTATGTAATATTTTGTGTGATCATGCTCTGACTGGAAGACCATGACTGCGTACTCTGTAGACGTCTTGGTAGAGTATTCTCTATCATGTTACTGAAGAGCATATACTAGCTATTTGCTGCTTGAAGGGAGAACTTGCACACAAAAGACTGTATATAATAGACAAAACAGACAACAGGGTGCAGACCCTCTAAGAGTAAATCTGTATGACAATGATATATATTTGTCCCCTTATTTCCCAGCTTCTCACCAGATCCAGCAGTTAGTAGAGCATATCAAAGTCTCATAAAGTCCACGGTACAGCCAATATTTAAATTCTTTTTATTTACGAGTTCAAGCTATCCATCGTGTTTCGTGACATTAAACACTTCGTCACAAAAGACTGTGCCTTTGCGGGGGCTGCAATGAACCTATGTACATGAATTTTGGGAGCACTATAATGCTCTTGTGCAAGTTGTCTTGCCATGTTGGCTGTCTTTATTTCCACATGTGTAGTTTGATGGAATTGTGGTATGCCCGTGTGTTTATGCTCTGAATTGTTGAGATGCTCTTCTGTGTTCACATCTGCCAACTGGTGCAGCTCCTTGGAGGACTGTTCGATAGGTTGTGCCCCTTTATTTCGGGGTACACTCCTAATGCTAAGAGGTTAACATCTGTGTATTTATGACTTGCTTGTGGGTATATACGCACGTTGAATATACTAGGGGACATCTAGATGCTTTTGTCTAGTGTGGTGGTAGTTGTGTCTAAGTTTTTGCACTAAGTAATGTTTGCCTGTTTTACTCTTTGGTTACTAGGTCTTGATCCTGTACTGTCTGCCGCTTAGTGGTGCTCCTGCACTGCTTCCGCACTCTGGTTTAGCCAGGCTATTGCTGCATGACAAGTGTGCTTGTGTATGCATTTTTTTAGGCTCTGCGGTGTACTGGCGCTATTCATCATGTGGGCACCTTTTGTGACACATTTAGTCTCTCTTAGAGCTTGGTAGTGATGCTTCCTTTTTACCCAGTTTTTGGGTTTATGCCCCCTAGTAGGAGATGTTCCTTTGGCAACCCTTCTAGGCCTAGTGTTTTTGGTGTCTGCTTTCCTTTTAAGTGAGCCAGGGATTTTAGTATGGAGTCTTCTCCCTCTTCTCCAAGCAAGGAGCCTAACAGATAGCAGTAGGTAAGCCTCCAGGTAAGTTTATTTTTTATTTTAAAAGAGTGACAAGGTAAAGAAGATGACATTAGTCAATACCAATGCTTCTCAGATGAGGCTCAAAATAAAGAAGTCCTATGGCAGTATTACCTACTGAGTATGGACACAGTCTAGAGCCAAGCCATAAGATGCTTCCCCTGTATTGGGATTATCTGCCTAATGTCTTCCAGAACTTCAGTCCTCCAAATATATGTAGGCTTTCTAATCTCCAGATTTGGTCAATGGTTGAGAGATACATTCCTAAAGTTACTATCTTTCCCAGCCAGAAGAATACTATCTTCACTGGATGGATGTGATATCTGATCGTAGTTCCTCCTTTTGCCTTCAAATTATGCCATATTTTGTTCAGTCTTTTATCTGGAGCATCCAGGCTGATAGCCATACTATACATCTACAGAGGAGTAAAGGTGGGGAAGCTCTTCTTATGACCAGAATAAAATTCACTCTTCTAGACATCACTTTCTGGGAATAATTGGTTTTCTCAGTTCTAGGCTAAGCCTTCTTGGGTTGGTACAGAATTGTTGGGTTCTTTGTTCCTATCCTTTGGGAATAATTTTGTATATATATGTTTTGGACCCTCCCTTTCTCACTGCTTGGGTACTCACCCATCTAGTGGATGCTGCCATGGATGTCCAGGAAAATGGAGAATTATATCATACTTACCGAAATTCTCCTTAACCATGGCAGCATTCACTATGTTCCCATCCCTTGTTTGGTTTTTAGCTTTGAGACTAAGACATCTGATGAAGGGGGAGGGGTCTCTTATACTGTTTGATTTTCTTTGACTTTTTCTCTGTCCTATCAGCTGAAAGGGGAGGAGCTAACCCTTCTAGTGAATGCAGCCATGGTTATGTCCAGGAAAGGAGAATTTCAGTAAGTATGATATAATTCTCCATTTTTTTATCATTATCAAGCACTACTATCACTTTAAATACACAGTCAGAGATCAGACTTATGTACATTCATCACCATTTCAAAGTGATTGTAGTGTATAAAGCTTCTGATTATAGTGATTATAGCATTGATCCCAAGTCCAGTACTTGGGACACCAACATGTCAACATGTTGACACATCAACATATCAACATGTCCTTATTTGAGCACAGGCGGATGAGTTAGTGGTGAGTCATTGTGGCATATCTACCAGTTGTAATGATATTAACCTGTGCTTATGTGAGAAGATCCTGAAATCCAGAACTGTTGAAGCTTCCCAAGGACTGTGAGAACCACTGTATTATAGCATTTGGCCTATGATCAGTGGGCCTCATACACAATAAAAAAAAAACGCTACACCATGGGGGGGGATAAACATTTCTATTGATTTAAATGGGTCATTTAACCCCTTGAAGAGAGATCTCAAGTGCACTGCAAAGTTTGAAACCTCCTAGTATCCAAGGGGTAAAGTCACAAATAGATAAATGGAAATTTGGGGAATTTGTATTTTCCCCTTATGAGACAGTTGGTCTCTCCAGAACTATTCCTCTTTACTTCTGTGCATAAGACTAGAATGATCAAGAGAGAGCAAACTGCAACCCTCCATCTGTTGCTGGACAATGGTAGCCAGTGAGTTACAGTCCAACACCAACCAGGGAGTTATATTTTTCCCACCCATACTGGCCAATTACATGAAGTGTAGTCCAGCATGGACAAGGATTCCCATCTCTGGCATAGATAATCAGCTTTCTTATATAAAATGGTGTTTATTGTTTATTGACCAGCATAGGCAATACTAATACAGTGCCACCCACAAATGGAAAGGATGCACATAGACTACAGTGTGGTCCTCAATGACCCGGCAGTGCTCAGACAGTAATCTCCAACTCTCATCCAGACCACGTGGAACCTCCACAGTTTGCTACAGTGGCCCACACATGTCCCCACAGAGGCTTGCAAGTACTTGCAGAGTGACCTTTAGATATGTAAATTCCTCCTAGTGGACCCAGAAATATCAACAAAGTGTCAGCTAGAGTCACACATGTCTCCACAATGGTCCACAAAGTTCCACACATGACTCCACAGAGATCCACAAATCTCCCCATATAGGTCCACATGTACCCACAATAGCCTGCATTCAGTCACAGAAAGCCCACCCCAGACTGACACACACAGTATATTAGACAACTCCCTATACTACTGATGGTCAACCTGATGCTCTATAGCTGTGGAGGACTACAATTTTCATCATTTTTCATAACACCCACCGTGTTTTCTCCTTTCTTCCCCTTGTTTGGTCACAAAGAAGTTCTGAAAAAAAGGATTTTTGTATTGGATTATAAAAAAGTATAAAAACATACCTTTCATGCCATCTACCCTCTGTTTCAGTCAGCTCCTCTGTAAACTGCTGTGAGAAGGCTTTGCAGCATAAAACAAATGAAATGCTCCCGATGCTATCTCTCAAACCTTTATGGTTTGAAAGATATCTACTTTCAAAGTTCCCCCACCCTGACATCAGCGCTCTAGCTAACTGCAGGGGAATCCCAACCAGAGCCAATGACTCTGCAGCAGAGCCGAGATTGTGTTAATGAAAAAGAAATCCTTCATTGCAAACGTAGAAGACCATTCCATGAAGGATTTCTTTTTCCATAACGCAATCTTTGCTCTGCTGAAGAGCCTCCACCGGTCCCAGATTCCCCTGCAGTCAGCTAGAGTGCTGACGTCAGGGAAGGGGGGGAGATGGCACTGGGGACATTTCATTTGTTTTTTTAAGGGTAAAAGATGCAATATAGTAAAATTTAAGTATTACTATCCATTTAACAAGTTTTTTTCACTGCCTGAACATACAAAAGAGAAGCAGGGCATCTCCATCTGTCTTTCTAATACAAATAACAGCAAAATATGGACTAAATAAGTAGTTATTTGGTGTAGATTAGATAATAGTTAAAAATGGGCTCTCACCCTGAGAATTTGGCCCTACATCCTGTGACCCTGAGATTTGGGTCAAAACCTGAGAGTTCTCAGGTATGTATATGTATATCAAAATTATTACTTGCCAAGGCAGTGTTAAGTGTCAGAATCAGTTTTTTTTTACCCTTTATGTGTTGCAGAGCCTCCTTACAGTAGATTAGGGAGCCCTGGATTCAATATGTTTTGGTGGCTAAAAGGATATGTTCATAGTGTGTATGAGAGATCTTAACACTTCTGACATATCTAGTACTGTTATGTACGCATACAAATTACTACATAATGTATGCATCAGTATGGTATGATAACAATTCTGTTCAAACAAAATCAAACATAATGTGCAAGTCAATAAGTTAAAGGGGAACTATCACCCCAAATAAAGTCTCCCCCCAACAATTAGCCATCTAGTGATGAGCTTAACAATAGTGCTATTAGCCAGAAAAATTAAGTCACTCAGAAATCCTATTTCTGACGAGACTGACAGCCAGCCAACAGTGCAGACATCTTTGCTTACAGACGTCTGCATTATCAGTCCCGGTCTCCTCTAGGAGGATTTGCATGGTACCTTTAGGTACCAGAAGGGACTGATGGTGCAGGCGTGCTGATGCCTCTAAAGCGATGTTGCCTGGCCATCCGCCTCAGCAGAAATAGGATTTCTGAGTAACACGGTAATTTTACTGGCAAATTGCACTATTGTTAAGCTTATCGCTAGATGATTAATTGTAAAATTAAATAAAAATTCCCCAAAGTTACATTGGTTTAAAAGGGTCTTTCAACCCACTGAATGATACAGATATCTCCAATGCATTGCTATGCAATGTACTTGTGACCTATGTAGAATTCAAGGGGTTAAAAGCACCATTTCAATATCGTTATTTTGTCATTTCTCCCTTATGGTCCAGTTGATATTCTCCAGTATTGCACCCTAAATGTAATGGACTCAGCAAAATGCTTTGTCACAGTGTGCTGGTCTTGTCCTTAGATTAACCCCTTAAGGACCCATGACGTGCCAGTACCGTCATGGGTAAACTTCCCTTAAAGCCGAACTTTCATCACATTAAAGGGTTAGTAACACTTACATTTTACTCCTCTCCATTCTGTAGCCCTTAAAAAAAAATTACCCCAGCAGCATCTCTCAAATTATATGGTTTGAGAGATATCCTCTTTCAAAGTTCCCTCTACCCTGATGTCAGTGCTCTAGCTAACTGCAGGGGAAGCCGGTCCCGGGACTGTTGGAGGCTCTTCAGCAGAGCCGAGATCTCTTTATTGCAAAAGAAATCCTTCACTGAAAGCCAAGCACATGTAAAAGACCTTTTCAGTGAAGGATTTCTTTTGCATTAACTTGATCTTGGCTCTGCTGCAGAGCCTCCACCAGTCCTGGGACCGGATTCCCCTGCAGTCAGCAAGAAAGCTGACATCAGTGGAGGGGGGATTTTGAAAGTTGTTATCTCTCAAACCATAAGGGTTTAAGAGATGCCACTGGGGTCATTTTATTTCTTTTTTTAAGGGCTATAAAATGGAGAGGAGTAAAATGTAAGTGGTACTATCACTTTAATATTAAGCCCCAAATCATAATTACAATAGCTATATGCATAGGCGTACTTTCATTTTCAAGAATAATTGCTGCATTAGTGAGAAATAGAGAAATAGGCAGACAGGTGCCAGTAGGAATCTTGCAGTATGCACTCTTTGCACCTACGTGGTCAGTCCCTTCCGGAGCCTTACGATAACCATGCATTCAACTCACCTGTCATGGAGTTGAAGGGGACTGACAGAGCAGACATCTTGCAGAGATGGCATCTCTGAATCTGTGCTGTTCCCCACTGCTTGTCTGCCTAAAAAGTTCTATTTTCACTAATGCTGCAATTCTAAATCTATGCATATTGTTATTGTAATTGGGGCTCAATATTAATGTGATGATAGTTCCGCTTTAAGGACCAGTGCTGGTCCTGGAACGTCATGGAATTAACAGTCTCTGCTCAGCTGTACGCTGCTCAGGGACCCCTGAATCCAATGTGGCAAAAACAAAAAAAATGCCACACGGTCCTTAACTGCCAGCCACGTGCCGTGTGGCAGGTCGTTAAGGGATTAAGAAACCTTTAGCGCTTTGCAATGCATTGGACCCCTTTCTAGCATCCAATGGCCTAAATTGGGGGAAACGCTGTGCTAAACAAACGTTTCATATTTGTAAAAACAAAAAAAGAAAATAGTTGAACATAGTGTGGAGTTTTATTTGATACATCTGATGCATATTTTGGCTCAGAAGTGATCCATTTTCATACACATTAAAGCAGTGTTTCCTACATCTCAGTGATTAGTTCCAGTGTGTGTCTAGAACATATTGTATATCTTATCTTAGGTTAACAAAACCATCTTTATTATAAAGGTCTGTTGCACAGCTAGTTTAGGGGTGGACAGCTGTGACCCTCCATTGATTGGTTTAGGATGACGGAAGTTGTATCCAAAAACAGCTGGATATCCATGTTGCCCTTTTCTGACTAGCACCATGTAAACACATTGCAAAAATCTAATAGTTTACAATCTCTGTATATGGCAAGCTCAGTCATTCATCAATTGTGTAATAAAAGGGGACAAATATATAAATATGACATTAGTATTGGACCTCACAATAAGAACATTGTGCAAAACAATTTCCAAAAATGTACACCTGAATCTTAACATTCACATTTTTGGTCAGAATACTCATAGAAAAAAAGGTGGCTATGACACCACTGGTACACATAGTAACATAGTAAATTAGATTTAATAAAGACACAAGTCCATCAAGTTCAACCTTTGCCTCATATCCCAGTGACTGCCTACTAATAAACATTATAACTCTGCTCCTTTTGAAAGAAATGTATCTAATCTCATGAATGTATCCATTGTATCTGCAATAACCACCTCCTTGGGCAAGGAATTCCACAATTTAACAGACCGCACTGTAAAAAACCCCTTCCTTTGCTGAAGTCTAAACCTCCTTTCATCTAGTCTCAAGGGGTGTCCCCTAGTCACCTGATCAGGCCTTGAAATATATAGCTGACCGCAGAGATCCTTGTATTAACCTCTCATATACCTGTACAATGTGATAAGGTCCCCTCTTAATAGGGGTGGGCAAAAGTTGTTGCCGTGTATTCCTGCGGGAAATTTAGCAAAAACCGCCTTGTTATCTGCTTTTTCGTGGGAAAATCCGCTTTAAAACTAGAGGTTAAAATTTTCTCATTTTTCTCCCATTGGCCAAAATTTTTCACTTTTTTTCAATGGCTAGAAAGTTTCAGCCCATTGACTTAAGTTGTTTTCGCACTTCATTTATAAAAACGTGACGTTTTTGCTGAAGGTAGACACAATAAAAGTAGCAACAGAGAGAGATAGACATGCTGTGCTGTTCTCGTGTGATATTTTGCAACTCATAGTGACTCCTATCACTATGAGCAGGGTAAAAAATAATCAATGGAAGAGCTGGAAGGACCATTATGTGTCCACTGAGTCTGAGGAGGAAGGGACCACTACTGTACCAGTGCTGTCCAGTCCCCCTAAATCACCCCAAGAATCTTGGGGAATTTAATGGGAAGGGAGGGAGAAAAGGGAATGGGAAGGAAGGAAGAAAAGGGAATGGGAAGGTATGGAGAAAAGGGTAGTACTAGTGAGTGCAGGACAGGTCAGCTGCCTGTGCCTGCTGCAAGACATGCTGTCCCTGCTGCCAGTGCCATCATTGCTGTATCTGCAGCCACTAGTGTTGTACCTGCTGCCAGTGCTGAACCTGCTGCCACCAATACTTTGCTTGCTGCTAGTGTTTCTTGTAGTACTCGGGGGGGGGGAGAGGAGAAAATTATGCCATGTGTGACAGCAGTGGACCCTCTGTCACATTGCTCGTCACCTCCTCCAAGCAGCAGTCAGATGTCTGGAATGGAGCAGCACATAGGGACTAGTGGTGGTGTTGGAGAAGCTGGGGTGGAAGAGTCATTGATGGCCTTTTTAGAAGAAACTGAGTAGGAATGGGAGACAGGGATGAGGATGGGCATCACCATCACCACTAGCAGTCAGCTTTTGAAATCAGTGGAAATTGCAACTGCTCTAACTTCTGCTGCTGCTGAGATGAAAGGGCAGCAGGGTGCTGAGGAGCAGGCTAGTGTGCCACAGACCACCATGGACACAGTGGGAATGGGGTAAGGCAGGTTCCACTTGCCAACAGTAGCAATACTCCTCCTGATCCTAGTGGCAGTGCTAAATCTGAGGCAGTAATAGCAACAGCAACAACATTATCCACTCCCACAGGAAGTGAAGGGGAATGTGGAAGACAAGGAGAAAGAGGCCATTCTTCTACACCTATTCCCTATCCCTCCCCACAGAAGTCACGGGTGTGGGACTATTATTCTTTCCCGGAAGGTATAGTGCACTCATCATCAACAATTGTACAGTGCAAAATTTTGACAAGCTAGTGAGAATGGGAAAGGAGGGAACACACCTTGGCACAACCACCCTGATAATACACATGAAACATAGACACCATGACATTTACTCCAAACATGTAAAAGCCAAACACCCGTTACAGAAATCTAGCACCGCTGCTACTGTGCCCCCTGACTCTCCAGAAAAGTAGAGATCAAAGAGGAGGAAGAATAAAGAAACCCAGACAGATATTGGAAGTTCCATGATGAGCGAAACAACTAGCTCGCCATCAATATCACCTTCTTCCTCTAGGGTAACAAGTATGTCTCCTGCCAATCCACCTCATTCATCGTTACCTCCCCCGCCAAATGATAGCCACTCTGTTAATGTTAGGATATGGCAGTTCATCTCTACCCATTGCACACTGTGTGGTGCACTGACCACACATGCCAGTGTGGTGGAGGAGAATCGATACCAAGTCATCAGGTGGCATCTGAGGAGATTCCGTCCCACAGAATATGCTAGGATTCTGGCAGGGAGGGTTCATCATTACTATTAAACTATCAACAAGTTGTTATGTGTCAGTAGCGGAGTATGGACAAGGGGTACAGTGACAGCGGCAGTACTTGGTTTCGGGTGTCTTGGTGTTTGGATACAGATGTTATTTACCACACACACACACACACTGTGAACATTGCAGTTGCTGATGGAAGCCACAGTTCCTGTTCGCAAGGGAAAAATATATATTCTAATAACACACCCATGATGAGTTTGGAGGAGGGTCAGGTGGAGAAGATTTAATGATCAACTTGTTCTTTTCTCCACATATACTGGGGGCTACTTATTCTTCTGCTACTGCCTCAGACTTATCACTGAAGCCAGTCGTGGCAAGTGGAACCTTCATCATCCATCTTCCATGTTACTGCTATTGTTGATCCCATTCCCTTTCAGCTACCTAATCATCCTGCTGCTTAAACAACTCAGCAGCAGCAGTACGAACAGAAGTTGCAACTCAGGACTCAGGAGGACATTTGTCAGTGGCCACTGGCCAACATGACCTGCTTGCATTAGGCCAGTAAGGCATTTTTATTTTTTTCTCAGGGCTTGTGCTTTAAAAAAAACAAAAAAAAAAACATAGTCCTACAAAAAAGTAAACAATTTTTGGGGGGTTTGTTTCTAACAAGCCTAAGTCCTACAAATCAATGTTTCTTCAGGGCTTGGGCCTCTAATAAGTCTAAGTCCTACAAAGGCCTCTAAAAACAAATCAAACAAATCATCCTCTACAAGATACTCAATCAAGTCAAGTATCAGTCCACCCCAGTGTCAGCTTACATCAGGGGTTCCTGTCTCTGTCACTTTAAATACAAATGTCTAATTTTATTGATTTATTTTTTCATTAACTGTCCCCCCAACAGCAGTCAAGAAAGCCCCCCAAAACAAATTCCCTGTTCAAATGATTCATTCATTCACCAACACAGACACCCTCCTCAGACCCCTTTATACCATGTCTTATGGTTTTTATTTTATTTTATTTAGGATTTCTTTTTTATTAAGTGCCCCCCAATCCCAGTAAACAACCCACCAAAAACATTCCCTGTTCAACTGATTCTTTCCCCACACCCCACCAACACAGGCACCCTCATGCCCCTTTTATACAATGTCTTTGGGAAATAAAATATTATTTGTAATGTGTTCTGTGTAACGTATATGTTCCCATTGATTTCAATGGGCAAAAAAGCGGCAAAAAGTGGAAAATCTGTAATTTTCGCAGGAAATTTTTTGCCAAGCGGAAAGTGCCATTTTTCGACGATTTCCGTTTTAGGCGGAACGTTTTGCCCATCCCTACCTCTTAGTCATCTTTTCTCTAGAGTAAATAAACTAAGTTTATCTAGTCTTTCCTCATACGTCAAGTCCTCCATTCCCTTAATTAATTTTGTTACTCTTCGCTGTACCCTCTCTAGTTCTAGTATATCCTTTTTCAGAACTGGTGCCCAAAACTGCACTGCATACTCAAGGTGAGGTCTTACCAATGATTTGTACAATGGCAAAATGATGTTATCCACTCTTGCTTCAATACCTCTTTTTATGCAAGACAGGATTTTGTTTGCTTTTGCTACTGTTGTTTGACACTGGTCACTGTTTCCAAGTTTGTAGTTGACAATGATACCCAGGTCTTTCGCTAGCAATGAGTTCCCTAAAATGATTCCATTAAGTTTATAAGTAGCCTTGGGATTATTTCCTCCCAAATGCTTAACTTTACACTTCCCCACATTAAACTTCATATTCCATTTGTTTGCCTAATCTGCCATTTTATGTAAATCCCTCTGTAGAGAGCAAATATCCTGTTCTGAATTAATTACCCTGCATAATATAATGTCATTTGCAAATATTGATATTTTGCTTTCTATATCTATTTCCAGGTCATTTATGAACATGTTAAAAAGCTGCGGACCTAATACTGAACCCTGAGGTACTCCACTCTCCACTTTAACTGTAGTGGAGAATTGTCCATTTACAACCACACATTAGTTCCTATCCTTCAACCAGTTTTGTATCAAATTGCAATAGGAAATGAAAATATAATATATGAAGGAAAGAATCAATGTGGCTCTGACTGCTGATGTAAATAACCAGCATTTATTTACTATTCTTTATATAACAGTGGAGGTATGCGGCAATGATACCAGCTGACTGCTGATTTGTCCCCTAAGAGCCATTTCATCAAGGCAGTCTGACAATGTGGTTTTATCAGGAAGAATACGTTGAGAACGTGCCCAGGAGGCAGGAAACACATTGGATGAGACCCACAGTTTATCTAACAAAGTTCCTGGGTAGCTGTGATCGCTGTCAAACCCTTAGAGCTCATGGAGTTTGTGAGTGGTAGGCAAATCCTCAGGCTGCAACAAGTGAATTGGAGCAGAGTACCAGTCAATAACATCCGACTGATGTCTTCCCATACTCTGCTCACATATAGCTGCACACGTTTGGACGCTTAGAACGGGGTAGCCCTGGAATCGATATACCCGGTGAGATCTTGAGAGCCGCCAGTTTATCTAGCGGCCGCCACCGGAGGGGCACCCATTAAAAATTAATATGGTTGCAGTTCATAAAAATCACAAAAACATATAAAATAGTTAATATGGCAGTCATGATGCAGATGAAACCAGTTCTATGATAATCAAAAGAAGAGAACCTGAATTAAAATGGTCGTTGGATGGCTGGATGATCAGTCCAGGGCTGTCAATGGATTAAATGAAGGTGATGGAAATGATGAAATGAAAAATTAAAGACACAGATAGAATCCCGTCATTGGTTTGAATAGGGAAGACAGTATATTAATACTCTGCACTGTTGTCAGAAACCGGAGTCCTCAAACATAGGTACAGAAAAAAGAAAAAGACAGCGCACAAGAGATCGAAGTATAACAGGTTATATTATGATAAAAACATAACCCTTTGAGTGCCAGTGCAGAGCAATGCGTTCCATACCCATCTGGCACTCAGAAGGTTAAAATAAGAAATTCCAATAAATATACCACAGAGGCTTATAAAAAACATTTTTTGGGGGGCTTCTTTCTAACAAGCTTAACTCTTATAAATCAGTGTTTCCTCAGGGCTTGTGCCAAATAAGTGTAAAGTCCTACAAATAAATGTTTCCTCAGGGCTTGGGCCTCTAACAACAAGTCTAAGTCCTACAAATCAATGTGTCCTCAGGGCTTGGGCCAAACAAGTGTAAGTCCTACAAATCAATGTTTCCTCTAGGGTTGGGCCTCTAACTACAAGTCTAAGTCCTACAGATCAATGTTTCATCAGGACATGTACTTAAAAAGTCTAAGTCATACTGTCTAAGGCATATCACTAGAGCTAGTGGGACAATGATCATCATCACGCATATCACTGCTGTTAATCCCATTCCTTTGGAGCTGCCTAATTATCCTCCTGCTTAAACAACTCAGCAGCAGCAAGAAAAGCAATTGCAGATGCAGCAATGATGCCGTGGCATTTGCCAATGGCCAGTGACCACCATAACATGATCAGCTGGCACTAGGTAAATAGGGCATTTTTTTTCTATGGGCTTGTTCTTTAAATATACCACAAAAGCCTATAAAAACTTGGGGGGGGGCTTCTTTCTAACAAGCCTAACAAGTCTAAATAAGTGTAAAGTCCTACAAATCAATGTTTCCTCAGGGCTTGGGCCTCTAACAACAAGTCTAAGTCCTACAAATCACTGATTCCTCTGGGCTTGTGCCTATGGAGCTGCCTAATCGCCCTGCTGCTTAAACAACTCATCAGCAGCAAGAACAGCAGTTGCAGATGCTGCAGTGACACTGCAGCATTTGCCAATGGCCAGTGGCCACCATAATATGACCTATTGGCACTAGGCCAGCAGGGCATTTTTTTTTAGGGCTTGTTCTTTAAATATACCGCAGAGGCATATAAAAAAAATTGGGGGGCTTCAAATCAATGTTTCCTCAGGGAGTGGGCCTCTAACAAAACTGAGTCCAAGAAAGTACTGATTTCTCAGGGATTATGCCTCTAACAAACCTGAGTCCAACAAATTATCACTGATTCCTTAGGGCTTGTGCGTCCAACCAACCTGAGTCCAACAAATCATCAATGTTTCCTCAGGGATTATGCATCTAACAATCTTGAGTCCAACAAATCACTAATTCCTCAAGGCATGTGCCTCTAACCACCCATATTCCTACAAATCAATGTCTCCTCAGGGCTTGTGCCAAACAAGTGTAAGTCCTACAAATCAATTGTCCCCAAGGGCTTGGACCTCTTACAACAAGTCCTACAAATTGTCCTCTACAAAACAACCCATCCCTTCAAGTATCAGTCTTCCCCAGTGAGGTGGCTCCCTGTCTCTGTCAAGTTACGTACCAATTTTTTTTAATTTACTGCCTCCAGTCAATAAATCTACCCAAAAAAGATTCTGTGTTCAACTGATTCTTTCCCTGGACTCCACCAACACAGGGACCCTCAGACCCATTTTATACTATGCCTGTGGGAAAAAACTAAAATGTGTTATGTGTTGTGTGTAAATTCAGTCTTCTTATTGATTTCAATGAAATGAGCTAGGCAAAAAAGCAGAAAAACTGCATCTTTCAATGGAAATTTCCCGCTAGGAAGGAAATTACATTTTCACCTAGTTCAGTCTTGAGGTGAAACCTTTTGCCCATCCCTATTACCAATTATACTGGTGATTAACTATTATAGTACTGGACACAGCAATTAATGTGCCTCTGTTTTAAGAGCCGTCTGACAATCACACATGGAAGATAGACTTAATTCAGAGTGAATAATATCTAGGCAATTTTACAAACTGCTCTTTATGACTATTTCACTCACATGGCTTCGGCACTAGCGATAATGATTTCAGGATGAAATACAATATGATTTAACAGTGCCTAGATATAATTATGCACAAGTGGGGAATACTAGATATCCCCTTCTAGATTCTCACAATGCTGGCCATTAGCCTCATTTAACTAAGAGTTCCATTTTGTCTCTGTTGACTATCATTATGCACGATCAATAGGACTGATTGCGGCAGACTAGAGACAATTGGTATGTTATTTCATTGCTATATATTACTACTAGTTGAACAGCCCGTTACACGGGCCACAGTGCCTCTGGCAGCCGGTCGCGGGACAGTCACGCGCAGCAGAAACTGCCCGCGCCACTGCTGATACAGAGCTGGACGCTCCTTCGGAGCGCCCAGCTCTGTATCAGCTGCGGCTCGGGCAGTCTGTACTGCGCATGTCCGGCGTTACACACAACTTAGCGAATTATTATATAGGATGTTGCAGCTAGTTCCCTCTAACTACTAAAATGACATAGTTCCTTTTTCTGCTCCTTACATTGAGCCCTGGCTTGTGGATTTTGTTTAACAGACAAGCTTTCTTAATTTTGACTTTATTAATAAGGGAAACTTAGCATTAGGAATTTATTACATCAAGCAAGATTAGTAATAGGATCATAGAGAGTAATGATATTTATGAACTATACACCCTTCACCCTTCTGCAGCTGGATCTCTGAGATTGTGGTTGGCACACATCTATCTATCATTATCCATGATCTATGGGTATATATAATGAATAGACTTTTTCAGTATCACCACGGGAAACCTCAGTATTTGGGAACTAACTGCAAGCAATCGCATGTACATTGTCAGCAGACATAGTTGCCTTCAACTGATACTATTTGTAATGGGAGACTGATCAATTATTTAATCATCGCTGAATATACATACAATTATTAGGTTTGTTATAATTATTGGGAGCCCCTGTAGGTAAAGGAACCTCTGTGACTCATACCCTTCCATCGGTGAATTCCTCTAACATAACTTACATCCACACCCCGAGATTGATGATTTTAGCATTTTATTGATTTTAATATGTGCAGTAAAGGTTAAGTTTTACGGAGGATGTGGAGGGTCTCATGCTTAGTAGTTTTAAACTCTATGCCGAGTGTGACCGTGTCCTTAGCAGCAAAATGGTTAAGGAGTAACCTTGGAGTGTCAGTGTAATGAATTCTTTGGCCAGGGCAGGCTTGAGCAATAGCAGGGAAAGGGTTTATTTGTAAAGAGTGAGGAGTGAAACACTTTCTGGAACAACAGCAGGAAACACAAACCAGAAAGGGTTAAACTGTGTAACATGGTAGTTGAAACAGACATTCTGGAGCACCAGCAAGGAAAACAGACTGGAAAGGGTTAATTTGCTTAGTCATGGGTGAAATAGACTCCCTGAAGCATCAGGGAAAACAGACTAGAAAGGCTTAATTTGTTTAGACTGAGAAGTGAAGCATATTGTCTGGAGCAGCAGCAGGGAAAACAGACTGGAAAGGGTTAATTTGTTTAGACTACAGGAAAGAATAGACCCTCTGAAGTAGCAGCAGGAAAATTGATTGAATGGATGGATTTTCAAGCCTGAGAGATTAAACATACTTTCTGAAACATCCAGAGCAAGGAAAACAGAACATTATTTTGACTGAACGATAAAGTATTCTTCGAAGCAGCAGGAAAAACAGAAGAAAAGGGTTAATTTGCTTACACTGAGGGGTGAAACTGATTCTCTGGATCAGCAACAGACAACACAGACCAGAAAGGGTCTGTTTACAGTCAGTTTACAGACTTTATGTATCAGCAGCAGAGAAATACATTGGAAAGGGTTATTTTGTTTACGGTGTGGTGTGAATCAGCCTTTCTGAGGCAGCAGGAAAACAGACCAGAAACTGTTAATTTAGACAAAGGGTTGAAACAGACTGTCTGAAAAATCAGCAGGAAACACAGATCAGAAGTGGTTAACAGAAGCAGGGAGCACAATCCATAAAGTGTTAATTTGTTTACAGTGAAGGGGGAAATACTCTCTAAAGCAGCAGCAGGGAACACAGCCATAAAAGTGTCAATTTGTTTACAATGAGGAGTGTAACAAATTTTCTGAAGCAGCAGGCAAAACAGACTAAAGAGGATTCATTTGTTTATACTGAGGGTTAAAACAGACTCTCTGGCACAGCAGTAGCGAAAACAGACCGCAAAATGATAATTTGTTTGCAGTGAAGGATGAAACAGACTATCTGAAGCAGTAGCAGGGAACATAGTCTGGAAATGATTCAATCATTTAATTTGTAGAGTGAAACAATCTCTTTGGAATTGCTTAATGTCAGTGGTGAAACCAGACTTTCTGGGGCAGCCTGAGCTCAAATGTCATTACCTGGCATCCAAAATGGCTAAAGCTTCGCAGTGAGGAGTGTGAGCTTCAGAGGTAGCTCAAGAAGCAAATAAGAACCAGCAATATGGAACCTGATATAATGCCCAAAAGAAAATGTTGAAAATGTCCTGAAGAGAAATCAAAGAGGTAGAACTGCTGCTGCCGCACAGAGAGGGCAGCCCACGGAGAACTACTGGCTGAAAGAAATGGAGTGTCAGAAGCACTCAGGCAACTGCTGGCACTCAAGGAGGGAGTGTTGGCAGCATTGTAGAAATAGAATCTATCTACCATGCCTTTACAAGTGTCCTGCCGCCGGGTTAGTTTTTCACAATCAGAACCCCTTGGAAATGAGGAGGGGGATATAGACTCATTTGAATATAGTACAAGTGATATTACATCAAGGTCAGAATCTATGGACCTCAGTTCATGGGAGCAGGACATTCTGGTGGAACCTTAAAAAAAACCCATTGTGGCCAAAAGAAGCACAAGAAAAGGAGGGCCACCCAGCTTACAACAGAGCAACAAGAAGGGGCAGCCAGAGGTCAAGGAGACCCATGGTATCACACGCACCAGACAATGGCTGCACACGGTTGTTAACGGTTTTGAATCTGTCTCGTGAGGTTCTAACTTCCTCCCAAGCTAAGGTTTTTGGACTTGGGACTCAGTTTTGTTCCTCAAAAGAAATTTAACATTTTCAACATCATTCTTGATGTCAATCATTTTTTACGGAGTCTCATTGTTAAGAAATTCTTCTGGAAGAAGCCAGGGGACATTGAGACGCAGCATCCAGTGGGCCATAGTATTTCTGAGCCATCGGTTAACCGTTTGTGTTTGTTTAAAGATGGTAAAGATGTTAATGATTTATAATGTTTACAAAGAGAGTCTGAGTTGATGATTGTTGCTGATAATAAGACTGACTCATTGGCTACAGGTCTTAGATCAAAATCAACCTTCTTTCCAGTCCATATGAAATGAAATCAGCTAGAGGTATTTCAGAAGACCTTAGAGCAAGAGTTGGTTCATCTCCATGTTAGTTCTTCAGGCACTTCAGGCCACAATCTGACAGTTTCCCAAAAAGAAGCTCTTGCTCAGTTAAGATCAAATACTAATTTAGTTATTAAAATGTCTGATAAAGGAGGTTCAGTTATGGTCTTGAATGCCAAGAACTGTAGGGGGGAGGCATTGAGACAATGAGGAGATGCCTCTACATTTATGAGATTGAAGTGCAATCCAAAACTATTATATAGGTACAAATGGAATAATTTGGTACAGAATGGGGTTGTTTTGGGTATTATCACCAGGGATGAGCCTACCTTTTTGGTCCCCGGAAAACCCATTGGTTCCAATTTTCATTACCTAAGGTACACAAAAGTCTGGTAAGCCCACCGGGCAGGCCCATTGTGTCTGGTCTTGGGTCACTTAATGACCCTTTGTCTGTGTGGGTTAACCAGTACTTGCAACCTTTAGTGGCAAGGCTACTGGGTTTTCTATGGGATACAAAACAGGTATTGAGACAAATGATAGATAGAGTGGAAGAGGGTATGTCATGGTTGTCAGAAGATGTCTCTGCTTTATATTCTTCAATTCCCCATCCACTAGCAATTAAGGCTTTGGAGTATCACTTCGAGAATTTTTCTAACTATTCTGGGAAACTGCGGGTTGTCGACTATCTCCGGTGCCATAATTTATTTTCATTTGACTGGGTTTTTCACCTCCAGAGGCGTGGTGTGGAATTGGGGGCAAGTTTTGCCCCCTCTCTTGCCAACTGTGACGTGAGTCCTGGTACTAGAGGTCAGTACCACCGTCACTTCTCTGCTTCTGCTGCACCGACAGGGCCACGTATGGCTGAAACATCTTCTGGGCGCTCCTGGTAAGCCTTAAGCATGTTCACATGAAAGATTCTTTGAAGTCGTTCATCCGAACACTTGGCCACCAGGTAGGTGGTGTCACACAGTTGCTTTACCACCCGATAGGGTCCGTGCCAGGTGGCCTGAAACTTGTCCTGCTTGGTCCAACCTCCAGGGTCCGGTTCTGAGCTGTACAGTCGTACCACCTCTTCTGCCTGCTCTGAGCCCCCTGAAGGTTCTCCCACACCAAGGCGGTGAGCTCCTTCAGACGGTCTCTAAACGCCAAGACATACTCAAGGATGGGGATCCCTGCTGACCTTACCTGCCCTTCCCAATGAGCTTTAATTAAATCCAAGGGCACCCGCACCCTCCTCCCATATAGTAATTCAAAGGGGGAAAAACCCAGTTGATTCCTGGGGCACTTCCCGGTAGGCGAACAGGAGATGCGGCAGGTATCTCTCCCAATCCCGGTGGGCAGTGGTGAAGGTACGGAGTAGATGTTTGAGGGTACCATTGAACTGCTCACACAGTCCATTGATCCGGGGATGATACAGGGAGCTATGTAAGGCTTGGATCCCACAGAGTTTCCACAGCTGCTGGGTAACTTCAGCCGTAAACTGGGTGCCTTGGTCTGAGATGATCTCCTGAGGGAACCCTACACGTGCAATGACCCATAGCAGAGCATCAGCCACGGTCTCTGCATGGATATTGGGTAAGGGAATAGCCTCTGGATATCCGGTGGCATAATCCACCACAGTCAAAATGTATTTTTTTCCTGAGGGGCTGGGCCGGGGCAAAGGGCCTACCAGGTCGATAGCTATTCAGCTAAATGACTCTTCTATGATGGGCAGGGGATTGAGAGTTGCCCGGTTACGATCTCTTTTCTTCCCTACCCATTGGCACACATCGCAGGTGCAACAGTATTGCTGGATATCCCCAGTGATCCAGGGCCAGAAAAAGGATTGGGTTAATCGATGATGAGTTAGGGTTACACCTAGATGTCCTGCCAGGGGAATGTAATGCCCTATGCGCAGCAGCTCGGGACGATATTTTTGCGGCACGACCAGCTGGAGCTTGGACACTGGCGTAGCTCCCTGTTCATCCGTGACTCGGTATAGCCGGCCCTGATCCCAGTCTATCCGTTCCCCCTCTAGCCCATCCGGGTTCCTCCCGGCCCATTCTCAGTATCCTGTCAAGGTGGGATCTGTTTGGGTCTCCTGGACTAAGTCGTCGGGGGAGGGGCAAGCACAACGGGCTAAGTCCGGCAAATCGGTTAGGTCTTGGTCAGGACCTGGGGTTCTTATGTGGGTCTCTGCCGAGGGGCGGGAAGATCAGCTCTCCTGGATTGTTGTTGGGTCGCCGCTGCACAGGTGGTTGGTCCTGGTGATTGCTGTAGGTGGAGGTGAGGCGCCCAAAATCATTCCCCAACAGCACCTCAGCTGGCAAGTTGTGCATGACCCCTACTTCAACATCACGGGCCCTGAATCCCAAATCCAGGTGGATCTGAGCTGTTGGGATTCAATGTACTTTTCCTCCTGCTACTTGGACCGCTATGGAGCGGCCGGTCTTGTTGTGGGGGTCAGCAAGCCGGGGCTGGATCAGGGTGATGGTGGCTCCGGTGTCCCTTAAAACTTGGCCAACCATTGTTCCAGACTGCCTGTCGATGGTGTGCCCGATTGTCACTGGCAGCTGCTTGGAGAGGGTCTGCTTCATGCAACAACCCCCATTCTTCCTCTGTCCATTCTCCCGCCAGCTGAATGTCCTCTATACCTACACAATGGGCACTGGCTCAGGCCCCAGGAGTATAGTGCAGGGCCCCTGTTTCCCGGGTAGTACGGTTCTGGCAGTTGTTCCGCATGTGTCCCAGCTGATCACACCCATAACATCTGGTGTGAGTCACCCTTGAAGAACTGGGAAAACTTGTTCGTGGTGGAGAACCAGCTGGCTGAGGTTGTGCAGATGGAGGCATCCAGGCTGGAGGGGGGGAATACCAGGCTGGAGGCAGCTGATTCTCTGGTCCAACAGTCCGCCTCGCATCCAGATACTGATCCTCTAGTACAGCGGCCCGGTCTGCGGTGAGGGGCTTGCGATCTCTTACCCAGTCCCAGTCCCAGCTTGGGCGAATGCTCATAAAATTGTTCCAGCACCATGAGCTGAAGCACCTCATGGGCCGTGGTGGCTTGGCAGCCCTTGATCCACCCCTCCGCCGCCCGGGTCATGCTATGCACCCATTCGGTGCAGGATAGTCCCTCCTTTCGCCTCAGGCTGCGAAACTTGACTTGGTGGGCTTCTGGGGTGATCCCATATTGGGCCAGCAACCTTTGTTTAACCTGGCCATAATCTCTACAGTCCTCCTCTGGTGTGGCCTCGTAGGCTTCCGCCGCTCGGCCCGTCAGCCGGCTCCCCAGCAAGGTCACCCAGTCCACTTCATCTACACCTTGGAGGCTAAACTGACGCTCGAATATCTGGAGATATCGGTTCATGTCATCCTTGTCATCCTCAAACTTCGGAAACGCTTGATAAGGTATCTTCTTGTGGCCCCTCGGTTCCCCTCTGTCGGAGGGGGTAGACCCGTGAGCGTCCCGCTGCAACTCCAGATCCCACAGTCTAGTAGCGACGGCCAGGACTCGGTCAATCACCTCATGGGGTGGATTGTCGCCGTACAGTGCAAGGCGCCACTGTACCTCCCTCTGTAATTCGGAGGAATCCGTGTTCTCTGAATGGGCAGAGCTGTTACAGCCACCCTCCATGAGTTCTGCAATGATAGTCGCCTTGGATTTATTGCTGGCGACTTGTCCTCTGGATTCCAGCAAGTCCTTCAATGTGCTGCGCTTTAGCCCGCCGTAGCACTGCTCCATTCACTGCCTGCTGCACCGTGGAGACTGGGGTCAAGCCAGGTGGCTATATTTCCCCCTGGATGCTGGTCTCCCTGTGCTGCTCGCTGAGTTGCTGAGACAGGAGTCAAGCCAGCGGCTGTATCTCCCCCTGGATGCTGGTCTCAGTTTTGCTGTTCCGTGGGAGAAGCTGAATCCCGTCACTTGCCACCAAAAATGTGAAGTGAGTCCTGGTACTAGAGGTCAGTACCACCGTCACTTCTCTGCTTCTGGTGTACCGATATCCCAATTCTCATCCTTCATTCAGCATAACCCCTCCAAGAACCAGACAGGACCAGTTTGGAGGATAAAACAAGAACTGTTTACTGAACCACTTTTTGGGCTTATATACCCAGTTAATCACAAGAACCAGACAAAGCATACAAAAGACTGAGACATATGGCAAATACACAGTACAAAGGGTCAGACCTGATTAGTTTAGCTAGACAAAGGATGTCACAATGGATAAACACTGGGACAAAAGGCTGAGGGCCTCAAATACACATTTTCAAACAATGGCCAGGGGGTTGAAGCATATTTGAATATTCCACTTCAACCCCTGACCAATCTGGTGCTTAGAATTGGCTGGCCAATCCTGGCTGTGCTAGTCATGGCTGTCTCAGCAAATTAGACCCTTTGGGTGGGCAGCTGACTGACCAATCCCTGGGTGGCCTACTTCCTCCCATGTTAGATCAATGCAGGCCCTTTAAACCCTGGTTGCCAATCAGCAGGTGACCAACGTCTAAACCTAGGCGGCTCAGTATAGTCCCGTTCGCCGGTGTTGGGCTAGTGAATGTCACTCTTTAGCAGGAAAAAGTATCTGTCCAGCCCTATTTCCCAGGCAATGTGTCACTGTTGAAACGACCCCCACTCCCCTGAACAATGTAACAATCCAGCATACGTAACAGTAACAATCCGGCACATGTAACACCAACCTTTTTATGTGTTGGTGGGAGGCCACTCACGTCTTTCGGCAATTTGAACTTATAGTACGGGAGATACATTGACGATCTGCTGTTCATCTGGTTAGGCTCTAAAGATGAAGCAGTTTATTTTGTCTCTTATTTAAATGATAATAATAATAATTTACATTTTGATACTGCCTCTACTGCCTTTCTAGATGTTACATTAACTGGTGATATGATTGCTTAGAGGGTTAATAGTAACATCTATAGGAAGCCGACCTCTGGCAATACTTTTTTGCATGCACGCTCTTCACACCCTGGGTCTCAGATTTATAATATCCCCAAGGGACAGTTTCTGCAGTGTTGTAGAAACTATTCCCTTGACAGTGACTTTAAGAAAGCTTCTGAGGACCTTTATGGGAGATTTAAGGCCAGGGGTTATGATAATGGCATATTAAGGAAGGCTTTTCAATCTGTAAGTAGTATTCCTAGAGAAAGTCTACTTAGTGATCCTTTGATTAAAGGAGCTACAAGAGACAAGGGTGGTGATATGAAGGTTAATTTTATCACCATTTATAGCCCACAGTTCAAACAGATTAGGACTTTAGTTATTTCTGTATTGCCTATGTTAACAACAGATATGGCTTTGGCAGATATCTTAAGCAGGGGATGTGACTTTGTAGCTAAACGAGGAATGACTATCAGTAATATGATTTCCCCTAGTCTATATTCCTCTAGGAAAGTAACGCCCACCTGGTTAGACACTATAGGGTTTTACAGATGTGGGGCCAAAATTTGGTAAATGTTGTGACGTATCTAAAGTTTCTAAGGAGTTTGTGTGTTCAGTTGATGGGACCAAATATTCTATTTCTGCTTTTATAAACCGTAACACATGTTATGTGATCTATCTTTTTACATGTACGAAGTGTTCAGTTCAATATGTGGGTCGCACTATCCGCCCTTTAAAAAATCATATAGCAGAACATTTATATCAAATTCAAAGGAAAGAACAGGATTCTGTGGTGGCCAAACATATATGTCAGGAACACAGAGGGGACAAAAGTGCCTGTAGTTTTCAGGCTATAGAAAGGATTTATTTGCCCTCCCGAGGTGGTGACATTTTGGGACTACTCAACCACTGGGAGGCATACTGGATCTTTCAGCTAAAGACTCGTCTACCACTGGGTCTCAATTCAGAGTGGGTCATCAGTAATATTATTTAGTTATTTTGTATCCATATGTCTCCCTGTGGCAGACAGGTCACCCCCTATAAGGTATTTAAATGATTACTCAA
Source organism: Rhinophrynus dorsalis (assembly GCA_037306005.1). NCBI lineage: Eukaryota > Metazoa > Chordata > Amphibia > Anura > Rhinophrynidae > Rhinophrynus > Rhinophrynus dorsalis. Next base: position 220,336,198 of record CM074724.1, on the reverse strand, counting down.
TTTATTATGAATGGCTGTCTAGGGGTTAAATGTGAGTAATCCTTCGCACATTTTGTGCTGTGAAATAGTTTTTTGGTATTCTTTGCTTTCACAGACTAGCGTATGCTTCTCCATCACAGGGAATATAAGTCTGGGGTGAAATTTTTGTTATTGCTTCGGAGTGAACTATATGTGTACCATTGACAGAGATTTATACTTAAAATTTATATCACTCTAAGAGTTACGTTTTCCAGCCTCAGTTTGGTTTATCTTCCATCCTGGTAGGTTGTTCTAGATACGTTTGAAACAACAGCAGATGATTTCAATTGTTTTCTAATTGTATGTCTTTTAAAACGGTGTTACCACAAACAATATGTCTATGAGTAAGTGCATTTGAAGAGCAAAACGCTTTAGATATGTCGGAACATCTGCGCTGGTAATATGTATCCTTTGTTCCCATCTCTGTTGAAAAAAGAGCTGTTTGAGGTTTTAATTTTATGAAAAAAGCTTTTTTGATTTTACGATCTGGCTCAAGATTGTTCTGGAAGGCCGCCTAGCCATATGTTGAAGTGTTGGCAGCACCATACCTCCCAACATTTCAAACTGCCAAAGAGGGACACTTGTGTTTTATGGGGTGTGGGTGTGGCTGGTGGGCAGGGCATTATCGATTATTTTTATGATATTTCATGACATATTGACACCTCCTTCTGTATCCTAATAACCGATTTATAACAAGACCAAAGTATTTTATTTACACAGACTAATTTATATACACATATACTGACATTTAAACAAACAATAATGTGAGATTTATTGCTCTGGAGCAATGTGATACACTTCTATACACACCACACAATCTGGTCTCTTAAAAAGAGGGACATCTGGGTGGGAAAGAGGAACAGAGGGATTTTGGTCTAAAAGAGGGACACTTGGGAGGTATGGAGCACTCATCAAAAAACAACTGCTGACATACATAGATGGAAAGCTGGCAGCACTTAGACAACTGCTGATGCCAAATGAGGGAAAGCTGTGCTCACTCAGAAAACTTATGGAGCCCATATAGGGAGTGCCAATAGCACTCAGACAATGGTTGTATCAAAGAGAGGAAGCATTGACAGCACTCAGACAACTGCTGGTTCAAAGGAAGGGAACACTAGAAGCACTTAGACAATTGCTGGTCCCCAGAGAGTATAAGCCATCAGCACTAAGACCAAGGCTGCCACCCAGAGAAGGAGCACTGGCAGCACCCAGACAACTGCTAGTTCCAGAGATGGAGCTCATACAGCACTCAGACAACTGCTGGCACACAAAAGGGAGCGCCGGCAGCACTCAGACAACTACTGCACTAAAAGAAGGAAAACTGAAGGCATAAAGAGAACTGGAGCAAAGAGAGGGAAAGCTGACAGAATTGGTAAAATTACTGATGTTAAGATTGAAGATACCAGCATAACCATCTAATACTGATAGTCAGACAAAATTTAGCAGAACTGTAAGATAAGCAAGTTTTCAGATTACCATCAGAACTATAAAACGTGCTAGAGTTCAGTCAGAGGATAGCAAAACCTCTGTACATGCTGCAGTTCAGACAGAAAGCACTATAAGAACTGTGGAACATGCTTATATTCAAACAGCAAAAAACATCAGAATACTGACAATAAGAGCAGGGAGTTGTTGACCCAGGCATATTTTTGATTGCCTTTTGGAGTCAGGAAGGATTTTTATTTACCCTATTGGGGCATAATTGATAGACAAATGTCTTTTTTTTTGTTCAAACTACGGATGCCACTTTGGTTTGATACAGTAAAAAAACAAAACAACAACAATGAACTGTTGTGTGTGTTTTGTGAATTATGGCCTTAAGAAATGTCTCTCATACCCCCCTGCCTCTCCCACACTCCCCAATACATGTCCCACTCACTACTCTACCTCTCTCATCCTCTTCAATCTCTGGCTCACACTTCTCTCTGCCTTTCTCACTCACCTGTTTCTCAAACCCTCCCGCCTACCTCTCTCACCCTTCCATCTGCCTCTCTCACCATCTCCAATGTCTTTCTCATGCTACCTTCTGTCTCTAACCCCCATGCCTCTAATTCACTGTTCTTCTTTTTCAACCTCCCCAGTGCCTCTCCCATATTCCCCTCTGCCACTCTCACCTTCCTCTCTGTCTTTTTCATTCTTCTCTCTGTCTTTTTCACTCTTCTCTCTGCCTTGATCACCCCACCCAATATGTTTTTCACACTCTGATACTTGTAACACTCTCTTTTGCATGTTTGCCCTCCTTCATAAGAGGCTTAACTCTTCAGATCTCAAGGGAATCAGCTCAGAAATTAAGATGTCCAACTTCTTAAGATCAAGATAGGTTGTATATTTGTCAAGAACATTTTCAAGAAATTGTTTCCTAAAAACCTCCTGGTTATATCCTTTACCATCTCCCACCACTCAGTCCTAGAATCAAAAAAGATCAGCACTGACTACAAGGCCTGAAAAAAAATGAAATCTTATCTACAAACCTCTCATTCCAGGAGATCTGCATTGTGATTCCAAAGGCCTTTTCCTCTCTCTGAGGTCCCCAGGACATTCAAGGAGAATATAAAAAGGTGATCAGAAACTCTATTGTGTGCAACTCAGAAACTGCTAAATTAAAGTCACCCTTCAAAAAAACTGTCTATTTTGTTCCTACTACTACCCTTAAGAAAATTAACCCTGTGTGGCCTAAGAAATACTTTATATGCAAATCCACTAAGCCAGTAACCCTAACCATACTAATTAAAGAGTAAGCATCTGGTACCTTCCCTGTCCATATGCCTAATAATGGTGTTAAAATCACTGCATAAAACTATACACTGGGAAGAAAAAGCAAAATGCATTTCCTATTCCATTTTTTTGGAGCTCCATGTATATTTAATAGATGCAGGTCATGCCCTCTTACTGAGACTTCTACCAGCATACATCTACCAATCTTTATTTCAACCATCCTTTTACATCTTACTGCATGGCTCTTAAATAAGAACTCCACTCTCTGTAAAGCTGACCTGCCATGGACCAGAAGGACAAACAACATTTTGTCCTCCGTTTAGCCTTATGGACATCTGCACATATGTCCAACCTGGTTTCCTGTGTGAACAAATCTGTTCTACACATATCCCCCTAAAAACAAAATATCAGTACGGGGGGCAGCAAACTGATTTCCTCTGATTTAGTATGAAAATGTCTCCTATTTAAACATTGCAACTTCTAATGAACCCCATCCCATCTTATGTCAAATTAAAATGATTTTAATCATTAGGAGATAGATAGTAAGGATGATAGAGAGCAAAGCCACCTAGAGCTCGAGCATGAGAAATGAGCACTCAAATACTTCCCATGTTTGGGGACACCTCGCCAGGTACTACCGCCCTTAGTCACATCAGAAATCAAAAGAACAGGGATAAGAAGATATAAGTTCAGTTGAGATTAAGCTTAACATTTGGCAATAACTTAGCAGTAATTTAACTAAACCATAGTTGTCTTGTACTGGCCAGAGGAAACAGTGCTGCAATTTAACCACAAATTTACCAAGGTGTTTCGCCACAGAATTTGAAAATTAGGAAGCTTTTCCTTGTTTTTTACCTTTCCAGAAATGCTGTCAGATGAACCAAACCTCTTCACAGTAACCCATATGTGTAGAAGGCCATATAAGCCAACCACAACCTCCTTATTAGCTTCACTATTATCTCCCAAATGTCCCTACTTCTCCTCCTCCACCACCATAGCTTTTCAGTCTTTTAGAGGGGAATACTTATTCCTTGTTTCTACCACCAGAGAGGCACCATGTCTATTGCCAGGCCTTGATCCACTTATCTTCATTTCATCGGAATCCCCACTCCTTCTATTATTATATATTATATACCAGATAACATTTTCCACTTTTGGCAGCAGATTTATTTATCCATTTTCCAACTGCCTCCTACTCCTGTTTCGTCTCTTCATCCTTCGTGCTTACCTCCACTTTTCTAGATCCTGTCTGCAACTACCAAATCCCACCAGGGCCTCCTTCAGAGGAAACAGGAGGATCTCTGTATGGTACAAGATCCCACTCTATTTGGGCTACTGGAAGAGCGTCCGCAAATGCACCATTGTTCACAGAACAGATTGGACCCTGGGGGGCATCCTGATCACCAGAATCCTGAACAAGCCATGTACTTTCAGTATTGCGCAGTGACTGTTGGCATGGTCTGCATTCATGACCTAAGTTGCCACAGACAGGGCTAGATTTAAAGCCAGCCGTTAACATAGTTGGTAGGGCCAAAGTGAATACCGGCTGTTAAACTAACATGTTTAATGCGGTATTTAAAGGCCCTACCAGCTAGAACTCCAAAGGACGTTAAGCCACAAAACAGTCTTGTGGCTGAACGTCTGTTTGGTGCGTTTAGCTCCCAAAACTCCGCTATAAGCAGCGATATTGGGAACTGAACAGTGAAAAACAATTAACTATCGGTGCTTGGCAGTATGTCAACTATTAACTAGTGTTGAGCGAGCGTGCTCGGCCGATGCTCGGATCGGCTCGAGCATCGCTCTGCTCGGCACATGGCGGTACTCGTACGAGTACCGCCATGTGCTCGCCCGACATGTTCGGGTTGCGGGGATCTGTGCCGGAAGAGGCACAGATCCGAAGACGCGCCGCTGGACCACCAGGGAATGGAGGTACAGGGGCATTGCGGAGATGAAGGGGGCATTGCGGAGATGAAGGGGGACATTGTGGAAGAGGGGCATAGACTCTATGCCCCTCTTCCACAATGTCCCCCTTCATCTCCGCTATGCCCGTCTGTCACAATGTGCCCCTTCATCTCCGCTATGCCCCTCTTCCACAATGTCCCCCTTCATCTCCTCTATGCCATAGAGGAGATGAAGGGGGACATTGTGGAAGAGGGGCATAGCGGAGATGAAGGGGGACATTGTGGAAGAGGGGCATAGAGTCTATGCCCCTCTTCCACAATGTCCCCCTTCATCTCCGCTATGCCCCTCTTCCACAATGTCCCCCTTCATCTCCTCTATGGCATAGAGGAGATGAAGGGGGACATTGTGGAAGAGGGGCATAGCGGAGATGAAGGGGCACATTGACCAGGCACCCTCCGCTCATCAGAGCAGGGGGTGCCTGGTTTGATGCTCGAGTGCTCCCATTGAAATCAATGGGGCTCGGGTGCTCGGCCGAGCACTCGAGCAGCAGGGGGTGCTCGGTCAGAGCACCCGAGCACCCGAGCATCACGGTGCTCGCTCAACACTGCTATTAACCGATCCATGTTACGCTGTCATCCACTGTCCTTCTGTCTTCACTTCTTTCTTCTATCTTACGCCTTCTCTTCAGTCTTCCGCCTTCTCCCTGTGAAATTAAAGTAATATATTAACATTAAGCATGAACAATACATTCCAGAAACCTTTGAGTAGCAGAGAGGTACGCAACGCATATATACATCAATCAATGTCATTAATACATGCCCAATATGTCACTTAGCTTTTATTTGTTGTCTCCACCGCTTGGAGCGGCCGCGAGGGTGGCGGCGGCGGAGACACAAATGTCCCTCGACGCTCCTCATCAGCTGTGTACGGGCCGATGCCCGTAACACACTGAGGGCATTTGAAGTGAGCCTGCCTTTATATATGTGCAGGCTCACTTCTATTGCCCTCACTGCCATTGGCTGGGATATACTTCATATCCCAGCCAACCAGATTCGAGTGGCTGTTCTTGAATCTGAGTGAGAAGGGAGTAGAATGTGCGTCGCCAGTCAGGGGACAATGCCGACGCGTGAGGAGGGGAGAGAGGTATCGGAGGAAGCAGGCAGCAAATACAAGCTTGCCACCCACTTCCTCTGATGTCTCTGTCTCCTCCACCTCTTCCTCCAATGCCTCTGGTCCTCTTCAATGTCCCCAGCCATCAATATGGGATATTAATGATGTATATTAAGGGAGCGCTGCGGAGGGCTGCTTCCTTCAAGAGTTTCTGTATTAGATTCATTCATTCATAGTGTCCTACACTCTGTGTCCCATTGCTATTAGTACTTTTGCTCCACTCTCCTTCAAACGGAGAGTGGAGCAAAAGTACTAATAGCAATGGGACACAGGAGGTAAGACATTACAAATGAATGAATCTAAGTAAATATATGTTTAATAATAGTATTTTAATAATAAAATGTTTAAAACACAAACACACACACACACACACACATATACAGGCAAGGTATGTAGTCCATACCTTGCCTATTAACCCTTTGGGTTCCAGAGTTGTAGGAAACATGCTAAGCAATGTTTTCCTACCTCTCTGGTACTCAAAGAGTTAAGCGTTGAATATCAGACAGATTTGTGGACTAAATGGCAGTACCTGAGGTGGATGTGGATGGAGTTAGTATGTCCCATATATGCAATATATGTGACATACTAAGGGGGGGATGTCAAAGGGGGGCATTGTGTAGTGCTTGGTGTACTACTTTTCTTTATTATAACCCTTTGAATGCCACAGGGGTGAGCAGTGCACATCCCTATGGCATTCAAAGCTGTCCATGGTGCTGAAAGCCTTCTCTGTGTTCCCCTACTGGCTGGGTAGGGAAGGGCAGACTCATGTTATCCCTAAATCTCTGTTTTATTTTCCCCAACGGTGGTTTTGTACTCTGACTTGTGTGATGTTCTCCAAAAAAAATAGGCGTTAGATTTCTGGAGTGAAATGTTGCAATTTAACTCGTGTTAGCCTAACTCCAACATTTGAAATGGGTGAGAGCTTGCTGTTCTGGTGATGGGCGACGTGTGTTTTAGAACTGCCGTTATTTTTACTAGTGGGAACATTTGCATTGCTTACTGGCGGTACAAAACCACCGTCGCCAGTTTTTTCTGCCGACGCCAACATTTGAATCGAGCCTTTAGTCTTACATATTCGCCTAGGATGTTCTTATCTTGCTCTTCTACATTGTCTCACATTTTCTTACCTCTGATATATATACCATTTACTTTTTATATTCAACATACTGGAACCACACTAAATTGCCTTCTAGATAACAAGATTGAGAAATGATTGGACCACTCACCAAGTTTACATCTCTCAACTACCCTAATAAAACATTTATTTCTTTGATACGTTGGATCCTTTTCCTAAAATATGTTTTAAAGCAAGTTTTAATATATCAATATATTTTTTTGGATGTAAAAAGTTAAGTTTATTCAACACATCTGGGTAAACCTTAGAGACGATAGTATTACAGATGAAGTCCTCCATCTATTGTGGTGATGTTGGTATTATCTATTTTTATTACACCATTAGCCACAATAGAATATTCTTCATTGTGTTTGATTCACATAGCAAAAATACTTGATGGTAGGTGGATCAAACACATTTTGGAATGGATTCGACTTGATGCTAAATGCCCAAAAAGAAGATCAAAGAAAAGATGGGTAGATGAAATTACCAAATTTGTTGGTACACAGTGGAAATAAAAGGCATAGGACTGACGTTGTTGGAGGCTTGCTGACTGAAAATGGCTGAAGATGATAATGATGATGATGAAATGAAATGTGAGCACTATTATTTATTGCTTGAGTATTTTAACTAAGAAAGTGACTTTTGGAGCACCTGTGTCTGTGTGTTCATGACAATTATTAAAACAGATAAATATAGGCTCCCATACTTTTAATCAAAAAGAGGTGATACCCCTTTAAAAAAGAAAAAAAATGTCAGCATCCCGCTATTAGCAGCTATGCATGGAAAGTACTGAGTGCACACGTCATCTTTTTGTGCCAAAGCCCATTCCATACTGGAAGTTCAGTGTGATGCTGAACGTAGCAAGTAATGCTCATAGCAGTGACCTCAACACTTTCACTATGGTTTATTCATCAAGCTAAAGAGGTGCAATTCTAGAGTAAAACAGCTGCACCAATGGGGAGAAATCTCAATTGTGTTTTAAATCACTTAAATGCTAGAGAGGTATCCAAGACATTGAGTTCAATTTAAATCAATGGGAGTTTATAGAATTTCAATTCCAACCTTTTTATACAGTTGGCTTACTCCAGAGCTGAACCTCTTCAGTCTGATCAATAAGACTCAGTGTGGGATCCGATGAGTGTTACTTCATTTCAGCTGAAAGCCTGAGTTGTAAAGGCTTTTATTAGCCTCGCCGAACACAAAAGTCACCCTCTTCCTATGAAAAGGACTGAAGTGAAATAATCAGCTACAATCAGCAGGTATAATTTTATATGTAAACTAGTGTAAAAGCCCATGTGAACGGGCCAAGGTCCGGGTGATGTTAACCCTTTGAGTGCCAGAGGGGTATGCAACACATTGCTTTGCAATGTGTTGCGTACCCCTCAGGCACTCAAAGAGTTAAGAGGCTGGTCTTGCTCTGCATCCTGCCGCCGATGCAGTCATGCACTGTAGAGACTGACAGAAAAGACAGAATGCCCCAGCACAGAACTCCCAGCATTCTGTGTGCTCGGGCAGTCTCTGCTGAGCATGACGGCTTCTGACATATATCCTTAGCGAATTATAATATAGGATAATGCACTGAAGATGTCAAGACAAGGGAAGAGATGCACTAAAATTCGATAAGGGCTCAGGATGGTGATGTTGTGTCGTATCTATGTCCTAGGCACAGCCCCAGTATGCACTAGGTTACCTTCACCATCATATTCCCATCAATCATCCTTGTTATATGTTAATGCTAAAACAGAAAAACAAACCTGTGCTTTTCCTTACAAGTTACTCAAATGTGAACCCTGTATAAAGCATATATTTTATCAAGGGGTTAAGCTTGCTTACCTCGCAGAGTATGCAACAGAAACCTCATTATTTAGAAATGTATCAACACATTGGTATATTATATGCTTTACACAGGGTTCACATTAACTTGTGTGGAGAAGTGATGGATTGTTTTTCTGTTTTAGATTTTGCGTTAGGCTTTTGCCCAGTTTGTGGACTGGGATAATCCCTTCATTCCTTGCTGCTCTACATATCTTATTCACTTACTAGTTGAAGAGCCCGTTACACAGGCCGCAGTGCCACTGCCACCCAGTGCGGGGCAGTCATGCGCAGTAGAGACTGCCCGTGCGTCCTGCTCTGTATCAGCCACGCCGCGGGCAGTCTCTACTGCACATGACTGCAGCACACGCAGTAGTCTATACTTCGCATGACTGCGGCGTTACACACGTTTTAGCGAATTATTATATAGGGTTTTGAATATATATATGTATACGTTATGGTGTGCTAGAGCTGTGACTTTCATATCTCTTCCACCTCATTCTAGTTGCTTTTTAACCATATTTCATTTAATTTCCCTGTTATAAATTATAAAAAATGAAAAGCACTTAAAGTCTAAATTTGCATGCCTGGTATTATTTTAAAAGAGGTTCTTAATTGCATGGTATGCAGTTGCTCTTGTCAGTTTGTAATCAAAATAATATACAGGTTCATGCAGCTTGTAGCTGTAAGAGGGAGAGACCTATAAAGCGGACTGATAGAGTTCCGGCCCACTTTGGCCTCTGCAAGCTCACTCTGTTTTATTAGATATATTTGTATCTATTCATGTTTTCAGATAGGTGCTTTTAGAGCTAACGTGTTTCCTCACAAGAATTTGTATGGGGAAATTTTAAAGGAGCAGTAAACTTTTTTTATGAAAACATATTTTACAGAGCATTTCCTGCTGAATAAAACAAGGTCACTCCCATCGCTGTCAAATGTTTTATTCAAAATTTATAGCAGTTTAAATAATCAGGAAGTGAATTTACTGTGTTTACTTCCTGATAGTTCTAACTGACAGGAAGTGACAGGCAGTTTCTATCACATTCTATGGAGAACTGTATGTCTCTGACTTTTCTGACTATCCTCTCCATTAGAATCTAACAGGAAATCTAATTAGAATTTGACCACTAGAGGGCACTGCTAATGTAAAAAACCATGGGTTTAAACTGTAATGACTCTGGAAATATAAATCTCTCCGCAGTGGGAGTACTCTTATTTTACTCAGTAGGAAAATCCCTACAATATATATTTTTTCATAAAAAAAAGTTTACTGCTCCTTTAAACTTAAATAGGGATGGCAATATGTATCAGATAGATGGCAATAAGAATTAGACAGGACTTGCTTGTAATGAGGTACCTTTGCGAGGTAAGCGAGCTTAAGCATATGTTGGCCAAACTATGCAACAAAAAAAATCATTATTTTATAATTTATCAACACGTTGGTATAAAATAATAATGCTTTATACAGGGTTCACATTTGAGTAAGTTGTATGGAGAAGGTCAGTTTTGTTTTTCAGCTTTTGCTATAACTTTTTTGCCTAGTCTGGGGACTTGGAGAATCCCTTCATTCCTTCCTGCCCTCCATAAATTAGATTCTTATTTTAAATGTATGCATATGTTATGGTGTACTAGAGTTTCTTTCTTTTTTTTGCTTTTGTATATGTTAATTTGGCACTTTTCCACATGTACTAAAATCCCATAGCTGCCTCTGCTACCACAATTCACAGTCCCAACGCGATGTTATGACTGTGATCTCCAGTAGCAGAGGCAGCTATTGGCTGATGATGTTGGGATCTTCCTATAGCTGTTTATGAAGTCAGAGGACGGTTTGCTGTCTCCGCAAAAGATATGATAAACACAACTATACTGTGGTGTACTAGCCTGTACTGAGTTCTTACAGCTGCACTGATGTGGTGTATGTTTAATATACTGGGGTGTACTGGGCTATACTGGGGTCTTACAGCTGCACCGATATGGTGTATATGTAATATACTTGGGTGTACTAGAGTCTTAAAACTGCACTGGTATGAAATATGTGTAATATACAGGGGTGTAATATCTCATCTGGGTTCTTATATCTGCATTGGTGTGCCATATGTGTACTTGGCTGCTCTAGTGTACTATATGAGTACTGCACCAAACTATTAAGTGTTATATCTATATTATGGTGGGTGTCTACTGGGTTGTCTGGCTCTTTATATCTGGGGTTTCAGTCTCTTCAGTTTTATTGGGGTGTCAGTGTGTTGGGCTGTTCATATCTACTTCAGGGTGTAGATCTATGGGGTGTTTATTTTTGTGCTTAGTTTCCTAATTGCGATATGAGTAATAACAGTATTGGGGTACCTCTCTGGGGTAGCTTTGATCACTATAACATAGTACATTAGGTAGAAAAAAAGACACAAGTCTACCACGTTCAACCTTTGCCTCATAACTCAGACAAATGAGAATTATATAAACTTTCTTACAACCAAAAAAGTTAGTCTTTATTTGAACTTCCTGTTTTGCCTACTAATACACAGTATCACCCTGTATGCTCCCTCTTGAAAGATGTGTATCTAATATTCTCTTAAATGTATCAATTGTATCTGCCATTACCACATCCTTGGGCAAGGATTCCACAATTTAACAGACCTTACTGTAAAAAAACCCTGTAAAAACTGTATTGGCTTACCTCTCCGGTGTAGGAATGATGGCTGTATTGGGGTACCTCTCAGAGATAAGCGGGATGTCTGTACTGGGATACTTCTCAGGTGTAGATGCAATGGGGCTGTATAAATGTTAAATGGTTAAGAGTGCCTTAAAGGGATAGTAATACTTTGTTTTAATTTTATTTTATTTTGTAGGCATTAAAAAAATATGAAGAATGATATAAGTCTTATCTCTCAAACCTTTATGGTTTAAGAGATATTCGCAAGCAAAGTTTCCCCCTCCCACCCCTTTTACCTAGTGTAAGCCATCTCTTCTCAGATGGGGATCTGGTTGTAAGACCAGACAGATAACAGAAGGGGACAATATTCTTACAATGAAAACAATGAAAGCCCTGCCCCCCTTGACAAGCTTTTCAGGTTTTTCCCTTATCTTAATTGAAGATTGTCCCTCTCTACAGTCTACCTGGGCACCTCCCTTCTGATCTGGCTGAAAAGTGTTACATTAGTAAAAGGGGTGGGAGGGGGATACTTTGTCATTGAATTACTCTTGAACTACAACTCTGACAGAATTGAAATAACACTCTCCAAAGTCCAAATACTATGATGATTAATTAGAGCTGCTTTTATTATGAAACATTACTATCCCTTTAACTTGCTCATCTGAATGTTTCAATTTTAGTGCAGTTATTTAGTTAAAGGGATAGTAATACTTAAGTATTACTAATCCCTATAGCAAAGTACTACTTAAAAAAAACGTATTGCCCCCAGTGTCATCTCTCAAACCTTTATGGTTTGAGAGATGATCGCTTCTAAAGTTGCCCTCACCCTCCCCTTCCCCGTAGTCAGAGTTGTAGCTGACTGCAGGGAAGAAAGTCGTACGACTTTCAGGCGGCTCTCCAGCACAGCCGGATCGCGTTACTAAAAAAGAAAACTTTCACTGGAATGGTCTTCTACGTGTGCTTGGCTTGCAAGCACACGTAGAAGACCATTTTAGTGAAATGTTTTTTTTTTAATTAACGTGATCGCAGCTCTGCTGCAGAGTCGCCTGATGATCTCTGACCGGATTTCCCTGAATCAGCTAGAATGCTGACTACGGGGAAGGGGGAGGGAGAGGGCAACTTTAGAAGCTATCATCTCTCAAACCATAAAGGTTTGAGAGATGACACTGGGGGCAATACATTTTTTTTAGTAGTACTTTACTATAGGGATTAGTAATACTTAAGTATTACTATCCCTTTAAAAACCTAAATGATCTGCAGCTATCAGTACTTATTTTTAAAATTGGATTAGTAATTATGAGCTAAGTTATCCTCTTCATCAGGTCCATCTTTATAGTGTATTTTGGGTTACTGCAGCGTCTCCTCTGGCAATGGATGTTTTGCCAAGCTAGGTGTCTGATATGATAAACACAGCACATAGTATATGGAAGATAAAACATAAAGATAATATATACACAGGAGGAGAGCCCAGATACTGAGGTGTAGGTAATATCAACCTAAATATAACATATGATGATACATTTCTACGTCACACTGGCCTGTTGTTGGATAAGCCGGTGTATGGGCCACCGGGGAAACAGTGCCGTCCTCCCCGCAACAGGATAACAGTCAGAGTGGCACGCCAATGATCCAAACTATACAAAGTAAATCGGGCTGGAAATTTAAAAATCTTTAGCAGACCAAATAAAAATATATACATTTATTAAACCATAAAAACAAATATAACTATCCTGACTTGTTTTGTTGTACTACTGATCACTGATCATATACGGAATACAAAAGATAAAGGGGTCTGTTTAGCAATGTCTGGAAAAAGCGATGTCCACAAAAAGTTAGTGGTTAAAATATTGGTTCCATATACCATGAGGCCAAGGTTTAAATCCTGTCAAAAAGATTTCTTTTTCTCCATAAGTATGAGTTTCATGCTGTAAAATCTTGGGTATAATATGCACATTATAATACACACCTTTGTTTTCCCCTGTCACACACACAAAAAAATAGATTGCCGGACAGCTTCCCTCCCTCCCCGCTTACCCATATCCTGGTCTTCCCCCTCTGCAGCCAAATTTACGCAGCCTAACAGGATCCCAGCGAGTGTCATGCCTACATCTGCCTCCCGCTTCCAACATGGCCCATATGCGCACTGGATCTATGGTATTGCCCAGCGAGGACCTTGCGGTCCTTGCAAGACATTACAGTTGGCTACAAAGAAGAGGTCCTGACAGGGCCATGCTGGAAGCAGGCAGCAGATGTAAGCATGCTGCCCGCTGGGGTCCTGTCAGGCTGTAGAAATTGGACTTCAGACGGGAAGAGCAGGATATGGGTAAACGGGGAGGGAGGGAACCTGTCCGGCAATTTAATTTAAATTTTTTTCGCTTGTGTATAATGTGCACCCCCCACTTCACATAAGGTGAAGTGGGGCAAAATTGTGCATATTATACGTGAGATTTTACGGTATTAAATAAAAGACCATTTCACAAAAAAAATCTGTTAATAATGTAGCTTGTAATCCTTTCAGTGCCATGGGCAGGGCCGGACTGGGAATAAAAACCAGCCCTGGAAAAAATTGCTGACCAATCCCATAGCATTGCGTCATTATACCAGCCTCATAGCATAATGCCATTTTTTTCTTGTTTATAAAAGGGGAAACATGCATTTTAAAACACATCTGAATGCCACCACCAGAACAATAGAGTTATATGTCACCACCAGTGTAATAAAGAGTTTATATATATATATATATATATATATATATATATATATATATATACACACACACACACCACCTCTTGACTCTTGATTCCCCTCTTTTGCCTCTTTCTCCCACTCTTCATTCCCACCTTTTGCTTCGTTCTCCACCTCTTGACTCTTGAGCCCCCTCCTTTTGCCTTTTTCTCCCTTTTGATCCCCCTTTTTCCCCCTCCTTTTGCCTCTTGGTCCCTCCCTCCTTTTGCCTCTTGATTGTCCCTCCTTTCACCTCATGATCCCCTCTCCATTTGCCTCTTTTTTTCCCACTCTTGACCCCCCCATTTCACCTGGTCTTGATTACCCCTCTCCTCAAGTTGCCTCTCTTTACCCCTCTTGATCTTCCTTTTACCACTCTACCCCTCTTGACCCTCCATTTTGCCTCTTTCCCCCATTGTCTTTTCATCCCCCTTTTGCCATTATCCTTCTCTTGATCCCCCTCTTTGCCTCTTTCCCCATTTTGCCTTCATCCAGCCTTGATTCTTGTCTTGATCCCCCTTTTGCCTCTTTCTCTCCCTCTTGCCTCTCTCTGCCCCCTTCCTGATTCCCCCCTTTTGCCTCTTTCTTCCCCTCTTGCCTTTTTCTCCCCTCCCCCATTTTCCTCTCTTGATCTCTCCTTTGCCTCTTTCTCCCCCTCATTAACTTTTGATCCCCCTTTTGCCTCTCTCTCCCCTTCTTGACTCTTGATCTCAACATTTTTTCTTTTTCTCCCCCTCCTGATCCCCCCTCCTTTTGCCTCTTGGTCCACCATCCTTTTGCCTTTTTTTTTCTCCCTTTTGCCTCTTTTTCTCTCTCTTGCCCCCCCCCCGCCTCTTTTACCTGCTATTGATCCCCCTTTCCCTCTATATAAAACCTCTTGATCCCCCTTTTGCCTTTCTTGCTGTCTTGATCCCCCCCACCTCTTGCCTGTGACCATGTCTGCTGACACGGTCTCTGCTCCCTGCCTCCAGCTCAGCTCAGTCTCCGCAGACAAGTGCTTAAGGTAGGAGCGGCTGGCCTACCCAGTACGCAGACGCAGTGCTTTTCACACTGCTTCTGACGTCATTGGGTCTAGCCCGGCCTGCCTCCACTCACTATATGCGGCTGTTCAAACCTCTCGGCTGCTGATGATTGGATTTGTAAAGTGGGTGCATTTATTTAAGCAGCCCCGGCCGGCCCCCAGTGTTGGCGGCCTACCGGGATTTTTCCCTGTATCCCGGTAGGCCAGTCCGGCCCAGGCCATGGGGGTGTACACTGCACATACCTATGGCACTGAAAGGGTTATTGGAGGGATGCTGTTTCTGTGCTGAAGTCTGAAAGAATCCCAGAGGCGTAACTAGAAGCCACCGGGCCCTGGTGCAAAAATTGCCATGGGCCCCCTGACCACATTGGCCCCCTCATCCACATTGGCCACTTCCGCATTGCCCCCCAATCTCCACATTGCCCCTTCATCTCCACAATACCCCCTTTATCTCCACATTGCCCCTTCCACAATGCCCCCTTCATCGCCACATTGCCCCTTCTACAATGCCCCCTTCATCTCCACAATGCCCCCCTTCATCTCCACATTGCCCCTTCCACAATGCCCCCTTCATCTCTACAATGCCCCTTCCACAATGGCCCCATCTCCAATTCATCTCCACATTTCCCCTTCCACAATGCCCCCATCTCCACATTCCCCCTTCATCTCCACATTGCCCCTTCCACAATACCCCTGGCCCTACCTCCAGTCACTGGTGGTCTAGCGGTGTGGCTTGACAGATCTGTGCCTCCTTCAGCACAGATCTCTAGAACTGAAGCTCCTGTGTGTCATCTCCCAGCGCTCTGTATTACAAGAGCGGCGCGCCGAGTGGGAGATCAGCTAAGTGTCTGCTGCGGGCGAGGGGGTCGCAGGGGGCGTCCGGGCCCCTGGAGTGATGGGCCCCGTCGCAGGTGCAACCCCTGCTACCCCTATTTTTACGCCACTAAAGGATCCTCTCCACTCCCATATTGGAGAAGTAGGTACCAGAGAGAATGCACTCAGACTTCAGGACTGTCGAATTGCTGGTGGTATATAAGGGGGGGGCATTCCTTCCACATCAAGCAGTTCGACAACCCTGCATGCCAATGACTGCATTATCTCCCCCTCCCCTTGCATACTTAATTCTTGGTGCATATGTTGATGTATATCTACATTGCTAAGATGAAATGCTCAACAGACATCGACACAGCATCGAACCTTAGTGCATCTACCCCAAGGAGTTAATCTGTCAGTTCTAATACTCTGAACACCCTTACTCTTATTTCTAATAATTTTTTATATTAAAATAAACATTACTATTACAAATATGTATAAATGTTCCTAATGTTTTTCTCCAGTCGTCTTCTTCATTTTATAAAATATACATTGTCTTTAGCTCTTTGGTAGAGAGGTCTCAGATGCATTGTGGTGCAATGCATTGTTAATGCTTCTAGGGCAGACATGGGGTTAATGTGATATGTTTATATTGTTCCTTTTAATGCATGGATCTTAGAGAGGTCTTCAACACTGGAAACATGTCTAGCATCATAGAGGTTAAACAATATAAAGCTGGTATTTACATTGATACATACAATTTATATTCCTAGTGAATTGCTTTGTAAAATGTGCATTAACACTCATGAATAGTGTCAGGTTTCTGCTTGATGAAACTGAATGGTCCTCCAGCAGCTTGTTGCAAAGAGCTTGAAAACAATCATTAATACCTGTAGGCTATGCACTCTGCAGCACTGGTATTTTATTGCAGTGATAAGTGCGCCACCTTGTGATAGAACAGAAACTTGCAGCCTTCGTGTTTGTATTTTTGTTTTTTAAAGAACCACACCAATGCAGGTTTTTCTAACAGGAATGAATATAATAGCTTCATTCATATATATCTATAAATATCCTCATATCTTGATAGTTCTTAACTCTTCGGATGCTAGGGAACATGAAGATATTGCCAGTATCCAAGTGTTAATATATTTGAAACTGAAAGTGCCGTTTTTAAGCAGACAAAAGAAAATAATTTGTGTAAAGAAAGGATGGCAGAGACATATGCTTCAAAATATCATATATAAAGTTATATCTTAAACGAGAACTCACACACACCTACCTAACCCCCATTTCAATCAACACATCATTTTCATTACATGTAATGTGCTTGGATAAAACATATGTGCCAGATTTTTTTCTTATCATTTATAAATGACTTTTGGTAATTTGTAGTTAGTTGCATCAGCAGCAATGAGTGATAATCTATATGGGGAAATATGATGGCTTGCAAAGAAAGGGACAGCCTCTATGCGCTCAATGAACAGTACACAAGTATCAAAGAGTTATTGGAGAGGGAGGCTACTATTAGAAAACACACTGAACAAGAATATGTTGAAAGTGGTGGGCATCAGTAGTGATTAAAGGGATAGTAATGTTTCATAATAAAAGCAGCTCTGATTAATCATCATAGTATTTGGACTTTGGAGAGTGTTATTTCAATACTGTCAGAGTTATAGTTCAACAGTAATTCAATGACAAATTATCCCCCTCACGCCACTTTTACTGGTGTAACACTGCTCAGCCAGAGCAGAAGGGAGGTGCCCAGGTAGATTGCAGAGAGGGACAATCTTCAGCTAAGATAAGGGAAAAAGCTGAAAAGCTTGTCAAGGGGGGCAGGGTTTTCATTGTTCCCATAGGAAGAATATTGTCCCTTGCTGTTATCTGTCTGGTCTATGGACTGCATTCCACATCTGAGAAGAGATGGCTTACACTAGATAAAAGGTGCTGGAGGGGAAACTTTGCTTGTGAATATCTCTCAAACCATAAAGGTTTGAGAGAAAAGACTTATATCATTCTTCCTGTTTCTTTTTAATGCCTACAAAACAAAATAAAGATAAAATGAAGTATTACTATCCCTTTAAGTATTGAGAACAAGTACAAAAACAAAAAAGTGATTACCATTTGTACAAGTGTGAACAATGATTAAGCAAGAGTGATCAGACAAAGCATTACTAAGAGTTGACTTATTGGTCACCTGTTCCATGAGAAACCCATGTTCTCCTAGTTTAAAGGGATAGTAATGTTTCTTAATAAAAGCAGCTCCAATTAATCTTCATAGTATTTGGGCCATGGAGAGTGTTATTTCAATACTGTCAGAGTTGTAGTTCAAGAGTAATTGAATGATAAAGTATCCCCCTCCCACCCCTTTTATGATATAACACTGCTCACCTCAGAGCAGCAGGGTGTGTCCAAGTAGATTTTAGAGAGGGACAATCTTCAATGAAGATAAGAGAAAAAGCTGAAAAAGCTGTCGGGGGGGGGGGGCAGGGTTTTCATTGTTCTCACAGTAAGAAGATTGTCCCTTGCTGTTATCTGTCTGATCAAGCAACCAGATTCCACATCTGAGGTGAGCAGTGTTACACTAGGTAAAAGGGGTGGGAGGGGGATACGTTATCATTCAATTACAGTTGAACTACAACTCTGACAGTATTGAAATAACCCTCTCTATGGCTCAAACACTATGAAGATTAATTGGAGCTGATGTTTTTGTGAAACATACTTTATCATTC
Source organism: Rhinophrynus dorsalis (assembly GCA_037306005.1). Lineage (NCBI taxonomy): Eukaryota > Metazoa > Chordata > Amphibia > Anura > Rhinophrynidae > Rhinophrynus > Rhinophrynus dorsalis. The sequence goes on along the minus strand of CM074724.1, from coordinate 220,317,530 downwards.
AATTACTCTTGAACTACAAAACTCTGAGAGTATTGAAATAACCCTCTCTATGGCTCAAATGCTATGAAGATTAATTGGAGCTGCTGTTTTTGTGAAACATTACTATCCCTTTAAGGAAGAAACTGGTATGAACTGAAAAAGAGACACAACTAAAACAAATATTGTGTCTAATCCTAATAAAGGTACTTTACTATGCATCAGCTGCTCACAGTGCAATAGTGTACTGCAAATAGATCCACTCATTAATAGGTATATAGGCGATAGCTATTACATTTTTAAAAAATTCATGGTTCCTCACAATTGTGCTCTTTCTTACTGGATCATGTAGAACCCCAGGGGTGAGGGGCAACAGAGAAAGTATACTCTTACATAGAGAAGCCATGTGCACATGCAATCAAACGGCTTGAATGAACCTATAGAATATTACTGGTTCCAGTAAAGTATTTAGTGTAGTGAATATGAATGTTGATCTTATAATATTAAGTGAATTATTGTAAACTGTAATGAATAGATATTTGCAGTGTATATGTGTACACTGAGTATACTATTGAGCATATAAATTTAATGGGTTTTATATGTTTTACTACAGAGGTGTAAGTACCCTTTTTGTTAAGATGGACATTCACTGATTAATATGGACATCATGATGTATATGAATTTTGTTACTGTGTATGCATGGCAATGTTAAATTGCATGCATAATGACATCACATAGAAGGTGCATCTCCTCTGACTGAGTCACATGATTGAATGAACATAGGGGATTGGTGGGTGTGGATACAGGAGTGGAAGCACTGAGAAGAGGAATTGTGTTTCCCCAGATAGTCTGCTTCCTGTACTCGATTATAAATAAATGTATCGGGGGCAAGTGATGCCAGTGTGAATAACCAGTTGGCACCTAATGTTTTGTTACTGAAAAGTATCCCTCAGCCTTGCCTCCAACATGACATCATGGACCGGATTCCAATGAAGCATTAGTACTTGGGATCTAAGACATTTAAACACAATGTGAGTGTAGTGTATAGCTGGAGTTGCTTACCTAAGCGTCACACAACTCAAATAGTGTGCCAATGATGGATTTAGACCAAATGTTGAGAGAATATGAGGATTGACTGCTTAAATTTTATCTTTATTGTCAAATAAATGGTCCAAACATTTGAAAATCAGCATTGAACCCTTTAAGGACCAGAGTGGTGTACAAAGCATTGTTTCTCAATGCACTGCACACTCTTATGGTCCTTAAATATGATATTGGCAAACTTAAATATATTTGAGGGCTGCATATTCAATGGCTCCCTCTAAGGAGGGACACATACTCAATGATTCTTCCAAGGAGGGCTGCAAAATGGCTGATGTCTGCACTACTACTGGGGAGGTCTGGAGATATGAAATGTAAGATAGCTTCATGCTCTGCTGCTGTCACTCTTCTGATAATGAGCCCAGTGTCTAGCTTACTTCTAAGTCAGGGGTAAGCAACATTTGGCTCTCAAGCTAGTACAGACTACAACACCCATGACATCTACCAACACCTGGAGAACCAAAGATTGCCTAACTCTCTCTGGAAGGTGACTACAAACCAAGTGATCTAAAACAGAATTTGGACCAGCAGGGCTGTAGTGTAGTTAATATATAAAATCCTATTGGGTGTCACTGTTTGTTAGCTTGAGAGCCACATGTTTGATATGCCTGTCTTAAATGTTTAATTTAAAAGAGTGGTTTGGATTATAACTATTGTCTCTACATTAAACCAAACTCCATCATATAGGTTAATCTTGTATTGTAGCATTAGTGTTCATTTCAAAATAAAGCTAAATTGTATTTGTTATTTGTGTAAAAATGTATTTATGTTTTCCCAAGCATTAATATTTTTGTAGACATTAAAAAAACTGAAGAATGATATAAGTCATATCTCTCAAACCTTTATGGTTTGAGAGATATTCACAAGCAATGTTTCCCTTCCCGCCCCTTTTACCTAGTGTAAGCCATCTCTTCTCAGATATGGAATCTGGTTGTAAGACCAGACAGATAACAGAAGGGACAATCTTCTTACTATGAGAACAATGAAAGCCCTGCCCCCCTTGACAAGTTTTTCAGGTTTTTCCCTTATCTTAATTGAAGATTGTCCCTCTCTGCAATCTACCTGGACACCTCCCTTCTGATCTGGCTGAACAGTGTTACATCAGTAAAAGGGGCGGGAGTAGGATATTTTATCATTCAATTACTCTTGAACTACAACTCTGACTGAATTGAAATAACACTCTCCAAGGTCCAAATACTATGATGATTAATTAGAGCTGCTTTTATTATGAAACATTACTATCCCTTTAACAAAATACTTATTGTTCAAATCTGGCTTCCCACAATGTTAGCTTTAATACTCATCTTGGCACACTGATAAGCCAGTACTGTGTACCCTCAATCAATGGAGAGAGAGGTCCAAAGAGTTCTAAACTGTGAAAAGCTGACCATTTTGCCCTTTTGGTAAACCCTTGAGGACCAGAGTTGTGTGCAATGCATTGCTTTGTAATATGTTGCATACCCCTCTTCAAGGGGGTAAAAACTGAGAAGTATAAAACACAGCCACTCTTCTCTGAAAAATGCCATAGATTTCTGTAATTGCAGAGACCTAACCCATATTGGTAAGACCTGACGTGTATGTGATATTGGATGTGTGGGCAGTAGGGCTAGGAAGGGTTTAGTGAAATTGCAATGGTACATCTTACATTACAGTATGACTCCCAGTAATCCAACCACCAGAAATGCCCTCCATCCCTGGGTTCTTCAGCTCAGGCTTGTCATGGAGACCCACAGCAAATCTCATTTAATGTGCAAAAGGAAAAACACTGATCTACACTCGTGATAATTGATTGCTAAGTCAAAATTGTATGATGCCATTGACATTCAGGATAAAAAGATAATGCATTACAAGAAAATGGTGAGGGGATCCCAACTAATTCTTTTAGAAACACTTCCTCAGAGTCTCCCTGTATTGAGTTAAATGTTTTTCGCACCTGAGTGCCAGTGTCGTAACACATTTTTTAATATACTAATCAGCTTTCTTTAGTGCCTATCACTCTTCTTCCTGTTGTTAAAAGAACACACGCACTTCCTAATAATAACCCTCTATATCTCTGAAACTGTGCAGAAAATCCTAATGGCCACTATGAATTCATTCTGTGTGGATCGTTTTTCACAGGTGATGATAAACTATGTCAATGAAGGAAGATATAATTCTTTGTGGCATAATTTCCCCTACTACAACTCGGGGGATTCACTAAGCAGTGATAAAGAGATGATACAGTGGAGAAGACTTGTCCAGTTTACCACTTCTCCAGATCCTATGTTATTCTTTGGAGCCTATGCACTAAGATCTCCAAATCTGAAAAAATCTTAGTGCATAGGCTCCATAGAATAACATGGGAACTGGAGAAGTGATAACCTGGAGAAGTCATCTACACTTCATCACCTCTTTATCACCGTTTAGTGAATCTTCTTAAGAAGCCTTCAGTGGGAGTGATTTTTGTGTCATTAAGTCTCACAGTAAAGTATAACGTCTGCCTCCATGGACATGTTCTCAAGTACCAATTAAAGTTCAACTGTGAAGAGCAACAAAAAAAATTGATCCATATGGAAATTAGGGATTTTCTGCACAGATTCAAATAAATTGGGGGGTTGTTATTAGTAGGTATTAGTGTTCTTTTAAAGGAGTAGTAAACTAGAAAAACATATATTGTAGGGCTTTCCTGTTATATAAAACAAGGGTGCTCCCACTGATGAGAGATGCATATTTTCAGAGTTAAATTACAATTTTAATTATTGGTGTCTTTGCATCAACAGAGCCCTCTAGTGGTAGGATTTCAATTCGTTATTCTGTTGCATCTCTTGGCGTTGTGAGTCACTAACAAACAATTCTCCATAGATTGTGATAGAGACATGCTGTAAGTTTGACATTTCAGGAAGTAATCATACTGTAACTCACTTCCTGAAAAATTGAACTGTTACACCTTTTAAACTGACAGCGGAGGGAGTACCATTGTTTTACTCAGCAGGAAAAGCTCTCTATATATGTTTTCATAAAAAAGTTTATTGTTCCTGGAAGCATACATCCAAAAGCTAACCTCCCCAGCATAGTATCAGCAGGAATGAATGATCTTTCTTTGCTTATCGCTGCCTGTGCATTTGTTCTTTTGCCTGTCCCTTTTGGAAGAAGATATGTAAGCTCTTTGTACCAGCTGCTTCACTCTCAAGTCTTTCTCTGATTGCTATTTTTTGCTTTCATGATTTTTTTGCATGATTGTCTTTTAATGTCTTTTTTTCCACACATCCATCCAATGTATTTTGTAAATATACTCTAGTGACAACTATATGTATATGAATGTGTTTGTATTTTTTGTGCATGTTTATTTGTGCTTCAGAAATTGAGGAAAGAATATCAGAACTTCATTTAAGTTTTTTCACACCATCTGACCCACCTGTACCAACTTACCTCTGATGTACTAAATTCCTCCATGTGAGTCACTCGAATGGGGGGTATAGAGGAGGAGGTTGCCTGCGAACATGGGTGTTGGCAGTATATTATTAACTGATGCTGTGGGTCAGCCAGTTACTGGAGAGGATGCAAATGATATTACATCCTTCAGAATTGGCTGTGTGAAAGATCTGTGAATGATCAGCGTGGTGGCCAATAGTACACTTTTAAGGTTTCTGATGCCACTTAGTAGTGTCAGGGACAGACTACCTACATTGATTGTGTTTATTAAGAAATTAATTTTTTATCTATGAGGAACTGCTCCATTAATCTTATAACTATAAATTGCATAAGAAACCTGGTTGTTGTTTTCTAAATTAACACTTGCCTTTTAGTGATATTACCAACATGAATGGAGACATGCGGTTCTATTCACTGAGCCATTACAAAATGCATCTATACCAACAATTACAAAATTGCTTTCTGTCAGCAGGTTATGAAGGAAATAATTCTTTCTGCTCTATCTCTAATTTCAGATGATGGTACCTGCTGTGATGTGCATTACTGTACTTTTTAATTATTCCAGTGCACTTAGTGCTTTATTTGTATTGTTAAAGGTGGGGAAGCAAGCAAATAGTTTTTAATAAAAGATTTGTACCCTAACATAGTATGCATACCTCAGACATTCAGTGGAATGTCAACATCAGTGCAGGCTGCACATGTATTTAAAAGGATGGTAATGTTTCACAAAAATAGCAGCTCCAATTAATCTTCATAGTATTTGGACCATGGAGAGTGTTATTTCAATACTGTCAGAGTTGTAGTTCAAGAGTAATTGAATGATAAAGTATCCCCCTACCTAGTGTAAGCAACTTTCCCCCTCAGATGTGGAATTTATGACGTGATGCAAGAAACAGGCAGTATGAACCTGCTTAACCCTTTAAGGACCAGAGGGAGTGAGCAACACATTGCAAAGCTATGCACTGCACAACCCTCTGGCTTTTAAACTGTTAAGATTAATATGCATAGTTAGCACTGATTAAGGTCATGTGGTACTGCTAGCAACTATCATGTCAGCCTCCATGAACATTATTTCCAACTTTGACTGACAATGTTATCTCTTACGTACATACATGGAGCAAAGAAAAAACTCTTCAGGGCATTAGGATTGTCTGCCCACAGCTAGGTAAGTAGGGGGTGCTATTATTTTGCATAGTTTGTTTGCCTTTAAAACTAACATTCTAGTAATTGTAACAGTCTAGTAAAGTTTATGTCATCTCAATATTATATAACAGAAAGAGTGATCAGTGGTACAGTTTTAATTGTTTTTATACAAAAACTAGCAAAAGGGGCACAGTGTTGCCCGTGTGGATTAAGTCCTTTGAGTGCTTCAGGGGTACTGACATCCAGGTAAATCCAGAAAAAGAGACAATGTTCTTAACCCTTTGAGTGCCAAGTGGGTACATTGTACGAGTTTGGACAGCTGTACCCGCTGTGCCAAGCTCGTACAATGTACCCACTAAAATGCGGTCACTGCATGAGCCGGTATAACCGGCATGCAGTGGCCGCATTTTAAAAAAAAAAAAAGGTGGGCAATCGTGGGGGGACATGAGGATCACTCCTCATGTCTCCCCTGTTATTTATCTCCCAGCCGATCGCGCTGGGAGATCAATAAAGGAAGAGGAGAAGCGCAGCTGAAGCGCAGCTTCTCCTCTTCCTTCTCTCCTACCCGAACTTCCATAAAATCACACATACACTGTTTGCTTTACCATTTCTGTTTCACTGGTAGCTACGCTCCTGTAGCGTAAATTGGTATGTCAACCCACAGCAGTGGGGTACCATTTTTCTTAGGCTGGCAAGAAGTCCTCCTAGGAAATCCCACGCCATTGAACCATTTTAGTATCTTTGAAGTGACTGATGTGTAAAACAAAATGTTATTTTTTCCTGTAGCACCACATTCTGGAAATAGTTGTGCCAACTAACTTAGGGGTAAAAAGGCAAGTGACCCCTCATTAGATGCGGCAGGTTGTCTTCTTTCCAAAATGGTATGGTTTATCTACCTTTTCTTCAATTCTGAAGGTGTTATAGTCATTTTCGTACAGGCAAGTCAGGTTTGAGAAAATGTTAGAAACATCAGAGGTTGTAGTAGGTGTAGTTTTCTACTTCTAGCACCCCCTAAGGTAGTTCAACTCATACCAATGGGGTGTCATTTGACTCCTAAGAGCACTAGCAAACAAATGCAGTTGAAAATTCCATGGTTTTCACAGCGCTCCATACATTTGAAGGGGCAGAAATGTAAAAAAATGCAATTTTTTTCCTATATCGCCTCCTTCTGGAAACATTTATGCACACCAGTATTGGGGTAAGAAGGCAAGTGACCCCTCATTAGATGCGGCAGGTTGTTTTCTTTCCAAAATGGTATGGTTTATCTACCTTTTCTTCAATTCTGAAGGTGTTATAGTCATTTTCATACAGGCAAGTCAGGTTTGAGAAAATGTTAGAAACATCAGAGGTTGTAGTAGGTGTAGTTTTCTACTTCTAGCACCCCCTAAGGTAGTTCAACTCATACCAATGGGGTGTCATTTGACTCCTAAGAGCACTAGCAAACAAATGCAGTTGAAAATTCCATGGTTTTCACAGCGCTCCATACATTTGAAGGGGCAGAAATGTAAAAAAATGCAATTTTTTTCCTATATCGCCTCCTTCTGGAAACATTTATGCACACCAGTATTGGGGTAAGAAGGCAAGTGACCCCTCATTAGATGCGGCAGGTTGTTTTCTTTCCAAAATGGTATGGTTTATCTACCTTTTCTTCAATTCTGAAGGTGTTATAGTCATTTTCGTACAGGCAAGTCAGGTTTGAGAAAATGTTAGAAACATCAGAGGTTGTAGTAGGTGTAGTTTTCTACTTCTAGCACCCCCTAAGGTAGGTCAACTCATATCAATGGGGTGTCGTTTGACTCCTAAGAGCACTAGCTAATGAATGCAGTTGAAAATTCCATGGTTTTTACAACGTTCCATACATTTGCAGGGGCAGAAATGTAAGAAAATGCCTTTTTTTTTCACTAGCGCCACCTCCTGGAAGCATTTGTGCATACCAGCCTTTGGGTAAGAAGGCACGTGACCCCTCATTAGATGCGGAAGGATGTTTTCTTTCCAAAATGGCATTGTTTCTCTACCTTTTCTGCATATCTATTATGGTTATAACCATTTTAGTGCAAGCAGATAATTTCAAAAACAAAAGTGTCAGGTTTACGTACGTGTTCCTAGCACCCACATATTCTATGTTAACCCACACAAATAGGCTACCATTTTTCTCATGTTGGTAGCAGGTACTGAATACAGCAGGAAATGTTATGGTTTTCAAAGATTTTAGTATCTTTAAAGTGGTGGAAATGTAAAAAAACATGTATTTATTCCCATAGCACCACCTTTTGGAAATATTTGTGCACTTCAGCCCAGGGGGTAGAAAGGCAAGTGACCCCTCAATTGATGCGGGAGAATGTCTACTTTCCAAAATGGTATACCTTTTATACCTTTCCTTCATGTCTCTAACAGTTATGGACATTTTAGTACAAGCCGCCATTTTCGAAGAAGCAAACAGGTAGGTGTAGTGATGTGCTTCTGGCACCCCTAAGGTAGGTCGACTCATTCCAGTGGGGTGTCATTTTTCTCCTAAGAGCACTAGCTAATGAATACAGTTGGAAATGCCATGGTTTGCACAAATTTCAGTACATTTGAAGGGGCAGAAATGTAAGAAAATGCTTTTTTTTTCATTAGCGCCACCTTCTGGAGGCATTTGTGCTCTCCAGGCTTGGGGTAACAAAGCAAGTCACCCATCAATAGATGCGGCAGGGTGTCTTCTTTTCAAAATGGTATGGTTTGTGTACCCTTTCTTCACTTCTGTAGTTGTTATAACCATTTGGGTACAGACAAGTAATGTTTGAGAAAATGTTAGAAACATTTCAGGTTGTAGTAGGTGTCGTTTTGCACTTCTAGCGCCCCCTGAGGTAGTTGAACTCATACCAATGGGGTGTCATTTTTCTCCTAAGAGCACTAGCTAATGAATACAGTTGGGAATGCCATGGTTTGCACAAATTTCAGTACATTTGAAGGGGCAGAAATGTAAGAAAATGCCTTTTTTTTTCATTAGCGCCACCTTCTGGAGGCATTTGTGCTCTCCAGGCTTGGGGTAACAAGGCAAGTCACCCATCATTAGATGCGGTAGGGTGTCTTCTTTTCAAAATGGTATGGTTTGTGTACCCTTTCTTCACTTCTGTAGTTGTTATAACCATTTGTGTACAGACAAGTAACGTTTGAGAAAATGTTAGAAAAATTTGAGGTTGTAGTAGGTGTCGTTTTGCACTTCTAGCGCCCCCTGAGGTAGTTGAACTCATACCAATGGGGTGTCATTTTTCTCCTAAGAGTGCTAGCTAATGAATACAGTTGGAAATGCCATGGTTTGCACATATTTCAGTACATTTGAAGGGGCAGAAATGTAAGAAAATGCCTTTTTTTTTCATTAGTGCCACCTTCTGGAGGCATTTGTGCACTCCAGGCTTGGGGTAACAAGGCAAGTCACCCATCATTAGATGCGGCAGGGTGTCTTCTTTTCAAAATGGTATGGTTTGTGTACCCTTTCTTCACTTCTGTAGTTGTTATAACCATTTGTGTACAGACAAGTAATGTTTGAGAAAATGTTAGAAAAATTTGAGGTTGTAGTAGGTGTCATTTTGCACTTCTAACGCCCCTTGAGGTAGTTAAACTCATACCAATGGGGTGTCATTTTTCTCCTAAGAGCACTAGCTAATGAATACAGTTGGAAATACCATGGTTTGCACATATTTCAGTACATTTGAAGGGGCAGAAATGTAAGAAAATGCCTTTTTTTTTCATTAGTGCCACCTTCTGGAGGCATTTGTGCACTCCAGGCTTGGGGTAACAAGGCAAGTCACCCATCATTAGATGCGGCAGGGTGTCTTCTTTTCAAAATGGTATGGTTTGTGTACCCTTTCTTCACTTCTGTAGTTGTTATAACCATTTGTGTACAGACAAGTAATGTTTGAGAAAATGTTAGAAAAATTTGAGGTTGTAGTAGGTGTCATTTTGCACTTCTAACGCCCCCTGAGGTAGTTAAACTCATACCAATGGGGTGTCATTTTTCTCCTAAGAGCACTAGCTAATGAATACAGTTGGAAATGCCATGGTTTTCACAAATTTCAGTACATTTGAAGGGGCAGAAATGTAAGAAAATGCCTTTTTTTTCATTAGCGCCATCTTCTGGAGGCATTTGTGCACACCAGGCTTGGGGTAAGAAGGCAAGTTACCCCTCATTAGATGCGGCAGGTTGTCTACTTTTCCGAAATATATAGTTTTATATAGTTATTCCACTGTTTTAGGGTAGTTTTACCACAAAAACCCTAGAATGCGCATATTAGTTTATAAAGTTGAAAATGTCATTTTGCGCTGCTGGTGATTAGGGCTCTACGCTAGCCATGGACGTAGGTAAAACTATACAAATTTGGTATTTTTTTACTCAGGGGACTCGAGGCTTTTTCAAATAATTGAAACTTTTTCAATCAAGGTAAATATTTTTGATACATAGTATGTGATTTTAGCAAAATGAGTAAATTTTCACTTTTTTTTGTCATTATGACATCATAGCTTTTTGCACGATGTAAAATTCTCTTCATGTAAGGTATCACAAGAAAGCTCAATTCGTTCTGAAAAAAACAATATATAGTTTTCCATATGTAACTAAAAATCCCCAGAGGAAATCAAGCCTAAACGGAAGGATAGCAAAAATGTTGAAAAAGTGTCTGGCCTGCAGGGTTCAGGAAATGGCCCGAGCCTCTGGCACTGAAGGGGTTAATGACTGGACTGTTGAATTTGTGTCTGTGTTTGTGTATTGACTGTGTGTGTTCTGTTTGTGTATTGTGTTGTGCATGTGTATAGCATGTATGTATTCTGCATGTGCGTGTGTTGTTGTGCATGTATATGTGTTGTGCATGTGCATGTGTTGATCATGTATATATTGCACGTGTGTTGCGCATGTATGTGTTGTGTGAGTGCGCGTGTATGTGTACTGCTCGTGTGTGTATTGTCTGTATTTGTTGTGCATATGTTTTTTTTTGTGTGTGTGTATTGCGTGTGTTTTTTGTGCGTGTGTTTTTTGTGGGCATGTGTGTCTGTGTATCTTGTGAGTGTTGTGGTTTTTTTTATTGTTGAGTATGTGGGTGTTTATTGTGTGTGTGTGTGTGCACGTTTATTGCATATATGTATTGGGTGTGCTGTGTGAGTGTGTATTTTGCGTATATGAGTTGTACATGTGTGTTTGTTGCAGTGTATTGTGTGTGTGTGTGTGTTGTATGTATTGTGTTTGTTTGCGTTGTATGTAATGTGTTGAGTATTGTTTGTTGTGTGAGTTTTGCGTGTATCTGTTGTATGTGTGTATTGTTGTGTATCGTGTGTCTGTTGTGCATGTTTTATTTGTGTGTGTGTGTATGTATGTATTGTGTGTGTGTTGTGCGTGTGTGCATGTGGTACGTGCGTTGTGCGTGTTTTGTGCATATTGTGAGTGTGTGTTTTGCGTGTGTGTCGTGCATATTGCATGTGTGGGTTGTGCGTATTGCTTGTGTGTGTTGTGTATATTGTGTGTGTGTGTTGTGCGTACTGCATATGTGCGTATTGCATATGTGTATATTGTGTGCATGTGTATGTATTGTGGTGTGAGTATATTGAAGAAGGCCCCTGCAATCCCTTATAGGAGATGGGGGGAGGGGTATTAATTGCAGAAAATATAACCAAGATTTTCCAGGAGAATGGGTATAGGGTGATTCCAGTTTGATCAGTTTCTTCTTCTTGGCTGAGGAACCAGTCTCTCAATTCTGGGCTCTCAGACACAGTGTAAGGTAAGACATTTGTAATTCATGTGTTGCAAAGCAGGGTAGCAGAGCAGCCTCTAACCCTCTTTTAAGGCAATGTTCTTAATGACTGGATTGTTGAATTTGCATGTGTGTTTGTGTTGTGCATGTGCGTGTGTTCTGTTTGTGTATTGTGTTGCGTGCGTGTGTTCTGCACGTGTATGTGTTGTGTGCTTGTGTATTGCACGTGTATGTGTTGTGTGTATTGCGGGTGTATGTGGTATGTACGTGTGTATTGCATGTGTATGTGTTGTGTGCGTGTGTATGTGCTGTGTGTATGTGTTGTGTGTTTTGTGTGTGTATGTGTTGTGTACATGCGTGGCGTGCGTTTTGCACATGCGTGCATGTATGGTTTAGGGAAAATGTGGAAGAGGCCATGTTAACCCTTTGAGTGTCACAGTGATAGGCATTGCATTAGTTTGCAATGCGTTGTGCACCTCTTTGGCAGTCAAAGGGTTAAGGCACACAATGTGTATTAACAGTGTACATTAGTGTAACAGTGGTGGAGTGTGCTGAATGCACTCCATGTGATTTTTGTTGAGTGCTGCAGAGAAAACAGCACGGTTTGCATGATAAACATAATGTGTTGCGGGTTGAAATTTTTGTTCTTAACAGGAGAGTGTCAGCCATTTTTTTGGTTTCACTGAAGGGATAGTGAAGGGTATGGACATTTAAATGAACGTCTGTATGTTGTACTGACACAGTGTGTGTATGAGATATGCTAATGTCCTCCTAGCTACTCCCTGGGATGTGTATGTTGGGCTATGGCAGTCTATAGGAGATCTGCATATGTGCTCTTATGTGCCAGCCCTGGGGTGTGTGTATAATTTAGTGTGTAATACTGAGCTCTGGCGATAGAGGACAATGCAAATCACCTCCTAGCTGCCTCCCTTGGGGGGGGGGGCACGGACATAGAATTCGTGGTCACCTCACCACTTCTTCTTTTATAGTATATTTTGAATGGAGATTCAACTTGTCTCTTTGGAGAATCGTGTTCTCAGATGAAAGGATCATCATTCCTATTTACGACCGAACAGAGAGGGTAGGAATTTCTCTGAATGCCTGCCCACAGGCCTGGATTTACATCTCATGCGCCCCTAGGCACAGCACTTTGTGGAGCCCATAGCTCCACCCCTAACCACACATTCTCATGTTTAAACACACCCAATTTTGTTGTCATACATATCTTAAATCTATTCTTCACCGTACTGTTTTAATTTTCAAGTATTCAAATCAATTGCATCACTTTTGCAAGCCAACTGCACCACAGGGATCAAATAAGAAGTCCTGTTGCTTTTAATTGTGATTTTAACCCATTGAATGCCAGAGAGGTGTCTTAGCAGGGCAGTGTATGTTGGGGTCAGTGACATATCTGGTTCTACTGTTCCAATTTATCCATTTAAAAAAAAGCATGCAGTACTCATCAGGACCCTTCTCCATGCTAATTTTGGTGAAATTCCATAAACTAGTTTGGGAAAAAATGGGAAAATTAATTTTTAAACATACTACCCAACCAATTTTTAGGACACTTACAGTTTGGTGGGACTGTGAATCAGAACTAGAATTCAAAATCACAACCAATTTCACTGCTACAATGAAACATTATTGCCAAAATAAACATGTCAGTCAATGATGGCACAGAACCTTTGTTCAAACGTAACGCTCTGAGGGCCAGTTAGGTATCCAACACAAAAGCAACTCAATTCTGGCACGCAGAGGATTAACTTTAGAAGCCATTTTTGGCTACAGAGCGGTGTGCAATGCATTACTTCACAATGCGCATCCATGGACCTTAAAGAGTTAAAAGATGTAGGGGTTTGTCTGCTCATAAAAACAACTGTATACCTACGTATTTAAGTCCTCCTTTTACACACAGTAATTTTATAGATATACCTGACTGCTGTATGATGGACTCCTACCTAGGTAAGTGCTTCTGTTACACACAGTAATTATATAGATACACCTGACTGCTGTATGATAGACTTCTACCTAGGTAAGTGCTTCTAGTACACATAGTAATTGTATAGATATAGCTGACTGCTGCATGGTGGGCTCCTACCTAGGTAAGTCCAAAGTATCTCTGTCTGTATTCAACAGAAGAACTTTCTTATGTAGATTTGCATCATAGCAGTTAGGTGCATATATATATAATTACTGTGTTTAACAGAAGGACTTACCTATATAGGAGTACATCATACAGCAGTCAGGTACAGCAATATATAATTACTGTAACAAGGACTTACCTAGATAGAAGTACATTATAAAGAAGTCAGGTATACATTGCTTTCTCTCTCTCCCACACATATGATGCCTCATCCCTCAAGTCTCACTCCTACTGGACAGGCTTTTCTCTCTCCTCTACAGCCAGGTTTCTCCCCACTAACCACCACACGTCTTGTCAGAGATATATGCTTTGCAATGTGGAGGAGACATGCAATGATATTTGCAATGGGCCGCCTCTTCTGTGCTGCTTTCCCCCTGACCTGCATGAGCCATGCTGTCACCGACTGGTGGGTGAACTAGATGGGACCCCAAAAGGTGTTCACACCAGGGAGTTCCTGTTGACACCTAGCAACCGGCTTGTTGGGCATAAAGCGCGGGTCGCGGTGGCTTTTCAATGCAGTGGTGTCCCTCTTATATATTAGACAAGTCCTTGAAAATTTTAAGATGTTTTCACTTTTTTCAGTGTTTCATTGAATGCTTATCCCCAGTGGTATCTCGTTGTGTAGGCCGGGGTGATGGTGCTCACCATCAATCTTTGATCTTGATTCAGCCCACCCTCCCAGCTTCAGTGCATGCTTTACTAAACCTCATTAATGAATTCAACTTATGCACCAACAAGTATATTTTTTTCATGATCACAGGTCTTCCAGCCTATTTGCCAAAACACAGCACAGATGAATATACGTCCTCACAAACACACAGCTTTCAGCCACACATAGAGGAGCCGCCCCCATTCTCTCCCCATAGACACCAGCTCTTTCGCTCACACCTTCTTTCTCCCTATTTTACTGCTTAATTTTCAACAAAAACTTATAGGTAGTGTCTCACCTTTTTGTCACTGGTTACCCATGACCTGGCAATATTCACCTCACTTGACAATGCGGGGAGGTGCCAACAGGTGCAGCATCCACTCTCACTGGCTCCTGAATATACACAGCTGTACAAGCTATGCCGAGATACACAGCATAGTGTGCGGCTGCGTATTACTACGTTGCCCCTTGAGATTTAAAAAGGAGGAGAGCAGAGACTCAAAGGGGGCAGCCGGGAGGTGCAGCCATGCTGGAAACAAGAAAGCTGACTGGCTGAGAGATGAGAGCTCACATCATTGCATTTTCCCCCAAAGTGGGTGGGCCAGTAGGGGTGACAGGCCATTGCCAGACGCCCCTCAAAATCTGGCGCCCTAGGCAAGTGCCTTGTCTGCCTATTGATAAATCCAGCCCTGCCTGTCCAGCTGTGTGTATATGTATCACAGTCTTCCTTTGAGGCCTAAGCGATCCTGTGCTTACCTCTGTATGGCCGCCAGCGGCATGGCCTCCGGCCACTTTCTCATTGCTATAGTCATGTTTCAGGCACTGGCATGGACGCTTGTTTATGGGCCTATTCTGTTGGGCCTAATTGGGTCCCGCCTCCTTCTGCTGCTTTATAAACCTCATTGAGGCTAGGACTTGTTGCCCTTTTGTGGTGTTCCTGTGCGCATCTAGTTTGTTCTTCTGACCCTTGCTTGGCTTACGTTGTCTCCTGGTGTTCGATCCTTGGCTTGTCTGACTACTTGCTCCGGTTGTGACCTTGGCTGTGGCTGACTTCCTGATCCGTGTATGACTCTGGCTTGTCCAACTACCCGCTCCGTGCTGACCTTTGCTGTGGCTGACTACCTGATCCAGTTCCTGACTGTGGCCTGTCTGACTGACGCTCCGTTTGTGCCTCGCTCCTGTATGACTACCACTAGCCGATCCAGGGAGCACTCCTTTACCTCATAGTTCAGCCACCAGCTGATCGCTTGCAGGTTGCCTCCGCTTGGTGCCTTCCATTTGCCTCCGGGCAGCTAGTGCAACTTAGTCTTGCTCCTGGGCACTCGCCTCTTACACTTCCCTGTTGTCTGGCTTAGCACTTGTGGTGCTACCTATGCTCTGTGCCTCCTAGTTGCCTTCTGTACATAGTGTGCAGCTTGTCTCTCTCCTTGCCTCAGTAGTGCACTCCTATCTGGCTGCACTTATCTAAGCACCTACTCTGCTGCCTCAAGTGGTGCTACCAGTATGCTTTTGGTATCGGTGGTCTATTCACGCCTCCACTGGGTACGCTCCTGTACTAGTCTTGTCATTCCTTCCTATTGTGGTAGAGACAAGTCTGGTTCTAAGACTCAGTACCATAGACTTACGGTGATTCAGTGTCAGTTCCTGGGTAGTTGACTAGACACTGTCCTCACGTCTCTCTCCCCTCTGACTGAGGAAGTGTTCATTATTACTACTAGTATTCTTATTATCTATTGCTCAATAAACTGTTTTAATTCACTTGTACTGTTGCATGTGTTTCTTTCCTGAGAGTCCATGATAATATGTATGTCTAATACACAGCCACTTGCTAATGTGAGTGTTATTGCTATTTGAATACAAATCTATATCTAGTGTGATAAGGCACTATTGGTTCCCCCTATTTCTTTCTTTTTCTTGCCATGTACCCAGCTCTGTGCGAGGAGTTGTTTGGGGAGAGCAGCCAGAAGATCTTATTAGATGCATTACAGATGCTGCCTAAGGGAGCAGCTTCAATTCCCTGAGCTCTTAGGCTGGTCTGAATATAAGTGCATCTCCAGCATATATTTCTAGTGAGTAAAAGAAACCTTCATAAAACCTATGGAATGGAAGTAGTAGAGAACATCATTTCTTCCACAGCAGAAATGACTGGATGCACAGGAGAGACAAGCAGAACAACAAGCTGGTCCGCAGAAACTGATCTGACCAGTGGACCAGCAGACAACTGGATCATCCCTAATTACCATTGCAACCCCAAGATAATAGGGGAGGATGGAGACTGGATCACATCCAGAGTAAGAACTTCAGAATGGAGAATCTCAGTAGTAAGCAGTATTTTCATAGTCTCTTGAGAAATGAAGCCAGGACCAAGAGGCTTACCATCAATAGATGAAACTGCCAACAAACATGACTTGGTCCAAACTTTTGGCCCATTAAATATCAACAAAAATCCCGGCAGCTCCAGAATTTACTAAAGCGTAAAGCACAAGATCTCAAACTTAAATTCCCAGACCTTGTTACCGGCTTGGGGCATGTAATAGTGCTAATCTCCCTTTTTCTACTGTGCAAACTGTGCTGATGGTGCACTAACAATTCTCCTGGCCACTCCACCATACCTGGGAAGTCTCCAGATCTGCGCCAGAGACCCCAATTTATAGAGTTAATTACTAGGTTTCCAGGGACAGAGGCTAATTCTCCTGTGAAACTCTGCCAACTTCTCCTGCTTCCAACTTTGTTCCACCCACTTCCTGCCCACTTCTAGTCCTTCCCACTCTGTTCTGCCCACTTCCCGCTCACTTGATGACACAAGGATGAAAGTCCTGCCCATCAAATTAAGCCCCACCCCTTTATTCCACAAGTCGGTTGCAGCACGAGCCCCCTATGTGGGCTCAAGAGGATGAAGTTCCCAGGTATGCCCATCTCTGGTTCATTAGAGTCTATTCTCTTTATCACATTTTAACTTAAAAATCACTAGCTATAAGCAGAGGTGAAATGCAAAAAAATATATAGACTAAATGGTTGTTGCATGAAGAACCCAATTAAAAGCCATGCATTCCTATATATGTAGATTTACTTGAATTGTAAGTATTTAAACACACCTCTACTAACAGCTGACAGGAAAATCAAGCACATTTTACATCAGAGAGTCTATCTCCATCAGCATGCAAAGATTCAGCTCTCAAGATAATGTAAGTTAAAGGGATAGTAATATGTCAAAATTACTAATCCCTATTTTGTAGTCCTTAAAAAAAGAAGAAAAATGCCCCCAGTGGTATCTCTCAAACCCTTATGGTTTGAGAGATAACTGCTTACAAAGTTTGCCCATGCCTGACATCAGTGTTCTAGCTGACAGCAGGGGGATCCACTCCTGGGATCAGCCTGCGCCTCTGTAGCAGAGCCGAGATCGTCTTAATGAAAAAGAATTCCTTCACTGAAAAGGTATTCTACGCGTGCTTGGTTTGCAAGCACACGTAGAAGACCTTTTAAGTGAAGGATTTCTTTTTCATTAACACAATCTCGGCTCTGCTGCAGAGCCTCCGCCGGTCCCGGGACCGGATCTCCCTGCTGTCAGCTAGAATGCTGACATCAGGCAGGGACGAACTTTGTAAGCGGTTATCTCTCAAACCATAAGGGTTTGAGAGATGCCACTGAGGGCATTTTTCTTCTTTATTTAAGGGCTACAAAATAGGGATTAGTAATTTTGAAGTACTACTATCCCTTTAAGATTAGTAAATGAATAAAGTAGGAAAGATGAAAGATTCAGTTTATAGGACAAAGCATATTATGGCTTGGACTTGCCTATAACGGAGTACCTTGACATGGTTGTAGGCATAGCATGCTATGGCCATATTATGTCATTAAAACCTCATATTTAATCATAGGCGTGCGCAGCCAATTGCATTAGGGTGTGCACCCAAAAGCACAAACACACACTTGTGTTCGCGTATGTAATAAATAAACACATACATTGCCCCCATCAGCTCCAACTTATCCCCCATCAAATCCATATTGCCCTCACATTGCCCCCATCAGCTCCAACTTGCCCCCATCAGCTCCAGCTTGCCCTAACATTGCCCCCATAATCTCCATATTGCCCTCAGCTCCGACTTGCCCCATCAGCTCCATCTTGTCCCCATCAGCTCCAACTTGCCCTCACATTGCCCCCATCAGCTCCAACTTGCCCTCAGCTCCAACTTGCCCCCATCAGCTCCAACTTGCCCTCACATTGCCCCCATCAGCTCCAACTTGCCCTCAGCTCCATCTTGCCCCCATCAGCTCCAACTTGCCCCAACATTGCCCCCATCAGCTCTAACTTGCCCTCAACTCCAACTTGCCCCCATCAGCTCCAACTTGCCCTCACATTGCCCCCATCAGCTCCAACTTGCCCTAACATTGCCCCCATCAGCTCTAACTTGCCTTAACATAGTAACATAGTAGATAAGGCTGAAAAAAGACATGCGTCCATCAAGTCCAGCCCATGCCAATAACACTCCTGTTGATCCAGAGGAAGGCAACAAAAAAGCCCTCTGGTGTGTGTGTGTGTGTGTGTGTGTGTGTGTGTGTGTGTGTGTGTGTGTGTGTGTGTGTGTGTGTGTGTGTGTGTGTGTGTGTGTGTGTGTGTGTGTGTGTGTGTGTGTGTGTGTGTGTGTGTGTGTGTGTGTGTGTGTGTGTGTGTGTGTGTGTGTGTCAAATAGTTCCCCGGCTCAGTATCCTATTTGCTTTGAAGCCATCTGTCATAACTATCAATATTGTTCTGTGCTAGATAGGCATCCATTGCTTTTTTGAATGCAGTTACATTATCTGCAAGCACAACATCCCGAGGCAAAGAATTCCATAGCCTTACCACCCTTACTGTAAAGAATCCCTGCCTGTGTTTTAGTCGAAAGCGCCTTTCCTCAAGTCTTAATGGATGACCTCTTGTTCTTAGCTCAGCTCTTTGCATAAATAATTCATTGGATAGTTCTTTGTATTGACCTTGAATGTATTTGTAAATGGTAATCATATCACCCCTTAGACGTCTCTTTTCTAATGTAAACAAACCCAGTTTGGCTAGTCTCTCTTTGTAACTCAGATCCTCCAATCCCTTTATCAGTTTTGTTGCACGTCTCTGCACCTTTTCCAGTTCAGCAATGTCTTTTTTTAGAACAGGCGCCCAAAATTGTACTCCATATTCTAGATGAGGCCTAACCAAGGATTTATACAGAGGTAGGATAATATTAGCATCCCTTGCTTCTACACCTCTTTTTATGCAGGCTAGTACTCTATTTGCTCTTGCAGCAGCTGAGTGACTCTGCACACTGCTGTGAAGACTATTGTCTATCAGTACACCTAAATCTTTCTCTAATGAGGATTTCCCAAGTTGTTTCCCATTTAGAGTATATGCAGCAAGTTTGTTTCTACAACCCAAATGCATAACCTTACATTTATCTACATTAAATGACATCTGCCACTTTTCTGCCCATTCACTTAGTTTATCTAAATCCTTCTGTAGGGAAAAAACATCGAGCTCTGTATGTATTTCCTTACATAGCTTAGTGTCATCAGCAAAGATTGAGATGCTACTTTCAATTCCTACTTCTAGATCATTAATAAACAAATTAAAAAGCATTGGGCCCAGGACTGAACCCTGCGGCACCCCACTTATAACCCTAGACCAATTTGAAAAAGTTCCATTTACAACAACTCTCTGCCATCTATCATTTAACCAGTTCTCAATCCATGTACAGATACCACCACCCAAACCGAAGCCTTTTAATTTATGCAGTAACCTGTTGTGAGGCACTGTGTCAAAGGCTTTTGCAAAATCCAAGTATACTACATCAACAGCAATTCCCCTGTCCAAATTACTACTCACTCTTTCATAAAATGCAAGTAAATTAGTCTGACATGATCTGTTCTTCATGAAACCATGCTGATTCCTACTAATGATATTGTTTGTCTTCACATAGTTCTGAATACTGTCAGTTAATAACCCTTCTAGTATCTTACCCACTATGGAAGTCAAGCTCACAGGTCTATAATTTCCTGGTTTGGATCTTGCTCCCTTTTTAAACAATGGAACTACATCAGCTTTCCTCCAATCACAGGGCACTATGCCTGATGAAAGCGAATCAATAAATATTAAGTATAATGGTTTTGCTATTACTGAACTAAGTTCCTTAAGTACCCTTGGGTGTATACCGTCCGGTCCAGGCGCTTTATTCACTATAACCCTTTCCAGTCTCTTTTGGACCTTGTCCTCAGTAAGCCATGTAGATGTTGGAGGAAATTCCATGGTTTTGTCTGTTTGCCCACAGCTTGTCATTTCTGCTTCCTTTGTATATACTGAAGCAAAGAACGTATTTAGGGTGTCAGCCATAGCTGTATCCTCACTAATCAATTCACCTGTTTCAGTCTTAAGAGGACCAATATCAGCCTTAACTTTTTTGTTGTTAATATACTTGTAGAATTGTTTAGGGTTTTTCTTGCTCTCATTTGCAATGTTTCGCTCATTTTCTATTTTAGCTAGCTTAATTGCTTGTTTGCAGGTTTTATTACATTCTTTATATTTTTTAAATGATGCATCTGACCCATTTGACTTAAACACCTTAAAAGCCTGCTTTTTATTTCTCATTTCCCTGCTAACCACATTATTAATCCACATTGGTTTTGCTTTACTTCTCTTGTGCTTATTCCCCAATGGTATATATTGACGTGTATATTTGCCCAAGAGCATTTTAAATACATTCCATGACTCTTGTGCATTTTTATCTTTGAAAATTACATCCCACTGGATATCCTTTAAAGCTTCTTTTAACTTTGTAAAATTAGCCTTTTTGAAATTGAATGTTTTGGTTAAACTCTTGCTATTGGGTTTCTCATAACAAACTTCAAAGGATACAATATTGTGGTCACTGCTGCCCAAATGTTCCCTTACCTGCACATTGTTTACAATGTCAGAATCGTTTGAGAGCACTAGGTCAAGCAAGGCCTCTTTTCTAGTTGGCTCCTCTACTAGTTGGGACATAAAATTATCATTTATCATACTTAGAAAAATATTTCCCTTTGTTGTGCCTGAAGTCATATTGCTCCAGTCAATTTCAGGGTAGTTGAAATCTCCCATTATAATTACCTTTGCTGACCTAGCAGCCTTTTCCATTTGCAGTAAAAGTTGGG
The DNA here is from genome assembly GCA_037306005.1 of Rhinophrynus dorsalis. NCBI lineage: Eukaryota > Metazoa > Chordata > Amphibia > Anura > Rhinophrynidae > Rhinophrynus > Rhinophrynus dorsalis. The sequence continues at coordinate 220,296,235 of CM074724.1, read as the reverse complement.
CTTCCTCCAACTCCCCAACATTAGGTGGCTTGTAGCAAACCCCCACCAATATCTTTTTATTATGTGTGCCCCCAGTGTGTATTTCAACCCACAAGGCCTCTACCTTTTCATTGGACCCTTCATTTATATCTTCCCTTAAACTAGGTTTTAAGGCCTGCTTTACATATAGGCATACCCCTCCTCCCCTTTTATTAACCCTGTCCCTCCTAAAAAGTGAATAACCCTCTAGATTGACTGCCAAGTCATACGTATCATCTAACCAGGTTTCAGACACTCCAATCAGATCATACTGCTCATGTACTGCAATCATTTCTAGCTCCCCCATCTTACCAGCCAGACTGCGAGCATTTGCATGCATACATTTTATCTTTTTGCCATTCTTAAAGATTTCTTTCTTTTTCAGATGTATTTGTCTTTTATCAGGCTGTAACAATGGCAAGTCCCTATTAGATGAACTAGCCCATTCCCCCTCTCCATCCCCATGACCCTTCTCTAATCCCATTCCCTCAATTATACTATCTTCCCCAGCCTGTGTTGCAGCTCCCCCCCCCCCTTTCTAGTTTAAAGTCTCCTCCAGCCTTCTAACCATCCTATCACCCAGCACCGTGGCCCCCCTTCCACTAAGGTGCAATCCATCACTACTATAAAGATTGCACCCAAGGGAAAAGACTGACCAGTGCTCTAGGAACCCAAACCCCTCCTGCTTACACCAAGTCTTTATCCACGCATTTAACTCCCTAATCTCCCGTTGCCATTCTAATGTAGCGCGTGGCACAGGTAGAATTTCAGAAAATACTACCTTAGAGGTCCTCTGCTTAAGCTTATATCCTAGGTCCCTGAAATCCTTCTTAACGGACCTCCATTTCCCACTGACTTTGTCATTAGTACCAACATGTACCATGACAGCCGGGTCATGCCCAGCCCCTCCCAACAATCTATCAACCCGATCAGCCACATGTCGAACCCGAGCTCCCGGGAGACAGCAAACTGTACGATTGTGGCGATCTTGGCGACAGATTACCCTGTCTGTCTTCCTAATAATAGAATCCCCTACCACCACCATCTGTCTAGGTCTGCCTGAGTCCTGGATCCCATCCGTGCTAGAGGGGCTGTTCACTCGGCTGTTAGAGAGAACAGTCCTCTCCAGCAAAGACATTCCTGTGTCAGCATCCCCAACATCATTACTTAATGTAGCAAATCTGTTAGGATTAGTAAACACAGGAGTGTCCTCCCTATTTCTCTGTCCACCCCCCTTGCTATGTCTAACTGTAACCCATCTGGCTACCTGCTCTTTCTTTGTGCAGTCTCCACCCCCAGAACTACCTACCACCGCTTCCTGCTGCTCAGTCAGCAGAACCCTCTCAAGATTGTCCGTCTTTCTCAATGTTGCAACCTGCCCCTCCAGATCTCTAATACGAGCTTCCAGAGAGACCACTTGCTCACATCTGCCACAGAGGTATGCACCCTGGAACGGTTGTTCCAGGTGTGCAAACATATGGCAGTTTGTGCACTGAGTTAAATGGACAATCATGCTACCACTCATATGTGCCAGTTACCACAAGACAAAAAGGCAGGCAAAAATAGCTGCACAATAAGATTGATAAATGTGTTCCCCTGTGTAATCCCCTGTATGTGAATTCCCCTGTTTTAAATTCCCACACTTACCACCCTTCTGCACTTGAATTCCCCTGTTTTAAATTCCCGCACTTACCACACTTCTGCACTTGAAATCCCCTGTTTTAAATTCCCACACTTACCACCCTTCTGCACTTGAATTCCCCTGTTTTAAATTCCCGCACTTACCACACTTCTGCACTTGAATTCCCCTGTTTTAAATTCCCACACTTACCACCCTTCTGCACTTACACACTGAGGCAAGATTCACACGTTCAAGTATTCACTATGTATCTGCTATTTAAGCTAGGAATCCACCAATTACAAACACAGCAATTAGTCACTCCCACCACACCAGACTTCAATTATTTATCACAGCAAAGAGGGAAAACAAAACTCAGAGAGATTTGTTTTTAACCTCTTCCTTACCACACCACACAATATTCTTATGCTATTATTCCAGCAAGTAACCAATCTCAGTCTTTCAGGGCACAGGGCACTGATGAACTTACAGAGCTCTCTCACTCCTTGCTATACAAGCCAGGAATCCACCAATTACAAACACAGCAATTAGTCACTCCCACCACACCAGACTTCAATTATTTATCACAGCAAAGAGGGAAAACAAAACTCAGAGAGATTTGTTTTTAACCTCTTCCTTACCACACCACACAATATTCTTATGCTATTATTCCAGCAAGTAACCAATCTCAGTCTTTCAGGGCACAGGGCACTGATGAACTTACAGAGCTCTCTCACTCCTTGCTATATAAGCCAGGAATCCACCAATTACAAACACAGCAATTAGTCACTCCCACCACACCAGACTTCAATTATTTATCACAGCAAAGAGGGAAAACAAAACTCAGAGAGATTTGTTTTTAACCTCTTCCTTACCACACCACACAATATTCTTATGCTATTATTCCAGCAAGTAACCAATCTCAGTCTTTCAGGGCACAGGGCACTTCATCTCCAACTTGCCCCCATCAGCTCCAACTTGCCCTCACATTGCCCCCATCAGCTCCAACTTGCCCTAACATTGCCCCCATCAGCTCTAACTTGCCCTCAGCTCCAACTTGCCCCCATCAGCTCCAACTTGCCCTCACATTGCCCCCATCAGCTCCAACTTGCCCCCATCATCTTCACATTGCCCCCTTCCATAATGCCCCTTCATCTCCACAATGCCCCATTCATCTCCAAATGGCCCCTTCATCCCTTACCTTCAGTCCCTGGTGGTCTAGCGGCGTGTCATGAGGGAGCTCTGTGCCTCCTTCGGCACAAAGCTGAAGCTCCCGTGCGCTGCTCTCAGTAATGCAGAGAGCTGGGAGCTGATGTAATCTCCCAGCGCTCTGTATTACTACAGTGCCTGGGTCTCTCTGCAGTGTCAGGGTCACATAGACGCCGCGAGGGAGCACTTGGTAGTGTAAATCAGCGCTCCCTCGCGGCAGATATATTTAAAAAAAAAAAAAATTCCAGCTTCCCTGGCCGGTGCACACGGGGCCGATTAGGGTGTGCCTAGGCACACCCGGCACACCCCGTGCGCACGCCTATGTATTTAATATAGTGATGATAAGCAAGCAATAATGTTGCAGAGCAAAGGGTTAATACTGATTAACTATAGATTTGCTATTTTGGTCAAAACTGGATGTACTGCAGCAATTTTAAATGTATTTTTTCTTTGTGTGTGCTTACCAAACCTGGACTGGAAATGTCTGTGAGTGAGATTGTGTGTGTCTCTGTGAGAGGGTGCAACTATATAATTCATAATGACACTCAAGCTAGACACCTTTTCTCTCCTTTCCCTCACTCTACTCCCAAAATCCTTTAGTTGCTACAGAGACCTCCAACACATTGCTCCACAATAGCACCCAAGGGGTTAAACCTGTCATTTGCACAGGGACTTTGAGATTGCTCTGGTAACACCCACGATTCAGAATGTTGCTGTGGGTAGCAATGCTGAGGCTCCCCTCAAAATGTGTGCATTTATCTAGGCAGTTGCCTAGTCTGCCTAATGGGAAATCCAGCCCTATACAAGAATGCATTTTTGTAGTCTAATGTTAGTCTATCCCCTTTTCAAGTGATGGGATTCATCACAGATCAACTGAGTGATAGTGTACTTATGAAACTTTTTAGAACTGTAGGGGGTTCTTGTCACTTACAAAGAGGAGAAACACTAGTATAATGAATGCATAGAACATAGGCCAGCTGGTGCAATGACAGTTATTCACCTATAGATGGCACTATACATCTAAAAACTGCACACATAGACTTTAATATTCCCTACAGATCTAAACTTAACAATGTAGATGAGCTGATTGGTACAAAGAAAGCATTAGTACGCAATTGATCCTACCGACTAATAGGTTAGGAATGATGAAAACATATTTACTGGATGCAATAGTTAAAAGGTCAGTATAGGGTCCTTTTAAAACACTGGAAGTACCCTCAGAGCTATGGGAAAAGTTTCCATAGCTAATAATTCAACAGTTCTCTCCCGGTTCGATTTGCAGATCATCAATGTCCGCACAGTTAGCTTCCCCTCTCCCCATAGAAGCCATGTGTTGATGAGTCCACTGTCAATGGGCTTCTTTAGTGAGGGGAGAAAGCTCCTAAGAGCACTGAGTAAGCTGCTGGCCCAGCTGCACGGATAACAGAGATCTGCAAATCAAACCTGGATAGATCCAGTTAGTTATAAGCCATAGGAACAGTGTTCCCATACCTCTAAGGGCACTGGCAGTGGTTTAAAAAGGTAATCTATTGACCCATTACTGACAGCCCTGAGAAAATATGGTATGAACAAAGAACTCAGATAGCTGTTCTTGCATTATACCTCAATGCACTAAAAATGTGGGGCATATTCAGTAAGCTAAAGAGGCGTAATTCTGCAGCAAACTAACTGCAACATAGTGGAGAAATAAAATTGCTAGTGATCTATATGGGTTTTTAAAGGGATGCAATGGCTGGTTTTACCAAAGTTTAATACTGTAGATATTAAAAAAAAATAAATGAATTGTTGTAAGTCCGGTCTCTCAAACATGTATAGTTTGAGAGATATACACTTCTAAAGTCCCCCCACCACCACCTCTTTCACAGATGTCAGCACTGTAGCTTACAGAAGGAGATTCTGGTCATTTCACCGACCAGTGGTTCTTCAGCAGAGTCGAAATAGCACTATCTAAAAAGAAATACTTCATTGGAATGGTCTACACAGTGTGCCTGGTTTGCAAGCATATTTTGTAGACCGTTCCAATTAAGTATTTCTTTCTAGATAATGCTATTTCGGCTCTGCTGAAGAGCTATCATCCAGTCACATGACCAGAATCTCATGTTGTCATGTAGAGCACTGATTTCTGTGAAAGGGGTGGAAGGGGGGAACTTTAGAAGCGTATATCTCTCAAACTATACATGTTTGAGAGACCGGACTTACAACAATTTATTTATTTTTTTAATATCTACAATATTAAACTTTGGTAAAAGCAGCCATTACTATCCCTTCAACCCCTGAAATGCTATATATCGGTCTACAACACTAATAAATGTATTGGAGGTCTCTCTAGTATTTAAGGGGTTAAATGTTCCTTTTAAATCAATAGGAATTGTTATTAGTCCCCTACTGTGCAGTTGGATTGTGATAAAATGTTACCTCTTTAAAGGGATAGTAATACTTTGTTTTATCTTTATTTTATTTTGTAGGCATTAAAAAAACATGAAGAACGATATAAGTCTTATCTCTCAAACCTTTATGGTTTGAGAGATATTCACAAGCAAAGTTTCCCCTCCCGCCCCTTTTACCTAGTGTAAGCCATCTCTTCTCAGATATGGAATGCAGTCCATAGACCAGACAAATAACAGAAGGGGACAATCTTCTTTCTATGATAACAATGAAAACCCTGCCCCCCTTGACACATTTTTCAGGTTTTTCCCTTATCTTAATTGAAGATTGTCCCTCTCTGCAGTCTACCTGGATACCTCCCTCCTGCTCTGGCTGAGCAGTGTTACAGCAGTAAAAGGGGCGGGAGGGGGAGACTTTGTCATTGAATTACTCTTGAACTACAACTCTGACAGAATTGAAATGACACTCTCCAAAGTCCAAATACTATGATGATTAATTATTATATAGGATTAGGGTTCATTTGTAATTTTTGTTTTTTGTTTTTTCCTTATTGTTAAAAACTTGATTTCCATGCCAGTAGACTTTCCTTCTGTATGGTACAAGCTGTACCACACAGCTTCTAACTACCTCCCCCCTGGGTTTTAAATCCCTCCCTTAGCTCTTCATCATGACTTCAGAACCAATGATGAAGCATAAACAGAGGGGGAGCGCTGAAGTCAAATGCCACGTCATGAAAATGGCAGCGCTCTCCCCTTATTTCTGTGGAGATACAAACGGGCAAAACTAGAGAACAGTATTAATAATGTGAGTTTCATCTGTGATATTAAATGTGAATTAGCGTAATACAGCACTATGGAGGGTAATTGATTTACGTGAAAGCTTCACTTTAAAGGTCATAATCTGTTCACTAAAAATGATGGGTGAAATATTTTATCACAAAACATGAAAAATGGTGATTCCTGCAATCCATCGATAATCCAGAAAAAAAGTGCAAACTTCCTGCTTTTGTCACCTTTTTTAGTTGCATTGAAATCTATAATACAATTTCTCACTAGGTGAAGCATTTTTGCCCGTGTATTCCCAATGTATTTACTCGGCAGTATAAAAGGGAGTGTCCGTTTATTGCATTTTGTCATTCAGTGCTTTGGAGAGAAAGAAATCTTTTGAAATGTTGATTCTAGCTACTGTGTAGAGGCAGACAGGCAAAGAGATAGAGCTTCATTAGTGAAGTTAAGTAGTATTGGTAGGGTTGCCACATTTTCTTCAAAAAAATACCGGCCAAGGCATTCCCTCCATAGACTTAACACTGGAAAGAAGTCAATATTTTACCGGCCTGCTGGTAAAATACCAGCTGGATGGCAAACCTAGGTATTGGTGGTAGTCTCAACAGGTAGGGTATGAGGAGTATGGGTGTGAAGGGAAATGGGAAAGAGCTAGGAGAAGTGAATGAACATTTAAGTGGCAGTAAAGTCATACTAATAAACTGACTGAGGCCATGGTTGCTGCAGCTTGTGGAGTAAATGCTGATGATCCTCCTAAGGAGGCTGTTTGTAAAAATAATATGAAAACTTCCACCAATAATACAAAGCCTTTTAACACTGAAGACAATGAACAGCTGCATAGTGGAGGAGGATTTAGCAGTAGTTAGTCCAACTGCTGCACATCAGACAGTGATATTGACAGCCCAAATTCTAATTACTGGAAATAGACAGTAAAGAAAAGTAGACAGAAACATTTATAGGCCTTACCAGTCCTACAAGAATATGAAAATAGTTGAAAGGAAGACAATTTGTACTATCAGATGCTACTCCTACATAGTAACATAGTAAATTAGGTTGAAAAAAAAACACAAGTCCATCAAGTTCAACCTTTGCCTCACAACCCAGAGACATAAGAATTAATATAGCTTTCCTGCTGCCAGATAAGTTAGTCTTTATCAGACCTTCCTGTTTTGCCTAATAATATACAGTATAACTCTGTATGTTCCCTTTTGACAGAAATGTATCTAATCTTCTCTTAAAGGGATAGAAATGTCTTAAATATATAAAATGCAATATTGTAGAGAATAAAATTAGAACTATATCAATGCCATTCCTATCTCTCAAACCTTTATGGTTTGAGAGATAAAGCATTCTAAAGATCCCCCCAACCTCCCCTTTCCCTGACGTCAGCTGTAAAATGACAGCTGGAGATTATGGTCCAGGGACCGACAGGTGGCTCATTAGCAGAGCCGAAATAGCAAGATCTAAAAAGAAAAACGTAATTGGAACAGTCTACAAAGTGTGCTTGGTTTGCAAGCATACTTTGTAGACCGTTCCAAAGAAGTATTTATTTTTAAATCGCGCTATTTTGGCTCTGCTGAAGAGCCTCCTCAAGTCGGCCAACACGGATCTTCTTCCGTCAGCTTTAAGGACAAGAAGGATGTGAAATGCAGTATGAAGCAATGCACTGCACATCCCAATGGTCCTTAAAGGGTTAAGAATACTATGTGACGAGCAGATTTTGTTCCTGTGGATCTTCTAGCAACCGTCAAGTCTGTCTCCATGGACTAGCCAAGGACTGATTTAAAGGGATAGTAATGTTTCAAAATAAAAGCAGCTCCAATTAATCTTCATAGTATTTGGCCCATGGAGAGTGCTATTTCAATACTGCCAGAGTTGTAGTTCAAGAGTAATTGAATGATTAAGTATCCCCCTCCAGCCCCTTTTACCTAGTGTAAGCCACCTCCCCTCTGATGTGGAATCTGGCCCTGGGACCAGACAGCATACAGCCAGGGATAATCTTCTTACTGTGAGAACAATGAAAACCCTGCCCCCCCCTTCACAGGTTTTCTATGTTATTCTATGGAACCTATGCACTACGAATTCCTCAACTTTGGAGATCTTAGTGCGTAGGCTCACTTGGAGAAGTGATATCACTAGAGAAGTCATCTCCACTTTGTTACCTCTTTATCACACTTTAGTGCATAACCCCTGTTATTGCTTAAACCAAGCAGCAATTGAAAATTAATAGGGACCATTAGAAGTGTATGGTTATAGTAATTATTTGGAGGTGTTAGTTCTCCCTTGGGACACATTTCAATTGAAAGTCCTACTTCCTCCACATGTTTCCAATTTAAAGGGATAGTAATGGATCATTTTAAATGAATTTAATATTGTAGCTATTAAAAAAAGAAAGTAATTTCTTGCAGCTTCTTGCAAACCAAGCACACTTTGTAGACCGTTCCAATAAAGTATTTGTTTTTAGATCGCGCTATTTCGGCTCTGCTGAAGAGCCACCGGCCAGTCTGCGGACCAGGATCGCCTGCTTTAAACAGGGGGGACTTTATAATCATATATGTCTCAAACTATAAAGGTTTGAGAGATTGTACTGGTCTCAATTACTTTCTTTTTTTAATATCTACAATATTAAGTTCACTTAAAATGATCCATTACAATCCCTTCAATTTCTATAGATTCTAATTAAACTTTTAAAATGCATCCTTCTTATTCAGAGTATGCAGCTTATCCAATTAGTGGAATCCATCATGTTATTTCTTTGATGTTCCAGATCAGGAATTTTTGCTTAATATAAAACAAGACCATTTAAGCATTACTGTCCTGGAGATGCAGTCAAAACGCTTTTTGCCAGCTGGGAATACAGAACTACAAACAGAAGAGGGAGGGACTCTGCAGCTTATGATCAAACATTTAAAACAATTAATTTATTTTAACAGCTAAAATGGAAGTGTGGCGCTGATTTACATAATCCTTTTCATTTAGCTAATATACCCATTTTAATAGCCTAGGTTTGGGCTTTATACGTTTGATTGCAGTGGCATAAGTGTGCCAGTGCAAACATATTTGTTGACCCTCTAACATAAAAAAAAAATATTATTACAGGAACACAACTGTAAACTATTGGGCCCAGTTGTTCATGGGCCTTTTGGATGCTGGGCCTCTTCACAACTGTGCCTTCTGCACATCATGTAGTTACACCCCTGTTTGATTGTAAGGAAAAAATAATGGGTGTACTCCTGGATCAAGCTAATTGCATCATGGGGGACAAGTAACATTTTCAAAATCCTAATGGATTTCATTGTTGTTTAGAACCGCTTGAATGCAAGAGCGGTCTCTAACATTGCTTCGCACCTTATTTAAAGTAGTATTATTTTGTATTGTAGATGAAAAAAAAAATATTTGCAGTAAATCCCATCTCTCAAACCGCTATAGTTTGAGAAATATTCACATTGAAAGTTCCCCCCTCCCTCCACTTTTCCTGATGTCAGCTGTAAAGCTGACAGCAGGAGATTCTAGTCAGCCAACTCGAGGAGGCTCTTCAGCAGAACCGAAACTGCGTTATTTAAAAAGAACTACTTAATTGGAACGGTCTTCAAAGTGTGCTTGCAAACCAGGTAGACCTTTCCAATGAAGTAATTATTTTTAAATAACGAGATTTCGGCTCTGCTGAAGAGCCAACGGCTGGTCCCAGGTCCGGGGTCTCCTGCTGTCAGCTAGACACTGACGTCAGGAAAAGGGGAGGGAGAGGGGAACTTTCAATGCGAATATCTCTCAAACCATAGCGGTTTGGGAGAAGGGATTTGCTGCAAATATTTTTTTTTTCTACAGTACAAAATAATACTATTCTTTGATATTACTATCACTTTAAATCAGTGATTATTTCATTTGCACCTTCTGCTGTAACTAGCTTGTCCCAGAATCACTCCAGTTGTTTATAGTACATCAGCCTCAGTAACTGTTCATTTCTTACGTGGAAGATTTTGTAAGAGCCAGTTCAGACTTTAGAATTTAGTGCATCTTCCCTTGAGGTAGTGTTCACCAAAGTGTTAATCTTCCCTCCACTTGACAGACAAGAAACACCTCCCCCTAAAAAGTTATAAATTACCCTTTCCCTCTAGATCCCAGTGTCTCTTTGTTTCCTGTCCTCCTGGGTAGGGATGGGTGAAAATTTTCCCCTCATAAACGGGGTATGAGGGCGCCTGGTGGAGTGTGGGGAAACAATCAGTTGAACAGGGAATTGTTTTTGGGAAGGTTTGCTGTCTGAGATTTGGGGGGACAGTCAATAAAAAAAGAACATAAGACATGGTATAAAGGGGTCTGAGGAGTGTGCCTGTGTTGGTGGGTGGAGTCTAGGGAAAGAATCAGTTGAACAGGAAATTTTTTTGGGGGGATTTGTTGACTTGCATTGGGGGGACAGTTAATAAAAAATAAAAAAACAAAATAAAATAATAAATTGGTACATAAAGTGACATAGACCCCCTGACATAAGCTGCAGCTGTGACAGACTGATACTTGACAGGATAAAGTATTTTGTAGAGGATGATTTGTAGCACTTAGACTTGTTGTTAGAGGCCCAAGCCCCGAGGAAACATTGATTTGTAGCACTTAGACTTATTAAAGGCACAAGCCCTTAGGAAACATTGACTAGTTGTAGAGAATTAGACTGGTGTTAGGCCAAAACCCTGAGCAAAAATTGATTTGTAGGACTTAGACTTATTAGAGGTACAAGCCCTGAGGAAACATTGATTTGTAGGATTTAGACTTAATTGAGGCCCAAGCCCTGAGGAAACCTTGATTATGTGTAGGAAATTAGACTTGTGTTAGGCCTAAGATCCAAAGAAACATTGATTTATAGGATTTAGACTTGTAGGTCTCTGTTTTGTGTTTTTTTTTTTTTTAAAGAACAAGCCCTAAGAAAAAAATACCCTACTGGCCTAGTGCCAGCAGGTACTGTTGTGTTGGCCAGTGGCCATTGCGAAATGTCCCAGTGTAACTGCGGAATTTGTGACTGCTGTTCTTGCTGCTGAGTTGTTTAAACAGCAGGATAATTAGGCAGCTCAAAGGGAATGGGATCAACAACAGCAGTAATATGGATGATGGATGATGAAGGTTCCACTTGTCACTACTACCTCCAGTGATGTACCTGAGTCAATAGCAGCACCATAACTAGCCCCCATCACTGCAGGTACATTTGGAAATAAGAAGAAGTTGGGCAATAATGCTCCTCCACTTGCCCCTCCTCCAAAATCATGGGTGTGTTATGAATAGAAATGTTTCCCATGAGAGCAGGAACTGTGCCTCTGATCAGCAAGTGCAATGTGCACAGTGTGTGTGATAAATAAGGGAAGAACTGTGAACAATGGGCACATCTGGACTCACACCAAACATCTGGCATACCTGTAACCAAACGACATGGAGCTTAGAGCCCCCATTGTGAAATCATCCCACCAGAAACCAAGTACTGCTGCTGTCACTATGACCCTTGTCCACACCCTGCTAAGGACAAGTGACAACTTGTAGACAGTTTAATAATAATGCCCTCCCTGCTACTAGCTTAGCATATTCTACAGGATGGAATCTCCTCAGATGCCACTTTATGCCCTGCTTGTGATTATCCTCCACCATACTTATATGTGTGGTCAGTACACCACAGAGTGTGCAATGGATGGACACAAACTGCCACATCCTGACATCTACTGAATGGCTATCAAATGGTGGGGGAGGTAAAGATGAACAAGATGGATCACCCGAAGATGAAGTTACCCTAGAGCAAGAAGGTGATGGCAAGCCAGGTGTTTTGCTCACCATCAAACTTTCTGGCTCTGTCTGGGTTTCTCTATTCTTCCTCCTCTTTGATCTCCACCTTGCCTCTTATTGTCTTTGGGGAGAGTCAGGGGGTACAGCAACAGAGATGCCTGATTTCTTTGGTGGTGTTTGGCTTTAACATGTTTCACATAAATATCATGGTGTCTGTATTTAATATGTGTTACCAGGGCAGTTGTGCCAAGGTGCGTTCCCTCCTTTCCCCTTTTCACTAACACAAATTGTGCATAGTTCCATTACTGTTGACTGCACTGTACCTGCCCCAAGATAAAAAAAGTCCCACACCCAGGACGTCAGGGGGGAGGGGAAAGGTGAAGAAGAATGGCCTCTTTCTTCTGCTTCTTTACATTCCCTTTCACTGGCTGGGGCAGAAGATGATGTTGCTGCTGTTGCTGCTACTGCCTCAGAATCAGCACTGCAACTAGGACCAGGAGTATTGCTGCTGCTGGCAAGTGGAACCTGTCCTAGTCCCGCATCACTGGACCCCATTCCCACTGTGTCCACGGTGGTCTGTGGCAAACTAGTCTGCCCCTCAGCATCCTGTTGCCTTTGCAACTCAGCAGCAGCAGAAATTAGAGCAGTAGCAAACTCTGCAAATTCCAAAAGCTCACTGCTGGTGGTGGTGGTGATGCCCATCCCCATCCCTGTCTCCCATTCCTTCTCAGTTTGGGATAAAAAAGGCCATCCATGTCTCTTCCACCTCAGCTTCTCCACCATCATCACCACCACCACCACCAGCCCCTCCTTGCTGCTGCTGCTCTATAACAGATGTCTCACCGGTTGGAGGAGTTGATGAGAAATGTGACAGAGGGTCCCCTAATGTCACATTTGCTATTTCTCATTGACCTGAAGAATGCAGACTGCCAGCACTAGCAGCAGGCACAGATAGCTGATCTGTGCTCCTAGTTGTGGTGGTGTTATTGCTGCCAGGCAACAATTCTGCCTTCTTCAGGCAGCTCCACCAGGACAATACCATGGGGGGAAGAGGACTCCCATGGTCAGGGGAATGTTGACTGCTAGTCTGGCCTCTCTGAGTTATTTCCCCTACCAATCTTGTAATGCTAGTCCCACCAGCTGTTTCACCATCACTGTTTACTACTAACACCAACCACATCAATTTCAGTGCCTGAGACTTCCGCCTCACCAGTAATATGATCACCCCCTCTCTCACTCCAAGCTGTTGGACCTTCTTAGTAGTAGTACTAGTGGTGGGGCTGCTTTGGGATGGCAAGTGTGACTTAGGGTCCCCTGCTGTCACACTTAGCATCATCTCCTCCCCTCCTAAGAATCACAAGACCCACTGTCAGTATATTCAGCACTGGCAGCAGGGGCAGCACTGGCAGTAGGCACAGGTGGCAGGCCTGTCCTGCTCACACTATTACTACTATCTTCTTCTTCCTCCCAGAAGACAAATTTGCCCATGATCCCTAGGGGGTGATGTAGGGGGACTGGCCATCATTGGGTCTGAGAGACCAGGGCATCCAGACCCCTACTCCTGGGTTACAGGAACCCTCCCTTGGTGAGCACCATTTTAATATTTTTTACTTACCTGACCTTTGTTAAGTCTCCTGACCAGTTCCAGGTCTATTGCTGCCTGGAGCTCCCCATTAACACCATTCCTTCCTGGCATGAATAACGTGGTAGCACTGTTTTGCACTGGGGGCTGGGGTTGCAGCTGTTTGCCTGACATCCCTCCTCCTCTCCGACTTTCACCTATTGGAGGGGTGAGATTGTTTGTTTGGAAGCATAGCCCACATGGCATTTTTCTCTCTCCTTTGTGTGCATGTACCATAGGAAATTCTACTGTGCTCACACATGGTAAGTGCACAGACAATTCACAAGATGCTGCCGACTGGAGTCTGGAATACAGGTGGAAGTGGTAGCACTATGAAATGCTTTATTTACTGAGATCTCCAGGTGGGTAAAGATCCTTTCATGTTTTCTGGCAAGTTGTTTGATTTCTGATCTTGGGTCTTGGCTGCTTGAATTCCTATTCTTTCCTGGTTTGCTGTTCTAGCAATCAAAGGATTTTAAAGGGATATTGTACTTTGATTTTATTTGTCTCTTTTTGTCCATTTGGGTTTTCTTGTTGGGATGCATGTTTTTTTTTGCAGCCATTATTTTCTGTGCATCTCCTGATCCCACAGTAAACACATAACAATCCAAGGGTGCTGGGTAAGTACATTTTTTGGAAAGTTTTGTATGTTTTTTTAAAAAAGAACATTAGTTGGCTGATGGTACCCTTTTGTTATATTTCCAGCCTTATTAGGTTGCAGTCTCCAGTGCACCTGGGGTTCTTTGGACCCTTCAAGAATGTGCTTGCATGTGATAATGCCATGATGGAAGGGAATAAAATCTGTTGAGCATGTTGACTGGACCTGGCTAATGAAGCAACTTCCACTTCTTCTGACATGCCTCTTCTCATCCGACAGGCAGTGGCTCAGGGGTTACATGACTCAACTTCGTCCCAGGAAAAGAAAGAAAGATAGAGAATAGTGTTTTCTGCATCAGAAGAATCAGATCTGGAGATCCACAGCTTTAGAGAGTCAGGAGAATCTCAGTAAGAAGAGGAAGACTCTGAGGACATTGTAGGTCTTCATGTTTCCCTTATTAAGGCTGTTTGCCACACCCTGAGTCTTCAAGAGTCTCCAATTAAGACTTCCTCCAACAGAATGTTCTCATCTTTAAAGAAAAAGTCCATAATGTTCCCACTCCATGATGTAGTCAAGTACATAATTCTGGAGAGCAACTCTCAGCTCAGTACCTAAATTTCTTCCTAAGGTGGTATTGTCCTTCCATCTTTCTCAAGACACCATTTTCCTGCCCTTCAATTTGGAATTGGTCTTAAACCGCAGGAGTTAAACTGAAATTGCATTCAGAATGTCCAACAGTCTCTTTGTCATTCCATCTAGATACAGGAAAGGATTTTCAGCCTCAATGTCTACCATCAGTAGATGGATTGTTTCATATACTGTGAAGTTCCAAGATGTCTAAGGTTTTGCAGTTCCCCAGGGTCCCAGAGCACACTCTTTGAGAGCACTATTGACTCTAGGGAGGCTGAGGTTAAGATTTCTACAGAGAAAATCTGTAGAGCAGCAGCCTGTTTTTCTAGTTCTGCCTTCATCAGGCATATCAAATGGATGTTAATTCTTTCAAGGCTGCAGAGTTTGGGCTCAATCAAAAAATATCCTTAATAAATTAATTTGCATCATTCATGTTGACCTCTAGCGCCTGCTTTTTTATCTCCTCCTATATCTGAGAATGCTTGAGCATCCCGTTGTCTTAAAGGGGAACTAATACCACTATACAACTTTGGCTAAAAAGTAACTTTATATAGCGACTAGCTGGCATACTAATGTCACTTTTTTTAAAAAAAAATTGTTGTTTGGCAGAAATTAAAAGTTTAACCCCTTAGCGACCCTTGACGTACCAGGACCGTCAAGGGTAAATTTGCTTTAAGGACCAGTGACGGTCCTGGTACGTCAAGTGTTAAATGGTAGCAGCGCGCCGCCGTGCACGCTGCTACCATTCATTCCAGGCTGAGACTGAGCGGTCCAGTACCGGACCGTTCAGTCTCAGCCTCTGTCGGTTGTGCCAGGTCATGTGATCGCTGCGTCAGCGATCACATGTACCGGCATTCTAAAGCAATGAATGAGGCAGTGCTACTTACTGCCTCTAGTGTCTCCTCTCTGCCAATCCGTCCCTTACATCAAAGTAAGGGACAGAGAAGCAGAGAGGAGACACCTAGTGGAAATAAAAAATACAGCAGCTGGGGGTGTTAACCCCTTCACTGCTGGTGCAGGAGGATGGCTAAATGCAGGTCAATTTCTGACCTGCTAAATATACTTTTTTTTTTTTAAATAAAAACAACACACTTTTTGTTTTTTTACAAATAAAATATTTAATTTAAAAAAAAAAACTCAAGAAACAAAATTGGAAGTGTGATTGTTGTGGAGCTATGTACACACACCGCCAAATGTAATGAACAAAAAAGTGGGAAAATAGGGTGGGAAAAAGGGACATGGGGATTTTCACCCAGGGGGGACAGTGGCCACTTTAAACTGCGCATTTTGTAGGTATGACTGACTTGTCATACCTTTCATGCAGTCTCCATAAAAATTTAACCCTTTGCGCCCAATTGATCCCAAGAGAAAAAATAAAAATGGTGGGTTTTTTACATTTGTTTTACCTTTTTCTTTAATTTTAATAAAGTAAATGGTGGGTTATCCATATAAGTGGGGTATCAAAGGAAAGCCCTATTTGTTTGTAAAAAAAACAGTATATAATTTATGGGGGTGGAATAAAAGCCTAAGAGGGAAAACACTGTTGAACAAAGACACAGTCAAAAAGGTCAGAATTGCTCCGGTCCTTAAGTCAAATCCACCTCTGATTTTCCCGGTCCTTAAGTTGTTAAAGCTGATCCTGTGCCTTCCTTCCGGACAAACTGCGGGTACAGCTCTGCACCATATGTGGTCCCACATCATAACAGCAAACGCATTTAGGGTGTTGCCTTTTTAGGTACATCCTCCTCTAACTGCCCATTACTTAGACATGTGAAAGGAAAGTTGCAGCATGTTGCAACTGCCATCAAAACAGTGGAAAAACCATGAGGACACTAGGCTGTATTGGAAGATGCATTGGAAGCAGAAAAAATGCTAATGCTACTTTGTAGATCACTTGTTAGAACTCATCTAGAGTTTGTTGTATGATTCTGGAGACTATGGGCTATATATTATTCAATGTGCTAAAAGCATCATTGGGGCTAAAGGAGTTTGTACCTTCGGAATTCTATGGCTTGGCCAGCATCCACTGCACTGAGCATTGGTGGCCAAAATCCACGTTGTGGCCAAGTGCTCATTGCATCTTTTTGTTCCCACAACACAAGTTAAATAGCGTTAGTTGTGGGAACATCAAAGGAAACTATCTAACTAAAAACAAAGTCACCCTCCCCCCACCTCCCAAATACTAACGCTACACTACCCCTAACAATCTCAATAAAGTCAAACAATACTAGTTCTAGCACTATCCTATTACCCATAGCTGTAACACTTACCTGTCATCCACTGACAGTCTTCTTCTGTAGTCTTCTATCTGCCATCTTCTTCTTATCTTCTTTCGTCATTCTTCTTTTCGCCGTCTCCTTATTTTATTTCTTCTTATCTATCCAATGGGACTATAATAAAAAACAAAAATGTTTAAATCTAAGTCCTAATTACAGGTCATTGATGCCCTAAAAAATATCCAAGTCCTAATTGCAGGTCATAAATGGCCCCCAATAATATTCCTGTTATGTTCCTGGATGCTGACCCCACCACTGCAGCCATTTCGTCAGGCCCCCTCTAGTAGCTGTTTGGTTGGGAGGTGCATAACCACACATCCCAGTCAATTTGTAGCATGGTAACTATTTTGAACAGAAACTGGCTATATAAAAGCCAGTCTCTGTTCAAATTTCCCTCAGTATTGCTCTGACAACGGCCTGAGAGGTAACTGAGGCAGCAGCATCCAGTCATAACTGGAATATTTTTGGGGGTCATCTTTGACCTGCAGTTAGGACTTGGATATCATGGGGTGCATCTATGACCTGCAATTAGGACTTGGATATTTTTGGGGGGTATCAATAATTTGAACATGTTTGCTTTTATTATAGTCACATTGGATAGATAAGAAGAAAGAATATAAGGAGAAGATGGAGCATAGAAGATTACAGAAGAAGACTGACAGTGGATAACCAAGGTGCTGAAGACCCCGCTGGACATCAGACTTACAGATAAGTGTTTATTGTAAAGGGATGGTGTTAGCTTTAGAGGGATTAACCCTGTTAGTGCAGAATGTTGCATACTGGTACTCATAGGGTTAGTGTTTTTTTTTCCACCGATGTTTTTAGTTACTTGGATGTATTGATATGGTCTTAGGGCTCCATATCAGTACATCCACATGTCACTAGTGTAGGGATCACTAGCTATGTATGCATGTGTTAGAAAGCACTGTTCTACTACAGGTCAGTGGTTCTTAACACATGTTAGGGACTCAATGCCTAGGTTTGCTATGAGCTATTTTTACACAAAAATAGAGAGTCCCTTGACTACTTTTTCATTGTGTTCAATGGGTGCAAATTTTACACCCATTGTGCATTTTTACTTTGGTCACAGCACAGGTAGTAGAATACCAGTATGTACTAGTCACAATAATTAAGTGCTAAAATGGACAGTATAGGAATATGTCACCTCATCATGTATTCACTAGATCAGTGTTTACAAATAAATGCACCTCCATTTACCCAGGTGTGGGCTATAAGTGTCCGTTTTTTTATTTACCGGTGGTAATAATATAGAGCCCCACATTAGTGAATTAGAAACCATTTAAAGAATGGCATGGGCCCAAAAAAACGAAATATATCTGAAAAGACTCTGTAGCTTTAGATGGTATATCTCTGAGGATATGACAAGAGAACAAAGACTCTGGACCCTGTAAGAGCACAACCTTTAAATTCAATTTTATGTGATGCCCCCAATATGAATCTGATTACCAGACAACTGATCCAAAAACGGATATAAATAGGTATCCATTATTGGTCATCCTTCCATAGGCTGTTCTTATTTTCAGGAATAAGGGTTCAATGTTAAGGATTCATGAGTATATACACATATACCATTTATTGATTCAGTTATTAAAATGTACAAAAATAAATTGCCCAGCGCGTTTCATGCCTATATAGGCAATTTTTTGAGGGCTCAGTAGTAAAAATTCTTGATACAAAGACTTTTGAATATAAGAACAGCCTGTGGAAGGATGACCAATATTGGATATCTATTTGTATCAGTTGTCTGGTAAGCAGATTCATATTAGAAGCATCACATAAAATTGAATTTATAGGTTGTGCTCTTAGAGGGTCCAGCACCTTTTTTTCTAGAGCTATTGAAGCTCACATAATCCACTAGTGTGGGGAGGGCAGTGGACCCAAAGAGACCGAAGAAAAAAGGAAAAAAGAGGAGAATATATTGAAGAGCCTATAAAGGACTTATAAACTGTTTACCTACTGGGGTCCTCCTGGAACTGTTCAATTTATAAGGATTGCCAGGATCTAATTAAGTTTTTACCATTTTTATTATTATATTTAATTCTTGCCTCTACATTTGGGTATAGCCATTCATTCTTTATTAAGAATTTTTTATCAGCTATCAACATGAATACTCGTTTGTTGTTGTTTTTTTACACTATTTATTAAACATATAGTCCTGTTCGAACACCAGAGATCTAGAACATCTTTGTTTGTGTTTGTTGTAGCTTTGAGGAGAGAAGGGAAAGGAGTGATAGTAGTCACACCTTCAAATATATAAAGGGATTTAATAAAGCTCTGAAGGGAACAGTTTTTCAATGGGCCGTTTGTTCAAAGGGATAACGACAAAAAAATTGTCGTATGAAAGACAAAAATAAGTCATTGAATGCATGAACAACACATATTTTCTATAGAGTATTCGACAAAAAACTAGTAATGTCCGTTGTGTACAACACAACTCCAGAATTGACTGGCAAATGGGCGGGGAAAAGGGCGTGGCTAAACAATTCTCCAGTGTCGTATAGAGGAAAAGAAAATTTGTTGTGACTAACGACAAAAAATGTCTTTCCAAAGACAAAATTACATTAAGAAAAAAGTGGAGGGAATGTGTTCTGAATGTGAGAATTGTTGTCTTTAGTTAAGACATTTTTGTCATTAGTTAAGACATTTTTAAAGACATTTTTGTGGTTAGTTAATACATTTTTTTGTCGTTCCATATGACAATTTCAGTCAGGACAAACGGCATATTTCCAATCACAACCGACACTCTCTGAAAATATTAATGATCCCAATGACACTGTACTTTGAAAAGTCGTTACAAATGACAAAAGCTATTGCGCTACTTCTTTGAACATATGGCCCAATGTGTTAGAAAAAACTTCTTTACAGAAAGGGTGAGAGATACATGGAATAGCCTGCAAGTTGAAGTAGCAGCAGCTGAAGTAGTAAAGCACGTAAAAAACTCAGGATAAAAATATAGCTGTTCTAAGGATTAAATAAGTCTATGCCTTTAAAGAGATAGGGAAATTTAGTTTTTATCTACTATCATATCCTGTGAGGTCTATTTGATAAAATTCAGCCAGAAAATCACAGGGCAAATACGTAAAGTGTTTTATACATGCTTTTATCGCCAGGTACATTTTTGTTGATCGGCTAAAAAATTTGAACTTCTAAAAAAGCTGCAATGCGTATCTTTATTAGCAGAAATACACATTTTTATTAAGGTTGCTAGTATTTAAAAAATGTGATATTTTATTAGCATTGCTAACTTTTCTTAGAAACATGTACATTTTTATTAGCATTGCTAATAATTTAGAGGCAATGCTAATTTTTCAATATCGAATGCAACTCCTTATTATAAGAAATGCTAATTATTGTAGGTGCAAAAAAATTACTTTCAATCATTATTAAATACTAGTTACAAAGCCCGTATACATGGGCTGATCCGGAGCGGGGAGCTCCGGATGGCTCGCGGGGAGCTCCGGATGGCTCACAGCCTGTCTGTGCTCCCGGCTCTGGGACAGCAGCGGAGGCGCTGGGTGACAGTTTGTCACCTAGCTGCTTCCGCTGCTGCCCCGGAGCCGGGAGCACAGACAGGCTGTCAGCCTTCAGCCCATTCTGTGAGTCCCCACTGCGCATGTGTGGTTATGCACACAGTGAACGACACATTCTAGGACTTTATGTTACAGGATGACAAACTCATTCATAGTTGTTTGCTTTGTGCTGAGTTTTAAAAGAACACTTTTACTAAATAGACCCATATGTTTCTGCTAACAGTCATAAGTGAATCTCTCCATGTATGACACAAACCAAATTACGTTGGTAAACTAGCCATGCCATCTTGGAAGTCATGAGAAAGTCACTGTATAGCCTCACCATATATTTACTCTCCCAATCCATAGAATGTCATTGGTCAGCTCAAATTCATGGGATTTTTAGTCCAATGGCTGATGGAGAAATTTAGGTTGCTCACCCATTGTCTTAAGTAGGGTTTTTAGCTTTAGTCCTCCAGGGTTTAGATGCTTGGGGAAGATGGGAATTGTAGTTTACAATAGCTAGAGGTCCAAATATTGACCATCACCATGTTCTTACCAGGTATATAGCCACTAAGTTAGCCTAAAAATTCAGTAAATATAAGCTAATGCACCAGGAATTCTTCAGAAATCCTTGTGCATGGAAACAATTTCTGCATGATGAATTCCTCACTAAGGGCACTATTTTCAAAAAGTAATCGAATGAATTAAGAGCAAATGGTTTTGAAAGAGTGGACTTGGGAGCAAAATTTTCAGTCAGAAGTCTGTATTTGGTTGGAAATAAAGACATCTAGCAGCAGCACATGATTTGTCAAGTTTTTTTTTTTTTTTTTAAATAAGGATTTCAAACATGTTTTTGAAAGAGTTTTTGTTACAAGAATGGAATTTTTGGTGTCAATGAAAAGCATAGGGTAATAAGATATTTGTATATATCTATATGTCTGCAAGGAAGATTTCTTAATACTGTTGAAAGTGAAAAGCAAGTAATGGGTCATCAGCTAAAATCCATAGATTGCCCTAAGTTCAAAAGCAGAGGTGAGGTGAGTAATTCTGAGCAAACTGACTTCACCATAGGGGACAAATAAAAATTGCCATTAATTTAAATGCAACCCTTAAAGGGACAGTAATGTTTAAATTTAAGTTTATTTAATATCGTAGGTATTAAAAAAAAAAAGTACAACAATGTAAGTCTTATATCTCAAACCTTTATGGCTAAAGATTCCCCCTCCAGGCTGTTTCAGACAAGTCAGCGCTCTATGGGACAGAAGCAGATTCCGGTCATTTGACCAGACAGTGGCTCTTCAGCAGAGCCAAAATCACTCTATTTAGAAATAAATACTTAATTGGAACGGTCTACAAAGTGTGCATGCAAACCAGCACATTTTGTAGACCATCCCAATGAAGTATTTATTTCTAAATAGTACAATTTCGGCTCTGCTGAAGAGCCTCCGGTCGGTCAAATGACCGGAATCTGCGGCTGTCATCTAGATGGCAGATTATCTGAAACAGCCTGGAGGGGGGAACTTTAGTGAGTTATATCTCACAAACCATAAAGGTTTGAGAGACAAGACTTGCATCATTGTACTTATTTTTGAATGCCTACAATATTAAATAAACTTAAATTTAAACATTACTATCCCTTTAACTGCTTAAATGCTAATGAGGTCTCCAAATCATTGTGAAGCAATGTCTTAGGGACATCTCTGTAATTCACAGGGTTTAAATTCTCATTTAAAGTAATAGACATTAGGAAGTTTACACCTGTCCCCTATGGTGCAGTTGGTTTGAACTAGAATGCCTCTTCTTTTCTTTTGAACACAAATGATAGGCCTTGGGAACAATTAGTTATTTGTGATGTAGATGGGCAAGCTTATTGTGTTTTGCTGAATATATGGATTAAAAGCTAATTACTGATAAAGTGACAACAAAAATAATATATTGGAAATAAATGGCAAATCTTGTTTTTTTGTTGAATATTTTGGTTTAGGATGTTCCCATGAGTCCTTTCTGTATTTGTCTAATTGACTTTCACAATTGACAGCTACTATTGTTATGGCGAGCCAATCTATTATTCAATTGCATGTTTTAATGACACAAATTGCATCATTATTCATCCAATCAACTGCTCTTTATGTTGACTGCACATATGGTACCTGCCATATACTTTGAAGGATCTGCATATTAGTAGAGGGAAGCAGCTAATTAACAAGGAGATCATCACATAACGCTATGGCACAGGAGTGTATCTATGTGATTAAAACTCTGTTTTTAAATCGGTATACCCTACTAACGGGACTATGCACAAGAGAATACTGGACTTATTATGTAGCATGACAAGTGCACCATGGGGAGAAATAACAATTCCTATTTATTTAAATTCTCCTTTTAACACATTGAAACCTAGAGAGATATCTGCACATTGCTTCACAAAGCAATGGAGATCTCTCTAGCAGTAAAAGGGTTAACCTTTTGAATGCCAGAGGGGTATCTAATGCATTGCTCCATATAAATCAGTGGGATTTTGGGGAATTGCTACTAACTACCTGCTGGATATAAGAAGTCAGACTTATTCTTATTATTAATTATTCCTGCATGTAAAGGAGCAGTAAGCTATTTTTTATGAAAGCCTAAATGGCTTAGAACTTTTCCTGTTGAGTAAAAAAATGATACCCCCACTGCTAGTCATAACAGTTCAAATAATCAGGAAGTGAATTTACTGTAAGTTTACATCAGAAGTGGCGTCAAAGTGCCTAAAGGACCCATGCCTGGCTACATGCCGTTTGGGGAGCCCTGAATCTTTTCGTAGAAAAAAAAATGCTCCGTGGTCCATAAGCAGGGCCGGCCCTTACATGGGTACCGGTGGGTCCATGGACCCAGGCGGCACTCTGACAGGGGCCCCAAGGCATGCTATTTTGTGCGTGGCATTTCCCCACTGCCCCGCACTGATTACAGCTGGGACCGCGTCACATGCGGATATGCCTTGTAGAGCATGCCAGGGTTTTCTTCCTCTGTTCGGAGGCCAGTGCAATTTTAAAAATGGCGCCCAGACTGACAAAGAAAATCCCAGCATGCACCACGCAGCGTCTCAGCATTTGACAAATGTTGGAAGGTATGCAATGTATAGGAGAGAGGAAAAGTAGTCACCCCAATGCACCAGGGAAGCGATGAGAGATCACATTAAAGGGATAGTAATGTTATTATTAGAACAACCCTGCAATGCATCCTTGTGGCGTATACAACCGATTGCTGACATTAATAATGTTGAATTTGCTCTACATCACTTGAAATAATATTATACATTATCCATCTCATGTCCCTTATACTTACGGCATCCCTCGAGCCTTGGAGCTGGAAGCGGATCGCAATGTGGGACAATCATATATGGAAAAATCTGCCAACCTTGATCAAGGGGAGACAGGGTTTTCCATATACTGAATGGAAGCAGTTTGTGCCTTGTAGCTCTCTGTCCAGTCAAGAGAACAGACATCAGATCTATGGGGAGGTGGCCTGGAAGTCTGAAAAGGTGCATGAGGAGGATAATGTATAATATAATCATTTTTCAAGCGATGTACATCAAATTCAGCATTACTTACATCAGTGATCAGTTGTATACACAAGAAGGATGCATTGCAGCATTGTTCTAATTATAACATTACTATCATTTTAAAAGCATCAGAGGGTCACGTGAGGTCTAGTGTTGAGCGAGCATGCTCGGCCGATGCTCGGATCGGCTCGAGCATCGCTCTGCTCGGCACATGGCGGTACTCGTACGAGTACCGCATGTGCTCGCCCGCCATGTTCGGGTCTCCTCCCCGCACGTTTTGCGGCTGCTGCGCAGCCAATAAACGTGCAGGGAGGCTCTGACATCGGTGTAATGCCAGCAGCCATGTTGGCTGCTGGCATTACATTGATTGGCTGGCCAGAACCCGTGGTCAGGTGCTGTATAGCACCTGACCATCGAGTTCGGCTCAGTCTGAGCCAGGGAGAGCTGAGGATAGGAAGGGAAAGGCAGTGTAGGGAGGAAAAAAAAAAATTGTGACAAAAAAGAACCAAAAGTCCTTTTTAGGACTACTGTGTGTGGGGGCAGCAGGTTATATTGTGTGTGGGGGGAAAAAAACAAAAAAAAAAAAAAAAAAATATTCTGTTTAGTGTGAAAAGTTGCAGATTAGAGCACATTCTGTTTAGTGTGCACAGTTGCAGATTAGAGCACATTCTGTTTAGTGTGCAAAGTTGCAGATTAGAGCACATTCTGTTTAGTGTGCAAAGTTGCAGATTAGAGCACATTCTGTTTAGTGTGCAAAGTTGCAGATTAGAGCACATTCTGTTAAGTCTTCAAACTAAAATATCAAAGTCACGTATTCCATTCAGTGTGCGTCGCCGCAGTTTAGCAGCACATTCTGAGTACTGTGCAGAGTTGCAGAATAGGAAGAAATACTGTTAAGTCTTCAAACTAAAATATCAAAGTCACATATTCCATTCAGTGTGCTTTGCCGCAGTTTAGCAGCACATTCTGTGTACTGTGCAGAGTTGCAGAATAGGAAGAAATACTGTTAAGTCTTCAAACTAAAATATCAAAGTCACATATTCCATTCAGTGTGCTTCGCCGCAGTTTAGCAGCCTATTCTGTGTACTGTGCAGAGTTGCAGAATAGGAAGAAATACTGTTAAGTCTTCAAACTAAAATATCAAAGTCACATATTCCATTCAGTGTGTTTCACCGCCGTTTAGCAGCCTATTCTGTGTACTGTGCAGAGTTGCAGAATAATAAGAAATACTGTTAAGTTTTCAAACTCAAATATTAAAGTCACATATTCCATTCAGTGTGTTTCACAGCCGTTTAACAGCCTATTCTGTGTACTCTGTACAGTTGCAGAATAATAAGAAATACTGTTAAGTTTTCAAACTCAAATATTAAAGTCACATATTCCATTCAGTGTGTTTCACCGCCGTTTAACAGCCTATTCTGTGTACTCTGCACAGTTGCAGAATAATAAGAAATACTGTTAAGTTTTCAAACTCAAATATTAAACTCACATATTCCATTCAGTGTGTTTCACCGCAGTTTAGCAGCCTATTCTGTGTACTCTGTACAGTTGCAGAATAATAAGAAATACTGTTAAGTTTTCAAACTCAAATATTAAAGTCACATATTCCATTCAGTGTGTTTCACCGCAGTTTAGCAGCCTATTCTGTGTACTCTGTACAGTTGCAGAATAATAAGAAATACTGTTAAGTTTTCAAACTCAAATATTAAAGTCACATATTCCATTCAGTGTGTTTCACCGCCGTTTAACAGCCTATTCTGTGTACTCTGTACAGTTGCAGAATAATAAGAAATACTGTTAAGTTTTCAAACTCAAATATTAAAGTCACATATTCCATTCAGTGTGTTTCACCGCCGTTTAACAGCCTATTCTGTGTACTCTGTACAGTTGCAGAATAATAAGAAATACTGTTAAGTTTTCAAACTCAAATATTAAAGTCACATATTCCATTCAGTGTGTTTCACCGCCGTTTAACAGCCTATTCTGTGTACTCTGTACAGTTGCAGAATAATAAGAAATACTGTTAAGTTTTCAAACTCAAATATTAAAGTCACATATTCCATTCAGTGTGTTTCACCGCCGTTTAACAGCCTATTCTGTGTACTCTGTACAGTTGCAGAATAATAAGAAATACTGTTAAGTTTTCAAACTCAAATATTAAACTCACATATTCCATTCAGTGTGTTTCACCGCAGTTTAGCAGCCTATTCTGTGTACTCTGTACAGTTGCAGAATAATAAGAAATACTGTTAAGTTTTCAAACTCAAATATTAAAGTCACATATTCCATTCAGTGTGTTTCACCGCCGTTTAACAGCCTATTCTGTGTACTCTGTACAGTTGCAGAATAATAAGAAATACTGTTAAGTTTTCAAACTCAAATATTAAACTCACATATTCCATTCAGTGTGTTTCACCGCAGTTTAGCAGCCTATTCTGTGTACTCTGCAGAGTTGCAGAATAATAAGAAATACTGTTAAGTTTTCAAACTCAAATATTAAAGTCACATATTCTGTGTAAGATGAAGAAGGCGGGTAAAAAGGGACGGGGAAGTGGACGTGATCCTGAAAGTTCAGGGCGCGGGTCAGGACGCGGAGAAACTGTGCCTGGTGCCAGAGCACAAGAAAGAAAGACATCCACCATACCTAGCTTCATGTGTAATTTTACAGGGCGTCGCAGGACATCACTCTCGAGGTCCGACCACTGCGAACAGGTGGTCGGTTGGATGACAGCTGATACTGCTTCCAGTCGGTTAAGCACCACCCTGTCTTCCACCAAGTCCACTCTCAGTAGCCAAGAGTCTGGTCAACATAATCCTCACTCTGATCATCCTTCCTCCCACCATACACGGTCTGGTCAAAGAAGTGATCCCACACTGGGATATAGTGAGGAGCTCGTCTCATCACCAATCCTTCATTTGACCCTCTCTCCAAGCACGCTTGCAGAGGAACATGACATCTTGTGCCCTGATTCACAACCTCTAGAGGCTACCCAATCTCAAGAAGATGACAGATGTGAACGGCATTTAAGGTCAAAGGAAGTAGTGGATGATGATGATGATGATGAGACACAGTTGCCATTAAATCAACCACTATTTCCGTCTCAAGACCTTGTTGAGGAGAATGTTATACAGTTGTCAATGACTGAGTATGTGGTGGGATCAAGACTTGAGGAGGATGATCAGAGTGAGGAAGTGGAGGAGGACTTGGTGGACGATGAGGTGACTGACCCCACCTGGGAAGGTGTAGAGCCGAGCGATGACAGCAGTCCTGAGGGTGAGCCATCTGCAGCACCGCAACAGGCTGGAAGAGGCAGTGGTGTGGCTACAGAAAGAAGGCGGACCGCACCAAACCGGCCCGCAAATGTTCCACGGAGCACCCCCTTGCGTAAATCTACCTTGCCAAGGGGTAGGTGTTCCGCGGTATGGCGTTTTTTTAAGGAAAGTGCGGACGACAAAAGAATTGTAGTTTGCAACCTGTGCCACACCAGAATGAGCCGAGGCATGAACACTAGAAACCTCACCACCACCAGCATGATCCGACACATGGCATCCAAGCACCGTAGTAAGTGGGAGGAACGCCTGGATCGCCCATCTGTGTCTGCAGGCCACACCACTGCCTCCTCTTCCCCTGTTTTCGGTGCCGGCCAATCGCCTGTCGAAGGCGCAGGCCCGCATACCTCCCGCCCTGCACCTGTAGCATCTGAAGCACCATCAGCGACCACATCCACTTCCCTGTCCCAGCACAGCGTCCAAATGTCGTTACCCCAGGCATTTGAGCGCAAGAGAAAGTACCCAGCCACCCACCCACAGGCCATAGCACTAACCTCACACCTTTCAAAATTACTGGCCATCGAAATGCTGCCATTTAGGCTTGTGGACACTGAGTCCTTCCGCAGCCTGATGGCAGCAGCTGTCCCTCGGTACGCGGTCCCCAGCCGCCACTACTTTTCCCGGTGTGCCATCCCCGCATTACACCACCATGTGTCCCGTAACATCACCCGTGCCCTGACCAACGCAGTTACTGGGAAGGTCCACTTAACGACTGACACATGGACAAGTGCTTGTGGCCAGGGACGCTACATTTCCCTGACGGCACACTGGGTGAATGTCGTGGAGGCTGGGAGCGACTCGGACCCTGGGATGGCACGGGTGCTACCCACGCCGAGGATTGCGGGCCCTACCTCCATCAGGGTTTCCACCAGCACCTACGTTATTGGCTCCTCCTCCTCCGTTTCCACCTCCGAATTCTCTACACACACCGCCACTCCCCCATCAGCCAGTAGCTGGAAGCAGTGTAGCACTGCAGTGGGGAAGCGTCAACAGGCCGTGCTGAAGCTGATCTGCCTTGGGGACAAACAGCACACGGCCTCAGAGCTGTTGCAGGGGATTAGTCACCAGACCGAGCAGTGGCTCTCGCCACTCAACCTGCAACCAGGCATGGTTGTGTGTGATAATGGGCGTAACTTGGTGGCGGCTTTGGAGCTCGGCAAGCTCACACACGTACCATGCCTAGCGCATGTATTTAATTTAGTGGTGCAGCGATTTCTAAAAACCTACCCCAATGTGCATGATCTCTTGACCAAGGTGCGCCGCGTGTGTGCACATTTCCGTAAGTCATCAACAGCTTCAGCCGGCCTGTTGAAGCTGCAGCAGCGCTTACAATTGCCAGCTCACCGGCTGCTGTGTGACGTGAGCACGCGCTGGAACTCCACCTTCCACATGTTGGCCCGGCTTTGTGAGCAGCAGAGGGCAGTAGTGGAGTACCAGCTGTTACACGGTCGTCGCCTCTCCGTTCAACTTCCTGTAATCAGAAGTGAGGAGTGGGAATGGATGTCAGACCTCTGTGAGGTTTTACGCAATTTTGAGGAATCGACACAGATGGTGAGCGGCGATAACGCTATTATCAGTGTAACCATCCCACTTCTGTGTCTACTGAAACGCTCGCTGCTCACAATTAAAACCGACGCTTTGCATGTGGAAGAGGTGGAAATGGGGGAGGAAGAGCTTACACAAGGTGATAGCCAGAGCACCCTCACTTCGTCTTCTCAGCGACAATTGGAGGAGGCGGAGGAGGAGGAGGAGGAGGAGGAGGAGGAGGAAGACACGGTTGTCTCCGCTACAGAGGGTAGCCATGGAACTTTAGTTCCATCTCTTCAGCGTGGGTGGGCAGAAGAGGAGGAAGAGGATGAGGAGATTGAGAGTCATCCTCCTGGTGAGGACAGCGAAATCTTGCCTGTTGGTACTCTGGCACACATGGCTGACTTTATGTTAGGCTGCCTTTCCCGTGACCCACGCGTTACACGCATTTTAGACAACACGGATTACTGGGTGTTCACCCTTCTGGACCCCCGCTACAAAGAGAATTTCTCATCTCTCATTCCTCCGGTGGAGAGGACAAGCAAAATGGTGCAATACCAGAAGGTTCTTGTTGAAAAATTGCTCCAAAATTTTCCATCTGACAACGCTGGCGGCAGAGTACGTGCTACCTTGGCCAACCGAGAAGGGGAGAAAAGGGGAGCACACAGCAGTTCCGAGAAAGGCAGGGCAACACTCTCCAAGGCGTGGGACACCTTCATGACACCCCGCCAGCACCCTCACCCTGATGCGCAGCCTAGTGTCACAAGGAGGGAAAAGTTTTGGAAGATGGTGAAGGAGTACGTAGCAGACCGTGTCAGCGTCCTCAATGATCCCTCTGTGCCTTACAACTACTGGGTGTCCAAGCTGGACACATGGTATGAACTGGCACTCTACGCCTTGGAGGTGCTGGCCTGCCCTGCCGCCAGCGTTCTGTCTGAGCGGGTATTTAGTGCTGCTGGTGGCATCATAACAGATAAGCGTATCCGCCTTTCCACCGACAATGCTGATAGGTTGACACTTATAAAAATGAACAAGGCCTGGATTTCCCCTGACTTCTCCACTCCACTGGAGGAAAGCCCCGGGGGAACATAAACTCACTTTATATATGTTATTTACAATGATGGGAATACTCTGTATTCCCATTCACCCCTTCCACCCAAAAAACGGGTATATGGTTGACTCTTAATCTTCTCATCCTCCTCCTCCTCTTCCATATGCCCTGGGATATAATTTTTATATAGGGCCAGCTCACCAGCGGGCCCTGTGATATAATTTTTATATAGGGTCAGCTCACCAGCGGGCCCTGTTTGCCAATTTTTATATAGGTCAGCTCACCAGCGGGCCTTCTCATATAATGTTTTATTGGGTCAGCTCTCTAGCGGGCCCTCTCATATAATGTTTTATAGCGTCAGCTCACTAGCGGACCTTCGCATATAATGTTTAGGATGGTCAGCTCTGCAGCAGACCCTCACCCATAATGTTTTAGATGGTCGGCTCAGCGCACGTTTCCCTCTTAATCATGGCCTCAGTTCAATAAAATCAAGGAAATTTTTGGGAGAATTTGCCTCTGTGCACGTTTCCCTCTTAATCATGGCCTCAGTTCTGAAAATCAAGGAAATTTTTGGGAGAATTTGCCTCTGCGCACGTTTCCCTCTTAATCATGGCCTCACTTCCGAAAACCAAGGAAATTTTTGGGAGAATTTGCAGATGATATACAAGTAAATATACAGCAAATATTGTTTGGTAACAATTTTTCGCCTAAAGTCGTTTTTATTTTCCTTTTTGTGTGTTTTATGGTCAGTCTGTAAAAATGGCGTACTACGGGCGAAAGATCGTTCCCAGCAGCGATGTTGGAGTCCAAGATGCATCCAGACATCCTCCCTATGCTGTCCCTGAACCATTTCTGTGGTGTTTCCATCCTTTTCTGCCCTTTTCCTATGGACCAGGCACCCTCCCCTCATCAGAGCAGGGGGTGCCTGGTGTAATGCTCGAGTCCTCCCATTGACTTCAATGGGGCTCGGGTGCTCGGCCGAGCACTCGAGCCTCAGGGGGTGCTCGGTCAGAGCACCCGAACACCCGAGCATTGGGGTGCTCGCTCATCACTAGTGAGGTCCCATCAGAGAGCTGTAAGCACTCCAGACATGGATTTTGTTATCAGTTTTGGTGCCTTTTTGAACCTCTTTTTATGCCTCTTAGATTACATTCTTTTTGAAAGGTCCCACATAAAAACAAACAATGTGGGTTTGGAACAATGCCAGTATATCGCAAGTGTAGGAAGACACCTTAGCCGCACCCCAGGAAAAAACCTGCACATCTCCCATAACCCTGCACAAGCCACTTTCACTCATATGTGGCGTACACTATAATATACATACAAAAAATTGTAAATAAACTGGATAGTACATGCTGTGTAAATCCGAAAATAAACTTGTCAAATTCAGGTATAAACTAGACATCATGGCAATATAGATCCTGTAAATAAACTGGTTACCATAATCGTGGAGTATAATAAACACCACATACAATGCATTCAATGGTTTTCCTAGGTAATAACTGGGAAGATACAGACCCAGGCCTCATGCTTAAAGGCATAGTAATACTTTGTTTTAACTTTATTTTATTTTGTAGGCATTAAAAAAACATGAAGAATGATATGTCTTATCTCTCAAACCTTTATGGTTTATGAGATATTCACAAGCAAAGTTTCCCCCTCCCGCCCCTTTTACCTAGTGTAAGCTATCTCTTCTCAGATGTGGAATGCAGTCCATAGACCAGACAGATAACAGCAGGGGACAATCTTCTTCATATGAGAACAATGAAAGCCATGCCCCCCTTGACAAGCTTTTCAGGTTTTTCCCTTATCTTTATTGAAGATTGTCCCTCTCTGCAATCTACCTGGGCCCTTCTGCTTTGGCTGAACAGTGTGACATCAGTAAAAGGGGCGGGAGGGGGACACTTTGTCATTGAATTACTCTGGAACTACAACTCTGACAGAATTGAAATAACACTCTCCAAAGTCCAAATATTATGATGATTAATTAGAGCTGCTTTTATTATGAAACATTACTATCCCTTTAAAGCTCTGGATCTTGTTGCCAGCTCAGAGCATGTACTGCACTGATGCTAGGATTCTATATTGATGCCACTTAATAAGCCACTGGCAAGGCCTCTCCTGGATATACTTTGCGCAGTCCTGGAGACCACATCCCGAGAAGGACATTAATAATTAGGAGGGAGTTCAAAGAAGAGCCACTAAAATGGTTTAAGGCATATATGACACAAGGCACCAGGACAGACTCAAAGAACGTAATACGTATAGCTTGTAAGAAAGGAGAGGGAGGATCAGCATGACTGAAACCTTTATATATACTAATTTAATACAGCTCAGGAGGGAAGCATTTTTCAGAAAATAGGAATACTAAAAAACTTAATGTGTGTAATTACTACTTTAAGAAAGGGGGTTATAGACTTGTAGAACAGCCTCCCAGCAGAGACGGTAGGAACAAATACTGTTAGGGAATTCAAACATTCCTTGGGTAGGCAGAAATCTACTCTGACAAGTATGTAAGACTGTGTATTTTAAATTAGATAGGAAAATGGACAGACTGGATGGGCCAGTCATTCTTTTCTGCTATCAAAACCAGTGTTTCCATGTGCTAATCTCCCTGCTAGTAATGTGAAATTGGGCTGCACAGTGCAATCATACTGCATTAATAAGGCCCAAGTCCAGAATCTTTGGGGAACCTACCTATCAGCTACCCTGGGTGCCACAAACATTTTATAAATCTATTGGCTCATGTCAGTCATTTATCAGTCTTGAGTTGTTCACTTTGCATCCACTAGAGGGCATTATAGGAAAAGTCTTGCATTTGTCTGTCCATTCAAGCATTTGTACATTGTTGTTCAAAGTGTTAACCTCTCCTTCTTAGCTTAAGCCTTTGAGTGCCAGAAAGGTATGCATTGGATACCTATCTGGCAATTAAAGGGTAAGTGGTTTCTTAAAACAGAAATACAATAATTACATCACATATGTATTAATATTTTGTAGCTGAATAAAAATTCATTCTGTAATATAAGGCTCTTCTACAGCAAAACCATAAACATAGCAATAATGCCCTGTATCAGTCTTTTTCTTTTATGGAATATTTTTTTAATTACAAAATTTAAAGCAGAGATCTTAAAATACTTGTCCCAACACTTAAGAGGTCCACTTATGTGTGGGGTAGAAGTGTCCACATAATGCAACTTTCTTAATAAATTAGGTGTGGCTTGATTGGGGTGGGCAGGATTGGGAGTAGGGGGTTTACATTAAAATGGGTGGAGACTAGGAAGAACAGAGCAGAGAGTGACAGGACCTGGAAGTGAAGACCAGGTGGGGAGATGCACTAAGGGCAGATGAGCGGCCAAGATTGTAATATGGTGGGGTGTTCATGTCAATGGCATATCAACAGTATGCACTAAGATGTCTTCACCTTCATATCCCTGTGAATCCACGCCAATCTGCCACAATCCACTAACATAGGCATGAATCCGCCATGTGTTTGATAGTTTTACGATTTTGCACCCACTACATCAACAGTAGATCATTTGTATATGGAAATGCGGGTTAACAAGCAATTGTCACATTCATGTGGGTGTGTGTATAGGTCAATGTGGCTGTTCACTGCATGCACTATACTCTAATAGCAGACATCCCAACATTTCAAATGGCCAAAGAGGGACACTTTTGTATTAGGTGGTGTACATGGGGGCGTGGCTGGTGGGTGGGGCATTATTGAAAATTTTTCGGCTAATTCATGACCTAGTGACAACTCTGTGTGTAACCTAATATATAACTTACAACAAAACCAAAGTGTTTTATTTACATGGACTAATGTATAAACACATATACTGAAGTTAAACAAACAGTAATGTGAGTGTTAGTGCTGTAGAGCAACATAATACACTTATAGATACAACACAAATTCTGGGTTCCTAAAAAGAGGGACATCAGGGTGGGAAAGAGGGACAGGGGGATTTGGGTCTAAAAGAGGGACTGTCCCTCCTAAAGAGGGACACTTGGGAGGTATGTAATAGCAGCCTTTGCTTAGGTTGGCGATGTTGAAATCTTCCTATAGCACACTGGAGCCAGAAGACGGTTTGCTGTCTCTGCTAAAGATGCCCTGCTTTAACCCTTTCAGTGCCTTAAGGATGTGGAATGCACACCCTATGACACTGAAAGGGTTCCAAAAATGAAGAAACATTGCCAGCATTGAAGTTTCATTGAGAGGATGGCAGGGAAGCTATATATTGCAGATTATCTGCCCTTCTCTATTGATTGAACCGCTAATCAACTGAATCAGGTAAACATAGGACTTTCAAGGCACTCTGTAGTGGAGTACATTGCAAGTTCTGTGTTTACCTGAATCAGCTATCAGTGGTTCAGTCAGTATTGAAGGGGAGAGAATCTGTGATGTATAGCTTCTCTGCCATCCTCTCAATAAGACTTCAACACTGTCAATGTTTATTCATTTTGGAACTCTTTATATTGTCACAGGGGAGTGCAATCCACATCCTTATGGCACTGAAAGGGTTAAGAGAGTGATGCTGTTTGTGGTACTGAAGTCTGAGTGGATCCTCTTCACCCCCACACACATACAAGCACACACTGGGCAAGTGGGGGTGCATTGAGGACACTCTCAGACTTCAGAGTTGTAACACTGCTGGCAATGTGTAAGGGCATCCCTGCATGCTAATGAATTAATTCTCCCTCACCCCCTGCCATGCATCTATAATTTATAGTGCATATGGCAAGGTGATGTGCTCACCACACATCCCCAGACACACATCGCCATAGTATTTTCCCTTAGTGCATCTCCCCCCAAATAATTAAAGGAGCAGTAAACTTTTTTTATAAAAACACATATTTTACAGAGCATTTCCTGTTGAATAAAACAAGATTGCTCCAATCACTGTCAGATATTTTGTTCAAAATTTATAGCAGTTTAAATAACCAGGAAGTGAATTTACTGTGTTTACTTCAAGATAGTTCTAACTGACAGGAAGTGACAGGCAGTGTCTATCAAATGCTATGGATAACTGTATGTGTCTGACTGTTCTGACTTTCCTCTCCATTAGAATCTATCAGGAAATCTAATTAGAGTGTGACCACTAGAGGGCACTGCTAATGTAAAAAAAAACATGGGTTTAAACTGTAATAACTCTGGAAATATAAATCTCTAAGTAGTGGAAGTACCCTTATTTTACTCAGTAGGAAAATCCCTAGAATATATATTTTTTATAAAAAAAAGTTTACTGCTCCTTTAAGTTAAAAAACAGGAGTGTCTGGGTCAGATGCAGAGAGTTTCCAGATATGCCAACACATATTATCACATAACACAGTGAGGCCAGTGTACTAACGACTGCATCACAGCGACAAACTATCTGCACCAAGAGAGAAATAAAATTAATATTCATTTAAATGGGTATTGGTATTGGTAACCTACTGAATGTTAGAAAGGTTAGACACACATTTCTCTAAAATGCATTGAAGATCACTATAGCATTCAATGACATTAATGTACTGAGAATTCTGGAGCAAACTAGAATTACTCAAGTATTCTTAGCACCTCAGCCACTAGGGCACATGTACATACCTGAGTACTCTAAGGATCTGCTTGGATTCTCTGGTTTTCACTGTCCCACACACACATATACACACACACTAATTGACCTCACTTCACTACAGGAAAATATTGGCCTTCTCACCAATAGAACCATAAGGGATAAATAAGAATTCCACACATTCCCACTGATTCAATTGTGGCTTTAACACCTTGTGCTGAATGCCTAGGCTTAAAGGGATAGTAATACCTAAAATGTAAAAAAAATATGTTGTAGGGTTTATCCCCCTGAGTAAAACAAGAGTACTCCCACTGCTGAAAGATGTTTCATTCAAAAGTTATTAATTTTCAAAGTTGAATTTTTTAGGTGCAATATCACAGTGGCCTGAAATTGTACAGTGGTGCTGTTGCTACACGATCCTATGGACAGCTCTGGTCTCAGGACCATAAATCTCCATAGGATGGTGTAGCAACAGCGCCACTGTAAAATTTCAGGCCACTGTGATATTGCACCTAAAAAATTCAACTTTGAAAATTAATAACTTTTGAATGAAACACCTTTCAGCAGTGGGAGTACCCTTGTTTTACTCAAGGGGATAAACCCTACAACATATTTTTTTTTTTACATTTTAGGTATTACTATCCCTTTAATTTCATTGTAAGTGGCAAATGTCATCACAGGAAGAAAATTGCTATTTCAATGAGCTGATTCACCCCTTAGTGCTCAGATCATCATACAACTGTGGATACAACTTTACAGATCCCGAGCGGAGATCATCTCCGTGTGCCTAATGGTCAGACTGTGTATAAACACCGATCTGACATTAAACAAATGTGAGTACCCGAACTATTAATTTCTTTTCAATATTCAGTATTACAATATTACATTATTGAGTGCTTTCTTCTCTTCTTCTTTTTCTTGTTTCTATCTATTTCAATTAAACCCTCTGTTGCTAGCCATGTCAAGGACATTGCTGGCATTCATGGGTTAAAAGTGATAGTAATGTTTCAAAATAAAAGCAGCTCCAATTAATCTTCTGGGTATTTGGGCCATGGAGAGTGTTATTTCATTATTGTCAGAGCTGTAGTTCAGGAGTAATTGAATGATAAAGTTTCCCCCTCCAGCCCCTTTTACCTAGTGTAAGCCACCTCCCCTCAGATGTGGAATCTGGCCTTGAGACCAGACAGCTCACAGCAAGGGACAATCTTCTTCCTATGTAAACAATGAAAGCCCTGCCCCCCATGACAGGTTTTTCAGGTTTTTCCCTTAAGCTAATTGAGGATTGTCCCTCTCTACAAGCCATCTGGACACCACCTTTCTGTTATGAGGTAAGCAGTGTTACATCAGTAAAAGGGGTGGGAGGGAGATACTTTATCATTAATGATGAGCGAGCACCCCGATGCTCGGGTGCTCGGGTGCTCTGACCGAGCACCCCCTGAGGCTCGAGTGCTCGG
Source organism: Rhinophrynus dorsalis (assembly GCA_037306005.1). NCBI lineage: Eukaryota > Metazoa > Chordata > Amphibia > Anura > Rhinophrynidae > Rhinophrynus > Rhinophrynus dorsalis. The sequence continues at coordinate 220,259,356 of CM074724.1, read as the reverse complement.
CCGAGCACCCGAGCCCCATTGAAAAGCATGGGAGCACTCGAGCATTAAACCAGGCACCCCCTGCTCTGATGAGCGGAGGGTGCCTGGTCAATGTCCCCCTTCATCTCCGCTATGCCCCTCTTCCACAATGTCCCCCTTCATCTCCTATGCCATAGAGGAGATGAAGGGGGACATTGTGGAAGAGGGGCATAGCGGAGATGAAGGGGGACATTGTGGAAGAGGGGCATAGACTCTATGCCCCTCTTCCACAATGTCCCCCTTCATCTCCGCTATGCCCCTCTTCCACAATGTCCCCCTTCATCTCCTCTATGGCATAGGAGATGAAGGGGGACATTGTGGAAGAGGGGCATAGCGGAGATGAAGGGGGACATTGTGGAAGAGGGGCATAGCGGAGATGAAGGGGGACATTGTGGAAGAGGGGCATAGAGTCTATGCCCCTCTTCCACAATGTCCCCCTTCATCTCCGCAATGCCCCCTTCATCTCCGCAATGCCCCCGTACCTCCAGTCCCTGGTGGTCCAGCAGAGCGTCTTCGGATCTGTGCCTCTTCCGGCACAGATCCCCTTCACCCGAACATGTCGGGCGAGCACATGGCGGTACTCGACGAGTACCGCCATGTGCCGAGCAGAGCGATGCTCGAGCCGATCCGAGCATCGGCCGAGCACGCTCGCTCATCACTATTTATCATTCAATTACTCTTGAACTACAACTCTGGCAGTATTGAAATAACACTCTGCACGGTCCAAATACTATGAAGATTAATTGGAGCTGCTTTTATTTTTAAACATTACTATCCTTTTAATACCACAGAAATCCACCCAAATAATTGTTAACTTGAGAAAATCATCCTAAAATGTGTAGTGCAGATTTTTTACCTTCTCCCTGTCTCTATTCAGTGTTTGAATGTTGCTCTTTTTGTCCCTAAACATTGACAAAGGACGAGTGAGTTTTTCAGTCTCTGCTTTGTGTCGCTGATAGATTGCCTTTGCACTGGGTTATCTGCATCCAATTTTTGAGAAAGCCTTCAACTCAACAACACAGACCCACACACAGAAAATAGTCTATTAGGGAGCCCCTTTTGTGATGTAATTGGATTTCTTTCCTTGTTAGTTTGCAATGAAAATGTCATCTATATTGGTGGGCACCCATTCAACTCAAATAAAATTCAGTTGTCTGTTTGGGGAAAGCCTTGGACCCTTTCACTCCACAGGCAGCTGCAAAAGAGATGGAAGCTTTTCATGTATCCAGAAAAAAACTACACTCGCATGCTCTTCCCAAGCATTACTAACCTTTAGGTCCCAGGGCAACTCATTTCAACAAGGAGAACATCACATTAGTTATATTATTACTCAATGCAACTTAACCCTGATCCAACAGTGAACTGATGGCACTTCAGGAGGAATGGGGTGGATTCTATGGAACATAAATCAAAGTTTGGTATGGGAAGTGAAGCAAGAGGATCCAGAAAATCGGAATAATCATTAGTCATAAAATTAGAATAATCATTAGTCATGTTATTTTTTTCAAAGGATGGTGGCAGTTAAGAATTAAACCTGGTAAATATAAATTGTGTAAACCCTATATAATAATTCGCTAAATGTATGTTTGTCAGAAGCTGTCATGCACAGTACAGTCGGCTGGGCGCTGTAGTCATGCGCAGTACACACTGCCCGCTCCGCGGCTGATAATGGAGCAGGGCGCTTCGAATTCAGACCGAAGTCCTCTCTGCGCACCTCGGAGCTCCCCGCTTCATATCAGCCGCAGCGCAGTTAGCCTCTACTATGCATGACTGCACTGCGGCCGTTGCTAGGTGACACTGTGGCCCGTGTACACTGGCTCTCCAACTAGTTATATTATAAAAGAATGGTTACACAAGCAGAAAACATTTTTCAGTGCAATGTGTGGAGCCCATCTAGTGCTGCGACAGTCGCATTAACCCTTCGAGTGCCAGAGGGGTACACAACACATTGCAAAGCAATGCATTGAGTACCCCTCTGGCACTCAAAGGGTTAACCCCTTGAATGCTAGATATACCTCCATTGTAGATGATTCCAACATTTAAAAGGTTAAGAACACACTATTAAAGGTATAGTAATATTTGCAAATTACTAATCCCCATATTGTAGCTTTGTTAAAAAGAAACCTATTGCCCCCAGTGTCATCTCTCAAACCCTTATGGTTTGAGAGATGATAGCGCTCAAAGTTCTCCCCTCCCTCCCCCTTCCCTGACTGAACGCTGACTGCAGGGGAAGCTGTCGTACGACAGTCTTATGTGCATCAGGTGGCTCTGCAGCATTGCCAAGATCGCGTTTATAAAAAATAATTCTTTCACAGAAACGGTTTTCTACGTGTGCTTGCAAACCAAGCACACGTAGAAGACCGTTTTAGTGAAAGATTTCTTTTTTATAAACACGATCTCGGCTCAGCTGCAGAGCCGCCTGATGCAAGTAATACCGGATATCCCTGCAGTCAGTGTTCAGTCAGGGAAGGGGGAGAGAGGGGGGAACTTTGAGCGCTATCATCTCTCAAACCATAAGGGTTTGAGAGATGACACTGGGAGCAATAAGTTTCTTTTTAACAAAGCTACAATATGGGGATTAGTAATTTCCAAATATTACTATCCCTTTAAAGCACTTAGACCAGTATTTACTAAGAGGTGGGCTGTCTTTTATGAAAAAAATAGGAGGTGAACAAGAAAATGTTCACTAATTTCCTCTTTCATAGTATTGTGCATAAAGCCAGTGATGATTTTGATTTGCTAATATCCAATCAGGGGAGAGATTCACTAAGCAGTGATAAGGAGGTGATACAGTGGAGATGAGTTTTCCAGTTTATCACTACTCCAGTTCTTGTGTTATTTTGTGGAGCCTATTCACTAAGATCTCCAATGTTGGAGAAATCTTAGTGCATAGGCTCCATACAATAACATAGCAATTGGAGAAGTGATAAACTTTATCACCACTTCATCACCTCTTTATCACTGCTTAGTGAATCTCCCCCCTCATCTTGGCTCTAGGTTTGAATATAATTTAACTCAATGGGAGAAGGGCTGAAAATAATGCAAGTGGGGGTTACTAATAGGCGGTGTTAGTTATCCTTTGAGTGCCAGAGAGTTATCCAACGCATTGCTTTGCAAAAGGGTTAATGCTTCTTACTGCAGTGGCTCAGAGTACTGGAGACTTGGCGGGTTCCATCCATCTGCACCTTGTTTAATGCCTTGCACTAACAAGGCACAAAGGAAATCATAGTAACTTTCCTCTGACCATGCTACAGGGGAGGCATTCAAAGCTTGGTCAGTTTGGCTTAACAGTTGCACAGTGTGTGTGCACCGGTATGCACTAATGTGCAGAAAATGAGCACTCTCCCTGTGTCTTAAATGTAAAAGAGGCAATGTAATAGAAAGTATACTTTTCGTGTTTATCCCTCCATTGCTGGGATTATCCCCCAATTGATCCTTTTATGTGCCAATATGTGTGTAGAAAATATAATCACTTGTTTGTAGTAAATATCAGATTTTTGTGTGGCCATTTCGCAGAGTTGCCCAACTAAGTTTTTGGCTTGGTAAATACTCCCCATATGTTAACTTATTCCACATCACTGTATGATAAAGAGAGGTAGAAAGATTTATTTCTTTGATACAGGAAGATAAGAGGGTCCTGCTTGCTAGAGATGACAAACTAAAGTCATTGGGCAGAAGGAAATATACCCAGTAGGTATGTATTTTATAAATGGGGGTTGGTTCTCTTTGCAAATGTCCAGACACGCATTTTATAGGAGCAGCAACTTTGTTATGAAAAAATACAGAATGTTGTAATACAAGGGTGCTTCCATTGCTGTGTGTGTATGTGTGAGGGTGTGCGTGTCTGTGTGTTTGGATGTGTGTGTGTGTGTGTGTGTGTGTGTGTGTTCAGAGTGTTTTTGTGTATGTGTATATGCATGTATGGGTATGTGTGTGTATGTATTTGCATCTGCATGTGTGTGTGTGTGTGTGCATATCTGTGTTTGTGCTGTAATAACTTTTAAATGCAAATTTCACAAGGAAAAGCCCTATAACATATATGTTTTTCATTAAAAAGGCTAGTTTACTGCTCCATTAAAGGGGAATTCTCATCTCCTATAAAGTAATCGTTATTTGATTGTGCATCCCCAATATAGCATGAATCCCTTTTTTTTTTTCTTAAATCGTTAATTTCAGTGAGAAATAAGCTTAGAAAGTGTTACCGTAACAGGCCTCACTGCGGTACAGCTCTGTACCGCACGGCTGACAATCTTCTCCTCTTCTCCTGCCCTGTTGTCCCTCATTTCCTCCTCTTCCTTGTCTGACTCTTGAATCCCCCATGTGACCTGGCGAGATTTCTTGCCAAAGAGAATGCACCAGGTCACATGGAGGATGACAGCCTGTACAGCAGCGAGGCCTGATGCAGTAATGCTTTCTAAGCTTATTTCTCACTGAAATTACCAATTTAGAGGGGGGAAAACATGGGATTCATGCTGTATTGGGTATGCACAAGAAAATAATGATTACTTTATAGAAGGTGAGAGTTCCCCTTTAATCAAACATTTTAAACAAATTTTGTACGTGTAGAATGAGGAGCAAGAATATTTTGGCCCTCAACTTTACAAGTTGTCATACTGAAATATATAGAGAGGGGACATTTATCTCTGATTGGGAGGTTGGTAACTTTCAAAGTGTTATGATACAAATACATCTGCTAATATATAGCCTTCGGTCACTATGGGAGGAGCATGGAGGCTTCCAATGCCTCAGAGCTGGCAAATAGTCTCATTTCCTCATTGATGAATTGGATGCTCAATGTACCACAGAGATAGGTGTGCCTATTACTTTATTTCTGATCATCAGGGCTAAATTTCCCATTTTGCTCTGCCTGGGAAGACATAGGATCATATTCAGGAAGAGAAAGTACAGTAATGGGGAAAACATAGTGGACAAGTACACATTTACCTAATTTCCAATTGATTTAAAGGGCCATTGAATCCCACCACATTTCAAGGCAGTGTGTTAGAGGACTTTCTAGCATTCAAGCAGGTCAAAGATCCATTTAACTTTTTGAGTGCCAGAGTGGTGCCCAATGCATTGATTTCAATATGTTTGGTGTGAGTTTTCATTTTTTACTTATGGTGCAAATGGTTAGCAGCAGTTTACTGAATCATACAATAATGTGAAAGGTGTCTCAGATGCACTATCTATAACCACTGTGCAGAGCTGTGGGTGGGGCCAGTGCAATCCCAATGACCCTACAACAAAGTAGCTGATTTATTTTTTCTGAATAACTGAATTATTGAGGTTACCTTTCAGATAGATTTGCCCCTGACATTGAGAGCCCCCAACTCCAGGCACTCTCTTTTGAAACCCGTCACCAAGAATTGTTTCTACCATTCTTCCTACCCTCATGGTACAATTTTTGTGATGGGCAAGAGGTATATTTTCTTAAAAAGATCTTGGGTTTTCATTTTGCTCAGGGCTTTCTTCATTACCTCATTTATTGAAATAGTTTCAGTTCAGACGAGTGCTACTGGGTCCCTGCCTTGACTGCACTTACACTCGACAATTCTATTGACTTTATTTGAATAATCCTGTTAGTCCTGAGCGCTCTCATTTCTGGACATGTGTTATACTCACCTGTGACATATGATCATTCAGTTATTTTTCCCCACTCTTTCATGCTCCTGTATGTGTCACCAAATGACTTTTTATGCATATTTTCTTGCACATTCTGATGCTGTTTCTGTCATTTTGCAGTGTTTATTTCCTTATAAGTAGCCTTCCATCCCATTTACCTGTGCAAGAAGTTTGTCACTATATCTTATCCTGTGTTTATTTCCTGTGTACCAAACCTTGGCTGTTCCTTTCATCTATAAACCTGTTCAGTCTGTCCTGAACTGTGGCTTGTTCCTCGTTTATGAACCATATCCACCTGCCCTGACCTTTGGCTATGACAACTTTGATTCCCGTCTTCCGATGTGGCCCGACACTTTGCTTCTGCTAAAACATGATGCTGCTGAAAGGTGACAAGCCATAGAACAAGCTGTTGTGCTTTTTGTTCATCCACCCAAGCTTCTCACATTTTGGTATGTGTTTTGGATACTCTTATGTGGTCTCCGTAATAGAGAAGGGTAATCCAGACATGGACCCCTTGCTCTCAGTGCCTAGGGAAACCAGCTGCACCTCACTGATGAGGCCCAACAAGGCAAAAACGTACTTCTGTGGTTAGCTGGTGTTCCCGTGTAGAGGGGACTTGCTTGTCATTTTGGGTCTAGACTGCTCTTTTGGGTATAATTAGTCAATATGAACGTGCAAATTTCTCCTCTATAATGGAACTAGATAGCTAAAATCTGAAGCTGCTAAGCGGTGACTAGATGTAGAACAAGACATTGTGCTTTTTGTTCAACTCCAGAGCCTCTCACATTATGTGCTTCTGCTTCCTCTCGTCTAGTGTGTCATCCTAGTCTGTCTCCATTTCAACTGCGATCACTCAGTTTTGCAGCTGACACCTTTACTACTGGAGCTTGCAGCAGCAAGTGCTCACTAGAAGTAGACACCACTCTCCAACACCACACCCAAGCCTCATTCCTGAGCTTCTGGCAGCAGAAGCCTCCTGTCTTTACCTGTCTTCCACTTGTGTATAGAGGTCCACTACATCTGGTTTACCTCAGAACTGGTCCTCTTTTTTATACTGCCTTATTTCTGCTTAATATACATATAATTCAAGTAAATAGGAAAAACAAAACACTACTAGCAGTAGTGTTGGGTGCTAGAGACATCTCCACCACATTGCAAAGCAATCCATTAGCAACGTCTCTAGTACCAAATGTATTGATTTGAAGATTTTCCAGAGTGGCTAAGGGGGCTAAAGCTCTAGGCCTCATGCTTAACCCCTTAAGGACCGGTGCGAGCACATGTGGTCGGCACTTGACGACCATGGGACTTTTTTTTTTTTTTTTTTAAGTACTTCTGGTTCAGAGCTCCCAAAACGGGGTGCAGCCACGCCGGGAGCCCTGAACTCCATGATGTGCCAGGACCTTCACTGGTCCTTAAGTGCAGGTTCTGGCATGTCAATGGTCGCAAAAGGGTTAAGCCTTTGAGTGCCAAAGAGGTGTACATGTACAATGCATTGTATAGCAATGCTTTGTACACCATCCTCTGTCACAGAGTTAAAGTCCTGGCTCATTTGCCAGCTTATGGCATGTTATGATGCTAATTTCCCTACTTGCAACTGCAAGTATGCTACACACATAAGCCCTTGACAACCAGAGATTGTACAATGCATTGTAAAATATGCATTGTACACTCATCTGGTTCTCAAGTGGTTAATGAAAAATTGCCATTTTAATGTAAGATGATTATGAACCAGTGAAACCCTGCAGTGGGTGTTTTTCATAAATGTCCTACATCTAAATGGTGATCTGGTCAAATTATGCACTAATAATGCATTATGTTCACTGAAACCCTAGGTCTGTTGAGAGCCTAACAAATTCCCTGCATAAACCCATAGTTTGTATCAGCTGTGGTTATTTGCTGTCCAAGTTTTACTCTTGAAGATACTGCATGTGAGCAACCATGCTGCAAATGCAACTTGACACCAGCACAACAAAATGAAAAAAGAAAGATTAGGCCAGGAGATTAACAGATCTCTGCTTAATGCGCCCAAATCCCATGAGCTGCTCAGTCTCCCTGACATCACTAGCTTTTGCTTAGGGTTTGCCTCTCCCTGCAATGTCAGGAATAACAATTAGGCCCAGGATTACCTCCATCACTGCATCCAACAATGGGGACCTCCAGCACTGAAGCCCAATGTATGTCAAGACGCTGAGACACTTGACCCTGCTCACAGACTGAATGGTTCTGTCTAAACCTCTCCATGAGTCACTGGGAAATCAGTATTACTCGAAGAGAGAGGGAATATTTACTAAAACAACATTAACTGTGTTATTGATTCTACTATTATGAAACTAATGATTGCTACAGCATCTTGCCAGATTATATGAAGACGTGTGGGACTCTTTCATAAACAACGCTAATGTTCTCATTGTACTGTCCTGTATTTTTAATAATGTCATTATGTTGATGTTCACAAATTGACACTGTTCAGATATAAATAAGGAAATTAGAACTCCTTGAATAATAGAAACAGCTTCAGCTTCCAAGGAGTTGATAAATACATTAGAGAGTATTAAAGTTCCCACTGTGGGGCCATATTCAGATAGAAAGCAATTCTAGGGCATCCCAACTGTAATGTACAGTAAAAAAAAAATCACATAGACTTAAATGATGCTCTTATCCTCTTGAATGTTAGAGAAGCTTCCAACACTTTGCAATGCATTGGATATCTCTATTTTAAGGGGATAATAACCCATTTTAAATATATGAGAGCTTAGAGGGAGTTTATTTGTCCAAGAATACTTTGGTAGCCAAGTGACAGGCAGTTCTTACCTGACCTAGCTGAGCCTCTACTAAGACCGAGTGAGTGACAGATACTTTCCAGGCAGGCATAAATACATCATACATTTAAAACAAACAGACAGGTAAAACTTGACATACTGTGTGTACTTACACACTCACTCGTACATCTTTAAGATAAAGAAGGACAAGCACATGCTGAGGTGTGGTGGTGCTGCACGCCAGCACCAGCTGCTGTGAGACATACTTTATCCTTTATTTCAAGCTGCTGATTTTGAAGTTCATATGTCAATCATTATCATGTACTGTACTGTAAAAGTTAACGCTGCAGTCAAGTTATGAGAGAAAGAGAAAACTACTGCTGAAATTTGGACACTATCTATGTGTAAAGGCAGACAGGTAAATCAGGGAAGCTGAAATTGCTTGCATTTGCAGGGAGTGTGAGTATTATTTCTTTGTAGACAGCGACAGACAGAAATGATTTTTAAAAAATACCTATTGACTGATCGTTGAGAGACATGCAGGAGATCCTTAACCTGAGCTGAAACTGATAATAGCTGCTAGTGACAGAGATATACATCATGCATTATTTTCATAGGAACAAAACATCACTTTACACTCTTAACAGCACTGTTGTGTATTTCACAGTAAAAACCAATAAAAATTTCTTTATATATAATCAATATGCTAGGGGCAGGGACAAGGGAAAAGCAGTAGAAGGAGTGCATAGATGTGATGGTGGGTTAGTAAAGCCATACTACAAAAACTGACTGTGGCTGTGGTTTCTGCAACTTGTGCAAAAATTATAATGATCATCCTTCTCTGCCTGAGGAGGCTGTTTGTAAAATTGACATGAAATGTTCCACCAGCACTCATGATCATGACAAGTCTCATTCAATTGTTGCTGCCATAGTGGAGGATGATTTAGCAGTGAGACCAACTGATGTGTCAGACAGTGACAGTACCATCTCACCACAAACTAGTGGTGTATGCCTAACCTAAGAGAAAAATTTAAAAAACTTAAAAAATAGTAGGGAGGAACCAGATGCTGCTACTGACCTAATTGAATCAGAATGTTTATTTAGAATATATTGATTTGAATATGTGTCTTCTTAATAATATGCCCAAACAATTAGTTGAAAGGAAAAGGTTCAATCTTCCACCACTCAAAAGGAGCAATTGCCTGTTTATAAAATCTCTCTCTGAGAGGTCAACTGTAGTCCGGCTGGACAAGTAATCATGCCTCAGGGCATCTGGTGGACAAATGGAACATTAATATTATGCTTTGTCCAGGACCCTAGCACTAGTTGATGACATAAAAGGTAAAGTTGTTGATCTTCTGTGGTGATGGAAGGTTGCCTCATGCCTTGTTTGTGGGATGTATGTGTACAAAGTTGTTCTTGCCATTGGAGATGGACAGGGGGCTTAGTGACAATAGCACTTCATTTTTCCTTTGGTGATGATTATACATGTTCTACAAGCACCTAATTATGTTGAATGTGCATTATTAGGGTGGCTGTGTCAAGGTGTGATCCCTCCGTCTCCCTTTTCTCAAACTGTTAAAGTGTGAACATTGCAGTTGTGGACAATTGCACAGTCACTGCCCCCCAGGAAAAGTTTTCTGAAATCCATGATTTCTGGGGTGTAGTTTAAGATCTTCTTGACTACAAATCTTCTCCCAGTATGCATCTGAAGTGGTGATGCTGCTGTCACCTCCACCATCAACAGAAGCAGTATTCGTGCTTCTTTCTTTGAATTATGTGGGGGTGATCTGTTTTACTATTGCTGCACACAGCCAACCTTTGATAAAAAAATGTCCCTGTCAGAAGTTCACCCCAGGGCTCTGGAGTTGTGTTGGCAGTGGTGGCAGCATTATCTGCAGTTGAACTCTGAGCCACAGGCAATGTGGCGTGGGTTGTGACAAGTGCAAAATTATCTGTTTCTGGTGGGCTCTGAGTGACTGGAGATATGGTAGGGTTGATGTCTGCTTGTGGGGTCTGGCCTCTATGAGTCACAGAGAATGTGGTGGGAATAGTGGCAGAACTATCTAATAGTGGGCTTCACTGCTACTACTAGAGCTGCTGCTGCTGCTACTGGATTCCTCCACACCATCATCATCATCAGTCTTCCAGCTCATCCTAGTCATTTGTAAGCACACACACACATACACACTGCAATGCATCAGCAACATGTGCACTGGTGCCAACTCTCTCTCACTACACCACTACTCCAAACTATTTATTTGTAGCTCTCTCTGCTTCTGAAACTATCTTTATCTCAGTTACACCTCACAGCATGGCAGAAATGTCCACATTTTTATAGCAGAATGTAGTTAATTATCTCAGCTATATAAAGCATAGATGGTAAATAACAAAGTTCTAACAAGAAATAAATTAAATGGCTGTAGTTGGAAGACAGAAATGTGGGGTGTTTCGAATGCTCATGAATTTTCATGGAAAAAAGCAACAAATTGTGGGTTTTCTGCAGAAATTCCACAAATAAAAATTGAGATTTTTTTGCCCATTTCTTCTTCCATTGACATTGCATCCAGGCCTGATTGAAGAGGTTATCTCTTGAACCATGGATCAGGGAAAAATCCATAGTGACTATTAAGACTATCTGGTCATATATACAGAACTAGGGGTTATTATTAGAATGTATTACTTCTCCTTTATGGACTAAAAGAGTGTGCAACACATTAGTTTGGTTTAAAGGAACTACCCACTAATCTACTGCATCTCACCTGTCCCCTTACTTCCTGTAGATTCCAAGTTCTCACAATCACAACCATTTCTAATTAAATTAATTAGTGTGGCATATTGTTTGTAATTCATTTGTATGTCTCTGGGATTCAACACAAAGGGAGAGATGTTTCAAGATAGACAGACAATGATATAATCAGTTTCTGCCACTCAAATATTTTGGCTTTGTTCTGAAAACACTTTGGGTGAAAGGTAATCCAGACATGGACCAATTGCTCTCAGTTCTAAGGGATACCACATTCACCTCAGTGACAAGGCCCAAGCTAGGCCAAAACCTATGTCTGGAGTTAGCTGTATTTAGGGAGGCTTGCCTGTTACTTCTTAATATTGGATTGTCATTTTGGGCTGCATTACACTGACTGGCTTATGGAAATGTATCCTCTGTAATAGCACTAGAGATCTAAAATGTGATGCTTCTGAGCAGTGGCAATAAATATCAGCTTTTGTTCACATGCAGCAAGTCTCTAACACAGTTTGACTTTATCTGGAAGCAGATCCAGGGGGTTCAGTATAATGGACATACAAATATACATACATAAGTGGGAAAAAAAGTATAAGTAATTTGATTTTACATATTGTGCACTTGCAAAATATTGAAAGTCAAAGTAAAGGCTTTAACTCCTTGAATGCTAGAAAGCAGAGCCAGATTTACAGCCCCCTCCCAGGCACCCCTAGGTGCCTTAGCTTCGCCCTGTGGCCACACCCCTCTGCTTATATGACCATAGCCCTTGTTCCATCTGCTCATTCCTGGTACAAGAAATACCAATGGTAAATAACAAACAAGAATGAAAAAGCTTTAACTCCTTGGTTGCTAAAGAGTTCACCAACTTGAAATTCCTGTAGCATCCAAGGGGTTAAATAATAATCTGTAAAGAGGTATAGTAACTGGTGCTGGGACATTGAGATTGATCTAGCCACGGAATGTGGGGGTGGCCAGCACAGCTAAGGCACCCCTTAAAATTTGGTGCTCAAGATGTTTGTCTACTCTGCCAACTGGGAAACATGACCCTATTAGAAAGGTCTTTATATTGCATTGAAGACCTCTCTGGTTTTCAATGGGTTAAAATTTCATTTAAATGAATGGGGATTTTTTTGTTTGTCTGTTATGTTACTCTTGGCTTGTTCCATAATTGCCCCTCTTGTTCTTTCTTCATGAGGTCCATAGTGTAATTGGTTTATCACTTTCCAAAGAAAATAACATGCTATTTTAAACAATGGATGCTAGATGCATCATAATACACTTGAGCCAGCTCTAGTATTCTAGAGATTAAACATAGAAAGAAATCAATATGTACATAAAGGAAGACACTTGCATTCCAATTGTTGTCTTATCCCAGTATGAGGGTTTTTTCTTTCACGTTTTACATATCGTGACCTGGATTCTAAAACAAGCATATGCCCCTATTGTAAAGTCATACAATGCTGCCTTCCTTTGGGTGATGACCTTTGATTGGCTATTTAATATTCCATTGAGAATCTGGCCACTACTAGAAGCCTTTAGAGGTCCAACCTTAAAAACACACTGCCCTGGATTTCCTGTTACCAAATCTCTAGCCACAGACTGGCCTTGTGGTTCAATGGTCATAATTCTCTGGGGTCCATATTAAACAACTTCATGCTAATCTGCTAACAATTAGAAAGAAAGGAGAAAGTGTTGGATTTTATGAGAAAAACCCAGACCCTTTTGTGGACTGTGCAGGATTTGTCTCATTAATCTATCTTTCACATTGTTGTGTTATACTCACATTGAGACATGGCTGAGTGATTTGTTTAAATTAATTCTTTAACCCTTTAAGAAACAAACATGTGTACAAAGTATAGCAAATCAGTGCATTGCACACCTTTTTCATCCTTAATGGTGAATTATTATCCTGATGATCACTACTTTCAAAATAATAAAATATATCCTGCTATCATGCAGCAGAATTGAAGAGCACGCTGTATGTTATAATGGGTTGGCTATATACAGTGTTATAATTATAACCTACTGGGCCCTGGGGTGAAATCTCAGGATGGATCCCTACCTCCCATGGTCTTATGCTCAAGAGGTTAACCCCTTAGTGACAGACGACTTACCTGGTAAGTCCAGGAAGTCATTCGCTATAATGGAAAAAAAAAAAAAAAAACCCCGTCATTAATTAATGAAGATGAGGGAAGGTGATCAATGACACTATTCTTCTCTTAGTTGCTGGCAGTGGCCCTGTATAATTATGTCAGCAGCTGACAGCCAACCTAGGAAACTGCCGCATAGTGCACAGCCAGTGGACACCTTCGGTGCCCCTTATAGTCATGCCCCTGACTATATATATATATATATCCTATATAATAATTTGCTAAAATGTGTGTAACGCCACAATCACGTGCAGTAGAGACTGCCCATGACGAGGCTGATACAGAGCAGGGAGCTCCGAAGGAGCTTCTCGCTCTGGATCAGCCGTGGCGCGGGCAGTCTCTACTGAGCATGACTGCACCGCGACCGGCTGGCTGTGGCACTGTGGCCCGTGTAACGGGCTCTTCAACTAGTATAAATATATATAAACATGTTTATATATAGGCAATTAGGAATCAAGTTTGAATGGTACATACTTTCCTAACAGACAGTAACATTTTCATTGAACAATTATGTAATCTGTTATAATGAGAACCACTTTATATTTTACTACAGTAGTAGCCAAACAGATTTTAATTTAGCTCCTTCTTTCTCCTGTCAGGAGGATACAGCGGTACTGGGTGTCGTTTATCCGGGGGGATGCTAGAAATTGATGGGACAATATTAGCTAAAATGATGAAAGGTTAATCTTGGAAGTGTAAAGCAGAAAACAACACTGCCGACTCCCATGGGATTTTCAAAGGAGAGGTCCTTTCCACTGACCTCTTCTGTACATTGGAATGATGCGAATGAGAGTGCGCACGCGCGGGTGTGTATTTACTCATGAAAATATGTGTCATAACATCAGTGCAGGAACATCGGAAATCTGAATGGGAACACATCACTGAACGTTTTTGAGTATTCCTGATGTAAATTTTGTCTGCATTTTCTCAAAGCTGGAGTTTCCAAAGAAAGGAAAAGTATACCTCCCTTTCTAAAAAAAAAATCCCTGCAAGGAGGAATTGCCAACTTCCTCATATCCCTAGTTAATATCTTCTTGAATATCATTTAATCCTAGCCAAGTGTCTACATATTCTGGCACACTGACTCTAAAACATGTAATAAACTTGTTCTTCCTATGGACGTGTAGCCAGTTATCAATGGTCACTTAACTCTGAATGCCAGAGGGGTACACAACACACAATGGATTAACTCTTTAGAAAGCTTGTAATGAGCGATACGTGCAATGTATATATGTAATTGATGTATAAACTACATGAGTCCCTGTGCAAATTATTTTAATCTGAAAGCAATTAACTGTTTTAGGATTCATCAGGTTTTTTGAAACAAACTTGATAATCAAACCTGGTCTCAATGCCCATCCCAGCTGCCTTCATAGTCATAGGAACAGGAAATTTATGGCAGACGTTAGGGCTCCGGTACCAAAGAGATTTTATTTTTCAGATGCTGCCTAGGAGTATGATGTCTACATGTACAAAATATGAACCATTTTATGGGATACTGTTTGTTATTCAGGAAGTTACAAAGGAGCAATTCTGGACATAAATAAAAATTCCTCTTGGTTTAAATGAGGCTTTTAACCCCTTCAAGAGAGATCTCCAAGGCATTGAGAAACAATGTGCTACATACCACTAGATGGGATCATAGCCCCATTTAAATCAAAGTTAATTTTCATCTGTCACATACAGTATTTTGCAGCTGTTTGGCCTTGAATTGATCCTGAGTAGGCCAAGTGAAATTTGCCAGATTGATGCCAGCCTGAATAGGTGTATAAAAATGTGTGCAAAAGAAAACAAAAAGCAGTGTAGTATAACACCTTCAATACAGTCCTTCACCAACACCAATCAGCAGGAAATCTACTCACATGTTCAGGAGGCCAAGATAGTGCAGTGCTCTTTTCCACAATGACCAGCTGGGTAAATTCAAACTCCTCAAGCTCCAGCAATGGGTAAATGTGGAATCTGTCGACCAGGTGATGGGTTATACCATACCCAACATCAACATCAGGAGAGACCTAATTTTTTCAAAACCCTTTCAGCAGAATATGGACACAGGGCTATAATGAGCCAGTGACTCCAAATTTGGAGAAATGAACCCACATAAAAAGTTTTACAATTCATTTAAAAGAAATATATGACTATATAGTCAATTAAAAAGATCCACATCAAATAAAAATAAAATAATCCGCAGCTTAACACATTTCGTGATGCAAGGACACTTCATGATCCAGTGATCATGAGTAAGCGTTATCACGTGAAATGCGTGGATCAGTCTGAGATCTTCTCTGCACACCTGACTGTTTGTACCCATAGCTTACAAGTCTCTCCAGGTATGTACAGGTATGCCCATCATTATGAATAAAGATTGTTGGTTTTATTCATGGATCTATACGAATTTATTTCAGTGGTAGTGCGTGAATTCCATGCTGTTGTAAGAAAGATATTATACAAAGTTCACCATTTATATTGCACTGTAGGTTTTCCCATACAATTAGAAAAAATGTGCCCCAGCTGAACAAACTCACCTGGTACACTAGGGTTACCCATATGTCTAAATTTGGGGGTTATTTTATGAGGAGTTTGTTATAATTCAAAGAAATATTGTATGTGTCTGTTATTAGTGATCATTTATAATATTATTATTATTGCCTGGGATTATACACAGCAATCAAGGAGGCCATCAGATATTGGTGTATCCCCCTGAATAATAGTTTTGGTTTCTGGTATAAAAATGTGTATGATGTTCAGGAACATGGATGGATTTCCCAATAGTCTCGACTGTGATGGCCACACACAAATGCTGGATTGTGGGTGTGACCAAAGCAATCTCAATGTCATTGCACCAGTTTTATATCTCTGTACAGGAAATTATTTAACTCCTTGGAGCAATGAGTTGGAGATCTCTTCAATGTATTGTGGAGCAATGAGTTGGAGATCGCTCTAGCAACCAGGGGGTTAAAGTTTTCCTTTCCATTCTTGCTTGTTATAGACCAAGGGTATTTTCTGCTGCAGGAAACAATGGATGGGAGGAGCTAAGGGATCCTAGAGTGCTTTGCCTAGGAGAGTCTGTAATATAAATCAAGCTCTGTTCAGGAAGATAAAATACAATTTTGGGGCAAGTAATGAGCACTACAGGGGACAAATAAAAACTCTCAAATGTCCCATTTATTTAATCTAACACACAAAGTGTTAGAAGAGACTTTTAATTAATTGATATTACTCACTAAGGCGTGATAAAGTGAGATTTCTTTTCCAGTGATCTCACTTCTCCAATTCACTAACATTTCTTAAGTTTTTGAGATCTTAGTGCATAAGCTCAATATAATAATACAGAAAATAGACAAGTTATATCACTGGAGAAGTCATCTCTGCTTTATCACCTGTTTTTCATGCCTTTGTGCATAACCCCCTTTGAATGCTAGAGGTTTATAACAACTAAGTGAAGCAATGTGTTGAATTCTTGTCCAGCACTCAAGGAGTTAAAGTTGCATTTAACACAGTGGGAAATGTAATTTGTTCCCTGTGACCCATTTGGTTTGCTCCAGAACTACACACTCATTATTTTCCTGATTACTGCCTTTAAGATCAACACTCTGTCAGTAGATTGAGAACCATCCACAAATGATTAAACCAAGGCTCCCACGGAGACTAATTCAAGGGGGGGTTAACATTTTGAAGAACTTAGAATGCTTATACTGTCTATCTCGTGCTCTGCATTCTTGTAGGGTATTAAATCACTTGACTATACAGTGCACAGAAAAGAGCGTTCCCACTTCAAGTAAGTGGACTAATCCTACTGTTTTATCAGGTGAGGCTGGTACTTTTCAGCTGGTTGGAGTGAAGATTATGGTAATATCGTTCTTCTGCCAAATCATGCCATTTTGGGCAAGGGATCAATTCCAGAAGCTTAGGGTAAAGGGGTATTTACTCCTGTAATTGAAGCAAGCAATATGCAAAAACTAGCACAAGATCTGAAAAGGCTTTGGAGGGGATCAGCTGGAACAATGGGCTTTATTTTTGTCTTTTCTGTAGTTTTAGAAACCGATCTAATACTCTGTCTAGCTCCATTTGAACCCCCCTTTTTTCAAAGCAGGATAGACATTACAATGGCCATCTCTGATTAAGGTATTTTTGAAAGCTTTAATATAAATACAGAACAGCTTTACAAGCGTTCTTTTGTTGAAATGCATGATTTAGTAAAAAGAAAAAAGCTGCAGTTTTATTAATTTGTATTGGTACCATTTATTTTGCTGATGCTATGAGTGCAGTGATAAAAATGAAAAATAAATGAGTAATGCAGTAATTACATTTGCCGTATGTATCATACTACAAATTGAGTATGGGCTGGATTCCATTGCAGGTGATAATTGTTCTCACTGGTTTTACCTCACAAGATTCCCATTGAAGTCCACGGGGAACATGGTAGATATTTCCCTCAATGTAATCTAGGTCTATGTCAGAAACTGCACACTGGAAAAAAATAGTTTTCACTGTTAAAAGGGATAGTAATCCTTCAAATTTAAATATATGCATATTGTAGACATTAAAAAAATAAATTAAATACCCCCAGTGCCATTTCTCAAACCTTTATGGTTTGAGAGATAATCATATTTAACGTTCCCCCTCCCTCTCCTTTCCCTGAAGTAAGCGCTCAGGGGAATCCTGTCCTGGGACCAGCCTGCGGCTCTGTAGCAGAGCCGAGATCGTGTTATTGGAAAAGAAATTCTTCACTGGAACGGTCTTTTACGTGTGCTTGCAAACCAAGTACACTTAGAAGACTATTCCAGTGAAGGATTTATTTTCCAATAACGCGATCTTGGCTCTGCTGAAGAGCCTCTGACGGTCCCAGGACCGGATTCCCCTGCAGTCAGCTAGAGCGCTGACATCAGAGAAAGGGGAGGGAGGGGGGAACTTTATATACGATTATCTCTTAAACCATAAAGGTTTGATAGATGGCACTGGGGGCATTTTGTTTATTTTTTTAATGACTACAAGATGAAGATATTTACATTTGAAGTATTACTATCCCTTTAAAGGAATAGCAACATTATATTATAACATCTTACTTTTGAGGTATATTTAGTCATTTATTTCACGTTATAAAACTTTCTTTGTCTTTAATTATGTGTATTTTCTCTGAAATGGGCTAATTCAGTGCCCTCTTCTAGCAATCTGTAAATAGAGTCTGTGGCTCAGCTATATCTATAAAGGAACATCGAAACGTTCTGCTTGTGCCTCATATTTTATTCAAGTTTACCAGTTGTTAAGCTGCACAGAGAATAGTCTGTGGTCACACAGATGACTTCAACAATGCAGCAAACAGTTTACTAACTTTTAATTTTCTGTTTTCCTTTTGCAATCCCTTTGTAAGGTTGAGCGTGTTGGTCACAGGGCCATGTTGGCATCAACCATATATGATTGTCTGATGCCCATGTAGGTTAGTCATTCATTACAGGCTGTAAAGAGCACCTCATTCATAAGGCCTCCTAACCACTGGCAATATTAGGACAGTGCTTTATAACTATGTGCTAGTCACCAATGAATTCAACACACTGGTTCCAATGTCATTGTTCACTCAGGTTTTCTCATTACAGCTGATTTGCACAGCATCCTCAAAGGCCATCCAGAAGTCTGGCATACTGCATTTGGATGCATTCTGTGCTGAACACATCCAAGTTACAACATGCTGTGTTCTGGCATGTCATGCCCATGAATAGTTACCCATCTGTATCTCTCCATATCAATATTGTGCATTTTATTAAAGACAGAGACATTGCCTTCCATGTAAACAGGGTCTTACATACACTGACATACAGAGGCTGATGTACTAAGGACTGGAGCAATTATGTGTCCAAACAACTGCACTATAGGGCAAATAAAATTCCCATTGAGTTAAATGGATCTAAAGAATGCTGGAGAGGTTTTGGACATATTACAAATCCTTTCAAGTATCCAGGAGTTTAAAAAGTCTCTGGCTTGCCCGGAGAATTACTCCGGTTCTTCTTAGTATATCAGCCTCAGGTTTCTTAAGATCTGTTTAAGATACAGTTTACGTAGCAACTGTTTTTACAGACTGCAGATCAAGAATGATCACATGCCTGCAGAAGAAAAATGCTGATTCCAGGTAAGAAAAAGAAAACAAGCCAGGGCCGGACTGGGAATAAAAACCAGCCCTGGAAAAAATTGCTTAGCAGCCCCATAGCATTGTGTCATTATACCAGCCCCATAGTACTGCTTTTTTTATTATATATATATATATATATATATATATATATATATATATATATATATATATATATATATATATATATATATATATATATATATATATATATATACACACACACACCACCACCTCCACCAGAGCAATAATAGGATTTTAGTCTTACCTGTTAAATCCTTTTCACTTAGTCCATACAGGTCACTGGTACTCTGGGAGGCGTAAGTCCCCTTTAATAGGCAAGAACAACTATGCAAATGATTTGCAAGGGGCGGAGCCTCCCCTCTTACTTAAGCCACCTTCTGGCCAGAGCCACTTTAGATTGATTTGAGACCCTAAAACTGACCTCAGGTAAGCAAAAAGAAAGACTCCTGTGAGCATGCCCGAACGGTCTCCCACTGGATGCCACAGGAGAGCCAAGACTGGTCCCTTGACAGGGTGGGAGGCCAGTGACCTGTATGGACTAAGTGAAAAGGTAAGACTAAAATCCTATTTTCACTGTCGTCCAATACAGGTCACCGGTACTCTGGGATGTACAAACATTGAGCTGATCCAGGGGCGGGAAGTAAGGCAAGGACCAGGCGCAAGGCCCAAGTCACTAGAACTGCTATGACCAGTTAAAAACATAGCCCAAACTGTAAGTGTCAACGGACACCAACCAAGGGAACAATCCCTGAACTGACACAGCACACGGAACCAGAGCCAACCGGGCTCAACAGTAAGGAAGCACTAAGGATCACAGAGCGGAAGACCTACACAGGCAAGACTGCCTCCAGGACCTTCCTTCCAAAACTGGCATCAGCCGACGCCAGTACATCAACTCGGTAGTGCTTTGAAAAAGTGTGCACAGAGGACCAAGTGGCCGCTCTGCACAGTTGATCAGCAGAAGCTTGATTCTTGTAGGCCCAAGAGGCCCCAATAGATCTGGTGGAATGGGCAGTCACCCGGAAGGGAACGTGCTTATTCCGCAACTTGTAGGCTTCACGGATGGTAGCCTTAATCCAAGAGGCAATGGTAACTTTGGAAGCCGGTCTCCCTGCCCTAGGCCCCTCAGGAATGACGAATAGAGCGTCAGACTTCCTGATAGACTCGGTGCGATGAACATAAAACTTGAGGCAACGCACCACATCCAACAAATGGAGATCTCTTTCCTTGTCAGATGAAGGATTAGGGCAGAAAGAGGGAACCACAATCTCCTGATTGATGTGAAACTCAGACACAACCTTGGGTAAGAATTCCTTGGTAGTGCGAAGCACAGCCTTATCCTTGTGGAACACCAGGTAAGGAGGTTTACAAGACAAGGCCTGTAACTCTGCCACCCGGCGCACTGACACAATAGCCAAAAGGAAGGCCATCTTCCAAGTCACAAGACGTAATGGAATGGAAGCCAAGGATTCAAACGGTGGTCGCTGTAGAACTCCCAGCACCAAATTGAGATCCCACTGGGGAGCAGGACTCTTGAAGGCAGGTCGAACATGAGTCACACCTTGGAAGAAGACTTTCACATCAGGAAGGATGGCAATCCTTTCCTGGAAAAACACAGACAAGGCAGAAGTCTGAACTTTGAGGGAACTCAGACTGAGCCCCTTATCCACACCGTCCTGCAAGAAGGCCAGGACAGTGGGAAGATGGAAGTGAAGGGATAGCTTCTTGTCAGAACACCATGACACAAAGGTTGACCATATGCGATGATAGATCTTGGAAGACACATAGTCGACACCACAGAAGGAGAAAACCCTTTCTTTGCTAGAATCGAGGATTCAACCGCCATGCCATCAAATGGAGAGAGTGAACATCCTCCTTCCACAGATACCCCTGAAGAAGTAGGTCCGGACGGGCGGGAAGTGGGATCGGATCCTTCACTGACATGGCCATCAACTCCGGAAACCAGGACTGGCGAGGCCAGTTTGGAGCAATCAGGATGACAGGACAACGTTCTCTCTTCAACTTCTGGATAACTCTGACCAATAGAGGAAGAGGAGGGAAGATGTAAGCCAGGGGGAAGTCCCAAGGGATCGAAAAGGCATCCACTGCTAGAGCAAGGGAGTCCCTCAACCGGGAGCAAAACACCGGAACCTTCCTGTTGTGTCTGGTAGCCATCAGATCCACCACAGGCATCCCCCACCGTTGAGTGAGCATGTGAAACACCTCTGGGTGAAGAGCCCATTCTCCGCTGTCGACGGTGTGACGACTGAGGAAGTCTGCCATGACGTTGTCCATGCCTGGAATATGAACTGCAGAGATGACAGGCACGTGATCTTCTGCCCAAGACAAAATATCCTTGACCTCCCACCAGGCGGAACCGCTTCTTGTGCCGCCTTGCCTGTTGATGTAAGCCACCGCCGTGGCGTTGTCGGACTCCACTCTGATCGGAAGACCGGTCATTGAGACTCCCAGTGCCTCAGGGCCAGCCGGACAGCTCAAAGTTCCAGAACATTGATGGAGAGCATGGATTCCTCCAGACCCCATTTCCCCTGAGCACTGAAGCGACCCCAGACTGCACCCCAGCCCCGAAGGCTGGCATCCGTAGTGACTGTGGTCCAAGGAGGAACTAGAAAGGATCTCCCTTTCAGGAGATGTGAGAGATCTAACCACCAGTGTAGACTCGACTCGACATGAGGAGGAAGAGAAACAGACAGATGTTGATGATCCGGATGATTCCTGCACGTCTGGATCACAAATCTCTGAAGATCCCTGGAGTGGGCCATGGCAAATGGTACTGCTTCGATTGTGGAAATGAACTTCCCCACTAAGGACGACAACTTCGGAACTGGAATTTCGTCCATGTCCAGAATCCCAGCCACTCTGACGGCTATCTGGTGAGCCACGTCCTCTGGAAGAAACACCATGCATTGGCGAGTGTCGAACAGGAGACCCAGGAACAGAAGCCTCTGAGATGGAATCAAGTCCGACTTGTCCAGATTCAGGATCCAACCATGACGGTTCAGGGTGTGCATGCACATCTGTAATTGCTGATGGAGAAGCTCCGCTGAGGAGGCCTTCAGAAGAAGATCGTCCATGTAGGGGGTCACTCTGATCCCATCCTGATGGAGCACCGCTATCAAGGAGCCCAACACCCTCTGGAAGACCTGAGGGGCTGAAGTCAGCCCGAAGGGGAGCGCTGCAAACTGAAAGTGTCCCCTGTGGCAGGCAATCCTGAGATACCGCCTGCTTTCTGGATGAATAGGGATGTGAAGGTAAGCATCCTGAAGGTCCAGGGAGGCAAGAAACTCCCCTGGAGACATTGCTGCAATCACAGAGCGCAGGGACTCCTGGTGGAAGTGGGAAGTCACCACATAGGCATTGAGATCTTTGAGATCCAAAATGGGACGAGCTCCTCCGTCCTTTTTGGCTACCACAAACAGGTTGGAATAAAATCCTGAACCTGTGTCCCCTTGAGGAACCGCCTCCTTTGTCCAAGAGATCCTGAATAGCGTCGTCGAACAGACGCCTTTTTGTGGGTTCCTGAGAAGGACGAGTAAAATGGAACCGAAAAGGAGGAAGGGAAGAGAAAGGGATCCTGTATCCCTCTGACACCACCTGAAGAACCCATGGGTCCGCCACTGACTCCTCCCAAGTCCGGCGAAAGATGCGGAGACGACCGCCTACAGCCGGATGCGGACCCGGGTTCGGCGAGTCATGCCGAAGCAGTCTTGGAGGTCTTGGCCTTGGAGGCAACTTTGGGCTTCCAGGACTGTTTGGGCTTGGAGGAGGAGCGCGTAGTGGGAGGACCCATTTGGGCCGAGGAGCGTGTCTCAGGCTGAAAGGAACGAAAGGACCGATTGCGTTTGGCTGGAAACTTTTTCTTAAAGACTGAGGGTAGAAGAGTACTTTTACCGCCAGTAGCCTCACTGATCATTTCTTTGAGTTCAGACCCAAAAAGTAAATTCCCCTGAAAGGGCAAGGAAAGCAAGGCTTTCTTAGAGGCTGTATCAGCAGACCAAATTTTCAGCCAAAGAGCGCGTCTAGCCACCACAGAAGAAGTGGAGGCCCTCGCCATCATGCGCACAGCATCAAAAGCAGCGTCAGCAACATAGTTCTGAGCTTCAGTGATATTAGCAAGTAGCTGCAACTGTTCAGATACTGGCGCATCCTGGCGAACTGCTTCAGTCAGTCGTTCAGTCCAGGCCGCAATGGCCCTATTAACCCATGCCACAGCAAAGGTTGGGCGCATGGCCGTGCCAATGGAGGCAAAAATAGACTTAAGAGAGAGCTCTAGCTTCTTATCCGTCCAGTCCTGCAGGGCAGAGGCATCTGAGACAGCCAAAGCGGTAGATTTGGATAGTCTAGACACAGGAGCATCCACCTTGGGAGGATGAACCCACTTTGCCAGCTCCGCCTCAGGAAAAGGGTAAAGTTTAGCAAACTTTTTGGAGACAGAGGAAGATCTATCAGGATTCTTCCATGCCTCAGAAACCAGACGGGCAAGAGTAGGGTTAGTTGGAAAACAAACAATTGGCTTAGATGGCTTTTTCTGAAAAACATCAGTAGGATCATAAGTGGATTCCTGAGTCAGAGGAAGGTTGAGCGTATTCAGAACCGCTCTGATCAGACCCTCAGCCGAAACTTCAGGGTCACACTCATAGGGGTCCCCAATGGACCTGTTAGATTCAATAACAGTACGTTCCTCAGCATCAGAATCCTGTAAAAGTTCTTCTTCAGAAGAATCAGAGATATCAGGAGCTCCCTGTGGCTTAGGCAGGGAGGTCCTGATAGTAGAGGGGGTCTGCCAGACCTGGAGAGCCCCCTGTATCTGAGAGGGAAAGAGTTGAAGCGTGGATCTGAGATCCCTAGTGGCAGCTTTAAACTCCCTCACCCAAGATGGCTCAATAGCGTGGCTGGGAAGCCCAGGGTTGCTATCTTGACCAGTACAATTAGGGCATAGATCCCCCACATTATCGCCATCCAGCCCAATGTGGCAAGAGGAGCAAAACGCCATGGGGGTAGCAGACCCCCCATCCTCCTTAGACTTGGGTCTAGCCCCTAGCTCCAGTGAAGCAGACATGCTCACAGCGTCAATATACCCCACTAATAACACTATCACCCAGAAAAAGTGTGAAAGATTAAAGTTTCACCCCAGAAATGTTCTAAAAACGGACTTATCTGGCCAGCGAAGGGTTAATCTGTTGAGGAGAGAGAAGGCTCGGTCCCTGCGTAGTGTACTCGCCTAGGAAAAGTACCACAAAATGGCGGCCGTCATGACAGCCAATCAGAAACGAGCGCGAACCAAGCGCTCATGGGAAATGTAGTTTTCCTTTACAAGTACCCCAAACAGTGCCCGAAGCCCCCCTGAACACCCCACATGAATAAAACACATTCCGGATGATAGAGCAGGAGCCTAGAATTAAAATGAGCCCTCTCTGAAGTTGCTGTGACAAGCGGTTCCAGAGATATGTCCCATACTGTGAATTGTCATAGAGAGTAAAGGAGCCCTTGCGTCTGAGCGGGAAAAAGCCGCGCTTAAAGGCGCGGAACACCATTTTTAATAAAGTTTAGTAAAACATTAAAAAGTGCCCAAACAAGCATGAAACACATGAGAAACATAAATAAATGAATACCCAATGCTCCAAAACCCAGAGAATAACACAGAAATTGCATAAACAGTAATAATGCAATAAAAACACCCTATGAGTGCTGGAGTGTATTAAAACTCCCAAATACAAGCCCATCAAAGGGACACTGTGGGGACAAGTGGACCTTCAGCACTCAATGGGTGACTCACCTTCCTTGCAGGACTTCTGTCTTCAGGTGACCATGATAAGAGGGAAAGAACCAGAGGTAAATTCCCCAATAGGGGAGCTGCTTAACACAAGCTGTCCCCTCTTCAGGGCATAAGGTCAACAGAAAATCCCTGGAAGCTGCACCAGCCACTTTAAAGAGGGCAATTCACAGCCATGGTCACCCTCCTAATGGTGGTATTCCATATTTGAATAAAAAAAAATAATAAAATACTAAGATTTTATTGACCCCCCTCCTTTTGCCTTTTTCACTCCCTTTTTCACTCCCCCTTTCTCTCCCTCCTTGACTGTTGATCTCCCCTTTTGCCTCTCTCTCCCCTTCTTGACTCTTGATCCCACCATTTGCCTCTTTCTCCCCCTCCTGATCATTCCTCCTTTTGCCTCTTTTTTTCTCCCTTTTGCCTCTTTCTCCCTCTTGACCCCTCCTGCCTCTTTCACCCACTCTTGATGCCCCCTCTTGATCCCCCTTTTGCCTCGCTTTATCCCTCTTGATCCCCTTTTGCCTTTCTCCCAGTCTTGATCTTGCCTTAATGGGACTGCTCTAGCATTAAAAGGGTACAAATCCCCATTTAATAGATACCTGTGGAATTTGTATTCATTCCCTATGGTACATTAGGTAGAAATGCATACCTTTGTAGACCCATTTTATTTCGCATGGATTTAAATGGGGCGTTTTACCCCTTGAATGCTAAAATTGTCACAATGCATTGCTTCACAAATGTATTTGCATACAAAATGACCTACTAACTATAAAATAACCATTTATTAAATGCATTAAACAAAGCAGTTTGCTCATAAATGACCAAGTACCTGCTAATACAGATAAATGGTAATTTATACACTAAGTATGCCTAGAGCAGTGCTGACCTCATTTTGCATATGGACTTGGCCGTGTGTACTTGCGCAGCCAAGCCCATTTCTGGTAGAACTGAGCAATCTCTCCCAGGACCAAAAGTTTCAAGTCAGGAAGTAAATAAATGCCTTCTAGTAGACATTATTGACCTTTTACAGGATTGTGTAATGTGATCAATACTGGGGTCATCAGCAAGGGTCGTGATACCCCCTCAAGAAGTCTGAATGAAACATTTATGAAAAAACAATTTATATCACAGTTAACTCTATGCTATTCATTGAGTCAGGCTCCTTCTGCCAATAACAGGATTAATTTGGACAAGAGTTGTATTATATATGTATCCAGACCAGTACCCATTACTGTGTTCACTGTGCCTAAAATCCTGTTTCTCTCTCCAATTTCAGCCTAGAATGTCACTGTCTCATTCTCTCCCCTTTTTGCCTGTTAGGCGGCAGGCCACTGCTCCTCTTACAGTTTTCCCCATTCCCATCCCCAATTCCCTTCTGCCTTCCCCTATTCCCAACTTCCCTCTCTTGCCTATCTTGGTCTTGCAAACAGTTTGAGTCTGTCTGCTCTCTGCTGGCTCTGCTCTGCCTCTGCTAGCTCCGGCTCCCGCCTCCGCTCCCGCTCAGCGAGCTCTTCTCGACTCTGGGCTGGCCTGAGTATATCATTGCCTCTGTCTCTGGCGCTTAACTTGTGTGTGGGCGGCCCGGCGTACAGACTCAGTCACGCAGTGCTCTTCTTCATACCGCTGCGTAGCCTGCGTCTGATGTCACACGGCCTGTCTGACAGTCCACTACTGGACTGCGTCCCGGCCCCAGCGGCCATCGGGTACTTCTTCATCAAACAAATCTTTCTATCTTCTCACAGCCGCAGTGGCAGTCCAGTCACCTTGCGGCCACGGACTGGTATGTAACGTCATTTTCTCATTTAAGGAAGCAGCCTCAGGGAAGCCCAGTGCCAGCGGCCTACCGGAATTTTCCCGGTATCCTGGTAGGCCAGTCCGTCCCTGAAACAAGCAGGTTAAATAATTTGATTTGAGATACCAAAATAATAAAGGTTCAAATCAAGTATTACTTTAATTAACACAATTATTTGTAACTGAAATGTCATACTATTCTGGTGTGCTTGTAAACAAACGATTAACTTGATTGGAAAAAGTTTAATTGAGTAAGGACATAAAGGTGTAAAATGGGGCTTACATTATAAAACAGAAAGCACATATGAGGGCAATGAAAGGAAAGGGCAAACCGCAGCCCAACTTCCTGGTTACCCATTAGGGCAGCAGATTATCCGAGTTTACTAGCTGAACCCTACTGCATTGCAACAACAGCTGTGAAGAACAGTTTACCTACCCCTGAACTACACCATATATGCAAGTCCAGTTGGGACGCGCTCACACACACACTTTAATCGATAAATATCTGGGTTCAACCAGCTCACTGGATCTAAACAGGTTACAAACAATACAAAAATGAGCCAACACTCTCAGGACTTGTGATAGAGTGAATCTTTATTAAACAAGTGTCAATGCCAGAAGTGGGAAAAAAGGAGAAAGGTCCATGCGCACGTCCCCATGATACCGGAATTCCCTAGGACTATCCAATAGCTGAATAACCCACATAGAAAGTGTAAAGGGACATGAAATGTACACAGCACACAAGAACAAGAGCCAGCCGGGCTCAGATGCTACCGAACAACAGCATGGCATAACAGAGTGTGCAGGTCCCTAGCCAGGCAGGGATGCATGCAGGACCTTTCAGCCAAAGCTGGCCTCAGACGAGGCCAGAATATCAACACAGTGGTGGTTGGCAAAAGTTTGCAAGGAGGACCAGGTTGCTGCTTTGCACAACTGCTCAGGCGAAGCCTGATTCTTGTAGGCCCAAGAGACCCCCACAGACATAGTTGAATGTGCTGTTATCCTAAAGGGAATAGGTGTCTTCCAGATCTCATATCATATGGTAGCCTAGAACCAAGAGGCAATGGTGACATTGGAAACCACCTGACCCGCCCTAGGACCCTCAGGGATGACAAAGAGAGTTAGCCTTGTGAAAAGTGCGAGTATGATGCATGTAATATTTAAGGCAATGCACCATATCCACCAAATTGAAACCCTTCTCCCTGTCAGACTTAGGGTCAGGACAAAACAAAGGCACAACAATCTCCTGATTAATGTGAAATTCAGAAACCAGCTTGGGAAGAAACTCCTGAGAGGTTTGAAGCACCGCCCTATCCTTATGAAGCACCAGGAAAGGTAGTTTACAAGTCAAAGCTTGTAACTCAGCGACTCTCTGCACCACTGCCAAGACAAAAATCATCTCAAACATTAAGTGAAGCAGAGTAATGGAAGCAAGAAGTTTGAAAGGAGGCTTCTGCAAAACACCCAGAACCAGGTTAAGATCCCACAGAGCACTGGGAGCCTTAAAGGAATGGAAGGCATGAGCCACCCCCTGAATAAAAACATCTGGAAGGGTGGCAATACGTCTCTGGGAAAAACATGGATAGTGCTGGGATCTGAAACTTAAGGGAACTCAAGCTGAGTCTTTCACTGCATCTTGGAGGAAAGACAACACCAAGGGAAGATAAAAATCTCACAGAGGACACCACCTTGTCAAAGCACCACTTATGAAAGATAGGGTATGGACTATGTTATGCCTTGGAGGAGACAGGCATTCTGGCCTGAATCATGGTGGAAACAACCTCCTTAGAGAGACATTTGCACCTCAGAATAGCAGCTTCAAGAGACCTTTTCTCCACATCATCATGCCACCGGAAAACCCCTGAGGTAAGATCTGGCCTGGGAGGAAGGCAGAGTGGATCCTTAATCGAGAGACTGAACAGTCTGCAAACCATTCTCTATTGGGCCAGTAACCAGCATGATGGTTGCTCCATCCATCCATCCTGACATTCTGGAGTACCCTGGGTATGAGATGAATCGGAGAAAACACGAGAGCTGGAAGTCTCACTGCATTGACATCACATTCGTGACAAAGGCCAGAGGGTCTCCCGTCCTGAAGCAGAATCTCAGAAACCTCCTTTTGTCCCTGGGGGCCATGAGATCTATCGTCGGAACACCCCACTGTTGCACAATCAGGTAGAATGCTTCTGGATTGAGCTCTCACTCTCCTGTATCTACATCTTGGCGACTGAGAAAGTCTGCCAGAATGTTTTCTACCTCTGGAATGTGAAAGGCCAAGATGGCTGGAATGTGGGCCTTTTCCCAAGTAACAATGTACCTCACCTCAAAACAGGCAGCTGCACTGCAAGTGCCCCCTTGGCGATTGATGTAAGCCATAGCCATGGCATTGCCCGACTGAACTCTCAAAGGCTTCCGCAACAGTAGTAGGGTCCAATGAACAAGGGCCAGTCGGATCACCTGGAATTAGAGGACATTGATTGGCAAAAGGCTTTCTTCCCGAGTCCACCTGCCCTGAACATCCAGGTGATCCAGAACGGCACCCCAGCCTCTCAGGATGCCATTTGTTGTGACCGAGTCCACTCTGGGATCACAAAAGGCTTTCCCTGTTCCAGGTTTGACTGACATAACCACCACTGGAGGTCCCTCCTGGTCTCAATAGAGAGAGAGAGAGGGAGGGGAGAGATCAGGTGATTGAGATGCTCTGGATTCCTGGACTAGTTTTGGATAACATCCCGCTGTAGCTCCCTTGTGTGGACCTGAGTGTAAAGTACAACATCCAGTGTAGATACCAGGCTGCCCAGAACTCTCATGAACTTCCTGATCCTGGCTGAGGTCTGCTCCAGGGCCTGGGACACTTTCTGCATCACAAGAGGAATATTGACCTCCGGTAGGAAGACTTTCCCCTGACAGGTGTCGAATTGCATCCCCAGGAATACAAGAACCTGGGATGGCACTGGAGACTACTTGAGCATATTCAGGATCCACCCATGGTGGACCTGAAGCCGGGTGCAGTCCTGAACGTGAAGAACCAAGAGATCCTCTGAGGGAGCCTTGATCTACCGATTATCCAGTTAAGGTATCATTGAGATACTCTAGGCATGTATGAAGACTGCTAAGGAAATGCGAGGCGTCAAAGCAAGGCCAAATGGCAGATCCGTGATCTGGTAATGATCTGTGCACACAGCACCTGTGAACCCGCCTAATGGGGGATTATACAGCCCTATATCGAAGAAGGAAAAGAATAAAAATACTTAAAAACTAAGACTGTGTCTTGCCCTGCCACCTTCAAGCAGGACACGTGCATTCTGGGTGTTAGTAGGTGGGTGGAGGGTTGAGCTGGAGGAGGAGGGAGTCTCCACCCACAAAACTGTTTTTTGAGATGTGTCCTTCCCTCCTGGAAGAATGAATCAACCCCATATTGGTCGTAAGAGAAATAAACATTAATGGGTACCCTGGTATCAACTAATTCCTCAGGGGCTTCTATAAACAGGATAACACACACGAAACAGAGGTAGGTACATATCATTCACACTATACAGAAGTAGTCACACACACACACACACACACACACACACACACAATAAAAAGGTAGTTGGATAACACACAATGTTCCGAGGCAGATGCACAGCGCGTACACACTACACACTGTTCCTCAGGCAGATGCACAGCGCGTACGCACTACACACTGTTCCGAGGCAGATGCACGGCGCGTATGCACTACACACTGTTTCAGAGGCACATGCACAACATGTACGCACTACACACTGTTCTGGAGGCAGATGCACAGCGCGTACGCACTACACACTGTTCCAGAGGCAGATGCACAGCTCGTTCGCACTACACACTGTTCCGGAGGCAGATACACACTGCATGCGTATTACACAGAGGTAGGTGCACAGGCATAAGCACTACACAGAGGTAGGTGCACAGTGTATACGCACTACACAGAGGTAGGTGCACAGCGTAGGTGCACAGCGCATACGCACTGCACAGAGGTAGGTGCACAGCGCATACGCACTGCACAGAGGTAGGTGCACAGCGAATACGCACTACACAGAGGTAGGTGCACAGCGAATACGCACTACACAGAGGTAGGTGCACAGCACACACACACTATACCGAGGTAGGTACATAGCACATGACACACATAGAAGGCAGATGTGTTTAACATTATGCAAAGGCAACTGTATATCACACCACATACAATACAGTGGTAGGTGTACATCACACTCAGATATACAAACAAATACAATTTCTTAAACATAGTAAATGCAACAATGCCACAAACACTCACTGAAAGTGATATCAAACTGCAGAAGTGAATATCCATTCCAGAGAAAGACAAAGTGCTTCCACCTCTTTCCAAGCATGCACCAGGAGCGACTGGCATCAGAAAGATGTACGGGCCAATGCATACCAAACAACTGAATACCAAGTTCTGACCACTAGAGGCAGCACCAAGTGCTATACAGCTACACCATAACATGGTATATGAGCTTCAACTTATTACCCAATAACACTCACTATTTTACTTTACCCATAAAAAAAATATATATTTATATACAATAACCAAAGATAGTTTATTCTATCCAGAAAAGACAACCGTTTTTATGGGGGGCACTAAAACTCATAGCAAGAAATGTGAAATTTGATGCAGCCCTGAAGATGTGAAATAGTCCTTAAGGGTTTAACTTTAAAATAAAAAGAACATTTGCAAAGGGTCAACCATTTAGGGACTTAAAGCGGTTAAAAAGCCTAATTTAAGTCAACAGAAATGTATATATTTGTTATAGTTTGTTTCCCCCTAAACTTGCTCCTCTTTACTTTAGTATATAACTGTGATATGTCTAACAGTGCTACACACTTCTCAAGAGAAGCAATCTCATTATTGTATTTATGAAAAAGACGAAAGCAAAAAACAGTTATCAAAAAGTATTTTATTGGTCCGAGTTCCAGAGAAAGTATACAATGTTGAAAACATTATTTTTTTTTCTTTTTTTATGTATGACGCTACACCAGTGATTCTCCGTATCAGTCCTTGGGACACACCAACAGATCTGGTTTTAAGGATTTAATAAATTAAGCACAGGTATAACAATCAGCTGATTACACTGGTGTGTTCAAGCATGGATATCTTGAAAACCAATTGATTGGGATGTAATACACTGTGATGCACTGCCCCTCCTCTCTTCTCGGTTTATCTTGAAAAAAACCTGCACCACTGATGCGTTACAAGGACCAATATTGACAGTCACTGTACTACAATATATATCATTGGAAAAAAATGAATGTAAACTCTTAGAAGGCCAGAGAGATGTACAACAGATTTTGAAGCAGTGAGTTACACATCTCTTTGGTACTCGGCGAATAAAAGGAGCGGTAAACTTTTTTTTATGAAAAGAACGTATGTTTTTATCTTTTCCCGCTGAGTACAGCGTACTCCCTTTACCATGAGAGATTCATATTTCTGGAGTTATTACAGTTCTAACTCTTGAATTTTTTTTTTTTTTCACATTAATAGTGCCCTCTAGTGGTAAGATTCCAATTAGTTATTCTGGTGCGTTATTAGAAGCTTATAACTCTTAAACTATACATGTTTGAGCAATGGGACTTACATAATTTAATTTATTTTTTAGTATGTGTTATATTAAAATCAACTATTACTAGCCCTTTAAATAAAACAACTAACAGCAGGGATGTGCCCTTATTTTACTCAGCAGGAAAAGCCCTATAACAAAGGTTAAAAAAAATAAGCTGCATGCTCCTTTAAAGGCCTACTATATTTTTTCTTTTCTTATTTAAGTATTCAGCCCACTTTGTTGCTGTAGTGAAATGTGTGACTCTCCAAATGATGCTGGACTACAGCTCTCATTTGCATCTTCCAACCATTAGTATGATCTTAGAGAGCTGAGAATTGGTCTTTTGTGAGACCACATACACAGCAATGTCATTGGCATCCAATTGGGATTATTATCCCTCCATAATGCATTTCACAGCCCTCTGGTGCATGAACCTTTGAAAGCCATAGGGGTGTATAAGGTATTGCAATGCAAAATGTTGCTCACACCTGTAGCATTCAAAAAGTTAAACCAGCCCAATAAGCTCAGTCATATAATTTGGTTAGTCCAATCTGATTGAGGTAGCCCATATACACAATGACAAATGTGCAATGCATCACTTCACTATAGTGCACATTTTCAAATGACTATCCAAGTTGACCAAATATACCTAGAAATTCAGGGTGTTTATGAAAATGTAATTCTACGAGAATGAACATAATTAAGTGCAACCCTGCCTTGTGTTTTATAAGAGTAAAGGATTTATATACATGCTATAACTATTATATAGCTGTGCCTATGAGCAACGTCAAATGGGAGTACTGGATATTAAAAGTAAAATTATTCCTTTTTATGTATCAGTATTTTTTATTTAGATCTCTGTACAAAAAAGTAACCTACAAAATGTTTTTATCTTTCCATGTGAATAATGCCCACAAAATTGTAAGCTTTTCCAGGCCTGTCTTTTTATATCAATATAATCAAAGAACAGTTTGGATGAATGGAACTTCAGAATGGATCTGACTTTTAAAAAAAACAAACAGTCGTATTAATAAATAACCTAAGTCAAGGCAGTGGCTCCATGTAGGTCATTACAATCCCATTTTTGTTCTGCATATAACGCACATACTTTCTAGCAACAAATCTGCTTTAACTATTAGTGCACTGATTTAAATAAGAAACATCAAAAATCCCCACATACTTCAGCTACACTAATAAAAAAGGGGGATTCTGGGTCTTTAACACACTGGATGTAAAAGAGGTCGCCAACACAAGAAGTTAGAGACCGTTAAAGTGAAACTAACACTGATATATGTGCCCCCTAATTAATTTTTACTAAAGCAGTATGCATTGCAAGCCTTTTAGAATCCTTATTAAAGGGACAGTAATGTCCCATAAAAATATTTTTTTGTTTTGTAGATTAAAGAAAAATAACTTATTTGCAGCAAATTCCATCTCTCAAACCTTTATGGTTTGAGAGATATTCACCGCTAAAGTTCTCTCTCTCTCTCTCTCTCCCTCTCTCCAGATGTCAGCTGTAGAGCTGACAGAAGGAGATCTGTGTTGGCCGACACAATGTGGCTCTTCAGCAGAGCCGCAATAGCATGATTTAAAACAAAACAAAAAAAAAAACTTCTTTGGAACGGTCTAAAAATGTGCTTGCAAACCAAGCACACTTTGTAGACCATTCCAATGAAGTATTTCTTTTACAATTGCGCTATTGCGGCTCTGCTGAAGAGTCACCTGTCAGTCCCCAGACCGGGAACACCTGCTGTCAGCTTACAGCTGATGTCAGGAGAAGGGGAGGGGAGAGAGGGGGGAACTTTAGGGCCGAATAGAAAACAAAAAAACATTTTTATAGGACATTAGTGTCCCTTTAAGCGCTGGCATTATTTAGAAATTTAAGTTCTTAGGAGACTCACCACCAGTCATTTTGCCAAAGAGAGATCTGTGTGCCTGCGCTGTCCATTCTTGTCTGTACCGTACGGTACAATGCAACTCCCCTTAGGTTACCTGTCAATCATTGAGGAGACAGGGACAGACAGTGCACATGCACAGATCACTCTTCATCAAGATGTCTGGCAGTGAGCCTCCTAAAAACTAAGATTTGTAGCTAATGCTGGCACTTAATAAGGATTGTAAAAGGATTTCAATTGTTACAGCTATAGTAAAAATTAATTGGGGGGAATTTATATAGCAGTGATAATACCACGCTAAAGCATCCACTGGGTTAATTCTGGAAGCACCACAATAGCGCGAGGATTTCAATTCATGTGATGAGAACTTAATTCATGTTGTACAGAGACATCTTTAAAGGTGAACCATCCCAGTAGCTCTTATTTTGTTTAACAGAATTATTTACTGAGGTAAGTGATCTTCACAACGCAGAAAGGAACATCGATATAGTTTTTTTTTTTTTTTTTTTTAAGCACTGGTAGAGTCTGATAAATAATTGTTTCTCTTACAATCCATTCAAGTCTATTGTAGCCCTTTGTTTGCTGCAAGAGGGTCTGATTTAAAGGAATAGTACTGCAACTTTTTACAAAAAATTAATCTTGTAGGCATTAAAAAATTAAACTAAATGCTCTCAGTTCCATCTCTCAAACCTTTCTGGTTTGAGAGATATTCGACAGTAAAGTTCCCCTTTCCCTCCCCTTTCCCTGATGCCATTGCTCTAGCTGACTGCAGGGGAATCCGGTCCCGGGACTGTCGGAGACTCTTGCAAGCACATTTTGTAGACGGTTCCAGTGAAGTAGTGATTTTTCACTCGCGCGATCTCGGCTCTGCTGAAGAGCTTCAGACGGTCCCAGGACCGGATTCCCCTGCAGTCAGCTAGAGCAATGGCATCAGGGAAAGGGGAACTTTACTGTCGAATATCTCTCAAACCAGAAAGGTTTGAGAGATGGAACTGGGGGCATTTAGTTTAATATTTTAATGACTACAAGATTTTTTTTTTTTTTTTTTTACAAAAATGAAAGTTGGCAGTACTATCCCTTTAAGCAGTAAAAAAATAGATATAACTGCTTGTTGTATAAAGGATACCTATCTATGCAAGAATTTGTTAAAATAGGAGGTGTTTATTTTTAGGTTATAGGTACCCTGTAACATATGTACAGTAAAGGTACTAGTGGTCTTAGAGGAGCACTAGTGGGGCAAATCAATTGCACCATAGATGGTAAAAAATAAATAATCCAAAAACGCCTATTAAGTTAAATCGGACTTCTAACCCTGGAATGCTAGAGAGGCTTCCACGCATTGATTTGCAGTGCATTGGAGCCCTCTGTAGAATTCAAGGGGCTAAAAGCCCATTTAAGTTAAAGGGGAACTTTCACCCCAAATAAAGTCACCCTCCCCCCCCAATAATTAGCCATATACCGATAAGCTTAGAAATATAACTACTATCCAGCATAAGTAAAGCATTCAGAAATCCTACTACTTCTGAGACTGATGGGCAGGCTTCTGGCTTTAGAGACATCCACGTGGCTGTGCCGTCCCACCCTTTTGTTACCTTAAAGGGATAGTAATACTTCATTTTAACTTTATTTTATTTTGTAGGCATTAAAAAACATGAAGAATGATATAAGTCTTATCTCTGAAACCTTTATGGTTTAAGAGATATTCACAAACAAAGTATCCCCCCCCCCTGTTCAACCAGATCAGAAGGGAGGTGCCCAGGTAGACTGCAGAGAGGGACAATCTTCAATTAAGATAATGGAAAAAGCTGAAAAACTTGTCAAGGGGGGCAGGGCTTTCATTGTTTTCATACAAAGAAGATTGTCCCCCTTCTGTTATCTGTACGGTCATACAACCAGACTCACATCTGAGAAGAGATGGCTTACACTAGGTAAAAGGGGCGGGGAGGGGAACTTGGCTTGTGAATATCTCATAAACCATAAAGGTTTGAGAGATAAGACTTATATCATTCTTCATGTTTTTTTAATGCCTACAAAATAAAATAAAGTTAAAACGAAGTATTACTATCCCTTTAAGGTACAATGCAATGCCTGCTAGAGGAGACTGGGATGGACAGTGCAGGCACGCAGGTGTCTCTAAGCCAAGATGTCTGCGCTGATGCCTGTCCATCTGTCTCAGAAGAAGTGGGATTTCTGAATAATGCGGTACTTATGCTGGATAATAGTGCTATTTGTAAGCTTATCTCTATATGACTAATAATTGGGGGGGAGGGGGCTTTATTTGGGGTGATAGTTCCACTTTAATGGAAGCTTTGAGATTTTTGTTTCCTTTATGATGCAGGTAGTTTGCTCCAGAATTTCTACTTTTTTCTTTTGTGCATAAAGCAGATACATTAACTTGACAAAAGGGATAAATGCTGGTAAAGCTGACTACTATTGGTCTACCAGGAGGAAAAGGGACCTTTGAGTGGTTCACATAGGAAAATCTGCTGAGCACTCAGTCTGTTTTGGAGCACTTGACCTGGTGCTGGCCGAGAAACCATCTTGGACCAGAAGTTCAACCTCATATAGATTCAAAGAAAGACTAACTTTCAAGGATTTTGCATGGGGATTGTACCCCTGACAATCAGGTAGCAACATGGCTGTGCCTTCAGAAAAGTTTTACTAAGTTAGCTCATATGAGAGCAAACCTGATAAAATTATAGGGCAGAATTGTGCAAACCTAAAATGGCTCTGATCATCTGTTCTTGGAGTAAACTCTGTAACGTAAGCCACAGGCAGCACAACTACAATGTGCAGCAACTGTATAGACAATTTTAGTTGCTGCTTATGAGCAGCCTTTAAAATCAACTAGTTTTACAGTTCTGCTCATAAGGGAGCAGAACTACTGACAAACACCCATCCCACCCATATGTTGTATCAGCCATTTTATATTTTTACATAACTAATTTTTGAGTTTAGCTATATAGGTGTTGCTAATTAAAAGCATGCCATGCAAGGACTTCCTGCCTTAGCCCTATACCACCTACTCACTGACACGTAACACTTTATGTTGTCCCACCTCACCTAATTCTGAAAGAGTTAAGTGTTAGTGTACAGAATGGCCTAATTAGCATTATCTATAAAATGAAAAACAAAATGCAACTAATACAACATTTAGGTGATTTTATCCCCTTAACGACAGCCCAATCTGGCGCGTTGGTGGACGTTAAGGACCAGTGAGCTTTTTTTTTTCTTGCTTGATGGATTCTGGGATGGCAGAGCAGCATGGGGAGAAGGGGAGGTATGCAAACAGTTATCATAAATCTCACTATTTTAACTGAGTGCTTTAAGTAGTAGTAAACTTTTTTTGATGAAAAGAAATACATGTTGTAGGGTTTTTCTTACCAAGTAAAAGCAAGGGAACTACCAATACTGGGAGATTTCAGTCAAAAGTTATTACAGCTGAGATTTTTTTCTTCTTCATTTCATTAAACTGCAGTGAGTTTTCTCTTCTGGTCCCTAGTTAGTGCTGTTCCTATACACACAGATGCACACCTTTTATTATATATTATATATACTATAAAAGACAAAGTGGTCACGTGACCACATATTCTATGGCTGTGCCTGACACAAGATGGGGCGGCAGCTCTGAGGACACACTGCCTGAGGCTCACATACACAGGAGTGCCTGACACACCCAGGGGAGGCGGCTAGGAGTAAACATGGATCTCTCTTCCACACTGCCTAAGGCCAACATACAGAGGGGCGCTTGACACACCAGAGTGGCAGCTAGGAGGAGATCTGCATATCTCCTCTACACTGCCTGAGGAAGACATACACATATCTCTGCAAGGACGAACAGCTCCTTCTAATTTTACTCCTCCTCTCCATTATCCATCCCACAAAAAAAAAATTGCATACTTTGCCTTCCTATGTTCAGGTCAAAAACACTGCAGTGCTTTCACAGTAAGAAGCTCTGAATGTGTCTCTATACTGGAGCCATACACTTCTCTCTATGGGAACATCATACATTTATCAAGATGCCCAGCATGGCCTCTCCACCACCCACTACTCCAGCAATGTGTTGCATACCCCTCTCTCACTCAATGGGTTAAAGTATTTCACTAAAACCAACTGCTCCGCTAGGTCAGTACTAGTGTCTTCTTTGTAGGCAAAGTTAACATGGGACTTTATTCTGTGTCCTTCTGCTATAATACGCACTTCCTTAAAAATATAGTATTCGGCCTGTCAGTCCTCTGGAACTCTTATGATCTGCTCCCCTCCCGCTGTCTCTAGTGTGGTTCTGTTCCTCTGCCGCTACACTGAAAGGTTGCAAACTGTCACTCTCTGCTGGACACAGATCCTTCGCCCCTTTTTGCCTGTCCGTCATTTTTAGATGACAGCATGTGACCACCTGCGCTAATTTACTGCTCCTTTAATTCTAGGGTGGACATGGTAAAGTCCTACAACTGTTTGACTACAATCAGGTGGCAGGCTGAGTATGATGGATATTGTAATCA
Source organism: Rhinophrynus dorsalis (assembly GCA_037306005.1). Classification (NCBI taxonomy): domain Eukaryota; kingdom Metazoa; phylum Chordata; class Amphibia; order Anura; family Rhinophrynidae; genus Rhinophrynus; species Rhinophrynus dorsalis. The sequence goes on along the minus strand of CM074724.1, from coordinate 220,220,364 downwards.
ATTAGCTGGAGAGTCTCATGTTGCCCACCCTAGGTTTAACTAATGCAATCTTTTATTCATGTCTTTTGGCAGCTTCATAAATGAAAGAAACTACTTAGGGTTCTACGGTCAGAAGAAAAGGTGGGGGTACAGTTCTGGAGTATTGGGATTTTAACAGGTTGAATGTTTGAAAAATCTCTAAACTCTCTAACAGTCAAGATCTTGAAAGCTCAATTTAAGTAAACAGGACATTTTCTTTGTGTCATATCGTGCAGAATTGCTCCACCTTCTTTTAGCAATTGGACCCTTAATCTGATGTTTCTCTCTGAGCAGAGTGGTGGGTCTCCAGATTCAAAAAAAGTGTTATATGAGTAAACATAAAAACAGTGGGTCAAAGGTAAGACAAAACAGGGAAGGCAAAAAGTAGGCGTATCAAACAATATGTGGTTAATCATGGCAAATCCTCTTGAGAACCAGAGGGGTGCACAATATATACTTCTCAATGAGTTGTGCACCTCTCTGGTCCTCAAGGGGTTAAAGCCAACCTCAATGTGGCCAAATTGAAAAACTTCTTTCAAAGAAGTAAACAAGAATTTACTTAACCCTTTGAGTGCCAGTGGGGTGCACCCCTCTGGTCCTCAAAGGGTTAAACATACTGGATGCCTTACTAGTCCTGGAGAGAGAGGCCAGTTGGTTTTACTTGGCGATACCTTCAGTGGACCATCATTTTTGTTCTTCATAGTGGAAGTACACAGCTCCTAAACCAACCATATTTTTTCTACTTTTCTTAGAACCTTTGGTATTTTAGAAGCAGTGTACTACGTATGAACAACATTACCTAATCTTCTGAAACAAAATTTAAGACATACTCCACATACGCAGGTTTTCACTTTCAAGCCAGATGCACTGACTGGTCTTCATTTATCTCTGGCTGAGATGTGAGACAACATATATCAGGCCTACAAGAAGCAGGCCACGCACACCCATCATTAGAATGAGGAAGAGGAGTAGTATGGACATTACTGGTTCCACCACCTGATTTCCAAGGTTCCATCGAGGGAAACCCATGTTTACTAGTTGCTGGTTAATATCAGCAAAAGGGGAGCGCCCTTCCTGCCTTGCGCCATTTTGTGGAATCTGTTGTGGTCCTGTTCCAGCATTGTTTGCAGTGTTAAAAAATCCCTGTGAACATGAACAATGAAAAAACAAGAATTGTAAGTGAAACAAATGTACAAATGGTCTCAGTTAAAAACATCAAGAGGACTATGGTTTTATTTTACTGCCCCAGGACCTTGACACTACATGACCAGGGCCGGATTTATAATTAGGCAGAGTAGGCATCTGCCTACAGGCGCACCCCACAGAGGGGCGCCTGTCACTGGGATTTTTTTTTTAAATTAACCTCACCCTCCCGGCGCAATGTGGAGATGATGGGGCAATGTGAGGTCAATATGGAGCTGATGGGGCGCAATGTGAGGGCAATGTGGAGATGATGGAGGCAAGTTGGAGCTGTTGGGGGCAATGTGAGGGCAATATGGAGATGATGGGGGCAATGTGGAGATGATGGGGACAAGTTGGAGCTGATGGGGGCAATGTGAGGGCAATATGGAGATGATGGGGGGCAATGTGGAGGTGTCCAGTGGAGATGGCCAATGGGGGGGGGCTCTTCAGATTTCTGTGCCTACAGGCTCCTGAGATGTAAATCCGGCCCTGTACATGACTAGCAAATACCGGGGGTTTATGCACTAATGAGTGATTGAGTGGAGATGAATTCTTCAGTGATATCACTTCTCCTATTCCTACGTTATTCAGCCTATGCACTACGATCACTAGAGTTGGAGAAATCTTAGTGCATTGGCTCCATAAAATAACATAGGAACTGGAGAAGTGATATAATTGGAGAAGTTCTCTCTACTTTATCTCCACCCCCAGTCATCTCCTGTTTAAAAGTGTGTAGAAAAAAAAAGAAAGAGGCAAACCTACTGCTTCAAAAGTGGACAAAAAAATCTCATCAATTTTAAGCGAGACTTGTGACAGGACACTGCACACTGGCTGGCATTTCTAGAAGCACTCAGGTGTAGGATATTGCCTTCAGAGCCAGAAGACTTCTGTGTAGTACATTACCACATGTCCACTAAGAACTGATACTTCAGGAAAACAAGATTCCTGTGTTTGGGGAAAGTCTGTGGAACGGTGTTGCATTTGTTTGGTAGAGAGCCAGGATACCATATATAATAATGGCGCTTGTGCTCTACCATCCATGCCCGATAAGGCACATCCACAACATTATCCCTTCCTGCATATACTCTTTCAGCCACAGGTAAAACACACCCTCTGTGATACAATCTGTATGTTCTGGATAGGAAGCCTCAAAGGGACAAGGTTCAGCACCTAGGATTCTGGGTACTACAAGGCGCTAGTTAACCTGCACATACACAGAGATATCATGATTGCAGAGTATGTGCAGACACCATAAAAAAATTATGACGACTTCCCAGGGAGTCATCAGGCTGATGAAATTAGCAGCTAAAACTTGGGAGTGGGATTGGCTCTCATTGGGTACTTTCAAACCCAGTACTCTGTAGATCGTCTGGTTTGGATTTTCCAGGGAGCAGCTTGGACTCTGATTGGTATCCATGACTTCCAGGGGCTGAGCCGAGGGACTGCAGAAAGCTGTGTAAGAGTTTCATGGACTGGAATAGAAAGGCTGGGGCTGTTATACTACTACTGTTTACTACTTTTTTCAGGTATATTACCACAGGATTGGCAAAGTCTTCTTCAGTATGCAGCAAAAGCTACTCCAGTCTGATCTTTCTTCTCCAGCAACTAATGGTGGTTGTCCCTGGCGAGCGTGAGGCCTCTGTCACAAGGCATTTAACCCCTTGAAAGTTAGTGGTCTGCAACTCACTGTGAAGCAATCAGTTGCTCTTAAGCTTTCAATGTATTTAAAGGCTCCATTTAAAATCAATCAGCATTTCTATTTCTCCCTTACGGTGCAGATAGTTTGCTCTAGACTGTCTCCAATTTTGTTTTAAAAATAAGAACTCTGGAATTTTCACACCTTTTTGAGTCTTTTGACTTCTAATAAAGCAAGATAGAGCTGTGTATTCGGCTCATCTGCTAGATAATGACCCATTAACTTAGGGGGAATTTTTCTCAAACTATTTTTCGTAATATCTTATGCTTATTTTTTCAGGCCTCAAATCTCTGTGCATAGTAAACACAGATTTACCATGGGGAAAACAGTTCCTAAAACAATACACATAGCAAGCAGACGCTATGCATCACTGTTTCAATATTTTAAAGTACCATGAACATATCCTATATAATAATTATCTAAAACGTGTTAATGACGCAGTCATGCGCAGTAGAGACTGCCCGTGACGAGGCCGATACACAGCGGGGCTTCCAGCACTGTATCAGCCGCGGCGCGGGGAGTCTCTACTGTGCATGACTGCCCTGCAACCGGCTGTCAGTGGCACTGTGGCCCATGTAACAGGCTCTTCAACTAGTCCTTTTAATAATACAACCTCTTATCATAATCTGGACAGAAAATACGAATGGCCATTATGAATAAATTCTGTGTGACCTGGTTCTCCAAAAAAACTGATTTTTATCAGTACTTGATATCATGTCTATGTAAGCCTTTTTGCAGGATTCAAATCTCCACTGACATAAATGTTCTTATGAAGGAGTCTGGCTTCTGGGAGTTTTGGAATTTCAATTATATAGTAGTTACATTTAAATGAAACCTCACCTGACGAGGGTTGTTATCTCTGTGTTGAGCATTTGCTCTTACACGTGGGTCATCATCTTGGACAATTTCACCATTTGCCAAAATCCGCACCATCTCGTCTGTGGTGAAGTAATTTTTCAACACACCTATGGTACATATATAAATACTTGATGAATAATGCACAACCCTGTCCCACCTCCTCCAAAAATAACATTTCAGAGTTAGCAATGTTTTTCCTTTTGACATACATCACTTTGCTGTCCCTGCTATATATACAGGGGTAGCCAGTCATGGTCCTCCATTTCTACCAACGGATATCCCTGAATAAACACAGGTAGAACAATTCAAGTGACTGAACAGCTAAATAATCCACCTGTGCTTAGCTGGGATAGTCTGAAAACATGTTCCGCTGGTAACTCACGAGGACCAGGGTTGGCTACCCCTGGTTTAAGAGATATTCACACTTTTATTTCTGGGAAAAGCAGAAGTGAACATTTCCTGGTACTGTACCAAGCTACATTAGCATATGAAATGTCACTGAAACCTTCATTAGCATATGGTCCTTCACTGAAAAGGCTTCATTAGCATATGACACCTCATGGGTACACAGTTAGCATTCATTAGCATAAGGTAACAAGTATGAATATCTCCTTAACTGCATTTTTGCTGATCTTTTCGATAACATGACACATAGGCAGTTTGTAATGCAGTTTTCAAATATGCAAACTTGAAGTAAAGGGATAGTAATGTTACATAATAAAAGCAGCTCCAATTAATCTTCATAGTATTTGGGCCATGGAGAGTGTTATTTCAATACTGTCAGAGTTGTAGTTCAAGAGTAATTTAATGATAAATGATCCCCCTCCCGCCCCTTTTACTGATGTAACACTGCAATCTTCAATTAACATAAGAGGAAAAACTTGTCAATGGGGGCAGGGCTTTCATTGTTCTCACAGTAAAAAGATTGTCCCTTGCTGTGAGCCGCCTGGTCTGTGGAGCAGATTCTACATCTGAGGGGAGGTGGCTTACACTAGGAGAAAGGGGCGGGATGGGGAAACGTTATCATCCAACTCTGATAGTATCAAAACAACACTCTTCATGGCCCAAATACAATGAAGATTAAGAGCTGCTGTTTTTCTGAAATGTTACTATCCCTTTAAAGGGACAGTATTGTCACAATTTAATAAAACCTAATCTTGTAGCTATTAAAAAACTAAGCTAAACACCCCCAGTCCTATCTCCCAAACCTTTATGGTTTGAGAAATAATCACAGCAAAAGATGCCCCTTCCCTTTTTTTTGTAATAGCTACAAGATTAGGTTTTATTAAATTGTGACAATACTATCCCTTTAAGGCAAAAATTTTAAACATAACTTCATCTTGGTGTGTGACATTTATTTTTCTACTTACCAGGACACACTCAAAGTCCTTGATATGTATAGCTTGGAAGACAGGAGGGAAAAGGGGGGGTTAAGAAAAAATTGTTTAATATATTTGAAATGTTTTTAAGTTCTGGAGGGAAGCATTTTTCAGACAAAGAATACTAAACAAGAAATCATGACCTAAAATTAGCGGGTGGAAGATGCAGAAGTAGTGTAAGTACTACTTTAGGAAAGGGGGATGGATTCATGGAACAGCTTCCCAGTGAAAGTGGTAGGGGATAATATTGTAAAGGATTTCAAAAAAGCTTGAGACAGACATAAGTTGAATATGAAAGCTACTGTATATGACTTATCTGGATATGAAAATGGGCATATTGCATGGGCCAACTGTTTCTTATCTGCCACTAAAAAAGGTATGTTTTAATGTTTACAAGAGGAGTGTGATGCCTTCCTTACCAACTATTCTTTCAGTAATGACTGATAGAGCAACCTAAAGCCAACAGCAAAGTATGATTACAATAAATAAATGGGTAACATATTTTAAAGCCCACATTATATGCCTTGAAGGAATACAAAATGATGGTAGGAATGTAAGGTCTTTCGTGTGCACTGATGCTGTAAAGCAGGGGTTCCAAAACACATCCGTAATCCGTGGTAGTGAATTCCACAATGTGACAGTCCTTACTGTAAATACCCCATTCCTCTTCCAAGGTGCACAGCTCTATAGCATATTTTATATTTATGGTAAAGTGTCACCATGAAACAAGTGTTGTTAAACCCACACATACCTGGGAACTCTCCGGATTTGCCCAGGAGACTCCGGTTTTGACACTGCTTTCCTGGGTCTCCAGGGCAGAGGCCGATTCCTCCGGATGTGGGGAGTTTATATTGAAACTCTGCCCACTTCCGCTCTTTTCCCCTCTGTTCCTCATTCCCCAGCTTTCTTTTTGAGCTCTGTCTCACAACTTTAAGCCCCGGCCCCCCAACTCGCACCAAGCCTCACCCCTTTTTGACACAATTTGCATCATTTTTCACACCCCCTACGGCTCCAGAGGACTCCCCTCCAGGGAGACAACAATTAAAAGTTCCCAGGTATGCCCACATATTCAAAAGGTGCAGTATGCCACAGGAAGTGCATTTGCCAATAGTAATACACTATGCCACAGTCAAGTACCTTCCTCAGAAAGTCAGTGCACAACAGTATAAAAGGAAGGGTCCAAAATGTAATACAATTGTCTGAAAAAGAATATCACAAAACAGAAAGATGATTGTGTTTCTCATATTTAATAATGAAAGAGCGTAATTTCGTGACAAAAAAATCTGCAATGATTATTAAAAAATTGCGCACCTATTAAAATGTCTGAAGGCATCCGAAGATGCCAGCATGTACGGACACATTTTGGCTGCGATGTAATCTTTGGTATCCTTTTGGGGGCTGAGTGTCGCTTTTAATACACCCCAAAAAAATTATGGTTAACTTTTGAAATGTTGCACGCGTAACAGTGTGAAACATTTTGGGGCGATAAGTAGGTCTTCAGCTTCAAAAGCACCATATCAGAATCTCGCACAAATCAAAAGGGCGGGATTCTTACGGCACCTCATAAAACGTCACCACTGCCCACACTGCAGCATATTTTCATTAATCAAGGTGTAACAACTGCTGTTCATTCAGCTCCCACACTGCTGCATACCTTACTTTTGCCCAGTAATAAGTATATGGTAGTTCTATATTTTACTGCCGTCCAATGTGCACTCCGACTGTCTCTCATGGGAGGAGGCTGTATCAGGACTAGAACACAATGAAAGTTAAAATGACCAGAAAGTACCTATCCTGAACTCCTTTTAACCTCTTGACTACCAGAGGGGGACCGAATACATATTCTCACCCCCTCTGGTAGTCAAGAGGTTAAAAGGAATTCAAGGTAGATATTTGCTGGTCATTTTAACTTTCATTGAGTTCTAGTCCTGGTGCAGCCTCCTCCCACGGACGGTATGGTATGCGGCAGTGCGGGACTGAATGAACAGCAGTTGTTACACCTTAATTAAAGAAGGTATGCTGCAGTGTGGGCAGTTTTACGAGGTGCCATAAGACTTTCACCCTTTTGATTCATGTGAGATTCTGATATGGCGCTTTTGAAGCCAAGGACCTAGTTATCACCCCGAAATGTCGCACGATCTTATGCGTGCAACATTTCAAAATTGAACCATCATTTTTTGGGTGTATTAAAAGCGACACTCAGCCACCTTTCTGACTTTAATATGTAAAGTCAAATTACCTTTTTTTTTCCCCCTTCACTTTTATGCCCCCAACATTGAGCTCATTGGATCTGTTTCCAGAGAGAAACCTCAACAATGCCCCCATTGGCCACTTCCACACTGGCCACCTCCACAATGCCCCCATTGGCCACTTCCACACTGGCCACCTCCACAATGCCCCATTGGCCACCTCCACAACGCCCCCATTATCTGCTTCCACATTAGCCACCTCCACAATGCCCCCATTGTCCACCTTCACATTGTCCACCTCAGCACTATTCTCGTCATGAATGGATGGCAACGGCCGGAGAGCAGCGCTGTACTTCTTGCTCTCTCTGCTTCGGTTTCCCTTATACCCTACATGTGTGCAGTAAAGGAACTAGCTTCCCTTCACTGAGTTCACTAGCTAGATGTGCATACGCTCGTGACCTTGTGGTGTGCGCACCATGTGCTGGATAGGGGAGCAGAGATAGAGGGCGAAGAAGCTCGGATTAGCGGGTGGGTGGCCCAGTGTTGCCCCCAGTCATCCGGCTCTGGTGCCCCCAGTAGATGTGCATCCTAGGCCGGAATCTACCTCGCCTGTAGGTGGCGCCAGCCTTGGGTAGGTTACAATAGAGGTGGGAACTATTTATGGGTTGTTAATAGCATTGTAACTTTAGTATAGAGAATATACTGACATTCTGTGTGTGTGCAGAGCTAGCAACAGCTGGATAGCCTAATACAGAATGCAACTGGAGCATTGATAGACAGGTTAGTATAACAGGCTGTTAGGTGTGAGCCTCAGGAGGTAAGAAACTCCCTATAAGTCTCAGAGAGTATGAGGATAGTCATGAATATTCCACTGCCCTGCTAAGTAATAGGTACCAGACTGGGAACCTATAACTCTTATAATATTCTAAAGAATAGGGTCCAAGTAGGGAACAGTTCTTGTATTCTGATGCAAATACACTGAAGCAAAATTGCGTCTTATGGGTACTGAGGCTCTCCAGCTCAAGCACCTGAACAATACACTTCGTGCATACCAGGAAGGAGTTCCCTTTCAATGCAGGAATAAGTATCTGGGGAGCGCAACATTGTTGTGAACCACAAGTCCAATTAATAAATTGATTGGTGGAGCATTTATAGCCCAAAAGGCATTGGTGTGTGTGTTAATGCCTGTTAGACCTTGTACTGGAATCCTTTCTAGCATTATGCTGCTGAACCCCATTTAAATCGAACTGCTGTTTATTCCCCATGGAGCAGATGGTTTGCCAGAGAATTGCTCCACTTTCTTTTACATATGATCCAGGACCTCCACCCACAAGTACAGCTTGTGGTAACCACAACAATAGCATAAACAGGACATAAAGTAATATATTTGCCTTGTATTTGTTTCTAATTAACATCAAATAACAAGAAAATTATCTTTTTGAACAGACACAAATGAAGCATTTGAGTGCCACTTAGGTATGAACCACAATGCCATCCATTGCAAACCACTCCATTGCTCGGAAGGTTTATATTTATTTACAGACGTTTTTTGTTTGTTTTAATAAAGTAAAGGATAAACTGGAAAAACACAAAGCAAAGGACTTATTCGAAATGGCTTTAGTTTTACGTCATTTTATTTAAGAGGTCACTTTCTATCTAGTGTCTTATGTCAACAACCACCTGTGCCCAGTGTGGAAGAATAGCTCTTGTTGTGTATGCTATAACACGGAACTACACATAGATGCCTGATCCTTTCTGCGGTCAGTAAACGATTTAGCATTAATCTGACGGTAGCAATCCAAAATACAGGCTGTTCCCAGGAACGCAGTGACTGTGCAGATTGAAGAGGACTGACACAAACACATGCTTACCATACACAAGAACGCTCTTTGCTCAGTAACTGTCTTCTACTTCCTGCTGTACATGTACAGTCACAGCTTCTCAGATGTCTGCCCGCATTTACAGGAAGTACTAGGGACGGACCTCAGCAGGACTGAGCGACATCCCCACCTCCAGCCTTGTGTAGTAGTGTATAATGTTCTCACTATCCCCATCTTCAGGCAATTCTGTGAAGTGCCGGTCTAAACTTTTGTGTTGAAGTCAGTCGGAAGGTAAAGGGTGTTAAAGAGCATATCGATAAGTACATTTGGAAATAGATACTGTTGGGATGGATTGTGTTTTATTCAGTCATGCAAAGTATATTTATAAGGTGATGGCATTTTTGCTGAACTACATAAGTTTGTCTTTTTAGGAGACAGCATTTCTTTTAAGACTCAAATCCATATTTCCTACCCTGATGTACCTCATTTTACAAGATAAGACTGCATGGTGTGTATATAAGTGTATCACACTGCACCACAGCAATAAAACTCACATTAATATTTGTTTGCATGTCAGTATATATATCTATAAATTAGTCTCTGTAGTGGTCTTGTTCTAAATTATTTATTCCTTTACACAAAGTGGTGTCAATAGGTCCTGAAATAACCTAAAATTCTCTTACATTTCTAGGTGTTAAATCATTTTGCATGGCATCTTTTTTGTCAGTTTTTGATACATATGTCTCTAAGGGTCACATTACATTTTCTAGGATTCTCTTTTGAACTGTCTCAAGTCACTAATTTTACATTTTTGTCACAATTTTGTTTACTAGGTGCTTATTAGTCACAATTTAAACCTAGTTTTGAACTATTGGCCTGTTGACACATTTGCCCCTGTGTTTCACTAAATTCACCCATTGGATGCTAGAGACTATGGGGGGATGTAAGAATTTGTTGGTGCAGCCACTGTTACGTTAGCATCTAATGCCAGTGACTGCACGTCAGAACATGCGTTATAGTTTATGATGGGTGTAATGCATACCAGAGGATATTGTCTGCTCATATTGTACTTTCATGCCAGCCAGCTGCACATGCCAGCCATATAACATGCACAGGGATATGGAGTACAGCAACATCATTTCCTATATGCCTTGCTTGCTACATTGACATTAGCAAAACTCAGAGGAAATGAATGCCCTGAAACCCCCACAGAATGCTCCCTTGTCCTCCTTTTGTAGCTTAGTACGCTGACATTAGGATGACCATATAAAAGTAAAGCCCATGTTGTGGTTTCTAGCTGTCATCTCAATCCTAGTTTCCCAATACAGCCTCTCTTTATAGTTCTGAGAATCTGACAGCTAGAAACTGCACTAGCAAATGCCTGGAATGCAAGTTTTTGGGGCAGTTACCTAAACTACAAAATAAGCTGCAGGGATGTTTTTACTACATTGTGTATTGATATGACAAAGTAACATTCTGTTATTTATTAATGTGTAACACCCATGCCCCTGTTATCTTCACACCTTAACTGACTAGCTCAGTGGCTTGGGGTACTGGGTGCTGTAACAATGAGGACAGGTTGTCCCTTTGACTACTCTTCTAGTCTTTACACTCCACTTAAAGGGATAGTAATACTTGAAAATAATTTTATTTTATATTGTAGCCCTTAAAAAAACATTAAAAATTATATAAGTCTTATCTCCCAAACCTTTATGGTTTGGGAGATATTCACAAGTAAAGTTGAGTAAATTTCTCTTTGCCTGGCTGTTTCAACCAAGTCTGCCATCTAGTGGACAGATTTAGAATCCGGTCCACAGATCAACCTGCAGCTCTTTAGCAGTGCTGAGTTCACGATCTTTAAAAAGAACTACTTAATTGGAACTGTGTACAAATTGTGCCTGGCTTGCAAGCACACTTTGTAGACTATTCCAATGAAGAAATTCTTTTTAAAGATCGTGATTTTGGCACTTCTGGAGAGCCACAGCCGGTCCCGGGACGGATTCCAAATCTGAGAGCTAGAACGGTGATGTCACTCGGGGGTAACTTTGCTTGTGAATATCTCCCAAACCATTAAAGGTTTGGGAGATAAGACTTATATAATTTTTAATGTTTTCTTAAGGGCTACAATATAAAATAAAATTATTTTCAAGTATTACTATCCCTTTAAATCCTCTGTCTTGTGTGATCCCTTTTTGCTTATGTGCTCTCTTGCAGTATGTTTCAATGTATTGCTTTCTCTGTGTCTGTCTCCCTTACCGTGTCTTCTTTATTTGTACTCAGGGCTTCCAGGGTATGATACTGGCATGATGAGTGCTGAATAAGTTGGCGCCCCCTAGAACTCTAGCCCCTGGGGAAGACATGATGTTATTAGCCTGATTAGAGGGCTTAACTGTATAATTGAAGAAAAAGAGGGGATGGGATGAGGGAGGGGCATCAATGAGATGCGCCCAGTGGAAGAAGCTGTTGACCTTCTTATGGTGGTCTGCAGCCCCTCCCACAAATTCAGGCCCAGCGTTCCACTTGTGCTCAGGGTTTCCAGGGTATGATACTGGTATGACGAGTGCTGAATAAGTTGGCACCCCCTGAAAACTTGAGCCCTAGGGGAAGACATGACGTGGTTAGCCTGATTAGAGGCCAAAAAGATGCTAGAAAAATTAGTCAAAGACAACTTTAATACTTGCACTTGAAAAACAAAAAATGAGCATAGTCACTAGGTGAGCGAACTGAGTGCGTGTTTGATCTTGTGTTCTGGGTTATAGATGTAGTGGGTAAAACAACTGGAACACACCACCCCAGCCTCTGTATCATGTGAGAAGGCACTTTGATTTTGGAGGCTGAAAAGGTGGAGCAAATTTGGATGAATGACCTGAATATTGTGAAGAGTCTATCCCTAAGTGAGATAGTAGCAATCTGGCATACTTGGTGAAAACTGAGATGGAAAGGGTCTCACATAGGAAGCAGGGAGCTGGCTGCAGGATTTGATTCGATGAGTGCAGAGAGGTTATTCAGTGCAATAATGGAACACCATCTATCAGAAGTGGAGTAAAAGGGACTGTACACCCTCTACTTGTTTGATTGGTCTTGGTGCACAGAAGAGTGAGTAATGATCCAAGTGGAAGGATAGCTGAGCTTTAGTAATAAATGGACAAGAACATGATTTAGCAGCAGACTCTCCTGGCCTAAGAAAACCAAACATAGCTATACTAATAGCTGATGCCAAAATAGTGCTACAATGGTGACCAGAGGGGTTAGTACTGAGGAGATCAAGAAGTTGGAGTAGGAGAGGCTTGCAAGATGTGCAGAAGTTTGTTGAGGCCCTTCAGAAATAATTTAGTGTGATGGTTGGAGAGCAGAGAAGGACTATGTGGTGTGCGGAGGGCCAAGTGAAGCTGGATACCTGCCAGATAGAGTTTGATGGTGGTAGATGAGGGGTAAAGAGCTGAATGGCAGTATGCTGAGAATGCTAGGATTGTTGATGATGAATGAGGATGGGAGGGCTGAGTATTTGATATGAAAACTTGGAAGGAAGACCATGCTGTAGAATAAGCTCGATGGGTATTGGGAGCTTGGGCAGAGTGGATTATGGCTTCTGCTTGGTTAGTGAACGTAGTCAAGGCATCACTAGATCTCTGAAACTGGGAAAATGAGCTGGCTGGGGATTTGCCTGTGGGTGGCAACTGAAAAATACCTGTAAATTAAACTGAGACAAGACATCAGCAACAGAGCTGAGATTACCGGAAATGGATGAAGTTAATTTCCAGAGGAACATCATAACAGAAGGGGAAGGGGACCTGCCTTTATTGATGATATGAGCAGTGGAGAGGTTATCCATAACAGAAGAAGGAAGACTGAAGAAGAAGACGGACAATGGATGACAGGTAAGTGTTACACAGATCTGGGTGTTAGGCTCGTGTTAGAGGTAGTATTGTCGCACTGTACTGGTTGGGGTAGTGTAGGGTTATTGTTTGGGAGGGCGACTATGTGTTAGAGCTAATGATTGGTGCTGGACAGTGTGTCTGGCACCGATCATTAGCTCTTTTCCTTTGATGTGCACATTATTCACTATATTTAGAACACACAAAACGGACGTTTGGCCATAAGTCCATTTCTGTGGCCTCACATCTGTTGTGGTTTCTGGTGGTAGAACAGCTGGATACCTACTTAAACATTTGTTTTTGCCCTACCAAATTTTTTTTTTTTACATTTTCAAAAGCTCTATTGAGAGATTGTAAAAGATTACAAACATAAGCCATAAACGTCATAAACATGGCTTTAGTGGAATGCAACAATACAGAGTGATCAAAACAATGAGGTCAAGCTTCCAATAATGAACAATAGTAACTGTAAATAATAGGAGCCTCTAGAGTATTGGGAGTAAATAGATAGATTGTAGACATGTCTGGAGCGTATAATAATTCCTAAGGCACTGAGAGGCGTCCAATCAGGGAAGATTGGTCTAAGCTGTGTAAAATAGTCTAACAAGACTAAAGGGAAACAAGTAACAAATTGAGTAATCTCAAAAAATGGGACAGATAGAGTAGTATAGACAAGAGACAGAGAAAGGAGGAGCTCAAAAGAGAGTAGAAAGAGCAAATAAAAGGGAGCTAAGGAGTAAGGACTAAAACAAGAAGGTGGGACTAGATGAAAGAAAAGAGAAGGTGGAAGCCTGAGAAATAGAGGGCAGTGGAAGGAAGGGGTAAGAAAAAGGGTAAACTGGAGGGGGGGTATTCTGGAGAGAGGTTAGTAATGGGAAAGGGGCAGGGATGGGAAGGGTAAAGGGTATGGGGTCTTCAAGGACGTCTAATCAACAGGCAGTGGAAGCCGGTTGGAATAAGCTATCCAGGGTTGCCATCTGTAGTCAAAAAAGACCAAGAGTGTTAGTGGTAAGTGCGTGAAGGCGTTGCATGTAATAGAAAAAAAGTAAGGCAGGTATGAGACATTTAGCTGCGTTTAGAAGTTGTAGAAAGAGGAATTTGGAGAGTGGATTACAATTGATACCAGAAGGGAGATTAGTAGCAAAAAGGCACAGGAGCATAAGGAGTAAGGCAATGAACCCAGTCCTTCGGCAGTGAGCGGAAATAGTCAGTCAGTCTAGATAGGGTAGCAGCCCGATAGTAGGTCGTGAAGTCAGGGATGCCCAAACCTCCACAGAAAGGGGATAAACATAATTTGGATAGGGTGAGACTGGGGTTCTGAAATTACCAGATAAAAATGTTGACCAACCACTGAAGTCTACTTAAGTAACTGGACGGAATTTTAACCGGTAAGGCATTGAATAGGTATAGGGCATGGGGAAGTATGATCATCTTGGTTAAATTGATACGGCCTGTCCAGGAGACAAATAGATGTTTCCATTTAGAAAAGTCAGAGCTGATGAGTCGAAATAAAAGGGCGAAATTTATCCTGATTAATGAGGTGATATTTTTTGGTAGTAATAATCCAAGTTATTTTAAATGAGAGGTCACCCATTTAAATGGGAAGAGTTTCTTTAAGCCCGTTAATGTAATCGGTGGTGTATAACGCTTAGTATTTTGGACTTGGTGAAGTTGACTTTGAAGTGCAAAAGACTGAGATTGCCAGAATGCGAGAGAGGGGGGTTAGAGATGACAGGGAGCATTGGGGGTTAGAGAGAAAGTAAAATATCATCCGCATAACTAATAAATTTGATCTGTGAGTCACTTATTGTTTGGCTGGATAAGCGGATAGCATTCAGTAGGGGTTATAAAACTAGAAAAAATAATTTCGGAGACAGCCTTGCTTTATACTACTGCAGATAGTAAAAGCATTGAAGAGGTACCTGTTAACTCTAACTCTGGCTGTAGGGAAATTATAAAGGGATTGAATGGATGCAAAGTAGCAGGGGCCAAACCCAAAGTGGGAGAGAACAGGAAAGTGATAGGCCATCCAATATGGTTGAATGCCTTTTCGGTATCAACCGAGACCAAGAGAGTAGGAGATTTCTGTTGAATAGGAGTATGTAAGTTTTTAAGTCAGGTTTTGTTTTCCTATTACCCGAGTTGTGAAAACGAAACCAGCTGTAATTATACGCACTGCCAGTTAAAAAAAGCCAATAAGGAACAACTAAAAACAATGCGCAAGTAGGATACTATTACCTACAGTCAGTATTACTGCGTGTTTTGTGGTTACATTTTCTGTCAGGAATCCTACTCTTCAGAGTTGAGGCGCAGAAGCCACAACGATGTTTCAAAACCATCTTTGTTCAAATAAAAGCAGCAGAATACAGTATACATTATAGAAATCCAACATAGAGTGCCCTCCTTCGACATATTAACCCCCCCTTTGAAATTCGACATATCATGCTCAAATCCAACCTTCTTTCTCCATTTTAATTCAACAAATATTGCTCCCATCCAACATTGTTACTTATCCAATTTTATTCGACATACACTGCTCCTTGTATATTTTATTATCCATAGAATTGCCTGTATAACTGGTCCCTCTGCACTGCAAGTAACGTTGTGATGTGATGCCAATGCTCGCTTTAATTCGTTCCTAAATCGCATAAATATTTACTTGGATCAGATGTGTGAGATCTTTCATTGTATCCTCTTTGAAGCTTTTATATAGATACTTGAGTGTAACAGCTTTGTTGTATATTTAGTCTTTGGCAAGCTGAATGATGTCCTGGCAACACTTACATTAGGGTACAGTTTTGCTTTATTTAATATCGTCTTCCTTTCATAAATAAAAGTTAGGTTTATTACCTTTGTATATGCTAGTCTCACATTTGATTGATGGGGTTTATATATACTTGCTGAGTTGAACAGGGAAATCTTTGTATTCCTTACAATCTACTATTACCCTGTAAGCACCTTATAATTGTCCCTAGTAATATCTAGCAACTACAGACAGGATGTGCATATAGAAAAAGATCCATCCCAAAAACAGATGTTGTGGGTCATTGCCAGTCTGTGCATGTCACCTCTACTCCAGCATGGGTTGCCTGTCACTTTCTACATGGCATGAGGTTGAACATCACCAACCCATGTATGTCCCCTCCTACCCTGCATAGTTTGTCTAACATAACCAACCCGTCTGTCCCCGCCTACCCTACATAGTTTGTCGAATACAAATGAAGTCGAACATCACCAACCCATGTCTGTCACTTCCTGCCCCTGCTTAGTTTGCGACGTCACGTCGTACCTTCCTCGACTTGTATTGGCTATTGAGATGGCATTGCCCATTCCAGTTCCCTTCATTCGACTACAGTTGGCCCGAATTTAGAACTCTTTATATTCCAATTGCTGGTTGGCCAGGTGCCTTAGTAACAAGGCCAAAAAAAGTTCAAGATGACCCTATGACCTGAAAAAAAAAGAACTAGCCCCCAACAGACAGCCATTTTAGGATAGTCATCTTCAAAAAGAGCAGCAATGGCCAGAGGAAGTGAAGTACCCTTCAGCATGGAGGCGAATGAGGCACTAGTGGAGGCACTGCAGGGCTGTTACTCTCAGCTCTTTAGCCCATTGGCAGCTTCCACCGCAGTAGTGGATAGCTGTCAATGAGGAGGCAGTGTCCCCACACACATCGCACAGGTGCAGGAAGCGGGTCTACGACATGAGAAGGCAGGTGCTGCTGAAATGGACAAAGATGGAGGTAGCGCAGTCATCTGGGTCCTCCAGTAGACCTTTTCTATATCACCACTATGAACAGGTCCTGGATGGCCTCATTGCAGTATCTGAGGCAGAAGCTGATCCTGTTGCAGGTGGTGATGAGCCTGTTGCTGGTCCATCACATGCAGGGCCAGCTCCCATCACTGCTGTAACAGGACCAGTGGATTTCTCAAATTCTGAAGATGACCACGCTCCTGCATCTTCCCCTGCCCCTCCAGCACCTGTCTTCCCTGGTGTCAACATGTGCGCTTCTGTTCCTGCTGATGATGTTAGTGCCCATTCTCCATCAGCTAGAGGGAGCGACTCTTCACTTGGTCTGAAGATTTGCACCAGCTCAGCCACTAGCATTGGCATGGACACCCACTCCCTGCATGCCTCAGAGTTGGGTACTCCAGCTCCAGATATCACCTAGAGTATTAACTATTACATTGCCACAGGGGTGAGCAGTGCATTGATAAGTTATGCTTTGCTCACCTTTCTGGCACTCCAAGGGTTACATATCCACTACTGCACATATGGAGCACATGTAAGAAATGTTTGTCATGCACCTGCCATTCACATGATGGACACAAGCTAATGCACCATGATGGATGTCTCAGTATGTTGAAGCCCTGCCATGCATTGCAGTGATGCTTTGTAGGCCAAATTTGCCTCTCTGTTGTTGAGTAAATCCTGATAATTAGGTTATTCCACCTTGGTGCAGTTGTTGTGAACCTGAATGCTTAAATATGTTAAATAAAACTGAATGATTTAAAGAAGTCAGTGTTTCTCATTCCAAGAGCATTCTTTCAATATCCAAAATAGGTCCAGCTGACATGCCTGATGAAGAGGTGGAGGGTGAGGATGATGGAGGTTTGCAGGCCCCTGTTGGTGCCCCTGGGAACCACCACGTGGAAATGGCAGGTGAGGATAGTTTGAAATATGTCCTCCATTCAAAACATGTATATCCGTTCAATGTCTAATACCTCTTTTGTTGTGTATTATTGGTTTGTGTGTGTGGAAAGGGTTCTGAGTTTTGTGTTTCTAGTTGTTGTAACCATTTCAATGGTAGAGGGGTATTCAATACGTTCTCAAAAAAATGTGTCGCGCACCCCTCTGGCACTGAAATGGGTTAAGGCTCCATACAATTATCTCACCTTAGTGAAAATGTTCAGTATCTTCTCAGCCAGTGAGGCCTCATAGTGAAGAGTGCCCTTCAGAGCTGCACTACCTTATAATCAGACCAACTGAAAAGTCAAATTTTTTTCTTGTGGGAATTGTCAGAGAAAGTCTCTAACTTGGACTTTTTTTCTGTGGAAATTGCCATGCAGAGAAATTTCCCTTGAGAACGCTGCCGGTTTTGACTATGCCTGAAAAGTCTTGCTGGGGGGGGGGGGGGGGTCAGACTCACTGTGTCAGTATGTGTGTGGTTCTCTGGCTACCTGTGCAGTGAAACAAGGCTGAGACTCTGAGACCAGTATGTATGGTTATATGGCTACCAGTGCAGTGGGAAAAGGCTGCCATTCTACAGCACCTACTAGCATTTATCTGGCAGGAGATGATGGTAATTAAAGTCTAGCAGCACCTGGAGGGCCTTATATTGCCCATCTCTTTGACCACAAGTGTAGTAGGACACTTCTGGGGGGGGGGGGAGTCAGTATGTATGGATCTATGGCTACTGTGGGAGAAGGCTGGGGTGGTCAGTATGGACAAGGCTGTGGGTCAGTATCACGGTGCCCGTGATTGCTGCAGTTCCTTGTCTGTCACCAGTAGGGGGCTTCTATTGGCTGTCTGCAGATAGCCCGCCTCTTATTGCCTATTTAAACCTGGATTGGGCACCCTTTGAGTGCCCTTTCGTGTTGTTTCTGACCTTCTTGCTATCACTAGGCCAGTGATAGCTGGGCCTCTGTTCCAGTGTTCCTGAGTTCCTGATCTCATGTGTTCCTGAGATCCTGATCTCTACTGTTCCAGTGTTTCCTGCATGCTGAAGTACTTCCAGTCCTGGTTCCGGCCTAGTCTCTGGTGTTGCAGTTCCTGCTGAACTTCTTCTCTGCGGTTTCCTGACCTGACTGATCGTTGCTGGTTCCTGTCATCGCATCGCCTGTCTCCTGTATCCTGGCGACCTCCTGCCTGGTCGCGTCGGCGACATTGCTTGTTACTCCATTGTGCGGTCACTGGTTTGCTCCACAGCTTATCGGCTATACAATTCTGTGTTGGTCCCAGCGTGCGGACGCTGGTTTGCTCCTAAGCCTTGCGGCTAGACAAACTCGCTTGTTACACCAGTGTGCGGTCACTGGTTTGCTCCAAAGCCTATCGGCTATACAATCCTGTGTTGGTCCCAGCGTGCGGACGCTGGTTTGTTCCAAAGCTTTGCGGCTAGACAAACTCGCTTGTTACACCAGTGTGCGGTCACTGGTTTGCTCCAAAGCCTATCGGCTATACAATCCTGTGTTAGTCCCAGCGTGCGGACGTTGGTTTTCTCCCAAGCCTTGCGGCTAGACAAACTCGCTTATTACACCAGTGTGCGGTCACTGGTTTGCTCCAACGCCTATCGGCTGTACTATCCTGTGTTGGTCCCAGCGTGCGGACGCTGGTTTGCTCCAAAGCCTTGCGGCTATACAAACTTGCTTGTTACACCAGTGTGCGGTCACTGGTTTGCTCCAAAGCCTATCAGCTATACAATTCTGTGTTGGTCCCAGCGTGCGGACGCTGGTTTGCTCCAAAGCCTTGCGGCTATACAAACTCGCTTGTTACACCAGTGTGCGGTCACTGGTTTGCTCCAAAGCCTATCAGCTATACAATTCTGTGTTGGTCCCAGTGTGGGGACTCTGGTTTGCTCCTAAGCCTTACGGCTATACTAACTCGCTTGTGACACCAGTGTGCGGTCACTGGTTTGCTCCTAAGCCTATCGGCTATATAATTCAGTGTTAGTTCCAGCGTGCGGGCGCTGGTTTGCTCCAAAGCCTTGCGGCTTTACGATTCCCCTGTTAGTCTCAGTGTGTGTACACTGGGTTGCTTACGATCCTGTCAATTTGCCATTACCATCTGACTGCTGCTACTATCTCTGGGCTGCCCTGCCCGGTATTGGTAAGGCCGGTAGAACCTTTTGCCACATTCCATCTGAGGTTGCCTTACCCGGTATTGGCAGGGCCGGTAGAGCCTACATTATGAATCTATTGAGGCTGCCTTGCCCGGTAATTTGGTAAGGCCGGTAGAACCGTTATGCGATTCCATCTGCAGGTTGCCTTACCCGGTATTGGCAAGGCCGGTAGAGCCTAACATTCTATTACTTCAGACTGTCCTGTCCGGTATATTGACAGGACCGGTAGAGTCTGCCTTCTGTCTTGTTATATTCTATATATATCTGTATGTATGTGGTTGCCATCCTACGTTATCAATTTATTATTTCAATAAAATTGATTTTTACCTAAAACTTGTGTCTGAGAGTTATAATAAACCGTGACAGTACGAAAGGGCCATGACCTCAGACAGCAAAGGTGAAGGTAATGCACAGAATATCCATTGGAGGATGGATGTGCACGAGCAACGTTTGGATCAGTTGGCAGTTGCAATTCAAACGATCCTTGAACGCACGGTACTTGCTGACAAATCTAGCTCTAGCCCGGTGGTCTCGCCAAGTCAGACACCGGAGAGTGATACCAGACCCCTAGGGGGCACGGTTAAAGGGTTAACGGCTTCTGCACCCTTGCCGCTAAGATACGATGGTGACCCTAGTCTCTGCAGAGGGTTCATCAACCAACTCGAGATTTTTATGGAATTGACGGCACACGCATTTCCCAATGATCGTAGTAAGGTGGGGTTTACAATATCTTTGCTCACTGAGAGAGCTTTGGCTTGGGCTAACCCCTTGTGGGAGAATGCTAAACCTTGTACTAAAAACTTTAGAGAATTTGTGCAATCCTTTCGAAGAGTGTTTGAGCCTCCTGGTAGAACCACCTCTGCTGCCAAAAGCCTTATGGAGATACATCAGGGCAGGCGTACAGTAGGCGACTACGCCATCGAATTCCGCACATTGGCAGCAGAGGTAGGTTGGAATAACGAGGCATTATTGGCAGCTTTTTCTCAAGGCCTGAATGACCACATTAAGGACGAAATCGCTGCTAAAGATCTACCTATTGATCTAGATGACTACATTGAATATGTTATGATAATTGACTCCAGAATACGTGAGAGATCAATTGCCAGAGATCGTAAGTTACGGTCAAAGAATAATGAGCCTAGTGGCATGTTTTGCCCACCCATCCCTCCCCTGGCATTGAAGTCTAGTGAACCTGTACGGGAGACAAGTGAACCTATGCAAATAGGCTTCACTAGACTAACCAAGGCTGAGAGACTTTATCGCAGAAGACAAGGGTTGTGTTTATACTGCGGTAAAAAAGGGCATTTGCTAAATTCCTGTCCCGTACGTCCGGGAAACGCACACACCTAGGGTACCTTGGGGGACAGGCCCTAGGTGGTGTACAATCGTCCCCAGTGTCGGGCACAATGAAACCCACCATACAGGTGGTATTATCTTGGGCACAACGCTCCGTGGAGGTTTTGGCCTTGGTTGACTCTGATGCAGCAGGGTATTTTATGGATAATACCTTTGCTGAATTGCACGGAGTTCCACTCATTGAAAGAGAAAATCCCTTGACTATTGAAGCGATTGATGGCAGACCCTTACAACCGCCTCAGGTTATGTTTGAAACTATGCCACTGTCTATGACTATTGGGGCACTTCACAGAGAAGAGCAGCAGTTTCAACTGATTAATTCTCCGCACCATGCGGTAATATTGGGCTTTCCGTGGTTACAGTTACATAACCCACAATTTGATTGGAAAAAGTGTGAAATTGCTGCTTGGTCCCAGTTTTGTATGGACAAGTGCGTCATCCAGCCTGTTAAGGTCCTGTGCACCTCCTCGGCTATACCGGATGTGTACCAACAGTTTGGAGATGTTTTTAGCAAAGGAGAGGCCAGTTTGCTACCTCAGCATAGACCTTATGATTGTTGCATCGAATTGCAGCATGGGGCAGTACCTCCGAAAGGACGCACTTATCCATTATCTTGTGAGGAAAATAAGGCTATGGAGGATTACATTTCTGATGCCCTTGCTAGAGGGATCATACGAAAATCTACCTCTCCAGCTGGGGCTGGGTTCTTTTTTGTAAAAAAGAAAAATGGCGAATTAAGACCATGCATTGACTACCGGGGCTTGAATAAACTAATGGCAAAAAACGCATACCCCATACCACTCATCACCGAGCTTTTTGACAGGCTTAAGGGCGCTTCGATTTTTACCAAATTGGACCTACGGGCCGCTTACAATCTGGTGCGCATTCGAGCAGGTGATGAGTGGAAAACTGCCTTTAATACTCGAGCTGGGCACTACGAGTATCTTGTAATGCCATTTGGGCTATGTAATGCCCCCGCAGTTTTCCAGGAACTGATAAACAATGTTCTGAGAGATATGTTACAGACATGTGTTGTGGTTTATCTGGACGATATATTGATTTACTCTCAAGACATGGCACAGCACATCAAAGATGTATCCGCAGTATTGCTACGACTCCGTGAGAACAAATTATTTTGTAAACTGGAAAAATGTGACTTTCATAGAACCAGTGTGCCATTCTTGGGGTTCATAATTGGCAATGATGGCATTGCCATGGACAAGGATAAGTTGTCAGCTGTCTTACAATGGCCAAAACCCAAGGGGCTTAAAGCCATACAGCGTTTCCTGGGTTTCGCTAATTATTATAGGCGGTTTATTAAGAACTTTTCTTCCATTGTTAAACCTTTGTCCGATCTTACGCACAAGGGTGCTAATCCTTCTTGTTGGCCGGTATCTGCTGAGAATGCCTTTGAGAATTTGAAGCTGGCATTTGCTGCGGCTCCTGTGTTATCCCACCCCAATCCTCTACTTCCATTTACGTTAGAGGTGGATGCCTCAGATATTGGGGTTGGGGCAGTACTTTCGCAACGACACGAGAAAGGTGGTACTCTCAGACCTTGTGGGGTTTTCTCTAAGAAGTTGACTGTCACTCAAGGCCACTATGAGATAGGTGACAAAGAATTATTGGCCATTATCCTCGCTCTTAAGGAGTGGCGTCATTTGCTTGAAGGTACCAAGACTCCCGTATTAATCCTAACAGATCATAAAAATCTGACTTATCTCTCGGAGACCAAGAGATTGTCCTCCCGTCAGGCCAGGTGGGCACTGTTCCTGTCTCGATTTAATTTCATTGTATCATACTTACCGGGGTCAAAGAATATCAGGGCGGATGCACTGTCAAGACAATTTGAGGCCGACAGTGACAGAGTGGAAGCACCAGCACCCATCATCCAACCTGATAGAATACTGGCTACTATACGCACGAGTATCACTTCTCCTTTAGGGGAGGAGATCCTGGCCTCTCAAGGGGCCGCTCCCCATGAAACTTCAGTGGGCAAATGTTTTGTCGATGAACCATTTGGTACTAGGCTGCTTGAAATCTACCATTCCTCTAAGGCTGCGGGACATATTGGTAGAGACCAATTGTTATGGTCCCTTTCTCAGTTATTTTGGTGGCCCTCCATGAGAAACGATTGTGCCAAATTTACGAATGCCTGTGCCACCTGTGCCCGCGCTAAGACCCCGAGACATCTCCTTGTGGGCTTGCTTCAACCGGTGCCTAATGGCGAACGCCCCTGGTCTCATGTTTCCATTGATTTTATGGGAGAGTTGCCTATGTCCAAGGGGTACTCCTTTATATTCATGGTGGTGGACAGGTTTTCTAAAATGGCTCATTTCGTGCCCCTCCGTGGTCTTCCTTCAGCGAAGGAATTGGCAATGGTGTTCGCCAGAGAAGTATTCCGGTTGCATGGAGTGCCTAGGGTACTGGTGTCTGACAGGGGGAGCCAGTTTGTGTCTAGATTTTGGAGGGCATTTTGCCAACAGATGGGCATACAGCTGTCCTTCTCCTCTGCCTACCATCCCCAGACCAATGGAGCCACTGAACGAGCTAATCAGGGCTTGGAACAATTTCTCCGTTGTTTCGTTACTGACCATCATGATAATTGGTCCGACTTGTTGCCTTGGGCAGAGTTCGCCAGGAACTGTGCAGTCAATTCTTCATCTGGGAGCTCTCCATTTCTGATTAATTATGGGTTCCAGCCCTGTTTGCTTCCAGACTCATTTCAGACGCAACAGATTCCAGCTCTGGATAAGCATATCGAGCAACTCCGTTCCACATGGGCACAAGTTCAGAGGGCACTTGGTCAGTCATTTCAGCGTCATCAGCGCCATGCTAATCGCAGAAGGCTTCCAGCGGTTTCCTTTCAGGTTGGGGATAGAGTATGGCTTTCCTCCAGAAATCTCAAGCTGCAGGTTCCGTCTAATAAGTTGGCTCCCCGGTTTATTGGTCCATACAGAGTTATTCGCAAAATTAACCCTGTCTCCTATGCACTAGACCTACCTGCATCCATGCGTATCCATAATGTGTTCCATGTGTCCCTTCTTAAGCCTCTGGTTTGCAATCGCTATACTACCACACCTGTGGTGCCAGGACCTGTTGAGGTCGAGGGCCAGGAGGAGTACGAGGTTCAGAGCATTATTGATTCCCGTAGGCTTAGAGGAAGGGTACAGTACCTGGTACATTGGAAAGGGTATGGTCCTGAGGATCGATCATGGGTGGATAGTACGGACCTTCATGCACCTAGGCTAACTAGGGCCTTTCATGCCAATTACCCACTGAAACCTAGACCCTATTCTAGGAGAGGGGGTCTTTGAAGGGGGGGTACTATCACAGTGCCCGTGATTGCTGCAGTTCCTTGTCTGTCACCAGCAGGGGGCTTCTATTGGCTGTCTGCAGATAGCCCGCCTCTTATTGCCTATTTAAACCTGGATTGGGCACCCTTTGAGTGCCCTTTCGTGTTGTTTCTGACCTTCTTGCTATCACTATGCCAGTGATAGCTGGGCCTCTGTTCCAGTGTTCCTGAGTTCCTGATCTCATATGTTCCGGAGTTCCTGATCTCTACTGTTCCAGTGTTTCCTGCATGCTGAAGTACTTCCAGTCCTGGTTCCGGCCTAGTCTCTGGTGTTGCAGTTCCTGCTGAACTTCTTCTCTGCGGTTTCCTGACCTGACTGATCGTTGCTGGTTCCTGTCATCGCATCGCCTGTCTCCTGTATCCTGGCGACCTCCTGCCTGGTCGCGTCGGCGACATTGCTTGTTACTCCAGTGTGCGGTCACTGGTTTGCTCCACAGCCTATCGGCTATACAATCCTGTGTTGGTCCCAGCGTGCGGACGTTGGTTTGCTCCCAAGCCTTGCGGCTAGACAAACTCGCTTATTACACCAGTGTGCAGTCACTGGTTTGCTCCAACCCCTATCGGCTGTACTATCCTGTGTTGGTCCCAGCGTGCGGACGCTGGTTTGCTCCAAAGCCTTGCGGCTATACAAACTTGCTTGTTACACCAGTGTGCGGTCACTGGTTTGCTCCAAAGCCTATCAGCTATACAATTCTGTGTTGGTCCCAGCGTGCGGACGCTGGTTTGCTCCAAAGCCTTGCGGCTATACAAACTCGCTTGTTACACCAGTGTGCGGTCACTGGTTTGCTCCAAAGCCTATCAGCTATACAATTCTGTGTTGGTCCCAGCGTGCGGACGCTGGTTTGCTCCTAAGCCTTACGGCTATACTAACTCGCTTGTGACACCAGTGTGCGGTCACTGGTTTGCTCCTAAGCCTATCGGCTATACAATTCAGTGTTGGTCCCAGCGTGCGGGCGCTGGTTTGCTCCAAAACCTTGCGGCCTTACGATTCCCCTGTTAGTCTCAGTGTGTGTACACTGGGTTACTTACGATCCTGTCAATTTGCCATTACCATCTGACTGCTGCTACTATCTCTGGGCTGCCCTGCCCGGTATTGGTAAGGCCGGTAGAACCTTTTGCCACATTCCATCTGAGGTTGCCTTACCCGGTATTGGCAGGGCCGGTAGAGCCTACATTATGAATCTATTGAGGCTGCCTTGCCCGGTAATTTGGTAAGGCCGGTAGAACCATTATGCGATTCCATCTGCAGGTTGCCTTACCCGGTACTGGCAAGGCCGGTAGAGCCTAACATTCTATTACTTCAGACTGTCCTGTCCGGTATATTGACAGGACCGGTAGAGTCTGCCTTCTGTCTTGTTATATTCTATATATATCTGTATGTATGTATATGGTTGCCATCCTACGTTATCAGTTTATTATTTCAATAAAATTGATTTTTACCTAAAACTTGTGTCTGAGAGTCATAATAAACCGTGACAGTCAGAATGTGTGGTTCTATGGCAACCAAGGAACAAGTATGGAAGTCAGTATGTGTGGTTCTATGGCTATCAGTGCAGTAGGACAAGACTGGGAGTCAGCATGTGTGCAACAGAAAAATCTTTTTTTTGTGACAAATGCAGTTTTTCTCACGTTTCTCTTTTTAGGTGAAAGTTTTTGTCCATCCCTACCAGAGCAGTGTCCATTGCTTTGAAAAACATGTTTCAAATTTGCTCTGAGAAATTAAATAAGGTATGTGTTGGCATGAATTATTCAAACTTGCTCCAGACCATGCCAGTGGGAGGGGCCAGCCTCAGATTTTGTCTCAGGGCCCAACAGATTCTAATTACATTCATGGAGGTAGGTGGTCTTCATCACATTGCTTTGCAAGACCTATCCAAGGTCTTTCAATCCAAAAGGGTTAAAATAAAAAATGTAAATATTTACTAGCCATTTAAAAAGTTCTCTATATTACCTGGATAACCACGTAGGTGGCTTTTTTCCTGCAAGATGGTACATTTTGGACTTGAAGCAATATGATGTTAGAAAATGTGGGAAACCTTACATTATCTCTACTTAAAATTAAGAATTTATCACTGTAAACAATATTGTCCTCTGGGTTGCAGTATGTAACCATAGATAACCAGTTTTTTGGGTCATTGATTTCCTGGTAGTAAATCCGTGTTCACACTGGTCACTAGAATGCTCTGTGATGCAGCCCATTTCAAACTGCCAATATTTACTTACCTCCGAATACCCACATTCCTCCATCAATACCATTGCAGGAGCTGTGTGGTAGAGGTGTGACTGATGCAGGCCTATGATGACACCAGTCTTTTATGACCAGCTGATGCCCTTGTGGCTCTACCAGTCATTGGAGGTTAGAAACAAATGCCATCTCAAACTTCAGTGTTGCTCATGTAAAAGATCTGCACATGGATTAACTAAGGATTTGGATATATTTTCACAGTTTGTTAAATCTAGGTCTAAATCAGTAATTAAAGAAAGATTACAATAAAGTTCGGAAATTCATAGCTGATATGTGGCTCAATTTCTATTGTTGGACTAAAATGTGCATTATCCTTCGTCAGCCATCGGCTGACTGGGAATAATGAAAGTTTATGTTCAGCAATACCTGGAGAATCTCTGGTTGTCCACCCCCAGTTTTAGTGTATAAAGTCTGAACAAAGGAGGACAGGAATACCTGAGAGAAACCATGTTGTTTATTCTAATACCATATTGATTGAATCATCAGGATGCTAGATAAGGTTTTACATAGATGAATGCTTTCATTTTATTGCATGACAAATATATCATGCTACGCTTCTAAGTTACATTTATCTTGACTGCTAGAGGGAGATTGATTTTACTACAATATGTAACCCATTAAAAACTATAGGAGATTTAAAATTGCTGCACAAAAGCATAGTATGAAGTAATAGGTGGGCTACTAGAGGAAGGGCTGGATTTCTCAAAAGGCAGAGTAGGCAGCTGCCTGGAGCTTCAAATTCACATTCTGAATTGTGGATATGACCAAAGCAATCTTAGTGTCCCTGTGCCAGTTTTATACCCCCTCTACAAGCTATTATTTAACCCTTTAGGATATAACGAGATTGTTGGACTACAATTTCCTTCATAATTATCGATTCTAGAAGTTATCGGGGGAATGTATGAAGTAACCCTAATGTGGTTTTAGCACTATTTTAGGAACAGGTAGCTCTAACTCCAGTAAATTACAGGCAAGGCATTAATTAAATGGCAGAATGGCAGCTTTGGCACTATTTTAGATGCAGTTTGTGTTAGCATCACCAATCTTCACCACTTGTATGATCTCCAAAGTCTTATTTTATGTGATACTAAGGCATCATAACATGATGTAGACGTCTTATACCATATTACTCCACATGTATTAAGCAAGGTGTTGTTTATGACCTATTAGCGATATTTAGAGAACAATGTATGAAATTACAATATCTGGATGAAACACACAGGGGCCGTTGAAGTCACTCAACCTCCAAGCACCAATCCTACCTCCACTCACAAGTTGCAATTATTATGATGGTCTTAACATATCGTCATCTTCATAAACTTTTAGCTCCATATAAAATCAGAGGCTCCGTCAATTGGTAAATATTATATCGATCTCCAGCACTGGCAGGTATCAAATGTGTCTCCAATACTGTCAACGCGTTTCGTCCGTCCTTACGCGGACCTTATCAAGACATACAATTTCGTGTGGGGCGAAATTCGGTTAGAGTATTTTTGTTTATTTGTGTGTACCTCCTGAAGCTGATTATTCCTTAACTAGCCAGACTCAGTTGCTGGATTGATATTGAGAATGAATGTGTACATCTTCATTATCATCATTTCATCTTTCCATCTGATGAATAGGAGTATGGAAGTGGAACTATCATCATAGAAATGTTTCATCATAATGATATTATTATCATTTGTGGCTCTATATTTTTTGATGTGTGAACTGTGGACTTATTTGTGATCATCTATTTTTGATTCACAGTCTGTTTTTTGAGTTACATCTGGATTGAACACCAACTTATATGAGGCCTATTTTATTATACTTTTGCTCCATTTTTGAGGGGGCTGAAGCCATTCTGGGGTGCGTTGGTTGTATATATATTGTCTAGTGTTACTAATATGGTATTGTGTACAGTATTTGATCTAGAGGGGGATAGGTGATGTACTGTGGGTGATGGGGGACCTATTTTTAACCACCTATCTTTAATTTTAAGATATATTGTGACATTTTGTCATTAATAGATTTTGTAATTTTTTAGATTATTTGCGTGATTAATTATTGGTAAAGTGCCTCAAATTAATCCTCATCTTTTGTTTCTTTTTAATGTTATGTGCAGTACTTTAGAGGATTGGGTGCACCCCTCGCGTGGATGGCATGGGTTTACCATATATATGTTTAAATGAGGTGTGCTCCTATCTTATATTATATAGTCAACATATGGAAGGTGTCAGAAAAAACACAAGAAACTTGGGTAAATGGAAATTAATGGTTCAATTACTTTCTGAAAGTTCTACAGTCTTCTACAGGTATGGACTCATATATAGAGGCAGACACGCCTGAGGTCGAACAAAAGGCACAGAAATAGATTGAGTGTGTGTTTGATAAATGTGTTCACTAAAATAAATTAGATATACATTTCTAAAAAAACAATAATAATAATATTAAAACACTTAATATACTCAAAGATAAGTGAATAATAATTAAAACACAGAGTCTAATAAAACACAATCTAAAAAAATTATTCAAAAAGACCAAGTAATCAGTTTCTGTTTTAGGCGAGTGATCGGAACCCCCTGAGAAAGCTGGATGTAGTACTACCAGAGACACGTACTGGAATATAGTTACCAGATACTCATAGCTTCCTGCATCCTATATTACCCTCAATTTTCTTGCCCACATTGCATACAGTACTGTAACATTTAGTATCTATAATCTGGAATCTCGGTCTCTAGAGGATTGTATAGCCCAAGATACTGCAGGGACCACCAATGAGACTACCCTAGCAGGGAGCATGAGCATTTGCCGGAATAAGTAGCTCTTAGGGAGGCTGAAGACTGCAGCAGCAGGGAGGACCAAATAACGAAGCATTTGGCACGTGTTTTAAAGGGAAGGTTGAAAGAATGAAGAACACACTCTGGATCTGTGGAAGTACCCAGAAACCAGTGGGAATTTAACTACAGCAAAACAACAAGATGCAGCATTTTGGGGGGCTCAATACCTTCTTCAGACCAGAAACATTGCATTTTGGTGCTTTGTTCTTATTAAATTCCTAGTACTTGGTGAGTGTTTGCACAGATGCAGAGTGTGTTCTCCATGTCTTCTTCTATTGTACCATCAGCCAAAACAAGGCTGTAAGAGGTTCTGCATCGAATCAGAAGAAATGTGGATTTTATAATTATATCCCTGAGTAGGTATCCATTTATCCATTATTTTAAGGAGAAGGTGCCATAAGATGCCCTGACTTTCAAAATATCCTTTGAATAAAAAGGATTTTATATGATTCAGCTCTAAAATTGGAGACCAAAGTGATCTTTTTTTAGGAAATTCTTGTTAACTAAGGTGTTTAAACCATAAATGCTACTATTTACAGCTTTTGACCAAAAGAGTGGGCAGTGTGGGTGTGTACTGGTGTTTCAGAGAGTTCCATTTCTCTATTCATTGTTTCTCTCCGGTATTAACGATGCAATTTTACTTTTTCAGGCACAATGCTATAAGAGTTCCATTTGAGCCGTGATCATATGATGATATGTGCATCATTATGTACTAAAGCAAATGTATATATCCGGGAGGTGCAGCTGCATGATTTTAAAGCTAACAAATCAGTGCAAAAAATAAGCTGAGATGGTAGATTCATTCATTTGTTTTTTTGAGTTTTAAATGTCCCACCCAGTGTCCCCATAGTCAATCAAAGCCTACAAGGGTACAGAGGTAGAACCTATTAAGTAGCACTTTGTAATCCCTGTAATATGATAGAAAGGTATTGGTTATGATTTGATGTGACACAAGCTTTTAAACATATTTTGACCAACACAAACTATACAACAGAACCTCAGCATGAGGGTATAATAAGCAGTAATGACTATGAAGACCCACACTTTTGTCTTCTCTTTTGACAAATAAAGACAGGTGTAACACCTCAGATCAGACCAATATTTATAATTGCCCCTTTATATGTATTATATCAAGAACATATATAAGAAATCATAAAATTAAAAAATACACTTAATCCTTTAAGGGCCAGGGTGTAGGCAAATCAATGCATTGTCTATGCCTCTGGTCCTTAAGTTGGACCTGATAACCTCAGACAAGTTTCATTTTTGTTTTATAGATAATTAAAATCCGCCTGCATGTTGTGCTATCATTTTTGTTCTGTAAAATAGCTACTTTTTGAGAAAACTGAGAATTTCTTTTTGGTGACACTGCTAATACCCTGAGCAGTATGCTAATTAGTTATGTTCAAGGACAAAACTTTCTGTACACTGTGCTATTAGAAATATCCTCTTTGTGTCATAATATTGGCCCAGCACAGAAACAAATTAGCATAAAGTGCCAGGCTTTGTCCACTACAAATAAAGTTTAATTTGTAAAAAATGATTTATATACGAACAAATTGCTAATACAAGATACAGGCGGTTTTTCATTTTCTTCTAAATTAACTACATTTATCTTGGGGTGAGAGGTTCGCATTAAAGGGTTAAAGTAAGAATCTGGTAATGGTAGCTCAGCGATTTTGGTTTGTTTGTCCTTATGAATAAAAAAGTAATTCCTTGGCCTCTGCACAAAGTGAATAGAGAAAATGTAGGTTTAGCAGAGTTGCCTGCTGCATGGCTCCAGTGGTTAATTATTAGATTGCACTGGTTCCCATGAATCAATGCTGCTATTTTTCGTATTTGTCCTCTTTTAACCCCTTAGTGACCGTCCGCGAGCGCACGTGGCCGGCGCTTAACGCCCTCCGAACTCTTTTTTCCATTCAGTAAAACGACTTCCGGGACGTATATGTACGTCCTCTGTCCACCTGGGACATCCGCTCGGGACGTACATGTACGTCCTCGGGCGGTAAGGGGTTAAAGGGATGATCTGACAACCCTAGACTGAGGACCCTATATTCAAAATAAAAGCTGAATGATTATGGTGTAAACCAAATACACTTTAAGGGAAATCTACAAACTCCCATTGATTTAAATGGAGCATTCAACCCCTTAATTGCCAGAGAGGAATCCAGTGCATAACATCTCAATTAGTTGGCAAACCTCTCTAGCATTCAAGGGGTTAAAAGTCCTATGTAATTCAGTGGAAAGTTTGGGAATGTATATGTGACCTCTATTGCCAATAGGGTTGCCACCCGGCTGGTATTTTACCTTCTTTACCTTAGCTTCTTTGAGCCGGTGCTGGTATAGCTAGTATACCGCCAATTGAGAAGCCGGTATTTGTGTGTGACGTGTCCGGAGTTAGTCTCTTCCACTGACCAGCCCTCTGCCAGCTGCTCAGTGATCGCTGCACCCGACCTCACTGTCCCTGGAGTCAGGGAACGTGTCTCCAAATGTCCCCGGATCCATTCAGCTTCTCTTCATTGAGTCTATTGCCCACACTGTTCACCTCCACAAACTATCCAGGGGGGAGGGCACAAATTACTTTGGAGACCAAAGAACATGCTAGGCTGATGAACCAGGGGGGAGGGCACAAATTACTTTGAAGACCAAAGAACATGCTAGGCTGCAGGGCTCACCTCACCATGCCACCATCTCGACTCGGCCGCCACGCCATGATGCCAGGGGGGTCTGAACTAAGGTAGGAGATTGTGGAACTGGGCAGTGTGTGGGGGGACAGGGTGGGCATTGTGAAGTTGGACAGGGTGAGCAGTGTGGAACTGGGCAGTGTATGGAGGAGGACAGGGTGGGCAAAGTGGAGGTGCATAAAGTGGGTAGTGTGGAAGTGGACAATGTGTGGAGGAGGAGGACAGGGTGGGCAAAGTGGAGGTGCATAATGTGGCGTGGGCAGTGTAGAAGTGGCCAATGTGTGGAGGAGGACAGGGTGGGCACTGTGGAGATGGACAATGTGAAGTTGGACAACGTGGGCAGTGTGGAGGTGGACAGTGATAAGTTGGACAGGGTGGGCAATGTGGGGGTGGACAGTGTGAAGTTGGACAGGTTGGGCAGTGAGGTAGTGGACAGTATTGAGGTAGACAGGGTGGGCAGTGTGTGGAGGAGGATGGGGTAGACAGTTTTTGGAGGTGGGCAGTGTGGAGGTGGACAGTGAGAAGTTGGACAGGGTGGGCAATGTGGGGGTGGACAGTGTGAAGTTGGACAGGTTGGGCAGTGAGGTAGTGGACAGATTTGAGGCAGACAGGGTGGGCAGTGTGTGGAGGAGGATGGGGTAGACAGTTTGTGGAGGTGGGCAGTGTGGAGGGGGAGTGGGCAATGTTGAGGTGGGCAGTGTGTGGAGAAGGATGGGGTGGATAGTTTGTGGAGGGGAACAGTGTGGGCAATGTTGAGGTGGCCAGTGTGTGGAGGAGGAACGGGGTGGGCATTGTATGGAGGAGGAATGGGGTGGCAGGGGGCAGAAAATGTACCTGTTTTGCTGTTTCTCTTGTCTCACAATGAACCTGTGTTTG
The DNA here is from genome assembly GCA_037306005.1 of Rhinophrynus dorsalis. NCBI lineage: Eukaryota > Metazoa > Chordata > Amphibia > Anura > Rhinophrynidae > Rhinophrynus > Rhinophrynus dorsalis. The sequence continues at coordinate 220,187,177 of CM074724.1, read as the reverse complement.
AAAAGAGAACCTTAATATCAGTGGAAGATTTTTTTGTTGGTAGTTGCTAGTCGGTGTGTCCCCATGTGGCTCCTTTTTTGTCTTATTTTCCACTTTATCCCACTGGCAGTTTTCCCTGTTTAATTATAATACACATGACACAAGAATTATGCATGGGTGTCAGGTGAGTGGTGTTGTGTTGCTCTTTTCACTCTTTAACCAGAAGGGTACACAACCCAACGCATTGCAACATTGAGTGGTCCTGCCCCTTTTCTGGCTCCTCCCTTTTCCGGCTTCTCCCTCACGAACCCACAGCTATGGCTGGTATATTTTTGGAGGAAAAGGTAGCAACCCTAATTGTCAACACCTCAAAACTGCATATTTTCAGGATCTCCTCAATTAAACACAAAATCCTTCACAATGAATGAATGAACCACTGATTGATCCCTCCCCTTGAAAACCTGCAATGTTGGAGGGTCCTGATGACAGGTTTGAACAGCCTTGCTCTATAGTACAGTTGGATTGCTTCAGAACAATAGGACTCTAAGTGAAAAAACAAATATTACTACAGCAGAAAACAAAAGGGGTGATGTTCTAATCCGATTACATCCTAAAACAGGTGCTGGAATCAATTTGTATGTGTTGCACCTGCCTTTCCCCTATGTACTAATCTATTTATAAATGTTCCCCTTAACTCCAAATGTGCTAAAGAGAGGACAGTGTGGGGGTTTCTGGGCGTTTTCCTGCCTGTTGCATTCCTTTACACCCTGTTAAATACCATGTAATACCGTGCTGGCCAACATGAAGCCCTCCAGCTGCAACCAAACTGGAACATTTATCATCCTATGCCAGCCACTGGATTTGACACCATGATAAAGCTGCTGGACATCTTAGAGTGCCTCCACCCCTTTCTCTTTTATTTTGTTCCTTCTTACTTCCCTTTCTTTTTATAACTTTCTTATGCAAGAATTCAAAGGGTTAAAATTCCCATTTAAATCATTTATTTGGCACATCCTATATAATAATTCGCTAGGATGTTTGTCAGAAGCCGTCATGAGCAGTAGAGGCTGCCCGAACACACGAAATACTGGGAGCACAGAATGCAGGGAGTTCTGGCTGGGAGCATTCTGTGCTTTCAGGCAGTCTCTACAGTGCAGGACTGGGTCGGTGGCAGGACTCAGAGCAGGACCCGCCTCTTAACTCTTTGAGTGCCAGAGGGGTACGCATTGCTTTGCAATGCGTTGCATACCCCTCTGGCACTCAAATGGTTAACATCACTCAGACCTTGGCCTGTGTACACGAGCTTTTACACTAGTAGCATAATATGTTTGCCCCAGAATGCCTTCAGTTTGACTTAATACATAAGGCACTATATTCTCTGTAGAGCAAGTGCATATTTCACATTAATATTTAAAGTTTATCCAGAGTGTCACACTTTCTGAAAATCTGATGAACACATTTTTCTCTTCCTATTAGACTTTGTCTGCACTCCTTTTATCTTTATAGCAATTCTGCTACCACAGGATAGGGATCATACACAGCAACTGAATTAAATGAAATTAAATCTTATAGCTCTGTGCTTCCTTACCCTGGTTTCCGGGTCAAGAATTTATCAAATTATGTTCAGTTGTAATGCTGAGCCTGAACAAACTCCTGGTTAGTTGTAATAAACAAGCTAAGTCTATGCGGTGAGACAAGATAATAAATAATCACTCTCCTTTGTCCTGCAGTGGTTCTCAGTTTGTTTTTTGTTTTTTCCTCAAAGTACCCCTAACACTCAGTCTGGGATTTTCAGGGCACCCATAACCCTTTGAGTGCCACAGAGGTATGCAATGCATTGCGTACCCCTCTGGCACTCAAATGGTTAACATTATATAGGCCATTTATCACGGAGTCATGAAAGTTACAAATACCTAAATATATAATTAGTTTTAGGTCTCACAATCAGAATAACACAAATAAATTAAAAATAGGATAATAAAAAGCACTTGTGCATTACAATTTCAATAAATATATATCTGAAACAAAGTCTTTATAGACAAAAAAGGGGCACCCTAAGTGAATGTCTGAGGCATAACAAAGTCCCACTGCACACTAGTTGTAAACCACTGCTTTAAAGAACTAAAGCTGCCCTGAACATGAAAAAAGTCAAAGGATGGGACAAGTCTGATATTTGGTAGGAAAATCGCCAGAACTGGTGGGTCACTTGCTCAGTCTTTTGCTGCTGTCAAACTCCATTCCTTAGTGAATAGTGCCAGAACTAAGCTTACAAATAGGATTAGCTCCACTACTTAAACTGAGAATAGAGAACACCTTAAACGGAGATTCATTGAGGCTGATGTACAAAAGAGAAATGAAAGAATTTTGGAATAAACAAACTGCACCTAGGGACTACATAAAAATTACTCAAATCCCCACTGATTTAATGTGATAGTTATGTTTCACAAAAAAAGCAGCTCCAATTAATCTTCATTAGTGATGAGCGAGCACCCCAATGCTCGGATGTTCGGGTGCTCTGACCGAGCACCCCCTGAGGCTCGAGTGCTCGGCCGAGCACCCGAGCCCCATTGAAGTCAATGGGAGGACTCGAGCATTACACCAGGCACCCCCTGCTCTGATGAGGGGAGGGTGCCTGGTCCATAGGAAAAGGGCAGAAAAAGATGGAAACACTACAGAAATGGTTCAGGGACAGCATAGGGAGGATGTCTGGATGCACCTTGGACTCCAACATCGCTGCTGGGAACGATCTTTCGCCCGTAGTACGCCATTTTTACAGACTGACCGTAAAACACACAAAAAGGAAAATAAAAACGACTTTAGGCGAAAAATTGTTACCAAACAGTATTTGCTGTATATTTACTTGTATATCATCTGCAAATTCTCCCAAAAATTTCATCGATTTTCTGAAGTGAGGCCATGATTAAGAGGGAAACGTGCGCAGAGGCAAATTATCCCAAAAATTTCCTTGATTTTCAGAACTGAGGCCATGATTAAGAGGGAAACGTGCGCAGAGGCAAATTCTCCCAAAAATTTCCTTGATTTTCAGAACTGAGGCCATGATTAAGAGGGAAACGTGCGCAGAGGCAAATTATCCCAAAAATTTCCTTGATTTTCAGAACTGAGGCCATGATTAAGAGGGAAACGTGCACAGAGGCAAATTCTCCCAAAAATTTCCTTGATTTTCAGAACTGAGGCCATGATTAAGAGGGAAACGTGCACAGAGGCAAATTCTCCCAAAAATTTCCTTGATTTTATTGAACTGAGGCCATGATTAAGAGGGAAACGTGCGCTGAGCTGACCATCTAAAACATTATGGGTGAGGGTCTGCTGCAGAGCTGACCATCCTAAACATTATATGCGAAGGCCCGCTAGTGAGCTGACGCTATAAAACATTATATGAGAGGGCCCGCTAGAGAGCTGACCCAATAAAACATTATATGAGAAGGCCCGCTGGTGAGCTGACCTATATAAAAATTGGCAAACAGGGCCCGCTGGTGAGCTGGCCCTATATAAAAATTATATCACAGGGCCCGCTGGTGAGCTGGCCCTATATAAAAATTATATCCCAGGGCACGCTGGTGAGCTGGCCCTATATAAAAATTATATCCCAGGGCATATGGAAGAGGAGGAGGAGGATGAGAACATTAAGAGTCAACCATATACCCGTTTTTGGGGTGGAAGGGGTGAATGGGAATACAGAGTATTCCCATCATTGTAAATAACATATATAAAGTGAGTTTATGTTCCCCCGGGGCTTTCCTCCAGTGGAGTGGAGAAGTCAGGGGAAATCCAGGCCTTGTTCATTTTTATAAGTGTCAACCTATCAGCATTGTCGGTGGAAAGGCGGATACGCTTATCTGTTATGATGCCACCAGCAGCACTAAATACCCGCTCAGACAGAACGCTGGCGGCAGGGCAGGCCAGCACCTCCAAGGCGTAGAGTGCCAGTTCATACCACGTGTCCAGCTTGGACACCCAGTAGTTGTAAGGCACAGAGGGATCATTGAGGACGCTGACACGGTCTGCTACGTACTCCTTCACCATCTTCCAAAACTTTTCCCTCCTTGTGACACTAGGCTGCGCATCAGGGTGAGGGTGCTGGCGGGGTGTCATGAAGGTGTCCCACGCCTTGGAGAGTGTTGCCCTGCCTTTGTCGGAACTGCTGTGTGCTCCCCTTTTCTCCCCTTCTCGGTTGGCCAAGGTAGCACGTACTCTGCCGCCAGCGTTGTCAGATGGAAAATTTTGGAGCAATTTTTCAACAAGAACCTTCTGGTATTGCACCATTTTGCTTGTCCTCTCCACCGGAGGAATGAGAGATGAGAAATTCTCTTTGTAGCGGGGGTCCAGAAGGGTGAACACCCAGTAATCCGTGTTGTCTAAAATGCGTACAACGCGTGGGTCACGGGAAAGGCAGCCTAACATAAAGTCAGCCATGTGTGCCAGAGTACCAACAGTCAAGATTTCGCTGTCCTCACCAGGAGGCTGACTCTCAATATCCTCATCCTCTTCCTCCTCTTCTGCCCACCCACGCTGAAGAGATGGAACTAAAGTTCCATGGCTACCCTCTGTAGCGGAGGCAACCGTGTCTTCCTCCTCCTCCTCCTCCTCCTCCTCCGCCTCCTCCAATTGTCGCTGAGAAGACGAAGTGAGGGTGCTCTGGCTATCACCTTGTGTAAGCTCTTCCTCCCCCATTTCCACCTCTTCCACATGCAAAGCGTCGGTTTTAATTGTGAGCAGCGAGCGTTTCAGTAGACACAGAAGTGGGATGGTTACACTGATAATAGCGTTATCGCCGCTCACCATCTGTGTCGATTCCTCAAAATTGCGTAAAACCTCGCAGAGGTCTGACATCCATTCCCACTCCTCACTTCTGATTACAGGAAGTTGAACGGAGAGGCGACGACCGTGTAACAGCTGGTACTCCACTACTGCCCTCTGCTGCTCACAAAGCCGGGCCAACATGTGGAAGGTGGAGTTCCAGCGCGTGCTCACGTCACACAGCAGCCGGTGAGCTGGCAATTGTAAGCGCTGCTGCAGCTTCAACAGGCCGGCCGAAGCTGTAGATGACTTACGGAAATGTGCACACACGCGGCGCACCTTGGTCAAGAGATCATGCACATTGGGGTAGGTTTTTAGAAATCGCTGCACCACTAAATTAAATACATGCGCTAGGCATGGTACGTGTGTGAGCTTGCCGAGCTCCAAAGCCGCCACCAAGTTACGCCCATTATCACACACAACCATGCCTGCTTGCAGGTTGAGTGGCGAGAGCCACTGCTCGGTCTGGTGACTAATCCCCTGCAACAGCTCTGAGGCCGTGTGCTGTTTGTCCCCAAGGCAGATCAGCTTCAGCACGGCCTGTTGACGCTTCCCCACTGCAGTGCTACACTGCTTCCAGCTACTGGCTGATGGGGGAGTGGCGGTGTGTGTAGAGAATTCGGAGGTGGAAACGGAGGAGGAGGAGCCAATAACGTAGGTGCTGGTGGAAACCCTGATGGAGGTAGGGCCCGCAATCCTCGGCGTGGGTAGCACCCGTGCCATCCCAGGGTCCGAGTCGCTCCCAGCCTCCACGACATTCACCCAGTGTGCCGTCAGGGAAATGTAGCGTCCCTGGCCACAAGCACTTGTCCATGTGTCAGTCGTTAAGTGGACCTTCCCAGTAACTGCGTTGGTCAGGGCACGGGTGATGTTACGGGACACATGGTGGTGTAATGCGGGGATGGCACACCGGGAAAAGTAGTGGCGGCTGGGGACCGCGTACCGAGGGACAGCTGCTGCCATCAGGCTGCGGAAGGACTCAGTGTCCACAAGCCTAAATGGCAGCATTTCGATGGCCAGTAATTTTGAAAGGTGTGAGGTTAGTGCTATGGCCTGTGGGTGGGTGGCTGGGTACTTTCTCTTGCGCTCAAATGCCTGGGGTAACGACATTTGGACGCTGTGCTGGGACAGGGAAGTGGATGTGGTCGCTGATGGTGCTTCAGATGGTACAGGTGCAGGGCGGGAGGTATGCGGGCCTGCGCCTTCGACAGGCGATTGGCCGGCACCGAAAACAGGGGAAGAGGAGGCAGTGGTGTGGCCTGCAGACACAGATGGGCGATCCAGGCGTTCCTCCCACTTACTACGGTGCTTGGATGCCATGTGTCGGATCATGCTGGTGGTGGTGAGGTTTCTAGTGTTCATGCCTCGGCTCATTCTGGTGTGGCACAGGTTGCAAACTACAATTCTTTTGTCGTCCGCACTTTCCTTAAAAAAACGCCATACCGCGGAACACCTACCCCTTGGCAAGGTAGATTTACGCAAGGGGGTGCTCCGTGGAACATTTGCGGGCCGGTTTGGTGCGGTCCGCCTTCTTTCTGTAGCCACACCACTGCCTCTTCCAGCCTGTTGCGGTGCTGCAGATGGCTCACCCTCAGGACTGCTGTCATCGCTCGGCTCTACACCTTCCCAGGTGGGGTCAGTCACCTCGTCGTCCACCAAGTCCTCCTCCACTTCCTCACTCTGATCATCCTCCTCAAGTCTTGATCCCACCACATACTCAGTCATTGACAACTGTATAACATTCTCCTCAACAAGGTCTTGAGACGGAAATAGTGGTTGATTTAATGGCAACTGTGTCTCATCATCATCATCATCATCATCCACTACTTCCTTTGACCTTAAATGCCGTTCACATCTGTCATCTTCTTGTGATTGGGTAGCCTCTAGAGGTTGTGAATCAGGGCACAAGATGTCATGTTCCTCTGCAAGCGTGCTTGGAGAGAGGGTCAAATGAAGGATTGGTGATGAGACGAGCTCATCACTATATCCCAGTGTGGGATCACTTCTTTGACCAGACCGTGTATGGTGGGAGGAAGGATGATCAGAGTGAGGATTATGTTGACCAGACTCTTGGCTACTGAGAGTGGACTTGGTGGAAGACAGGGTGGTGCTTAACCGACTGGAAGCAGTATCAGCTGTCATCCAACCGACCACCTGTTCGCACTGGTCGGACCTCGAGAGTGATGTCCTGCGACACCCTGTGAAATCAGACATGAAGCTAGGTATGGTGGATGTCTTTCTTTCTTGTGCTCTGGCACCAGGCACAGTTTCTCCGCGTCCTGACCCGCGCCCTGAACTTTCAGGATCACGTCCACTTCCCCGTCCCTTTTTACCCGCCTTCTTCATCTTACACGATATATATGACTTTAATATATATGAGTTTGAAAACTTAACAGTATTTCTTACTATTCTGCAACTCTGCAGAGTACACAGAATAGGCTGCTAAACTGCGGTGACACACACTGAATGGAATAAGTGACTTTAATATTTGAGTTTGAAAAATTAACAGTATTTCTTACTATTCTGCAACTCTGCAGAGTACACAGAATAGGCTGTTAAACGGCGTTGAAACACACTGAATGGAATATGTGACTTTAATATTTGAGTTTGAAAACTTAACAGTATTTCTTATAATTCTGGAACTGTACAGAGTACACAGAATAGGCTGTTAAACGGCGGTGAAAGACACTGAATGGAATATGTGACTTTAATATTTGAGTTTGAAAACTTAACAGTATTTCTTATAATTCTGCAACTCTGCAGAGTACACAGAATAGGCTGTTAAACGGCGTTGAAACACACTGAATGGAATATGTGACTTTAATATTTGAGTTTGAAAACTTAACAGTATTTCTTATAATTCTGGAACTGTACAGAGTACACAGAATAGGCTGTTAAACGGCGGTGAAAGACACTGAATGGAATATGTGACTTTAATATTTGAGTTTGAAAACTTAACAGTATTTCTTATAATTCTGGAACTGTACAGAGTACACAGAATAGGCTGTTAAACGGCGGTGAAAGACACTGAATGGAATATGTGACTTTAATATTTGAGTTTGAAAACTTAACAGTATTTCTTATAATTCTGCAACTCTGCAGAGTACACAGAATAGGCTGTTAAACGGCGTTGAAACACACTGAATGGAATATGTGACTTTAATATTTGAGTTTGAAAACTTAACAGTATTTCTTATAATTCTGGAACTGTACAGAGTACACAGAATAGGCTGTTAAACGGCGGTGAAAGACACTGAATGGAATATGTGACTTTAATATTTGAGTTTGAAAACTTAACAGTATTTCTTATAATTCTGCAACTCTGCAGAGTACACAGAATAGGCTGTTAAACGGCGTTGAAACACACTGAATGGAATATGTGACTTTAATATTTGAGTTTGAAAACTTAACAGTATTTCTTATAATTCTGGAACTGTACAGAGTACACAGAATAGGCTGTTAAACGGCGGTGAAAGACACTGAATGGAATATGTGACTTTAATATTTGAGTTTGAAAACTTAACAGTATTTCTTATAATTCTGCAACTCTGCAGAGTACACAGAATAGGCTGTTAAACGGCGTTGAAACACACTGAATGGAATATGTGACTTTAATATTTGAGTTTGAAAACTTAACAGTATTTCTTATAATTCTGGAACTGTACAGAGTACACAGAATAGGCTGTTAAACGGCGGTGAAAGACACTGAATGGAATATGTGACTTTAATATTTGAGTTTGAAAACTTAACAGTATTTCTTATAATTCTGCAACTCTGCAGAGTACACAGAATAGGCTGTTAAACGGCGTTGAAACACACTGAATGGAATATGTGACTTTAATATTTGAGTTTGAAAACTTAACAGTATTTCTTATAATTCTGGAACTGTACAGAGTACACAGAATAGGCTGTTAAACAGCGGTGAAAGACACTGAATGGAATATGTGACTTTAATATTTGAGTTTGAAAACTTAACAGTATTTCTTATAATTCTGGAACTGTACAGAGTACACAGAATAGGCTGTTAAACGGCGGTGAAAGACACTGAATGGAATATGTGACTTTAATATTTGAGTTTGAAAACTTAACAGTATTTCTTATAATTCTGGAACTGTACAGAGTACACAGAATAGGCTGTTAAACGGCGGTGAAAGACACTGAATGGAATATGTGACTTTAATATTTGAGTTTGAAAACTTAACAGTATTTCTTATAATTCTGGAACTGTACAGAGTACACAGAATAGGCTGTTAAACGGCGTTGAAACACACTGAATGGAATATGTGACTTTAATATTTGAGTTTGAAAACTTTACAGTATTTCTTATAATTCTGGAACTGTACAGAGTACACAGAATAGGCTGTTAAACGGCGGTGAAAGACACTGAATGGAATATGTGACTTTAATATTTGAGTTTGAAAACTTAACAGTATTTCTTATAATTCTGGAACTGTACAGAGTACACAGAATAGGCTGCTAAACGGCGGTGAAAGACACTGAATGGAATATGTGACTTTAATATTTGAGTTTGAAAACTTAACAGTATTTCTTATAATTCTGCAACTCTGCAGAGTACACAGAATAGGCTGTTAAACGGCGTTGAAACACACTGAATGGAATATGTGACTTTAATATTTGAGTTTGAAAACTTAACAGTATTTCTTCCTATTCTGCAACTGTGCAGAGTACACAGAATAGGCTGCTAAACGGCGGTGAAAGACACTGAATGGAATATGTGACTTTAATATTTGAGTTTGAAAACTTAACAGTATTTCTTATAATTCTGGAACTGTACAGAGTACACAGAATAGGCTGTTAAACGGCGGTGAAAGACACTGAATGGAATATGTGACTTTAATATTTGAGTTTGAAAACTTAACAGTATTTCTTATAATTCTGCAACTGTACAGAGTACACAGAATAGGCTGTTAAACGGCGGTGAAAGACACTGAATGGAATATGTGACTTTAATATTTGAGTTTGAAAACTTAACAGTATTTCTTATAATTCTGGAACTGTACAGAGTACACAGAATAGGCTGTTAAACGGCGGTGAAAGACACTGAATGGAATATGTGACTTTGATATTTTAGTTTGAAGACTTTACAGTATTTCTTACTATTCTGCAACTCTGCACAGTACACAGAATGTGCTGCTAAACTGCGGCGAAGCACACTGAATGGAATATGTGACTTTGATATTTTAGTTTGAAGACTTAACAGTATTTCTTCCTATTCTGCAACTCTGCACAGTACACAGAATGTGCTGCTAAACTGCGGCGAAGCACACTGAATGGAATATGTGACTTTGATATTTTAGTTTGAAGACTTAACAGTATTTCTTCCTATTCTGCAACTCTGCACAGTACACAGAATGTGCTGCTACACTGCGGCGAAGCACACTGAATGGAATATGTGACTTTGATATTTTAGTTTGAAGACTTAACAGTATTTCTTCCTATTCTGCAACTCTGCACAGTACACAGAATGTGCTGCTAAACTGCGGCGAAGCACACTGAATGGAATATGTGACTTTGATATTTGAGTTTGAAGACTTAACAGTATTTCTTCCTATTCTGCAACTCTGCACAGTACACAGAATGTGCTGCTAAACTGCGGCGAAGCACACTGAATGGAATATGTGACTTTGATATTTTAGTTTGAAGACTTAACAGTATTTCTTCCTATTCTGCAACTCTGCACAGTACTCAGAATGTGCTGCTAAACTGCGGCGACGCACACTGAATGGAATACGTGACTTTGATATTTTAGTTTGAAGACTTAACAGAATGTGCTCTAATCTGCAACTTTGCACACTAAACAGAATGTGCTCTAATCTGCAACTTTGCACACTAAACAGAATGTGCTCTAATCTGCAACTTTGCACACTAAACAGAATGTGCTCTAATCTGCAACTGTGCACACTAAACAGAATGTGCTCTAATCTGCAACTTTGCACACTAAACAGAATATATATATTTTTTTTTTTTTTTTTTGTTTTTTTCCCCCCACACCAAATAACCTGCTGCCCCCACACACAGTAGTCCTAAAAAGGACTTTTGGTTCTTTTTTTTTCACAATTTTTGTTTTTTTCCTCCCTACACTGCCTTTCCCTTCCTATCCTCAGCTCTCCCTGGCTCAGACTGAGCCGAACTCGCTGGTCAGGTGCTATACAGCACCTGACCACGGGTTCTGGCCAGCCAATCAGTGTAATGCCAGCAGCCAACATGGCTGCTGGCATTACACCGATGTCAGAGCCTCCCTGCACGTTTATTGGCTGCGCAGCAGCCGCAAAACGTGCGGGGAGGAGACCCGAACATGGCGGGCGAGCACATGCGGTACTCGTACGAGTACCGCCATGTGCCGAGCAGAGCGATGCTCGAGCCGATCCGAGCATCGGCCGAGCATGCTCGCTCAACACTAATCTTCATAGTATTTGGACCATGGAGAGTGTTATTTCGATACTGTAAGAGTTGTAGTTCAAGAGTAATTTAATGATAAAAGTATCCACCTTCCACTTTTACCTAGTGTAAGCTACCTCTCCTCAGATGTGGAATCTGGTCACTTGACGAGCCAGCTCGCAGCAAGGGACAATCTTCTTACTGTGAGTATAGGGAAAAGCCTGCCCCCCTTGACAGGTTTTTCCTTATGCTCACGGAAGATTGTCCCTCAATCCATCCAGACAGTTTTGCTGCTCTGAGGTGAGCAGTGTTACATCAGTAAAAGGGGTGGGAGGGGGATACTTTATTATTCAATTACTCTTGAACTATATTGAAATAACACTCTCCATGGCCCAAATACTATGCAGATTAATTGGAGCTGTTTTTTTGTGAAACATTACTATCCCTTTAACATTCTGTACCCATATGGTACTCAAAGGGTTGAGTATGAGAGGTATCCAACTCATTGTGCTGCAATGCTTTGGATACCTCTCTGGCACTCAAAGGATTAAATTAGAATTTTAACCCCCTGAATACTAGAGAGTAAAGGGTTAAAATCCAATTGAAAATTAAGTCATTGTACCCTGTGTGTTTATGCCAGAACTGATCCAGTTTTCCTAGTACATGAGCCTCACGCCAAGGCCCTTTACAACAAGAATTAAAGGGTTTGTAATGTTGAAATAAAAATTTTTTGCATTTAGAAGAGCTTAAAAAGTTGAGCTAGATGCAAAAAAACTTATCTCTCAAACCGCTATTGTTTGAGAGATGCAGGCATTTAAAGTTCGATGTCTCCTGCTGACAGCTTTACATTCCAATGAAGGGATTTGTTGTCAATAACGAGATTGCGGCTCTGCTGCAGAGCCTTCGTGTCGACCGACACGGATCTCCTGTTGACAGCTTTACAGCTGTCAACAGGAGACATCGAACTTTAAATGCTTGTATCTCTCAAACCACAGCGGTTTGAGAGATTTGTGTTTTTGCATTTATCTGAGCTTTTTAAGCTCTTTTAAATGCAAAAAAAAAAACGTTCCCCACCACAGAGGTTTGTAAGGAAAAATGCAATGGCATTCTGGGTTTGAACAGATGCATTTTTTTGTACAATGGATTCATTTTATCTTATCTCATTATTATGACATGTATATTTTCTATGAACTCTATGTATTATATTTAGTCAGTACTGGGCCCTTTGGTCTACAGATATGTACATCTCAATGCTCTGCAATGCTTTGAAGATTCCCTTAGAATCCATGGGGGTCATTTCCATTCAATTTATAATAATTTCTCTACTCTCGCTACACAGTTCAACTATGTACAATATATTGTTCCATATGGTTATGCTGTAGTGACCAGCTCTGTTACCAATTAGCAGATATTCTTTGTTTAGGTCTGTTTTTGTTTGTTAATGGACAGTGTGTCACAACGCTCAAACCTAATAATATCTGGGATGGTATAGTGATTTGCCATGCTGCAGATGCAGACAGAGCTGGATTTATATCCCAGGCATCCTTAAGCAAGGCAAACTAGATCCCTTTAGCTTCACCCATAGCAATTACTCACAAGGCCCCACTCCAAGTCCCATCCACTATTTCCTGGCACCAAAAATACTATTGGCTTATAACAAGCAAGGATGAAAAACAAGCTTTAACCCCTTAGTTGCTAGATATCTCCAATGCAATGCTTTGCGATACATTAGAGATTGCCTTCTAGCATTCAAAGGATTAAACAGTAGCCTGCAAAGGAATATAAAACTGGTACAGGGACATTCAGATTACTATGGCCACACCCACAATTCGGAATGTGGGTGTGGCCAGCACAGGTGCAGCATCCCTCAAAATTTGGAGCTCTAGGCAGTTGGCTACTCTGCTTATTAGGAAATCAGGCCCTGAATACAATGCTAATGGAAAGGATAACGTCATTTGATCACCCTTTGGGTATTTTGGCTCCTGTCTAAAATAATGGGAGTGGGAAAAGATAATCTTATAATACTCCTGTAATAATCAATATGTTTCCACCCTGAAGTTCAGGAGGGTTTAGGAGTTAACCACTATCATGAGTTATAAGCCCCCAGTCCAATGAAAATACAGGGGGTGGTAGCCCTCTTTAGTGTAGGTGGCCGGAGAATAGGTTGAGATGGGTCAAACAAAATACACACACATTTCTAAAATGCCTTATTTTGATGCATATGGAGGTGCATTGAGCATCTAACAATTCAATATATATTTATTTTTTAACCCTGACGCGAAAAATAAGGTTGCTCCATAAAATCTCCCCTAAGTACAGTTCCCTTTGTTGGAGATATGGAATGGATAAGGGTACTTATACACATATTTGGTGGTTGTGTACCGAGATTTCCCCTTATTGGGAAAAATGTCTCTCCCACATGGAAAAATCATTGGGGATAACTCTAATCAGATGCCCTCTTCACGCACTCCTTTTCAAAGACTTACCCACTCTCTTCACTTTGGATAAAATTATTTTGTTTACTATGCTCAATGCTGCAAGTCACTGATACCTAAGTTGTGGAAACAGTCCATCCCACCTCGATTTTCGAATTGGAAAGCTTTGGTGGGAGATCATCTCCTACTGACACGATTAACTTTGCTTTGCAGAAATAAAATGTTATAAAATCACTTCTAAGCAGTAGATTAATATAGATCGCCACTATGCCTCAGAGTAGTTGTAATAAGTGACTAAAACATGTATAGCTGGTAGTCATCCCGTTTATCCATACAGAAAAGTATAAGAAGAAAAGAGTGAGGGAAGGAAAAGAAGAAGAGAGAAAGAGAAGAGAAAATAGTAAGAGAAGGAAAAAGTAAGAGAATAGGAGGGGGTGGAGATTAGAGGGGTCAGGAAGCATCAGTCACCAGTCACTGAATCAGACACATTTTGAGAATGTGGGGATTGATCCCCAACTGAGAACCATCTATCAAAGAAGGAGGTAAATAGAAATGGGTCTAATCTGAGCATGGCTTTTTCTATTTGTACTCAATATATCTGTAACTCTATTGTTATTATTTGTGATATGCCTTCTTCTACTCATATTACTTCGAATATTAACCCAATAAAAATGCAATTTAAAAAAATATATAAGGCTGGGGACAGTTGAAAGACCCTCTTGGACTATAATGCCCTCAACCCAATGTACACAGTTGGAGTTGATCTTTTGAACCCCACCTCAAAGTACAGAGTAAAAGTTATGCTATGGTGGACATACCCATGCTGTACAACACCCGAAGCCTATATACATAGCTTTTAGGAATTTAGGATGCTTTTTATAAATGTATATTCTTGTTTTTGTTTTTATAAGTGTTTTTATAAGTGGGGAGTTCATTTCCAAATGTTCAGCCTGATTTTTCAACATCTCATTCTTCCATTTTTTAATGTTAGGAGATAGCTCACTAATGGTCTATCACTTAGAAAACAATTTTTCTCATGATGGAGCTTAATAAATGTAACAGAAATATAAGATGAACTGTACTAACTCTGTGCTGTGTGTGCGCACTCAAAGTTAAGGTTTTGTTTTCTAACGAACTGCACTATAGAGAAAAAAATATATTCCTTACATTTTTGTTTATTCAAATGGGGATTTTAACTAATGATATGCTTTGTTTCACAAAGAAGGCAACGTTGTAAGCCTGAGAGGACACAGGGATAGTCAGGAAAATTCCTGTTCCCTACTAAGAAGTAAGGTACAGATATATTTTTCACGGAATATAGCTCCCAATTAATGAATCTCCTGAAATGTCATTGAGGCATTAATAAGAACTGGAGCAATTCTGGGTTGGACCATCCTCATCCAACCTGTTGAAAGCCCCATGTAACATTGTGACATTCAAAGGGTCATTCAACTGGAGGTTATTTTAAATGTGCTTAATGAAGAATGCCTTCAATGTGTGTCCAAGAATACATTGCATGTTCTAAATGAAGAATACCTTCAATGTATGTCCAAGAATACATTCCATATACTAAATGAAGAATACCTTCAATGTAAATCCTAGGATTAATTAACCTCTTGGATGTTAGAGATATCTCCAACTCATGAATCAATGCACTCGATGGTATCTTACATCTAAGGTGTTATCCCTTCTAATTTTTAACAAAATTGTAAATAATCCAGACTATGTACATTGTGCAAAGCTGGTGTACTAAGAGGAATCAGGGCAGTCCTGGGACAAATCATTAGGGACAAATAAAAATTAAAATTGATTTAAATTGGCATGGGCATTTAAAGTGATAGTAATACTTTAAAACATATAAATGTAATTCAATAGATATTTGAAAAATACATTAATTGTGCCATTTTCGATCTCCCAGACCTGTATGGTTTGGGAGATATAAGTCTGCAAAGTTCCTCCTTCCCTCCCCTTGTGCTGACGTCAGCTTTCAAACTTCAAGACAGAAATCGCAGTCCATAGACCGTCCTGCGGCTCTTTAGCAGAGCCGTGATCGTGGTAATTACAAAGAAATACTTCATTTGAGCAGTCTGCAACATGTGCTTGCAAACCAAGACTTATATATCCCAAACCTTTGTCGAAAATGGCACAATTAATGTATTTTTTTAAAATATCTAATGAATGACATTTATATGTTTTCAAGTGTTACTATCCCTTTAAGTAATTGCATGCTAGACTGGTTCATATGCACAGAGTTATACTTTAAATGGATGAGCATTTTGGCTTTTGCTTTTATGTGTCCCTTATGATGCAGTTGATTTACTCTAGAATTACTCCAGTTCTTCTTAATATATCAGCAGGTGATATGTCTTATAAATGCAGTCTACTTTCAGGTCATTGGGATAAAACCTTTGAATACCATATTGCTTTTCCTGCAGCTGCGCCTGCAGTGAATAGTTTCACAGCTCACCAAAGAAACGAGGAGACCTAATTCAAGATGAATGGGACCACACCTATATGGATGACATTTCCATTGCAACAAACAAGGAGTGAAATCCAATTACATCACAAAAAGGTTCCCTAATAAGCCATTCAGTATAAGAGGCCATGGAGGAGGGGTGGAGGGGGGCTACAGATCCAAAGTGGTCAGTGCATAAAGCTCTCGCCTGCCTGACTGTGTGTGGGCATGTCAAAGAGGAACTAACAAACAGCTTAGACCTCTATTACTTGTGTCATTTAGAATGGGATGGATGAAATTTTGACAGAGGCCTTCAGTTTTTATTGACCAAATGACCAGGAACAGGCTGGCAACTTCCATTACGGAGGTAGTATGGGGCAAGTTCAATAAACTAACTGAAAGATAGTGACCTTTATATAGAATACATGCACTTCATACACACACACATATTGGGGAAATGTGCAATTTCGCCAGTGCAGCTCATTTTCTTAGCCGTTGACATAAAGATCATGCGCCTGCTCTTTGGAATATCTATGAGCATGTATGTTATTGTTAGTGCATACCAGTGCACACACTTCACCATCATGACAGTTGACCTGTCACCTTAAGTTTAGTTAATTTTAAATAGAAATAATAACTGCCTATATATTATGTTAGCCCTTTTTTTTTTAATAAAGATCGTTTTCAAGAAATTAAAATTTCTTTATTAGTGGCATATAGTGACATTCTAGGCTAATTATCTTCTCTGCTGGACTAATATTACCAAACACCATGTTTTAAATAACTCTAGCCCACACTTTGGTAGCATTTCTAATAGAACAGTGAGTTAGCTCCATAGTCCTGGGAATGGGGCACTAAGAGCACAATGGAGATTCCCAGATATAGCTCCCAACTGGAAGCATCATCTCAAGGGGAAGCTCTATCACTGGGGACAGTGGGGTTCACCCCCACTTTCTATCGCTTCCCACCTCCTTCATTCTCCCTGATGAGAATGTCATCCCTTCCTTTCTGGAGGCCCAGCTATAGAGACGTCTAATTAGCTCACTCAAGGAATGACTGACATTCATCCCAAAGGAAAGCATTTTTTTCTTTGCACACATAAAGTAACCGATCAGAGTACAGCACATTGCATAAACAGACATGTATCATAATCAGCCCATAGGTGTGATACTGTTCATTGTCCCCAGACAGACCTATATAATCTTCCTTAGTACCTGCATCTTTAACAGTGCACGAGAAAAGCTACACCCACTAATGGCTGGAAGCAAGGACAGAAAACCACTGAGTGCTGGAGGGAAGAGCTTCCTATATGATGTTTCATTTTCCTGCAGAAGAAACCAGAGCAATGGTATTTCAATGAGAGGCTGACTGTGAAGGGAATTAGCTTCCCAGCATTATCCCTTCTATGTTGCCATTAGCTTTGCCTGCCAGCATATGATTACTGTTTAGATTATAAGTTCCTTGGGGCAGGACCACCTTCCCAATGTATGATTCACTTTGCTGCACTTTTCCTCTGCTAGTAATGCAAAGATCACACTCTAGCCTGATGCTCTTATGCCTGTCCTGTACATGCATTCATAGACACATGAACAATGGTACAACTAGGAATTCAGTTAACAGGAGTCCAGCCATCATATCATTCAGAAGCCGGCACAAAATGCATGCCCTGCTGCATAGCTCCCAACATTCCCAATCTCGGGGCAAAATCCCATTGTCCCACCCGTTCACAGTTAATGTCCACCCCACTGGTCTCGAGCAGTTTTCCAGCATTGCTTTAAATGGGCATTAGTAGTGGCATAACACAAGTCCCTATGACAGCCTCCCCTCCAGTGTCAGGAGGTGGAAGGCCAAATGTGAACATACCATGCAGTGTAACAGATTGTAAGTTTGCTAGTGCAAAAGTAGTGAGTGCTCATGCACCAAAGTAATGACCATGCACTAAAATGTATGCACGCTGGTTACTCATAACCTGTGACCTCTGTGTAAGCACATTGCTTCAATGGGAATGCATACCTGTACCAAGCATCAGTTCTGTTTAAAGGTATTGCTGATCCAGTTTTCTGAGAAGGTGAATTGTGGCATTGTGTGCTGTGTTTGTTCTGAGAGAGGCTTCAAGTGGCTTGTCCCGCAGGACTAAGGGCAAGATTGCTGATCAGGAGCATTGAAGGAAGCAGAAAGAGAGAGGTCTGTATATCTAAAATGTTGTCAGTCTAGTCTAGGGATGTTCCAGATGTGATTCATTGACACCCATATGGTTTACTATTGAAACGCCACCTTGTATATGGCAACAAACAAAACAACGCATTAAAAATGTTGCTTCAGAATATTGCCCGCATCAAAAGGGTGACATTCTGATGTTGCAGGGTTAAGTGTCGCCAAACCGAGTAGCCTCCATGTGTGCCTTAACCCTTGGAGTGCCATAGAGGTCCACAATGCATTGCAGACCCCTCTTGCACTCAAAGGGTTATTGGTTATCCATGAACCTTAAAACATAAAATAAAAACTTAACTAACATCCCATCTTCTCCTCACCCCCAAATAAATATTGTAAGAAATATCATAATGCATACTCTCCATCTGTGCTTTAACCCTTTGCGTGCCAGAGAGGTCCGCAACACATTGCAAGC
The DNA here is from genome assembly GCA_037306005.1 of Rhinophrynus dorsalis. Classification (NCBI taxonomy): domain Eukaryota; kingdom Metazoa; phylum Chordata; class Amphibia; order Anura; family Rhinophrynidae; genus Rhinophrynus; species Rhinophrynus dorsalis. The sequence continues at coordinate 220,168,465 of CM074724.1, read as the reverse complement.
CCGCATCAGAATGTCATCCGCATCACATGCTTAAGTGTTGCAAATCTGCTAAGGCACACGTGGAGCAGATCTGTGACACTTAAGAGTGACTGCGATGCGGGCGACATTCTGATGTGGACTTGTGAGTTAAAGAGGGTGTCTTAACCCTTTGCTTTGCAATGCGTTGTGAACCCTCTGGCACTCAAAGAGTCCAGGCACATATGGAGGGTATGCATTTACGCTATTTAAGTTTTTTATTTTTGAACGGAAGAGGGAATCTTAACCCTTTGAGTGCCAGAGGGGTCTGCACATGTTCAATTTCTTTAAATGATCTATGCCTAACTGATATACCCCCATGTGAAACCACAAACCTAGAAAGTTTCCTGTTAAGATGAGTGCTTAATTTGGTTACCCAGGCCACAAACTGGAAAAGTGCCAAAGTCAGATGAACAATAAAAACATCAGGACCCTTTGCCCAAATTCTAGATAACTGGGAAACCTCTGCAAGAAACCTCACCATGACACTTGAGCTTCTGCCTCATGAAGGGATATCTGCAAACCACTGGCTCTAAGGGCCATATGTTACCTGACCCAGTGAACAAAGTAATGGGTTGGTTGGATTCCCACCTCCCTATCTTCTTAATCACCTTGTCCCCCCCAGTCCCAACTGAGTTTCTGAGAAGGCAAATGATATTTCATCATAATGGACTTAATCTCAATACCTAAAAAACTGAGACAGGTAGTGGGCCACTCAGTCTTTCCTGCCGCCAAAGGAAATCCAAAAGAATCGGCAACCCTGCAAAATGAAAGAAGTAAGGTGAAAAAATGCCAAGACCCTTTTTGGACCGACAAATAGGAAGCCATCAAGTTTATGGATTATGGAAGAAAAATAAAAAAATCCTTCGAAACAACCCATTCAAGAAAGGAACTAAAGGTCTTTAACAAATAACTATACAAAATGGGAAAAGAAGGGACCAGGACCAAAAAGTAGAGTCTCCATAGGCACTCAGACCCAAATATATTGATCAACCATAATAAATATACAAAATGATATGATATCCAAAATGTCAAAAAAATATATAATTTATTGCACATATATAGCAAAGAATGGCACAGCACAAACACCGTACACCCCCCTTATCTCCCACAGAACATAAGAGAAAATTATAAAAACAAAAACGATATTGCAAAAAAAGCAACCCTAAACCAGATGGACTCAAACCATATTAATATAGGAGTTATAATGGATGCAGCTATATACCAACACACAAAAAATGAAAATAGAAAAAATAAATAAATTAAATTAGGTGTGTATAGCTACATGCATTGTATCTAATCAGTCAAAGCTGATCAAATATGACCACCCCACATATACCCACAGATAGCATAAAATAAAATTACTATATAGGCTACCAATAATAGCATCCAACACCATAAATAGCTAAACCATGCATGGTAATGAAATAGTGACGTCACTATATCTAGAATATATAAAGTTGTTGAATAACTAGAATGTTAAGTCATGCAGTTAGTAAAGCAAGAATTAATAGCCAGTAAATCTGTATAGAAAGCATGAGTCGTCATATAGTTGATCAACCGTTCATAATCCACATGTAGCAATCACAGGACGGATAAGATATGTAACAGCATATACTGGGGTTAGAAGGCGGAAAGTTGGTAGCGGTTAGATAAAGCACAAACAGCCATGTCGGATATCCATATTGTATCGTGGCATAAGCCACACGATAAATAGTTGCTTGATCTCAATCATCCTGGCATTATAGCCTCACTCATAAATGTCCAGTCCGAACATCACTGTATAACCAGATACCTTTAGGTAAGTTATGTGCTGATTTTCGTGCCGCTCCACAGAGATACATCAACAATCACTTTGCCGTCCCCCTCTTCTTAAATGCTTCCATTTCCGTCCAAGTAATCGCTGTACACAATTCCTCCAAATAAAAGGTGAGTCACATCATCACCGCCAACGCGTTTCGTCCTACTCAACGGGACTTCTTCAAGGCACTTGTATCCTATGTTGATGGGCCAGATATTTAAACATAAAGTATCCGGAAGTTACGTCCCATACCTTGCTATCATTGGTTCAGATTCGATTTTGAGTCAATTATCCCATACTTCGTGTATTTAACTCTTCCAATCCCTAATACAATTACCTTCAATAAATAAATAAAAATTTAAATACCATCTTATAACAAACAAATGACCTTCCAGCTATAAATACCAATTTTAATCCCACACAGCTCAGCATTTCAGGGCAACACCAAAAGAGTTAAGGAAAATATCATATTTTAAACCACTTTACAAAAACATGTTAAATTTTAATTCCTCATTCAATCCCTGGGGTGAAACTGTTCCCAATCTATAAATCCATTTCGTCTCACATTGTAACAAAAATTTATCATAATCTCCTCTTCTAATCGTTTTTGCAATATGGCATATGCCCAAGGCCTGTAGTCCAACACTTTGACCCCCATGAAATTCTAAAAAATGTCTGGCCACGGGACTTTCCATATTATGTTTTTCAATATCATTTTTATGTTCTAAAATTCGTCTTCTCAGTTGTCTCATTGTCTTACCAACATATGCCATACCACAAGGACATCGCAGTTGATATACAACCCCTTCTGTCTTACAATTAATAAAATTCAAAATCTTGTATTGCTGCGTATCATTATAATTACTGAAAGTTTTTGTTTGGCATACAAATTTGCACACATTACATGTGCCACATTTAAACATACCCCTTAACGGAGTTTTTCCCAACCAAGTGTTTCCTTTTTCTGGACCCTTGAAATAACTACTTACTAATTTGTCACGTAAATTGGGAGCTCTTCTAGCCACAATGGCTGGATTATCCCCCACAATTTGTCTCAAGGTCTGATTTTGAGTTAACAAATGCCAATGCTTCATCAAGACCTTTCTCAAAGTATACCAATGGGTACCAAATTCCGTGACAAATCGTACTCTGTTATCCAAAATTGGTCTCTCCTTTTGACCAACAACTTTATATATTCTAGATATAGTGACGTCACTATTTCATTACCATGCATGGTTTAGCTATTTATGGTGTTGGATGCTATTATTGGTAGCCTATATAGTAATTTTATTTTATGCTATCTGTGGGTATATGTGGGGTGGTCATATTTGATCAGCTTTGACTGATTAGATACAATGCATGTAGCTATACACACCTAATTTAATTTATTTATTTTTTCTATTTTCATTTTTTGTGTGTTGGTATATAGCTGCATCCATTATAACTCCTATATTAATATGGTTTGAGTCCATCTGGTTTAGGGTTGCTTTTTTTGCAATATCGTTTTTGTTTTTATAATTTTCTCTTATGTTCTGTGGGAGATAAGGGGGGTGTACGGTGTTTGTGCTGTGCCATTCTTTGCTATATATGTGCAATAAATTATATATTTTTTTGACATTTTGGATATCATATCATTTTGTATATTTATTATGGTTGATCAATATATTTGGGTCTGAGTGCCTATGGAGACTCTACTTTTTGGTCCTGGTCCCTTCTTTTCCCATTTTGTATAATTATATTTATTAGAGTTATGGCACCCCTCATGGACTGCATGTGGATATGACCCACGTTAGGACATATTGGATATATGTGCTCCCTAGTATCTAATTCTATTTAGTCTTTAACAAATAACGCAACAAAGTACAGCCCATGGGTAAGCACAAATCGACATAGTACTGACCACCGTGCCAATAACCCAAAAGATAGTGACAATTGGGATGGAATTGCATAAGACAGAAAATGGACTCAATAACCACTGCTGCCAACCAAGCCACAGGTTCTGCAGCTGCCACAAAACTAAACACTTTGTTGAAGGAAGTGTAGGAGACCCAACAATACCATCATTTATTAAATCCCTGAAAGGATAGAATAAAAGATGGATTAAACAGAATCTACTGGAGTCACTCTTTGGGCCCACTCCAGGAGATGACTTCCTAATATATAGCCATGGAGGCCATTCAAAGGGGCCTGCCATACACCCCAAAACCACCTCCTTAGCCATGTTTGCCACCTCACACCAGAGAATTCTGAGACCGATTGATGGTCACTGAACACTTAAAGTGCTGGCCAATAGGAAAAGTGGATTTGAAAACCCCACATGAACCCCTGCTCCAAAAGCTGCTCTGCCTGCCGGTCTTTATAAACCTTTAGCCAAGGGCACATTCTTACCTCATTGACAGGTGTCTTTCCCCTCTCTAGAATAATCACCCCCTTTTTCACCAGGGTGCCCCCTTCGAGAACATCTCGAAAGTAGGGGAGAGCTTCCACAACTGGAACATACATACTTAAACTTGCACCTAGCACCAAACTTACACTGGTAATCATTCTAATGGAAGCAGTAGCCTCCTTTCATTATGGTGAATTAGGTAACCCCAACCCCCCCTGGGCCCAACTGAAAGAATGCGAGGCCCGTGTGAAAATAACCGACCTCGTCATACTCTCCAGCCATTGGCCGATAGCCATTTGGTCCTAAGACTCTCCCAACAATCTGTAGCAGGAAGATCTGCAGAAACACCACGAGATCCAAACCCCAGTAGCTGCAGATCAGTGATAGCCAGGTGCCCAGACATTGCACTAGACGGTTCAAGCACACCCAGGACATATTGACCAGCTGAGGCCAACAATGCCTGGCTACCCCCATGACCGGAGGTAGGAGTATGGTGAACCCGTTTGGAAGTCAAGGGAGGAGAGCCCAACAAGGGTTCCGAAGTCCCTAATGAGGGAAGACCACCAACCACATCTTGAAATACCGGCATGAAATGTCAAAAGCCCACCTGGAACAACAAAAACTCTTAGCTCAGCGTTTGCCTCAGTGCCACTAGGGGCAAAGGATGGATGCACTTCAAGTGCCTCCAGCAATTCCACCAGTAAGAACCTCACCTGAGAAGCTGAAACTGAACTACCCACTCCTTCTCTTGCTACCCAAAGCCACTCCCCATGACCAAGATGCTCTCTAACCAAGGAAAAGACTAGCTACCCATGATCCACCCTTGAATCTCAAGTAGTTGCTGTATACCTAATAAAAGTCCCTGAATGTCATGCCCCAGATTACCCAGAGAACCCAGCCCTCTGGAAAGCTGACCCGAAGTCAGGCACCCCACTGCTGGTAGAGGCCAAAATCTGCTACAGAGGAGATCCTGCGGACCCCACCACCTCTTACTGAACTTGGTGACAAAAGGGGTTAGATAAACCTGCCTAGCATTGCACCGGTAATGCACCACCATCCAACTGCACTGAAGCATGGGACTCCACCCAGTGCTGACTGGAGAGAAGGTGAACAATTTGCAGAAACACTAAAACAATGGTCAAAGGAGCACTGAATAAAGGCTTGGAGCTCAATATTCTGTATAACTTTTGACTGTTGGGTGGCAGACAGGCAGCAGATCCTGCACATGAGTTGAGACTAAAAGTGACAGTGACAGAGACATACATCACTCCACATGCTAAAAGCTCTGTCTTGTACTTTACAGTAAAAATCATCTCCAGGTCTCCAACAGAGTGTATTATATATAAAAAAAAGAGAAATCAGCATATAAATAAACTAGGCAATAGTTTACAGTGAAATATAATTAGATTTATTATATATGGCATCAATATTGAACCTGGGCTTATAATTTAGCCACCAGACTATTAGAGTATGCGTGTTGGGGGGGTGCACTATGGTTCACTATAATGGTGTTGTTTTTTTTGGGAGGAGTTGCAGCACAATGAGAACACTTTGCAAGGCATATAAGACACTAATGTGAAACTGCTCAATAGTAGTATATTTTGGTGTTCTAAATAGCAGGCTAATGTTTTATTTCCGTCTCGGTAAGATATCACATTAGAAAGAACATTGAAATACACTTATAAATGGAGAACTTTGAAATATGGAGAACGTTGAAATACTGTACTATAGTGAACTTTGAAATGCACTTTATTTGAAAACTTTGAAATACCCTGATTACTCCAATATACTAAAGTCACATAGGTGATAAACTTGAATAAATGTAAGCTGAGGCCTCTATTGAAAATAATGGCAAAATATACATTTTGACAGTCTAAAATAGGCCAATTTGCTTGTATGAACTCTGACACTATCACCACCTATTGATTTTTAGGCCAATAGTCACATTAACATAAAAACACACCCTCACGAATTTGAGAATGTCTTGTTAAGTTGAATTTCAATGCATGCAAAAAAGTCACTGGCGAAGAAGACAGAAGGCTTGCAGAAGCCATGTCAATGTAGGAGTATTTGAGGAATTCTCACAGGTATACGATGGTAGAGACAGCTTAAAGGGACAGTAATGTCCCATAAAAACTTGTTATAGTTTTGTAGAGGACGAAAAAAATAAGCTTAATGGCGCAAACCCTATCTCTCTAACTGCTATGGTTTGAGAGATATAGGTGTTGAAAGTTCCTCCCTCCCTCCCCTTCTCCTGAAGCTGACAGCAGGAGATCCGTGTCAGCCGACATGAGGAGGCTCTGTAGCAGAGCCAAAATCGCGTTATTGCAAAATAATTACTTCATTAGAAAGGTCTACAAAGTGTGCTTGCAAACCAGGCACACTTTGTAGACCTTTCGAACGAAGAAATTATTTTGAAATAACGTGATTTCTGCTCTGCTGCAGAGCCGCAGGCTGATCCCCAGACCGGGATCTCCTGCTGTCAGCTAGACTCTGATATCAGGAGAAGGGGAGGGATGGGGAAACTTTCAATACTTATATCTCTCAAACCGCTATGTAGACTTTTCCAATGAAGTAATTCTTTTGCAATAACGCGATTTCTGCTCTGCTGCAGAGCCTCCTCGTGTTGGCCGACATGGATCTCCTGCTGTCAGCTTTACATCTGACATCAGGAGAAGGGGAGGGAGAGGGGAACTTTCAACGCCTATATCTCTCAAACCATAGCGGTTTGAGAGATATGGTTTGCGCCATTAAGCTTATTTTTTTCGTCCTCTACAAAACTATAACAAGTTTTTATGGGACATTACTGTCCCTTTAATGAATGCTACCAGATGGATTTGGGTTACATTTGCCACAATATCAACAAATATGACCCTTATCCCTCTCCAATTGTTCTTTCTTGAGGCACTGCAAATATACTAATACTTCACTTATAATATGTAATTGATTCCATGCACATAATTTGAATTAATTTACAAAACTATGTAGGACAAAAAGAGAACGTATTTTGGGAGTCACCATTATCAGGATAGAATTAATATCTTCATATTGGTGTTTTCAAAAATGCAGAGCTGTCAGATTTTTTTCAAGTAGGCTATTACGTTTTTCTTTATAAACATTAATACCTTAAGGCTAATCACGGAAAGGCCAAAAAGTACCAGAGCAGCATCCAGTCCACATAACAGCTCTAGTTTAATACATGTGGATTTATGGATCAAAGCTGGACAAAGTCTAAAAGTAAATATTACTTCAGGATTAGTTCCACATTACAGGATTTAATATACAGTGAGATCATTTGACTATACTGAAGAATATTTTAGTTCCAGTCACTCGAACAGAGCTGATTTTACCTCCTGAACATACTGAATAGGAGCCTTGGATGTGTTGCTCTTTAGTTCTATACTTATTCTATGGTAACACTGATGAGAATGAATAGGAAGGAGGGCAGAGCCATATGTTAGCACTCAGCAGGAGAGCCCAGCAATATAAAGATGCCTTGCAAAGACTCTAAGTACCAAAGTGGTCAATAAAGCTAGAATACACTTAAAGAACCAGAGGGTGCTGGAACGACTGCAAAAGGACTGTGCTCAGTTGTAAGCTGAGACTGGGTTACTGAAAAAAAAAAGATTTTAAGGCCCTATGTTCAAAACAAACGTGAGGCAGTTCTGGAGCAAACAAGCTCACCAAAATGGGACAAGTAAAAAGTTACAAATGTATTAATGAGAATGTATATGTTGTCTACCAATGTGTTGGAGACCTCTATAGAATTCAGGGGGTTAAAACCCCCATTTGAATCAATGGGAATGTTTTTATGACCTTATATTGTGTAGCTGGTTTGACCAGGATTACTCCATCTTCTTTTGAACATAAGGCCCTTAGAACATATAAAAGTATCAAAATCAGGAACATTTGGTTAACTGGTATGAATTTAATTTCATGATGATTCATGCCTCTTAATGCAATTTTTTCTCAGACCTATGAAATATGAGTGAACTATGAAAGGGAGGTTATAGAAGAACATAATACAGCAATGTCCTTCTATTAATAATGCAGCATTGTGATTTAAGAAGTGAGCTATCACATTCATATTTTCTCTTTTAAGTAGAAGGGTTGATTGGCTGATCTATCAGGAGTATCCACCAATTGAGGTTTCCATTTGCCTCAGAGAACAGAAACCAAAGAAAAACAGTATAATGTTGTGTTAAATGGGAGAACTAACAGCTCCTTATAATAACTGCCACTTATATTACTATGGCCAGAAACTTCTAATGACCCTATGACTATCACATTTTCTGTTCTCTGTTCGGGAGATAACATTGAGCGCAAGAGGGGTACTCTTGTTCCGGAACCACTCTCTCACTAAAAGGGTTAATATACATGGATGTAAGCACTAGCAGGTGTTGACTGTGTAATTCCTACACACTCTGTGTGTAAGAACGGTATTGGATAATTTCATTAAACCCATTGTTGTACTGAATCCCGTGTGTAGCATGAAAGTTAACATTTTCAAACTATTAAAATGTGCAACACTTAAGCCCGCAATATCAGAATCTCGCCCTTTTGATGCAAGCGAGATTCTGATATTGCCTTTTTCATTGTGGTGACATGTTCAATGCGCCATTGAACACCCAATAGAGGGCGACCTTTCAAAAGGACGTCACTAAATACAGACCTCAAATGGTGAACAGCTAGTACAGGCAACTGCAGATACTTTACAAAAAAATGTTTATTTAGATATCTAGATAGATAGATAGATAGATAGATAGATAGATAGATGTGGCTGTTGAGTAAAAACAGATATTTGCTGCTAATATATCATGCATATTCCATGTAAAAACAAGTGTTGTTTTGTACCTATGCCTGCCTAATGTCAACTTACAAAGCTGTTTTAAATCCTCCCATTTTAATTTTGTGACGGCTCCATAATGATGCTTGCCATGTAGGTGGAGCCATTTGAAAAGGATACACAAACCAACTGCACCATAGGGGACAAATAAAAACTATCATTGATTTAAATCAGACTTTTAACCTTTTGAAAGTAGGAGAAGACTGCAGCTCATTGCTTCTGAAAGGGGTTGAGACCTCTCTGGCATTCAAAGGGTTTAAAGCCTCTTCTAAATTAAGAAACAACAGGGGGTTGTCCCATAGTATAAGACCTACACAATAGTAAGCCTGACACACAGTGTGGCATAGTTATGCTCACAGATGCAAATGGCTGCAACAATGAATGGTCTCAAGACCTTGTTGAGGATATACTGCTTGTCTCCACACAGACAACCACAGTAGCTCCAAAGTAGGTGATCTTGCAATTGGTCAGTGCTCAGGTAGCCAAACAAACAGCAAATTCTCATGTAAAAAGAATATATTCAGATATAGTTAAAAGTATATAAAAGTCAGTATGGCCCTAAACATCAACGCTTTTCAAGACTGAAAAGTCTTGAATAAGCATATAAGTAAAATAAAAAAAAAATGACCTGGTCACTTTTGAGTATGGATCATCTTTTAAAGAACACTACAGGAGATGCTCCACAAGCAGTTTCCGAATTCATTATTGTATCTTTTTATTCATATTGTGTGTTTTTTTTAATATATATAAGCAGGGCTGGCCTGGGGGGCATTTGCCCCCCAGACTGGTCATAAATCTGGGGCACTGGGCCACTGCATCACTCACTTTCCCAATTGCTGCTGTAAATTGGGTAAACAGAATAAACATTTCAGTTGTAAGCTCTGTGGTATCACTAATGTAGCTCCATTTCAACTGTCATATCTGTGATGTCAATAGTGTACTGCCATTCCAATTATAAGCTCTGGGGTATCACTTGACTTAATTCATAACATTAATGCCAGCTATATCATTAACCAAAGGGGGTGGGCTGGGACATTGGGCTGGAGCGGTAATGGAAATAGGCCACTTAATTGTACTTGCCCCAGGCCAAAAGTTGCCAGTCCTCCCCTGTAAGTGAATACTGAGCCCCGTTAGTGGTATCTTGTATATATATATTTTTAGACGTCAGGAGCATTGTTCTTGTGATGATTTCTTTCTTTACTTGAGAGAAACCACTCTGAGTGATGTTTATTCTGCTTGCCCACACCTTAAGACATTTTAAGCTATCTGTATGTTTTACTAGCCATTTTCCTATCAAATAAATTGTTTTTGAGGCATGAACCTTTAGATTTTGGTGACACAATGTGACACTTTATGCTGATTCCCTGCACAGTATGTTAATTACTTCTGGTTGAGGACAAATTTTCTGTTCGTTCTGTATTAGAAATGCCCCCAGTGTGTGTGGTCTCTGTCTAGATTCATTCATAGCACAGCACCTAATCAGCTTAATTTGTCAGACTGTGCCAGCAACAGATAAAGGTTAATTTCTAAAAAAAACATTTCGATTACAACAAATGGCCAACACATCATATGGGCAGTTTTTCTTTAAAATTCACTAAATGGATCTTATGGTACAATCTGGGAAAGTCAATTGCTGAACTTCCAGCTGTTGGAATTGCTGAACTTCCAATAAACCACAATACTAGTTCCTGGTAGCAGCACTTTGTCAGAAGCAACGGATCAAGAGATGTGGGGACCAAATTGGTACCTTGCCTAGGGTCCTATGGAACCGTAATCAGTCTCAGGATTGGAGACATTACTAATATGTAAGGGGTTACAAGAAAAACAATGAGGTGTGTGTTATTGTTCTCATATGCAGATAAGAAGTGTGACCAGACTGCCATTTGAATGCAGGTCATTAACCCCGCACGGATGGCAGTAAAGGACCACAGGGCATTTTTTTAAAGTATTTTTGTCCCAATGGAATCAGGGGTACCTGAATAGCGTGCAGCCGTGCAGGGACCCTTTAATTCCATGATGAGCCAGGACCATCATGGGTCCTTAACAGAAGTTTTCCCATGACAATCCTGGCACATTATGGGCCCTTAAGGGGTTAAGGAACAAGGCAGACAGCATAGTTGCACTGGTTCCTGTGCAGTTCTACAGAATGAAAATGTAATAAATTCATAGAATTAAAATAGCAATCTGTGTCCTTTTTAACACTCTTAACAACCAGCCTACCTGGCCTTCCATCCGCTGCCGGACACTGACCACAAAAAAGAAAGACTAAAGAAAAGAGAAAATGTAATAAAAAATCCACAGGCGCATGTGAAATTAACATTTGTTTAGTCTTCCCCAGGGTGAGCAAATCACTGCTTCAAAGCCGTGGCAGGCTGGGGTGAGGCCTAGTCATTGTGGACTATTGTGATTTCACTTCAGCTGACGAATGAGTGAACTAATTGAAACCTCCTGTTCTGGAATGAATAGATAAATGAGGGGCAAGTGGAAAGGAATAAGGGGAGTAACAGGCAAGGAAGGAAGGAGGGGAGAGTTCAGAATTAAATTGTGAGGGGTTTATTCTTTTTTTGCACTTTCAGTAGTGATGGATGAGCCATGGTCCCCTGCTGCATTGAAAAGGGTCATAAGGTTAAAAGCAAGTCATCCAAGCTAGTCTTCCTAGGGTTCCAGTTTGCCACCTCACTTGAGGGAATTTAGGGAGTCCTTTGGCTTTTGTTTCAAGTCTTTAAGCACATCACTGAAGACACTGGGCGAATTATGTTCAAAAGAAAACAGGAGTAATACTGGGCTAAACCAACTACACCAGAGCGGGGGGAGGGGGGGATAAATATTCACAGTAACTTAAATGTGGTTTTAACCCATTGAATACTAGCTAGGTCTCCAGTGCATTGCTTAACAATGCATTTGAGTCCTCACTAGCATTCAAGTGGTTAAAAAGCCTGTTTACATAAATGGGTATTATTGGTTTTTGTATTTTCCCCCTATAGTTCAGTTTGGTTTGTCCCATTACCAACGTTTTCCTTTAAGGCCCTAAAAGTATGTTTTTTCTTTTCTTTGTTTTGCATAGCATCGCTATAAAGACCATAAAAAATACTGATCAGTGCAATTTATATCCAATTCATTTCCATGATGCAAATTATTTGTATAGAATTTTCCCATGTCCATAGTAGATCATGTAAATGGCACTCAAGGTCACATGGAACCATCTGGACCAAACATCAACATCTAATAAAGTTTATTGTTTCAAGTGACTTTAGTTACACAGTAACAACATGTTAAGGTACTTTAAAGCTGGGATAGTCCCTAAGTCATCTCTTAGATACTAGAGAGGTCTTTGAAATGTTGGGACGACATCTCTACTCCCCAAGAAGTTTAATTATGTGGCAGAGAGGAGTCCAGGATACTTCTCTGGCATACAAAGGGTTAGGTAATTTCAACTGTACGCCTATCCCCCTACCTTGTAAAATCTCTATATAAGGACCTTTGTATGTATTATTTTGTTGTGGTGTAGTAGAATATCTTCAATATACTTTATTTGTAATTGCTTTACCCCATTATATGGAACAGTATAGTCAGTATTATCGTAGCATGAACACTAACTCTGCCCCTTCACTTTGCCAATGAGATCATTCATACATGGCATCACAAATTACATCATTAATGGCATTAACATATGATATCACTGATCACATTGCATAGGACAACAATATGATCAGTATCTGAAAATTGTCATATACTTATTTGTTTGTCAGGCTATGCAGTTTAGGCAGTACTGGCAGTCACAGCCTGGTGTGTGTGTGTGCGTGTGTGAGAGAGAGAGAGATACTAATATTCTATTCTCCCTCCCAACTGCCATTTTTTACCAGGAAGTACTGCCTCATTTACATAAACTGACAAATATATAAGTACATAAATAAAATAAAGCTAATATCTAAGAAACTATAGTTTTAAATAAAGAATAGGTGATTGTGAAAGCTCTTTTAATTGACAGGCCTACTTTAAGGACTAGAGGTGTGTGCAACACATTTCATTGCAATGTGTTGCACTCCCCTCTTCTCCTTAAAGGGTTAAAGGTCAACCCTAAAATCCAAGGGAAAGTAAAAGAAGAATTTTTGCTTGATAAGGGCCAAGCAGTCTTGTCTGAACTCATCTATGTTACAGGAGAGTAAGAGATCCGATAACTGTGCATCTAATAAATGGACAGTTTTACTTGACTTTTGAGTTAAACATTTGCTTTGCCATCCTGCTGTTATCCCAGGAGTCTTTGAACAGTTTACATCTCATTTAACACAGAAGCACCTGCAATCTTCTTATCTCTGGTCAATACTGAGCTATAGCTTATACTAGGCGGGGGGAGTTTATATTTACATCTTTATACAGTAACAGGTCATATCTACAGCATCTACATCGACTCACAGACAAGGTTTTGTTCTTAATTATTATCTATCATGAATAGGTTTTTAGAATTAATTGTAACTTTACAGTTTTAAATGGGAATGAAACCTATAGGAATTAGGGGATTCTTAGTATATTAACCCTAAGAGTGCCAGTGAGGTGTCCAATCCTGGCATTCAAAGGGTTAAACCCCTTGCTTGCTAGAAACAAATCCAACACTCTGCTTAGTAAGAGTACTCCCACTGTGGGAGGATTCTTTATCAATAGTTATTACTACTTAAAGGGACACTAATGTTCCATAAAAAATTCTTCTTGTTTTGTAGAGTATGAAAAAAAATAAATTATGTGGCACATATCCTATCTCTCAAACCTTTATGGAGAGATATTCTGCCAACTTGAGGAGGCTCGTCAACAGAGCCGAAATCTCATTATTTAAAAAGAACTACTTCATTGGAACAGTCTACAAAGTACGCATACAAACTAGGCACACTTTGTAGACCTTTCCAATGAAGTACATTTTTTTAAATAATACAATTTCTGCTCTTCTGCAGAGCCGCCGGCTGGTCCCTGGACTGGGATCTCTTGCTGTCAGCACAGCGCTGACATCAGGAGAAGGGGAGGGAGGGGGAACTTTACATGCAAATATCTCTCAAACCATAAAGATTTGAGAGATAGGATTTGAGCCACATAATTTATTTTTCTAAACTCTACAAAACAAGAAGAATTTTTTAGTGTCCCTTTAACTTTTAAACTTTAAATTGGACTGAAGTTTTCTATTGTGGCCTACAAATGATGATGTTACAATCACTTACTATTGAGTCACAGGCTATAACGCAAGCTCTCCTATAGACTGCATCAGAAAAATGCCTTTGGGACACTATTTGGAGCTATTGCTAAAAGTTTTAAAGATAAATGCCGGGATTCATCAAGGTGCGAATCTGAGGATTTCTTTACGCATTAACCATTAGCCCATTCAGCAACTTATGGATTTTATCTGGTCATCACTTATTCATCATTAACCCCTTAACGACCAGCGGTCGCGGGGTGTGTGGTCCTTTAAGGACCCGATAGGGAATTTCGGCGTACCGCCCCACGTGACTGATCATGTGGGGCGGCACTCCAAACTGAGGGACTGAAAGAGATCGCTCCAGTCTTGGAGGGATCAAATTCAGTCCCCGGTATTACTTGCAGGAGCGTGGTGATTAATAGTACGTGACGTACCAGGACCGTCACTGGTCCTTAACTGCCGGACCAGCGTGACTGTCCGGGTACGTCATCGGACGAGAAGGGGTTAAGCGATGGCCAGACAGATCCGTCAGCTTCAAGCTGTTGGATCCCATTACAATGTATGGGGCAAGCACATGCATACACATTTTCACTTATGCGTGGTTTTTTTCGCAATTTTCCCTGCCTCGCAGTAGCAAAGCAGGGAAACACTACAAATCATTGATGAATACCTGAAGGTATTTTATACACTGTTTTTCCCACTGTTTGATGAATCCAGACCAAAATGTCTCTCAATAGTGGAAGTACCCTTGTTTTACTGCACAAAAAAATATAACTTTTTTTTTTTTATAACAAACCTTTACTGCTCCCTTAACCCTTTGAGTGCTTTGTAGCAGTCTTATACATTATTCCTATATATCTATTTAACCCTTTGCATGCAGATAATATGTTAAATATTTTCTGTTGCTGCCTACATTTTCTGGTCCCTATATTTTTTTTATTTAGTTGTGCCACAATTAATAGACAGCAGCCTTTTTCATTCTAAATAAGAGAAGCCATTGCAAAAATAATCCACAATTATAGTCATTAAGAGCCATTTAAGCATTTTCAGAATGAAATGAACTTGTCCAGCTATGGGTTACAAAGAGGTTAAAATATAAAGAATAGTTAATAGCTTTACTGAATCCCTAACTAAATGGACTGATATGAGGGGGAGATCATTATATAGGTGAGCATCTATTGAATGGTAGCAGTCTCTGAAAAGACATAAAAAATTCAGTTTTGACGGGAATGTGTTAAATTTGCGTGTGTGTGTTAGCCAGTTATAACCTGGACACAAGCAAAATGTATACATAAAAAACAGTCAACAAATAAAAGGATTTTAGTGCTGCTCCTGCATTTATAGAAGCCACCTATATAGCTCAATTGCAGTCATAAAACAATACCTTGATGCATTTAAGAGAAAAGTAAGCATACCTCATTCAGAAACAAAGGACTAAACGTGCTAACATAGAGCAGCATGCAAAACTGACCCAATCTGAGTTCTTTGGGATTGATTTGCATAATAGTCTGAATTTGTGTCTTAGACATTCAGGTAAGTGAAAAGGTCATCAAACATGGCTGCCAAAGCACAGATCAGCTGGCGGCTGCAGAACCATACAGCAGAATGCACAAATTCACAATTTGCTAAGCTTATATTTAATACTGCATCTGAAACTGTGCTGATGTACAAACACCTTTAATCCTTTGAGTGCCAGAGGGGTATTGCGTACCCCTCTGGCACTCAAAGGGTTAATGCACATATCAGCGCACACAACTTCATCAGTCAGGGGAGGACTGGCAACTTGTAGCCACGGGGGCAAATACAATCAAGTCGCCCATTTGTACTATAGTTCCAGCCCACCCCCTTTTGTTAATATTAAAATTGTCATTAACATTGTGAAGTAAGGCAAGTGATACCACAGAGCTTACAATGAAAATGGAGCAGCACAAGTGATACCACGGAGCTTACAGTTGAAATGAAGCTACACTAGAGATTCTACAGAGCTTATAATTTAAATAAAGCTACACTAGTGATACCATAGAGCTTACAAGGAAAATGAGTTATGCTACTAGTGTAGCTCCATTTGGATTGTAGTTCTGTGGAATCATTTGTGTAACTTCATTTCATTTGTAAGCTCTGTGGTATGACTAATGTAGATCCATTAAAAGCAGCAAGTGGGAGATTGAGTGAGGCAGTGGCCCACTGGCCCAGACATATGCCTGGTCCAGGGGGAAATTGCCCCCTGCTCCCCAGGCCAGCCCTCCGCTGTCCCCAGGGCAAGGCTCTAATGCGAGCAAGCCCAGTACATTGAGTAAAAGAAAGTGGAATGAAATACTAATACACTCCCATGCTGACCAACCCTTGACAAAACAAGTGCAAAATGCCAGTTTTTAGGTGTAAAACATTTTGTACATAGGTATTAGGTAGACACAGTACCGAAAGTAGATCTTTTGTGCCTCTTGTAGCCCAGAATCACATTGGTGCAATCATCCCATAATGTAAAGCAATTGTGTAAAGCAGTTGAAGTGTAGAGCAATAATGTAGAGACATATTGTAAAGCTGTAGTATAGAATCATAGTGTGCAGCCATAGTATGGAGGTGTAATATAGAGCAAGGATGGCCTGGCCAAATCCTTTTGTCAGAAGGTCACATTTAGAGTTAGAATTTTCTGTCATGACACACACAGACACTACCACACGCTCTCACACTCACTTGCATACACTTACACACTCACATACAACAAAATGACAGTGTTTGTATGAGAGTGTGTAAGTATAAGTGTGTGTTTGGAAAGTGTGTATGTGAGTGTGCAAACACACGCACACACACCATCATGCACACACACACTCTCTCTCTCTCTCTAACACACACACACACACTCTCAGACTCACATGCACACATTCATACACAACACACATACATTCACACACACTCTCTCTCATACATCCATGTAGAAACAGACAAACAAGAGGGAAGGGCGCCCAATAGTGTAATATCGTCTTACAAGAAATTACCAATATTGATATAAATGGTACTCACAATACTGGTGGTCAGTTCCAGCACAACTGACTAATTCGCATTGGGAGAATTACCCGTCTCCAATCAGGAAGTTCTGGTACACAGAAAAAAATCAGCACTGCTCCAGTGATATTGAAAATAAATTTTAATATTAAAAAAAATATGTAACATAAAAGTAAAAAATATATGTATAAATATATATTATATAAAAACAGACCCAATGGTACTTATCTCATACATCCACACTGTCTCTCACACACACAAACACACACACACACACAATCACATACACACACACTCTCACACATACTGGCTTTTTTTAAATGAAAGAATCGTTAGTTAACTTCTCTCTTCACAAGTCTCCCATTGCAGTCTCAACAGGGTTGGTACAATGTGATGACCCCCATCAAGGCCTCGGCAGGACACTGGAGAACACGAAAGCCAGATTGGGATGTGAGGGACACCACCAGCTTCATTTCATCATTTCTTATACCTTGCAAGACACAAGGGCCAGATCAACTTGATCAGAGAGAAGTCTATTGCTCATCTACAGATTAAAGTTATAGTGTAGAACTGCTGTGTATGTATGTATTTGATTTTGTAAGGTGCCACACATTGAGTCGTATACGAAAAGCAACAGAGGAATTATTCTGGAGCATACCAACTGCACAACAATGGGCAAACACAATTCTCAAAACTCCCATTGAGTTAAATGGGGATTTTAAACCTGTGGATGCTATCAAGGTCTCCAATGCATTGCTTTACAATATTTTGAAGACCTCCCTCACATTTTATTTCCCCCTATGGGGAAGTTGGTTTTGTCTAAAATTGTTCTTATTCTCTTTCTGTGCACAGCCAATTAGAAGAAAAATATATAATACATATTATAGGGGATGACATTAAGAGCTAGAGTGATAAAAACAATAGGAGAGAGGTCCCTGCCCTAAGAAGCGTGCTGTTTCATTGGGAACTGGTACCTGTAGATAATGTCTTCGGCCTTATGTTAAAAAGTAAGTGGAGTAATTATGGGCAGTATTCTCTCTAAGATAAGCAGGAGTGAGTGACCCAGCACTGAAAGAGTTAAAAGAGCAAGTAAAAATAGGAAGGGCTGAATGGTGCACCTGTTGTTCCACTGCAGCCCTGCATTAACTATTTCAAGACAAGGTTGCTCAGCTGTGCACACCTTTGATGGATCACTGATTCTGGGGAAGATAAGCTGCATCATAATGGAGTAGGGAGACCACATTTCCATTGTGTCATTCAGGGTCCCTGCAGAGACAAGAGCAGCAGAGTACTTGTCCTCACTCCTCAGCTCTACGGCAGCTATGTGTGAGGGGTCACTATACTCCACTGGACATCCATGAGCAACCTCCTCTTTCTCCAGCATATCTCAGAGATCTCTAAACATTATAGGGAGAACTGCCCATTGGCTGCTGTGACAGAAAACAATGCCTGTGGTGGACTGCAAGATAATGTACATACCTGGGAACATTTGGTTTTGGACTTCCCAGAGAGGGGAGCCTTGTGGTGCCAGTAAGCGAGATAAAAGACGTAAATCTCTGCACAAAGGGGCAGGTCTTAATCGCAAGTGGTGGGGGCGGGACTCTCAAA
Organism: Rhinophrynus dorsalis; assembly: GCA_037306005.1. Classification (NCBI taxonomy): domain Eukaryota; kingdom Metazoa; phylum Chordata; class Amphibia; order Anura; family Rhinophrynidae; genus Rhinophrynus; species Rhinophrynus dorsalis. Next base: position 220,149,627 of record CM074724.1, on the reverse strand, counting down.
ACTTAAACAAAAAAAATCAGTAATAGGCCGGGGAAGGAACAGAAGAATGTGGGAAGTGGGATGTACACACTGGGACGCACAGTTATCCGGAGAATCAGGTATTACCTGCAAAAACCGGAGTCTCCGGGGCAAGTCTGGAGAGTTCCCAGCTATGATAATATACATCATACTCAAAGACTTAGACTAGCATTACACTACAACAAAATTGCTCTGCAGCTCCTGTCTGATGTGAGGATAAAGGCCCAGTTCTCTTTCTCGTGTTTAGAGCTCTGTTTCGAAGCCATATATTGTAGCCCAGCATATACGTCACTTTCTGTCACAGTAGGCAATGGTCAGTTCTCTTTCTCGTGTTTAGAGCTCTGTTTGGAAGCCATTTTCTTGTAGCCCAGCATATACATCACTTTCTGTCACAGTAGGCAATGGGAAGTTCTCTTTCTCGTGTTTAGAGCTCTGTTTGGAAGCCATTTTCTTGTAGCCCAGCATATACATCACTTTCTGTCACAGTAGGCAATGGGCAGTTCTCTTTCTCATGTTTAGAGCTCTGTTTGGAAGCCATTTTCTTGTAGCCCAGCATATACATCACTTTCTGTCACAGCAGGCAATGGGCAGTTCTATTTCTCGTGTTTAGAGCTCTGTTTGGAAGCCATTTTCTTTTAGCACAGCATATACATCAATTTCTGTCATAGTAAGCAATGGGCAGTTCTCTTTCTAGTGTTTAGAACTCTGTGTTCCGGAGTCTTTATTCCAGGACTTTTGTATTGTCCTGGGAGAGGGTTGCACAGGACATGGGTCACACATTTAAAATCCAAAATTGTCCTGGCCAATCCGGGACATGTGGTCACCCTTTAATGGAGAAGTGAAAATTATCATTGATTAAAATAGGGTTTTTGACCCCTTGAATGCTAGAAAGATCTCCAACACGTTGCAAAGCAATGAGCTGAAGACCTGTCTGGCATTTTTGGGTTTAAAAGCCATATTTAAATCAGTGGTGATCTAGGAATCTTTTGTTTCCCCCCTTTGTTGCAGTCAGGGCCGGATTTGCCATAAGGCAGACTAGGCATCTGCCTACAGGCGCACCCCACAGAGGGGCGCCTGTCATTGGAATCAATAATTTTTTTTATACTTGCATTCACATCGCTGTGCACGGACCTTTAGCTGCTGTTGCTCCCTCATTGGCTTTTTAGTAATGCAGAGCGCTGGGAGATGACATCATCTCCCAGCACTCTGCATTCCTAAAAAGAAGACCGCGTGGGAGCAACAGCAGCTACAGGTCTGTGCTACAGGTCTGCCACTGGACCACCAAGGAAGTAGGAAACGGAAATGGGGGCAAAGTGGGGGCAATGTGAAGATGATGGGGGCAATGTGAGGGCAAGTCGGAGCTGATGGGGCAATGTGGAGATGATGGGGGCAATGTGGGGGCAACTTGGAGCTGATGGGGGCAAGGTGGAGATGATGTGGGCATGTTGGAGATGATGGGGCAATGTGAGGGCAAGTTGCAGCTGATGGGGGCAATATGGAGCTGATGGGAGAGATTTGGAACATTGTGGAGGTGTCCATTGGAGATAGCCAATGAGGGCGTGAGCGCATCAGATTTCTGTGCCTTCTGGCTCCTGAGATGTAAACCCGGCCCTGGCTGCAATTTTTTTCCCCAGAATTGCTCCACTTTTCTTTTAAATGTAAGAGCCATTGGACAGTAAGGTCTGAATTTTTATGTGGGCTGCTTCCCTGCCATCAAAAATAAACACTTTATTGGTATCTGTGTTATTTGATTATTTGGAAATGAATAAACTTCTTGACATATTATCTTTTCTCAAATACCGAACTAGAAAATTATTTGAATTAATGTCCAAGAACAAGACTGAAACTGTTTGTGAACTGACAGGAACTATTTAATTAATCAGCTGACAACTTTATTTTAATTTTTATTAACCAACACATTTAGGTTTTTATTTAAGCTATAACTGGCTTTTTCCCCATGAATGCTGCTTTCATGAGTGACACCAAAGCGGTGATGCTGTGTTGGGGATGTCACCCATTGAGAAAAGAACTTTAGTGGATTGTGGTGCCTTAGACATGGGGTACTAATACCTTGTGCGAACACATCAAGGTCCAGCAAGAAAAATCACACAGGAATGTAGTAAAGATTCATGATGTTCTGCATTCAGGCCATTGGGGCCTCAGGCAAACCTTTTGCACGAGCGACGTTGGAGGCTGGTGATGCTCATTCAATCCCGCCAATAATAATGGATGGAGCTCATGTAGCCCAGCCATTGGACACACCTCTCCTGTGTCTGGATTGGTAGTGGACACAGGTGAAGGTGAGTTATAGAACAAGGTTGATTGAACTGGATCAGAGAGCTGTTGCGTTTATGATGCCAATGAGGAAAACCCCATTAATTTAACTGGAGATTTGAACCCTTGACTTCTAGAGAGGTCTACAACAAATTGCTTCTCGATGCATTGAAGACCTCTCTTGCATTCAAGGGGTTAAAAACTCTATTCAAATCAAAAGAGATGTGAAGAATTATTTGACCCTGTGATGCAGTTGGCTTGCTCCAGAATTGCTCTGCTTCTTCTTAGTACTTAAGCCTCTCAGGAAGGGGTGTGTAGAATCTATATCTTTTCCACCTCACAAAATTACTGCTTAGCCTGTGTTCCAGTGTTTCTATGTTGTTACTGGGGCAATGGCAGTAAACTGGGAGATATTGAGTAAAAGGTTAGTGAAAGACAAGTAATTTACTGGTCACCTTTAACCGGGTCAGAGCAAGAGCTGTGAGGGAGAGAAGAATAGAAGGAATAAATACATGAAAGTCAATAACAGCAATTGACAGCAGATGTATCAGGAATAATAGGAAAATCACTATATGCAAAAGGAATGCAATCAAATCCTGCTACATCACCCAAAAATGTTGTGCTGGAAAAAAAAATAATTGCATGTTGTAAAAAAGGGTGTATTAATAAATCATCAATGCTTTGAGAAGAGCTGACTGAGTGGATAAATAAGGTCTGATATTTAAATGGGAAGCAGGACAGCAATAAATTTAAAGGCAGCAGCTCCTGTAGAATTATTAATGGGGGACTGGAGGTTGAAACCTTGGTTTTGCCCAGTCTAGCCAGAGTGATGGGCCATTGAGAAGACTTTAATCAATAGAATTAGCCAGCCACGGCAGATGGCTAAAGAGAGACCAGGTGGGGGGGGCTTGGAGGGCAGACACTATGGCAGTGATTCTAATATCCTTCCCCCTCTTGATTGCTCTTTTTTCCACTCCCTCCTATTAACACAATTTTTTTTAGGTTGCCTTTTTAATATCGTGCAGCAAAACTACGATCACTGAGCTCAGCTTTAGAAATGTCTGTGCTGAGGGTACGTAGTCATTAGAGACACAAGGTCAGTCATGCTGCCATCTGCTGCCTGTTAAGATTTAACTCCACCTTTTGAACTGGAAGGTGTGTAGACCAATTAACTACTGCATTCACTGAGGCTAATTTAATAAGCAAAAATGTTGCATGCAGTTCTGGAGAGTACCAGTTACACCATGGAGAGAAATACAAAACTCCTTTGGGGGTTAATGCACTAAAGCGTGATAAAGAGGTGATAAAGTGAGATGACTTCTCCAGTGATATCACTTCTCCAGTTCCTATGTTATTCTATGGAGCCTTTGTACTAAGATCTAGAAATCTTAGTGAATTGGTTCCATAGAAAAACATAGGAAATGGAGAAGTGATATTACTGGAGAAGTCATCTCTTGCTTTATCACCTCTTTATCACGCCATAGTGAATCTCCCCCCCTGAGTTCCAGAGATGTCTACGAATCATTGGAGGAGAAAAAGTGGTGAAAAAGTGGAGATGACTTCTCCAGTTTATCACTTCTCCAATTCCTATGTTGTTCTGTGGAGCCAGTTCACCAACATTTTTTACGTTTTGGAGATCTTAGTGCATAGGCTCCATAGAATAACATAGGAACTGGAGAAGTGATATCACTGGAGAAGTCATCTCCGCTTTATCACCTATTTATCACGCCTTAGTGCATAACCCCCATTGCTTCACAATAGGTTGGAAATCTCCCTAGCATAACAGGAAACTTTGGGAATTTTATATCTTCCCTATGGAGCAATTGGTTTCTTTTGAATGTCACCACTTTTCCCTTAGTACATCAGCCTCACTGAACCTGATGTGCCACGATAAAAGAAGAGCTGTCCTGGAGCAAACAAACTCCCAATGGGAACAAATACAAATTCTAAAAATGCCATTGATTGAAACAGGTCTTTCAGCTATTTGAATGCTACTGAGTTCTCCAACGCATTGCTCCGCAATGCACTGGAGACCTTTCTCGCATTCAAGGCGTTAAATCGCCCTTTTCAGTCAACAGAAATTATTGTTTGTCCCCTGTGGCGCAGCTGTTTTGCCCCAGAATTGCACCACTGTTCCTTAGTACATCTGGGCCAAACTATTTGCACCATAGTAAACTTTTTAAAGGGAAACTATCACCCCTATACAAGTTAGACTAATAAGTTACTAAATAGAGTGACTAGCATGGATAACTGTGTAATTTATTTATTTTTTTTAATCGTGGTTTGGCTAAAATGAAATGTTTAAAAATGATCCTGGGCCTTACTTCAGTACAGACTGTGGGTACAGCGCTGCACCTCAGTCTGTCACTCTTCCTCTGCTCCCCTCCCCACGTAGTGACTCCATCCAGCCTCCTCCGATGATGGAGGATTTCTCAATGTAAGATGGAGCTCTCTCTGGCCAATGAGAGCGCTCCAGCTTACAAGGTACCTTAGTACCTTCTAGCAGGGCCGGATTTATAATAAGGCAGAGTAGGCATCTGCCTACAGGCGCACCCCACAGAGGGGCGCCTGTCATTGGGATCGTTTTGGTTTTTTTACACTTTTTTTTTTTGTGCCGCCCAGCAGCCCCACAGCCGCCGGATACTGCTGTCTTCCTGCACTGATGACATCCGGAGCGCAACCACTCCAAACGCGGAGACGCCGCGTGGAGCGTGCAGGTATTTTCTTCCTCTGTTCTGAGGCCAGTTTAAAACTGGCGCCCAGACAGAGGAAGAAAACCCCTTCACGCTCCATGCGGCGTCTCCGCGTTTGGAGTGGTTGCGCTCCGGCTGTCATCAGTGCAGGAAAGTGAAAAAGAGGTACGGGGGAGAGATAGAGGCACAAGGGGGAGAGAAAGAGAAGTACATGGGGGAGAGAGGCACAAGGGGGAGCGAAAGAGAGAAGTACATGGGGGAGAGAGGCACAAGGGGGAGCGAAAGAGAAGTACATGGGGGAGAGAGGCACAAGGGGGAGCGAAAGAGAGAAGTACATGGGGGAGAGAGGCACAAGGGGGAGCGAAAGAGAAGTACATGGGGGAGAGAGGCACAAGGGGGAGCGAAAGAGAGAAGTACATGGGGGAGAGAGGCACAAGGGGGAGCGAAAGAGAAGTACATGGGGGAGAGAGGCACAAGGGGGAGCGAAAGAGAGAAGTACATGGGGGAGAGAGGCACAAGGGGGAGCGAAAGAGAGAAGTACATGGGGGAGAGAGGCACAAGGGGGAGAGAAAGAGAGAAGTATATGGGGGTGAAAGAGGCACAAGGGGGAGAGAGAGAAGTATATGGGGTGAAAGAGGCACAAGGGGGAGAGAGAGAAGTATATGGGGTGAAAGAGGCACAAGGGGGAGAGAGAGAAGTATATGGGGTGAAAGAGGCACAAGGGGGAGAGAGAGAAGTATATGGGGGTGAAAGAGGCACAAGGGGAAGAGAGAGAAGTATATGGGGGTGAAAGAGGCACAAGGGGGAGAGAGAGAAGTACATGGGGGTGAAAGAGGCACAAGGGGGAGAGAGAAGTACATGGGGTGAAAGAGGCACAAGGGGGAGAGAGAAGTACATGGGGTGAAAGAGGCACAAGGGGGAGAGAGAAGTACATGGGGTGAAAGAGGCACAAGGGGGAGAGAGAAGTACATGGGGGAGAAAGAGGTACATGGGGTGAAAGAGGCACAAGGGGGAGAGAGAGAAGTACATGGGGTGAAAGAGGCACAAGGGGGAGAGAGAAGTACATGGGGTGAAAGAGGCACAAGGGGGAGAGAGAAGTACATGGGGTGAAAGAGGCACAAGGGGGAGAGAGAAGTACATGGGGGAGAAAGAGGTACATGGGGTGAAAGAGGCACAAGGGGGAGAGAGAGAAGTACATGGGGTGAAAGAGGCACAAGGGGGAGAGAGAAGTACATGGGGTGAAAGAGGCACAAGGGGGAGAGAGAAGTACATGGGGTGAAAGAGGCACAAGGGGGAGAGAGAAGTACATGGGGGAGAAAGAGGTACATGGGGTGAAAGAGGCACAAGGGGGAGAGAGAGAAGTACATGGGGTGAAAGAGGCACAAGGGGGAGAGAGAAGTACATGGGGTGAAAGAGGCACAAGGGGGAGAGAGAAGTACATGGGGGAGAAAGAGGTACATGGGGGAGAGAGGCACAAGGGGGGTAGAGAAGTACAAGGGGGGAGAAATAGAGGCACAAGGGGGGGAGAGAAGTACAAGGGGGGAGAAGTAGAGGCACAAGGGGGAGAGAGAGAAGTACAAGGGGGGAGAAAGAGGTGCATAGACCCCATAGTAAAATAATAACAATGACACATGTTAATGTGTTAAGTTTTTTATTCTGCTGTTTGTTTTTAACACTGTTCATTAAATCAGTTTAAATAATGAAAAATTAGCATTTTTTTTATCCGATTAATCGAAAAATATTTCAGTCAAAACTTTTTGAACTTTTTTTTTTTTTTGGCAGGGGGGGGGGGGGCGCTTCAGCGTTCTGTGCCTACAGGCTCCTGAGATGTAAATCCGGCCCTGCCTTCTAGGGCAAAAAGAGTTGAGATCTGTGTTTTATTTTTGTCCCTGTGTCTCTTATTCACATAAAGACTTAGATTCAATTCCACAAGTCACAAAAGGCTATTTTTTCACATTTTTCACAACTTGTGCTATTTGGACTTCTATGAATCCTGAATTGAACTAAACAATTCAGGATATATAGCAAACTCAGGGAAAAAATCTACAAATAACAGTATTGAAAACAGGCATGGCTGCCTTTACATTATGGCAGAATGGGGATTTTAATGATAATGACTAGCAAGGCTAAAAAAAATTGAGTCAAGGCCAACGCAGGTTCAAAAGGCTGCAGCCATAACTACACTCCCCTTGTTCCTAAGGGAGAAGATTTTTAAACATTATTTTTTGGGGGGTCAGGGGCCCCATATTAATCATGATGTAACTAATGGGAGGGGTCCAGGAATCATTCCTCTATCCTCCTTAAAGGGATAGTAACACGTAAGATGTAAAAAAATATATGTTGTAGAGCTGATGTCCCAAAATAAAACAAGGCTACTCCCACTGCTGAGAGATATTTTATTAAGAAATTATAACAGTGCAAACATGAATTCTTTAAGTGCAATATCACAGTGGCCTGATAATTTACAGTGGCGCTGTTGTTACACCATCCTATGGAGATTTATGGTCTACAGACCAGAGCAGTCCATAGGATGGTGTAGCAACAGCGCCACAGTAAATTTTCAGGCCACTGTAATATTGCACCTAAAAAATTCAAGTTTGAGCTGTTATAATTTTTTAATAAAATATCTCTCAGCAGTACGCATACCCTTGTTTTACTCAGGGGGATAAACCCTACAACATATATTTTTTACATTTTAAATATTACTATTCCTTTAATGGAAGAGGCCTGGTTAAATGACATTAATACGGCAACTCTTCCATTCGTAAAAAAAAAATATGCACGTGTCTGGATGTTGAGACCCAGTGGAGGCTGCAATACTCTGGTCCTCACATCCCCATAAATGTGTAAAAAAAAACAGTTACTCCAGTTCTTCCTTTGACCATGTCCAGAACAGTAGAACTCAGAACAAAAAATGTTATATACATACATACACAATAGCAAAAGAAGCATGCAAGAAGAGGGAGGGGGAAGGACGGGCTATTTTAGTCAATGTCTACTGGTAGTCACAGACCCACACATACACTGTTTGACACCCCTGCCTTATTTCACTTCCACAGCTAGTCAACATACTACACATATAATGTCTGCACTCTAGCATTCTTCCACTGTTCACTGGTTGTCACAAACCCACACATTCATTTTCTGATCTCTATACCTTTTTCCATTGTCCAGTGTAAGTTACAGAACCACACATACACTAACTGACATCCAAGCTTTGTTCCAGTATCTCATTGTTAGCCAGAAAATTACACATGCATTGCCTGACACTCAGCATGGCTTTACTGTCTTCTGGTAGCCTCAGAATCACCCTTTCCTTATCTGATACCCCAGCTTTGTTCCACTGTGAGCTACAGAATCATACATGCACTGTTAGACAATACACCTTGTGCCACTGTCACACTTGTAAGCACACAATCACACATGCACTGTCTGGCACTCTAGCATTGCCCCATTGTCCACTGCTAGTCACATCATCACACATACACTGACACACCAGCTTTGTTCCATTGTTCACTGGTAGTCACAGACCCACACATACATTTTATGACACCCTAGTCTTGTTCCATCTATCCTAATGGTACCCATATAATCACACATGCACTGCCTGACACCTAGTCTTGTACCACTACCCAACTGTACTTAAATAATCACACATATACTGTATGTCCACTGGTAGTCACAGAAGCACATATGCTGTCTGACACCATGATTTTGTTCCATTTCCTCAGTGGTAGCAACAGAATTGCACATGCAGTATTAGATACACCAGCTTTGTACCATTGTTCCACATGTAAGCACACAATTACATATGAGCTGTCTGGCACATTAGAATTGATTTACTGTCCACTTATAATCATAGCATTACCCATATACTGTATGAAGCCCCAACTTTGTTCCACTGTTAGCCACTGAATCACATGTACAATAACACCCCAGCCTTGTTCCACTGTGCCTCTTGTAGCCAAAGAATCATACATACATTTTCTGAGAATTATAAGTGTATGGGAGGGAGAAAATTGGGGTAAATATGGGGCAAAAAGGGGATTCTACATTTAGAATGAGAGAGGGGCAACAATAGGGCTACTACATTTACTGGGGCTGGTCAGAAGGAAAAGAGGGGCAAAAATAGGGCTTCAACATGTATTGGGGCAGAAAGGAGAGTGTAGCAAAAATGGGTCTTCTATATATAAGTGGGGCATAAAGGAAAGAGGGGGGAATTGTGCTTCTAAATGTACAGGTGGGTGGGAGGGCGAAAGGAGTACAAATGGGACTTTTATATGTACAGGTGGGTGGGAGGGAGAAAGGAGTACAAATGGGACTTTTATATGTACAGGTGGGTGGGAGGGAGAAAGGAGTACAAATGGGGCTTTTATATGTACAGGTGTGTGGGAGGGAGAAAGGGGCAAAAATGGGACTTTTATATGTACAGGTGGGTGGGAAGGAGAAATTAGTATAAATGGGGCTTTTATATGTACAGGTGTGTGGAAGGGAGAAAGGGGAAAAAATGTGACTTTTATATGTACAGGTGGGTGGGAGCGAGAAAGTGGCCAAAATGGGACTTTTATATGTACAGGTTGGTGGGAGGGAGAAAGGAGTGCAAATGGGACTTTTATATGTACAGGTGGGTGGGAGGGAGAAAGGAGTACAAATGGGACTTTGATATTTACAGGTAGGTGGGAGGGAGAAAGGGGCAAAAATGGGACTTTTATATGCACTGGTGGGTGGGAGGGAGAAAGGGGCAAAAATGGGACTTTTATATGTACAGGTGGGTGGGAGGGAGAAAGGAGTACAAATGGGGCTTTTTTCCACTGTGCCTCTGTGGCCAATATGGGACTTTTATATGTACAGGTGTGTGGGAGGGAGAAAGGGGCAAAAATGGGACTTTTATATGTACAGGTGGGTGGGAGGGAGAAAGGGGCAAAAATGGGACTTTTATATGTACAGGTTGGTAGGAGGGAGAAAGGAGTACAAATGGGACTTTTATATGTACTGGTGGGTGGGAGGGAGAAAGGGGCAAAATGGGACTTTTAAATGTACAGGTGGGTTTGGAGGGAGAAAGGAGTACAAATGGGACTTTTATATGTACAGGTGGGTGGGAGGGAGAAAGGAGTACAAATGGGACTTTTGTATGTACAGGTGGGTGGGAGGGAGAAAGGAGTACAAATTGGACTTTTGTATGTACAGGTGGGTGGGAGGGAGAAAGGAGTACAGATGGGACTTTTATATGTACAGGTAGGTGGGAGGGAGAAAGGGGCAAAAATGGGACTTTTATATGTACAGGTGGGTGGGAGGGAGAAAGGAGTACAAATGGGGCTTTTATATGTACAGGTGTGTGGGAGAGAGAAAGGGGCAAAAATGGGACTTTTATATGTACAGGTGGGTGGGAGTGAGAAAGTGGCCAAAATGGGACTTTTATATGTACAGGTTGGTGGGAGGGAGAAAGGAGTGAAAATGGGACTTTTATATGTACAGGTGGGTGGGAGGGAGAAAGGAGTACAAATGGGGCTTTTTCCACAGTGCCTCTGTGGCCAATATGGGACTTTTATATGTTCAGGTGTGTGGGAGGGAGAAAGGGGCAAAAATGGGACTTTTATATGTACAGGTTGGTAGGAGGGAGAAAGGAATACAAATGGGACTTTTATATGTACTGGTGGGTGGGAGGGAGAAAGGGGCAAAATGGGACACTTATATTTACAGGTGGGTGAGAGGGAGAGAAGGGTAAAAATTGGGCTTCTGAATGTTTGGGGGTTGGAAGGGAAAGATGGGCTTCTAAATCCACAGGAGGGGACAGAATAAGGAGGTATGAAGGGGCTCAGTGGTGGCAAAATGAATGATGGTGTCATATTTACTAATTTTACCCCTTAAGGAGCAGAGAGATGCTTAATGCATTGCAGAGCAAGGCAGTTTGCAATATGTTGAGTGGCTACCTGCACTGAAGGGGTTAATGAGGGCTCATAAATGTGTGTGTATGTGTGGTGTTCAATGAAGGCTCTCAGGAGAAAATACTTAAACATTGGCTTATATATAAATTCATAAGATATATATATATATATATATATATATATATATATATATATATATATATATATATATCTCCTGTGCATCTGGCACCAGTTGCTATGGCCATAGGGAGAGTCTTTGCTCTCAGTTTCTCCTACTCTGGTGATGCCAGCCCTTTTGGCTTATGCCATTCCTTCAAATTTTCTTCAATAGAATTGGCTTTTAATCATCAGTCAGAGATTTATATAAAAAAAGGGCAGGATGACTATGGTGAGCATATTAGAAATTAAATTTTAAAGGGATAGTAATACTTCGTTTTAACTTTATTTTATTTTGTAGGCATTAAAAAAACATGAAGAATGATATAAGTCTTATCTCTCAAACCTTTATGGTTTATGAGATATTTACAAGCAAAGTTCCCCTCCCCGCCCCTTTTTCCTAGTGTAAGCCATCTCTTCTCAGATGTGAGTCTTGTTGTATGACAGTACAGATAACAGAAGGGGACAATTTTCTTTGTATGAAAACAATGAAAGCCCTTCCCCCCTTGACAAGTTTTTCAGCTTTTTCCATTATCTTAATTGAAGATTGTCCCTCTCTGCAGTCTACCTGGGCATCTCCCTTCTGATCTGGTTGAACAGGGGGGGATACTTTGTTTGTGAATATCTCTTAAACCATAAAGGTTTCAGAGATAAGACTTATATCATTCTTCATGTTTTTTTAATGCCTACAAAATAAAATAAAGTTAAAATGAAGTATTACTATCCCTTTAAGGGTTGTGTGCCAGGGCTTGACTCCACTTTCCTGTATTTATTCAGGTTTTTCCAGCTAGGAGATGCTACTTCTTCAAGGGGATGTGCAAAACTTTTTCATGCATTTCCAAATTCACAGGATTTGCTAACATGTTTTTCACAAATTGCCTGATAAAATTTACGTTTCAACAAATCACAAATACAGTGATAGTGGCAAATATTTGTGTGTGAGGCATGTGTATGAGGGGCCGTTAGGAACATAATTCAGCTTTGTATAATGACAGAACCCATTATCTTATACAGTGAGAAGTGTGTATCATATAATGAAATGCATATATCATATACTGCAATAAATATATTTTATAGTGAAATCCAAATGTAGTATAATGAAATACATATACTATATACTGAAATACATGTCATATACTGAAATACATATGTAATATACTGAAATTGATACATTATATACTGAAATTCATAGTACATGCTGAAATTCTTGTCATATAATTAAATCTATATATTATATACTGAAAAGTATATGCTATATAATGAAATCCATATATCACATACTGAAATTTGTGGAATTTTTTATGTGCTCAAAGGAATATTATTGTGTAAAACAGCAATTGCAAACAGTGTGAAGAAAATTAACTTGTTAAAGTTCCCGGTTAAACCCTCCCAATTCCTGCCCAGTCTTGCTTATTCCACATCATGCTCATTTTCAGGACAAGCCAGGCCTTCCCTCTACCCATTCCTGTCACTTAGCGTAAGCCCTGTACACATTATAATGCAAACCACATCATTTAGACACTCTTGCCCCCAGCCCTTCTTGATACTCCAAAGGCTGGGGAAAAGAAGGTTTCCAAATGCCAATAGAACTCCACTGTGGGTTATGTGAATGCCAGCAGATGTTCTCTGCCTGCATTAGACTTTAATGTCAGCAAGCTCTGTATTTGTGCTACATAACAAGTGCAGTGGCAGTGACTAAGTTGAGTACGCCATGTTAATACATGGTGTAGATCTTGGCTCACACTGAATACCCTGAAATGGCCACAGCCTGCCTCACTACCCTCCATTTAGTGCAAGCAGTGTTGAGAGAAGACTTATTGGCTTACATAGCTGAATCCAGTGCCTGTGGATGGGGAATCACTATTGCATATTTTCCCATGTCACTCACTCTGTGTGGATATGTTTGGGGAAAAACCCAGACTTTATGAGACATATGAACAAACAAAGCGGTGTAATTATCAGTCAAACCAACTTTATTATATGGAACAAATAAACATTCCCAAATTTGCAAATGATTTACATTGTGGTTTTCACCCCACCAATACACTGGAGACCTCTCTAACACTGAATGGGGTTAAAGCAGGTGAAATGGCTCAGTTGGTTAATGTAGAATCTGTTCAAGCTGCAAAGTTGCAGGTTCTAGTACTGGCAAGGTCAGCTCATCCTTCTGAGGTAGATAAAATGAGTCCAGGACATACTTGAAAATGAGAGATAATCTCAGTGTATTCTTCCTGGTAAAATACTTTCACAAAAAAAAAAGCCACATTTAAGTAAAAGGCAATGAACGTTTGTCCTCTGCGTCAGAAGGATTGTTCCTGACTGACTTCTCTTCCCTTTAGTGTTTTATTGAGCCTGATCTTGTAAATTGCCAGGGCCAATGTCTGACTATGTTAGTGCAGTTTTTTTCTTAACATATTTTAGATGTTAACATTAAAATCATGCACCTGCACTATGGGTTATGTAGGAATGTGTATGATCACTAAGGCATATACTAGTGAATGCACTCTGTCATGGTAAGACCTTATTGTGAGCAACCTCAAACACCACCTTTATAGCATGAATAGGAAGAGTGAAAATGAATCTCATTCAGCACTGGACTTAAATGCCAGCAAGGCCCAAATAACATGCACAGGGAAATAGCCTACACCAGTGGTTCTCAATCTTTTTTTGCTCAAGGCACCCCTGACCTTCAGGCTGGAATTCTCAGGGCACCCCTAGCATTTTATAGGTAATTGTTCAAGGACTTAATGAAAAGGAAAAATATATAAATGTGTAGTCATTCTTGGCTCTTACAGTGAGAATGACAACAAGGAATATATTGTGCATACCGTAAAATCTCGCATATGATACGCACAATTTTGCCTCTCTTCACCTTACGTGAAGTGGGGAGTGCATATTATACACGAGAAATAACTTTAAAAAAAAAGTCACATTTTCCCTTCCACCCTCCTCCCCGCTTACCCATCACTGCCTCTCCCACATGGAAGTCCAAACTGCACCATCCTGACAGGGTCCCAGTGGCAGCATGCTCTGCCCAGCCAATGGTAGTGTCTTATGCATTGGATCTATGGTATTGACCTTCGAGGACCGACACTACCATTGGCTGGGCAGAGGAGGTCCTGACAGGGCCATGCTGGAAGCGGGCATTGGATGCAAGGTGCCGCCCGTTGGGACCCTGTCTAGATGGTGTAGTTTGGACTTCCATGCGAGAGAGGCAGTGATGGGTAAGTGGGGAGGGAGGGAGGAAGGGAAAATGTGATATTTTTTTGTGTATGTGACAGGGGAAAACAAAGGTGTGTATTATACATAGGCATTCTTGTTTTCCCCTAAAATCTTGGGTATACACTGGTTCGTATTATACCTGAGATTTTACGGTAATAATTTCCATAAGTATACATTAGGAACTTCAAATTAGCATTTTTCTCAAAACCTTTATAGAAAACGTAGGGCATCCTAAACTGGTATTCAAGTCACACCAAAGTGTGACAGAACCATTGTTGAGAACCACTAGCCTACATTATGCCATTTCCTCTACATCTTTTCTTGGAACATTGGCTTAAGCAAGACATAGAGGAACGGGTTGCCCTGTATGGCCCATTGAAGTGTTAAGGGGAATATTTGGGTGTATATAGCTTATTACACTGATGTTAAGCAGGCTTGGGGATTTGATTTAAGGTGTTATTGTTTATGAACATTCACCCTAGTTAGTACTATAGAGCAGCTGGTTTCTCCTGAATATTCTTTTTGCATATAGGTCTAGTCCTTACACTAAAAAACTGAGACATTCTGGAGCATACCAATTGTATTACTGGAGAGAAATAAAAATGCCAAAAAATCATATGATGTTAAATAGGGCTTTTAAAGTGGAACCACCACCTCTTAAACAATTTAACTTCATTAACTCCCCATCTGGCGACTAGCAGCTTAGTAGCACTAGTCGGCAGAATTATTACCTTACTCAAAAGAAATATGCATCCTTACCGGGCTGACAGCAGCACGGAGCGCGGACATCTTGCCATAGTGACGTCCGCTGGGACTGACAGCGCAGGCACGTGTTTAACAGGTGGTAGTTCCGCTTTAACAGCCATTGAATGGTAGAGATGTTGCCAACTCATTGTGAAATATTGTGCGAGATACATCATTAGCATTTAAAGGGTTAAAAACCCAATTTAAATTAATGGGATTTTTATTCCCGTTTCTCCCCTGCTGTGCATTTGGTTTGTCTCAGAATTCCGCTGCTTTTCTTTTGAATATAAGGCCCACAGTTTTAAAACCTGCAAAATAAACTTTACCCTTATAAATGGTTACTTGTGCATCAAAACTGTGCCGAACAGCTTTAGTAAATACCTTCAAGCAGCATTAATTTATTCTTAATGAAAAAACATCAAGTCTGAATCTATTAATTAATAATACAAAATACATAGGTTTGCAATCACCAAAACTGTTCTCCTTCACCTGCATCACCATTAACCAATTAGATTAAACATTATTAGGTGCTTATCACACTGTATGCCTGGTATTACTGATTAGTAACCAATGATCTAATTTGTCACAAAAACCTGTTGTTTGACATTCTTGCTGCAGTGTTTAAAACACCTGTTTCATCAATCTTCTACTGTCTTCCCTCTGTTCCTCTACCATAGCGATAGCAGTTCACTGCTGGACAGCAGTATGACGAGATATGCCTGAAGTCCTTTCATGCTAAGCAGATGGTGAGACATCGAAAATGTAGCTACCAACAGAGATATTTCAAGGGTTAGTTTTGATTGCTCCAAAAACTTCGAAAACAATCAGCAAATCAGAATATTTTAAACCATGGATGGCAAAAAAAGTTTTCAATACATTGTGAATCAACACAGTTGAATTAAAACCTTTGGAAAAGCCCTGTGAGTGCCTGATGCTTCCCCTTTTATTTTATATATATATATATATATATATACATATATATATATATATATATATATATATATATATATATATATATATATATATATATAGTACCGTGCAAATTCTTAGGCATGTGTGAAAAAATGTTGTAAAGTAAGTATGCCTTCAAAAATAGACATATTAATAGTTTATATTTATCAATTAACAAAATACATAGTGAACAAAAGAAAAATCTAAATCAAATCAATATTTGGTGTGACCACCCTTTGCCTTCAAAACAGCATCAAGTCTTCTAGGTACACTTGCACACAGTTTGTTAAGGAACACGGCAGGTAGGTTGATCCAAACATCTTGTAGAACTAACCACAGTTCTTCTGTGGATTTAGGCAGCCTCAGTTACTTCTATCTCCATGTTCAGTAATCCCAGACATACTCAATGATGTAGAGATCATGGCTCTTAGGGGCCATACCATCACTTCCAGGAGTCCTTGTTCTTCTTTACAGTGAAGATAGTTCTTAATGACTTTAGCTGTGTGTTTGGAGTCATTGTCATGCTGCAGAATAAATTTGGGTCCAATCAGATGCCTCCCTAATGGTATTGCATGATGGATAAGTATCTGCCTGTACTGTACTGATATTATCTGCACTGATGAGACCTTTAATTCTGACAAATCCTCAACTCCATTTGCAGAAATGCAGCCCCAAACTTGCAAGAAACCTACACCATGCTTCACTGTTGCCTTAAGACACTCATTCTTGTACCGCTCTCCAGCCCTTCAGCAAACAAACTGCATTCTGCTATAACCAAATATTTCCAATGTTGACTCATCAGTCCAGAGAACCTTCTGCCATTTTTCTGTACGTCAGTTCCTGTGTTTTCATGCATTGTTGAGTCTCCTGGCCTTGTTTCCACTTCAGAGGTATGGCTTTTTGGCCACAAGTCTTCCATGAAGATCACTTCTGACCCGACGTCACCAGACTGTAGATGGGTGTACCAGGATCCCACTGTTTTCCGCCAATTCTGAGCTAATGTCTCTGCTGGACATCTTCCAGTTTCAAAGGGAAGTAAGCATGATATATCTTTCATCTGCTGCACTGCTTCCTTGGCCGACCACTGCGTCTACGTTCCTCAATGATGCCCATTTCTTTGTGCTTGTTTAAAAGAGCTTGGACAGCACATATGGAAACCACTGTCTGTCTTGAAATTTCTGCCTGGGAGAAACCTTGCTGATGCAGTATAACTTCCTTGTGCCTTGTTGCTATGTTCAGTCTTGCCGTTGTGTATGCCTTTTGACATTAAACTGTCTTCAGCAACCTCGCCTTGTTAGCGGAGTTTGGCTATTCCTCACCCAGTTTTATTCCTCCTACACAGCTGTTTCTGTTTCAGTTAATTATTGTGTTTCAACCTACAGTAAGGGAAAAAAATATCTGATCTCCTGCTGATTTTGTACGTTTGCTCACTGACAAAGAAATGATCAGTCTATCATTTTAATGGTAGGTTTATTTGAAGAGTGAGAGACAGAATAACAACAAAAAAAATCCAGAAAAACGCATTTCAAAAAAGTTAAAAATTGATTTGCATTTTGCTGAGTGAATAAGTATTTGACCCCCTATCAATCAGCAAGATTTCTGGATCCCAGCTCTCTTTTATACAGGTAACAAGCTGAGATTAGGAGCACTCCCTTAAAGGGAGTGCTTCTAATCTCAGTTTGTTACCTGTTTAAAAGACAACTGTCCACAGAAGCAATCAATCAATCAGATTCCAAACTCTCCACCATGGCCAAGACCAAAGAGCTGTCCAAGGATGTCAGGGACAAGATTGTAGACCTACACAATGCTGGAATGGGCTAAAAGACCATCACCAAGCAGCTTGGTGAGAAGGTGACAACAGCTGGTCCGATTATTCGCAAATGGAAGAATCACAAAATAACTGTCAGTCTCCCTCGGTCTGGGGCTCCATGCAAGATCTCACCTTGTGGAGTTTCAATGATCATGAAAATGGTGAGGCATCAGCCCGGAACTACACTGGAGGATCTTGTCAATGATCTCAAGGCAGCTGGGACCATAGTCACCAAGAAAACAATTGGTAACACACTACGCCGTGAAGGACTGAAATCCTGCAGCGCCCACAAGGTCCCCCTGCTCAAGAAAGCACATGTACAGGGCCGTCTGAAGTTTGCCAATGAACATCTGAATGATTCAGAGAACTGAGGGAAAGTGTTGTGGTCAGATGAGACCAAAATCGAGCTTTTTGGCATCAACTCAACTCGCCGTGTTTGGAGGAGGAATGCTGCCTATGACCCCAAGAACACAACCCCACCATCAAACATGGAGGTAGAAATATTATGCTTTGGCGGTGTTTTTCTGTTAAGGGGACAGGATAGCTTCACCACATCAAAGGGGCGATGAACGTGGCCATGCACCGTCAAATCTTGGGTGAGAACCTCCTTCCCTCAACCAGGGCATTGAAAATAGTTGGATAGGTATTCCAGCATGATAATGACCCAAAACACACGGCCAAGGCAACAAAGGAGTGGCTCAAGAAGAAGCACATTAAGGTCCTGGAGTGGCCTAGCCAGTCTTCAGACCTTAATCCCATAGAAAATATGTGGAGGGAGCTGAAGGTTCGAGTTGCCAGACTTCAGCCTCGAAACCTTAATGACTTGGAGATGATCTGCAAAGAGGAGTGGGAAAAAATCCCTCCTGAGATGTGTGCAAACCTGGTGGCCAACTACAAGAAACGTCTGACCTTTGTGATTGCTAACAAGGGTTTTGCCACCAAGTACTGTCATGTTTTGCAAAGGGGTTCTATAAACCTGGGGACACCTAGCATGTTGAACATGAACACTACTGGAGGGAAACTGGGGGCAGTATCAATGGGGGAGTTTTACAGCGAATGTCCATGTAAGCAGCCCAAACTTTAATTATTGGAGTATTTTGAGAAAACTTCTCCTGCCACCACTGTCACTGACACTGAGAGCATATCGTCTTCAAAAAAAGGTTATTGGGGGAGATAATTTACCATTTCCCAGTAGCCACCAGGCAAAAGAGGGAATTCATCAGCTCTCCCCAAAATCTGTTGCTGATGATTTTTCTTCCTGTCCAAACCTACAAGAGGTAGAAAAATAATATGAGGGACCAGGGCCTGCTAAGTTTAATTTTTCCACTGACCTTGATTATTCTCCCGAGCTTCATTTTTCCGTTGCTGCCTATAGTACTCCTCCTGTTCCTCCAGTTACAATTCTGTTTTCTATTGATGAAAACTCACCACCTGCCTCTCCAGTTCCAGATGAGTCTCCCAGGCAGGTAGTAGCTGCTAGTGTCTCTGCCACCAGTGTTACTCCATCCTCCTCCAATCCTATTCCCAGTCCCAACATCCCTTCTGCCATCTTTGGGTCTACTACTACCCCTGTAAAGGTATGTAGAAAAAAAAAGCATAGTGAGGTTGCTCCAGCATGTGAAGATGAACAAAGTGTCACCTCAGTTTCTTCTTCACCACCTTCCAAAGTCAACCGTCTCTCCAAAGCGTGTGACCATTTTGTGACACTTGCCAATGGCCGGCTAGCGAAATGTAAATTTTGTGGCAGGGAAGTCAGCCATGGGAGGGTGTTGGGTCATCTATCCACCTCTGGGATGAACCAACACCTGAACCACTACCACTAGTCAATGTTGATGAGTGCAGAATGTGGTGGCACTACTACATTTTCTAGTGTAACACTCACCACCAGTAGGCAGGAGAAAGGGCAGGGAGATCATGCCACATCTGGTCCTAGTAAAAGCAGCAGACAGTCACAGCCAATCTCAAAGTTAATACACGCCACACTGGAAGATTTTGGTGGGTTTAATTCCAAGGTGATGTGCAGACAGCAGTCCAGGAAAATTACACGCCTCATTGCACAGCTCATAGCCATTGGGGGTGCAACTTTCAATTTGGTGGACAGGGAGCCCTTCCATCAACTTATGGAGGCTGTCGCACCCAGATATAAAATTCCATCCCGCACCACATTTAGTAGAACTATAGTGCCCTCACTGTACCAGTCGTGCGTTGGTCTTTTGAAGAACCTGCTTGGAAAGGCTGCTGGACAGTCAGTGCACTTTACCACTGACTTATGGAGTGCTCCGAGTGGCCAGCATGGCTTCCTGTCATTGATGGCACATTGGTGGCAGCCCAATGTGTTGCAAGACACACCGATAGCAAAAACAAGTTCAGGTGCAGTAGCCAAGCAGGCAGGGCTCCGCTCTTTCCTCCTCCATGCTGAGGTAATGGATCAGCAGCACACCTCAGATAGCATTCACAAAGCACTGCAGAACATGGTGGCGCACTAGCTAGGGGAGCAGGCAGGCACAAATGGGGTTTTTGGTTACTGATGGTACAGCTAACATGATCAAGGCTGTCCGAGATGGCAGGTTTGTGGGTGTGCACTGCTCAGCTCATGTTCTGTATCTAGTTGTGAAGGCTGCTTTTGAGGATGGCAGTAACACTGGAAGGTTGTCAGCACTTCTGGAGTCGTGCCGACAAATTTCTGGCGACTTCCATCGGAGCGTCAAAGATAGCCAGCTACTCAGGAAGGAACAGAAAAAGGCAGACCTCCCAGAGCACCGCCTAAAACAAGATGTTGGGACCAGGTGGAACTCCTCCTTAGATATGCTAGAGTGTATCCTGGAGCAGAGAAAGGCCATTCATGCAATGTCATGTCACCATTTCACTGGCAGTAACAGAACACTGGGCAGGGCTGACTGGGCCCTGATGGAACAGGTAGTGACAGTCCTTACACCTTTCCATGCTTTGATGGAACTTTTGAGCAAAGAGAACCCTAGCCATTCCCCTCTTCATGCACCTCTCCTTAAAATTGGACGATTTCCTTTCCCATAGGGAATGCTTGTCTGGTGCTGAGGGTAATATACTTCCCGATGTTGCTGCCCTTCTAACGAGGCTGAAGAAGGAACTGACTCGGTACATGGAAGAGCGCATGGACAATTGTCCCGAGTTAATGCTTGCCACAATTCGCAATCCTCAAATCAAAGGCAAGATGGCACTTTGTTCCAGTTCCCTCACTGTCTGGAGGGAACAATTGATAGCGAGGGTGCATGAGAGGCAAAGAAAAACTAGATTGCAGTCACAGGAGGTGGGAAGAGATTCCGAAGATGAACTGGAGGAGTGTGGTGGTCTTCCAGGACCTATTAGTAGCAGCGCCAGTAACACTTCATCTTGTTCCGGTGGAGCAGCTGCTGCTTTTTATGCTGAGGCAATGGACAGATTATGCTTCGGACAAAACAAACAGCTCCCCATTAATAGGAAAAGTGCTGAGTTTGAGGTAAAGGCTTAACTTGCGGAACTTTCTTTGGTCCCAAGTACAGATCCCTTGACTTTCTGGGATAACAAGAGGGCTATGTGGCCTACATTGTCCCTTGTAGCCCAGGAGTTGCTTTCTTTCCCCCCAACCACTATCCAGAGTGAGCGGGTATTTTCCGTTACTGGAAATATACTTAGCCCCCAGCGCTCTCAACTGGCCCCCCAGCTCATGGAGCAAATTACTTTTTTAAAAGTTAACTTGACAAAGCTGGGTTACCCTGCTCTCAGGTTCAATGCAGATAAGAAAAACAAAAAGGACTTCAGACATCTACAATCATCCATGTTGCTGTCATCCTGAGTCAGCCTCTCACCAGTCTTCCTTAGTTTTTGTATCCATCTACGGACTGAGTCCCACCTGCTCCAGTGTTCTGCAGTCCTGGCTACATCTCCAGTGTTGCTGCTGTCATCCTGAGTCTGCTTTGCACCAGTCGGTTCCCTTTTGAAATGTCGCATTATAGTGGAACTACCATCACTTACAAACATGGACCCAAATAATTACCCATCTGGCGACTAGGTGCTCAGTAGAGCTAGTCGCCAGAATTATTACCGCGTTCATGAAAATTATACACTGCTCCTGGACTGACAAGCAGGAAACCGCACAGACATCTTTCCATAGTGACGTCTGCATGCCTGAGCTGTCAGTCCCTTTTGGAGCCGAACAGCTCCTAGCAATGCCTCCTAGAGCAGGCTGGGACTGACAGCGCAGGCACGCAGAAGTCATTATGGAAAGATGTCTGCATGGTTTCCTGCCTGTCAGTCCACGAGCAGTGTATAATTTTCATTATTGGGGTAATAATTCTGGCGACAAACGTTACCGAGCAGCTAGTCGCCAGATGGGTAATTATTTGGGGACATGTTTGTAAGAAGTGGTATTTCTGCTTTAAAGAGAGCTGGGCAACGCAAAGTAAGGATGCTGGGAGTTGTGGCCAGTACATAGGGATGTTTAATTATGTGACATGACAACCTAGCGTTTTATGCAGAGCAAGGTTTTCATGTCACTATTTTAAACACTGCAACATGGTTAAAGGGATAGTAATACTTAAAATGTAAAAAACAATATGTTGTAGGGTTTATCCCCCTGAATAAAACAAGAGTACTCCCACTGCTGAAAGGTGTTTCATTCAAAAGTCATTAATTTTCAGAGTTGAATTTTTTAGGTGCAATATCACAGTGGCCTGAAATTGTACAGTGGCGCTGTTGCTACACCATCCTATGGAGATTTATGGTCCCGGGACCAGAGCTGTCCATAGGATCATGTAGCAACAGCGCCACTGTGATATTGCACCTAAAAAATTAAACTCTGAAAATTAATAACTTTTGAATGAATCACCTTTCAGCAGTGGGAGTACTCTTGTTTTACTCAGAGGGATAAACTCTACAACATATTTTTTTTTTACATTTTAAGTATTACTATCCGTTTAAATCGCCTTCTAGCTGCACAATATTTGAATGCCAGAGGGTTACACAACACATTGCAAAACAATGTGTTGCATACCTCTCTGGGGCTCAGTAGGCTTAAAGTATGTATTAGTGTGCATTGTACTTATACTTTTCTGAGGGTTTTTCTACAAGAGGAAAGAAGACAGAAGAGAAGAAAGAGGAGAAGATAGAAGAGAAGAAAGAAGGACAGAAGAGGACTAGTATACTGAGGACTCTGCTGGACAGTAGGATTAATAGTAAGTGTTCTTGTAATGTGATGTTTTTTTTTACTTAGTTGGGTTAACCCTATGAGTGCTGGCAGGGTAATTATACCCCATTGGCACTCATGGGGTTAATTCTACTAACATTTGACATTGTTTTGGAGTGCTTTGATGAATTGATGTGGGGCGTAGGGCCCCATATCAATACACCCACTGGGGTCTTAGGTTTTTTTTAAATTTATTTTCCCTTCTGTTTCAGCATCAGCTGTTTGAAGATGCGATAAGGGACTAATGTCAGAAAAAAAGTAGGTCTTATCTTTCCTGCAATAAATTGAGTCCCTTATCGGATCTTCATAGCTAACTTAGGCAATTGAATTGCAATTTACTGTGTTTTCATTAGTTCCTATGGATGAAAATACCTCTTAACTTTAACATCCCAAAAATGCCGTCGGCAGAAAAAACAGCCGTCTCCAACATTTGAATCGAGTCCTGTCAGTCTACACACCACCCTTTCACTCCTTTATATTCATTCCCTCTGTCCGCCTCCTTCCCTCTTTGTCCATCCATCTCCTTCCCTCTCTGTCCATAAGCCTCCTTCCCTCTCTCTCCATCCGTCTCCTTCCATTTCTGTCCCTCTGCCACCCTCCTCTTCTGTCAGCTTCCCTTCATGCAAATCTGTGTCAGTCTTCTTCCCTTTTCCAGTCTCTAGGGGAGACAGACAAGATTTGGAGACACACACAGAAGTGTGGGTCAGCAGTGAGGTTATGCACTAAGGTGTTTTCAAATGGTGATGAGGTGTAAGGAACTTCTCCAGTGTGCTAAACTCTCCGATTCCTGGATTATCCCATGGAGCCAATGCACTAAGAACTTACAGGTTGGTTAAATCTCGGTTCACTGGCTAGGTGGAAGAAGCAAGGATCATTCATCACACTGGAAGTGTCATCTCCACTTCATCACCTCCTCATAACACTTTGGTGTATCTCCCCCCTGTTTGTATCTGAAATAAATGGACAACAACAATGCTGAAGTCGAAAAAATGTAATAAAAAATATAATAATAATAATAATAATAAACTTAAAAAAAATTGAAAAATCCCCATCTGGAGGGAATGGGGTCAGTGGGGGGAGCCTCCTTCCTCCTCTTGTTCAAGACCCCCATCTGGGTAGGTGATGCCTGTCACCACGTGCAGCAGGCAGGGCATCAGATGATGCCAGACTGCTGTCTGATGAGGAGCTGCTGGGGGCAGGGGCTGGCCCTGGATGCATGACATATGCTGTCAGGAGGCCCAGCATCAGCCTGTTCTGCTCAACCATTTGTTGGAGCAGAGACTCCAGAATGCTCATGTCGTTTCTCAGCTGAAGCCATAAGCCTCTGATGTCAAGTGAGATCCCATATGCATACTCTGCATACTCCTGGCTGGAAGAGGGCTGCTTCATCAGATGCAGCTGTGGGGAAAGAAGAAATGCAAAGCAGTGAGCACCTCTCTGGCACACAGATGTTTGATGCATTTAGCAGGGTGATTCTCAGCAATGGTCCTATTGTCTAGAATGCACAATCATGTCCTCTAATGACACCAACAATGTATGTTGTCAGGATGTGATCACTTAAACACAAGCGGTATTGACATTCACTTGTGTTCAACTGACAACATGCACTTTTGTGGTGGTTAGAGGACATGATTGTGCATCCTAGACAACAGGACCATTGCTGAGAATCACCACACAAAATGTGTTAAAGTGGATGTGTCTCCTATTTATAACATAGCCTATCAGGCTACATATCGAATACTTCTAAAACGTTGTTCATTTTTTATTTCTAAGTATTATTTTTTGTAAATTTAACTTTGAAAATCTGTCCCCTACCTACTTCCGTATAGACTGCGGTTACCTGCTCTGTAACCACAGTCCATCACTCTGCCTCTGCTCTCCTCCTTCCTCCAATGATGGAGGCTTCTGTCTGCAAGCTGGAGCGGTCTCATTGGCAGAGATCGATATCTAGCCAATGAGAGCGCTCCGGCTTCCAGACTGAAGCCTCCGTCATCAGAGGAAGGAGAGCAGAGGCAGAGCAGTCTATGCGGAAGTAGGTAGGGAACAGAATTTCTAAGTTAAATTTACAACAAATTAAACTTTTAAAAAAAATAAGTATTCGATATGTAGCCTAACTAGGCTATGTTATAAATAGGTGACACATCCACTTTAATTTGAGGGGACACAGCAAACACGTGGCATTATTGTGGCCAGAAAACAGGATTGACCACCCCTGCTTGAACAAACTGACAGGTAAGGTTTTCCCTTTAGTCTTGATTGGACACAGGTGAATCATCACTGTCATTGTGATTGATCCACCAACACTCAATTAGTGCTAGCCTGCAAACGGGAACCGTAGGTGTGTGCTATGGCCTGGAACCAAGCATACATGTATGACAAGATCATGGCATTAACAAAAATCACATAATGATATTTGTTCATGCCATGATACTGTCACATGTATGTGTGACAAGAACACAGATCACTACAAGGAATTTGGGGTCTTTGTAAGGGAAGGGGAGACAGGTGGAACACACATGGGACAGCATATTTAGTATTTTACTTACCATGCGCTTCCTCTTCCATAGCCTCAGGAGCAGAGGTAGACAACCCCAGAGGTGGTTCCTCATCCTCCTCACGTGACGCAGCTTGAGATGACCCTGAGGAGATACAGGACATTTTCACAAGGGTGAGATAATTGTATGGAGCCTTAACCCATTTCAATGCCAGAGGAGTGCACAACAATTTTGAGAATGCATTAAGTACCCCTGTCCCATTGAAATGGTTACAACAACCAGAAACACAAAACTCAAAACCCTTTCTACAAACATAAACCAACAACACACAATAAAAGACATATTAGACATTGAATGGATGTACATGTTTTTGCGGAAGGACATATTACAATTTACTATCCTCACCTGCCCTTTACACGTGGTGGTCCCCAGGTGCACCAATGGGGGCCTGCACACTGCCATCATCATGCACCCCCTCTCCGCCTCCTCAGTCATGTCAGCTGGACCTATTTTGGATAGTAAGGGAATTAACATGTGATGAGAAACACTGACTTAATTAAATGCTTCAGTTGTGTAAGCATTCAGGTTCACAACAACTGCACCAAGGTGGGATAACCTAGTTATCAGGATTTACTCAACAACAGAGAGGCAAATTTGACCTACAAAGCATCACTGTAATGCATGGCAGGGCTTCAACATACCAAAACATCCGTCATGGTGCATAAGCTTGTGTCCATCATGCCTACAATGTCATCATGTGAATGGCAGGAGCATGACAAACATTTCTCACATGTGCTCTATATGTGCATTAGTGAGATATTTAACCCTTGGAGCAGGGCCTGACTGGGAATAAAAACCAGCCCTGGAAAAAATTGCTTACCAGCCCCATATCATTGTGGTGCTCTTCTTCATGCTGCGTCTGACGCCACTGGGTGACCTCCATATTGCCTTCAGTCTCTACATTGCCCCTCAGTCTCCACACTGCCCCCCCAATCTCCACATTGTCCCCATCTCCATATTGCCCTCAGTCTCCACATTGTCCCTCATTCTCCACATTGCCCCCATCTCCATATTGCCCTCAGTCTCCACATTGCCCCCCAATCTCCACATTGCCCCATCTCCATATTGCCCTCAGTCTCCACATTGCCCCTCAGTCTCCACATTGCCCTCAGTCTCCACATTGTCCCCCCATCTTCACATTGCCCCTCAGTCTCTGCATTGCCCCCAGTCTCCACATTGCCCCCCCCAATCTCCACATTGCCACAGTCTCCACATTACCCCCCATATCCGTTTCCTACCTCCCTGGTGGTCCAGCGGTGTGGCATGAGAGGTCTGTGCCTCCTTCTGCACAGACCTCTTTACTGCTGTTGCTCCCAGATGGTCTTCTATTCAGTAATGCAGAATGCTGGGAGATGATGTCATCTCCTAGCGTTCGACATTACTAAAGATCAGACGAGGGAGCTGTCACGGTTTGTTAAGACTCTCAGACGTAAGGTTAGGTAAAAACACAACTTTATTGAAAAGTTTAAGATAATCCCATAGGTTTTCATACACATATAGACAATACATAGAATAGGCAGGTAATATGTGACAATAGCACTACAGGTTCTACCGGCCTTGCCAATATACCAGGCAAGGCAACCTGGACGAGAACGTAATAGGTGGCTGTACCGGCCCTGCCAATATACCGGGCAAGGCAGCCTAATGGAATACCAATGTAATAGGCTCTACCGGCCTTGCCAATATACCGTGCAAGGCAGCCTAACGGAATACCAATGTAATAGGCTCTACCGGCCTTGCCAATACCGGGTAAGGCAACCTCAAGTTGGAGTAATGAAAGGTTCTACCGGCCTTACCAATATACCGGGCAAGGCAGCCTGACGGAGTACCAATGAGTAGGCTCTACCGGCCTTGCCAATACCGGGTAAGGCAACCTTGAGATGGAATAATAAATGGTTCTACTGGCCTTACCAATATACCGGGCAAGGCAGCCCAAGGGAAGCTGACAACCACAGTGACCTCGGTGACTGTCAGATGGTCAATGACAGTATAGATGGAAGATAGAGGTTACCAGGTCAGTGGTTTCACTAGTAGTCTGAAACTCAGTATCCGTGTACTGTAGGAATAATAGCTGTCTAGGACTGGACAGGGCACTGGAAACCATCAAGTTCATGCGCAAAGAGTCAAGGAGTAAACCAGCACCCTTACGTTGGGAAACATCAAGCAGGATATTGAGTAAACCCACAGGTCATGGAGCGAACCAACGCCCGCGCGCTGGTAACCAACAGACAGATAAATATTGCCACAAGGCAGTGGAGCAAACCAGCGACTGCACGCTGGAAGGAACAGACTAGTAATAGCCCCGCACGCTGGGAACCAACAGTACTGCGTATAAGGCCGCAAGGCCAAGGAGCAAACCAGCGCCCGCACGCTGGAACCAACGGGCTGTAAAGTGTAGCCTCAAGGCTAGTGGAGCGAACCAGCGTCCGCACGCTGGGAACCAACAGTGCTACGTATGGGGCCGTAAGGCCAAGGAGCAAACCAGTGTCCGCACACTGAAACCAACAGGCTGTAACGAGTAGCTGCAAGGCTAGTGGAGCGAACCAGCGTCCGCACGCTGGGAACCAACAGTGCTGCGTATTGGGCAGCAAGGCCAAGGAGCAAACCAGTGTCCGCACACTGGAACCAACAGGCTGTAACATGTAGCTGCAAGGCTAGTGGAGCGAACCAGCGTCTGCACGCTGGGAACCAACAGTGCTGCGTATCGGGCAGCAAGGCCAAGGAGCAAACCAGTGTCCACACACTGGAACCAACGGGCTGTAAAGGTGTAGCTGCAAGGCTAGTGGAGCGAACCAGCGTCCGCACGCTGGAAACCAACAGAAGAAATGTCGCCGAAGCGACCGAGGAACAATGTCGCCACAGATGCAGGAACTGGAAACAGGACGAACAGGAACCAGCAGAGATGGTCAACCGGATCAGGAACGGCAATGAAGACTGGCACGCAGGAACAGCAACCTCAGATGATGACAACCGGAACTGGTACTGGAACCGACTCAGCAGGTAGGATACACAGGAACAGGACGACTCAGGAACTCAGGAACACAGCAACAGGCCCAAATAGCTACAGTAGCAAGGTGGAAGTGGATGCTGTCAGAGACACCACGAAAGGGCAACCAAAGGGTGCCCAGACAGAGTTTAAAAAGGCAATGATAGGAGCTCAGCTGCTACAGGACTGTGCCAAAGAAGGCACAGACCTCAGCATGTTGCGGGGCCCTTCAAATCTCCGGGCCGTGGTCCTGTCACCTTGTGGCCACGGCCAGCACTTCTGCAGTCAAGAAGCAATCCGTGGCCGCAAGGTGACAGGACAGTGGCCGCGGATTGCTTCTTGATTTTGAAGCAGCCCCAGGGAAGCCCAGTGCAGGCGGCCTACCAGGAATTTTCCAGGTATCCCGGTAGGCCAGTCTGGCCCTGCCTTGGAGTGCCAGAAAGGTAAGCAAAGCATAGCTTAGCAATGTGCTGCTGCTCATCCCTGTGGCAATGCAATAGTTATAGAAACTAGACATGGCTAAAGCAAGCTGGGGTTGCTAGTACACATATGAAACAATTTAACATGGCTAAAAACATGTTTGTACATGAGGAAGACATCTTAAAAACAACTTACCAGCAGCCACCTCTTCCTTCACACTGGCAAGAGCAGTAGCAGTGACCGGCTCCAGATAGAGGGTGATGACTTCTTCTTCCCCCTCCCTGCAGAGCTAGGTACTCCATCAGGTTCATCTGTAATGAGAAGAGTACACCACATTACAGTACACACACGCATGGACATTGCATAACTAAGTACTAAATTACATTACACACACGCATGGACATTGCATAACAAAGTACATTACATTATACACACACACATGAAGATTGCAGAGCAAAGTACTACATTACATTACACACATGCATGGATATTGGATAACAAAGTACTACATATACATTACACACGCATGGACATTGCATAACAAAGTACATTACATTACACACAAGCATGGACATTGCATAACAAAGTACTACACTACAGTACACACACACGTGGACATTGCATTGCAAAGGAATAAATTACACAGAGCAGATATATGTGATTTGCAGTGCTTTACCATACATTGCACACCTATTTGCTCAGTTTTAAATAATTTAACCCTTTGAGTGCCAGAGGGTTACACAACACATTGTTAGCGTACCTAATTTCCAGTGCCACGCTCCAGGCGACTCTGGAGAAGTATCCTCCATCTTGGCACTTCTACCGAGTTCCAGGAGTCTCTCAAAGGCCTGGGTCTATGAGCACATGGCGGTGTCAGTAACCGTCCATGGCCTCGGGCTGGATGGTAGTATCGCGTGTCTGTTGCTGGATTGACGTCATGCACGGACGCATTGCAGAGATGCATCATTTTCGGGGCTCTGATAGACTAGCTCTTATACTGACTGCAGGCGTGAGTCAAGTATCTGCTTCCTCCATACTGATTGCAGGCGTGAATCAAGTATCTGCTACTACTATTTTGACTGCAGGCGTGAGTCTGATAGATTCCTCGCTACCCCAGATCAGACTTCTTGTTCCTGTTACTGCTCCTGTTCTTGGTTCCAGCAGATACTACCAATGGCTTAGGCCTAGTCTCTAGTAGAGTCATCCACCTTGGCAGTATACTATTTCTGGTAGTAGCACTTGCTGGCTGTGACTCTCTACTTCTTCCTGCTATTTACCTCTTTGTGCTACCTTATTTGTTATTTTAATAAATTGCATTTTTACTATACCGTACTAACTCCTGAGTTATTCTGGGGAACCGTGACACACATGCAATGCATTGCGTACTCGTCTGGCACTCAAAGGGTTAATAACATTACATAAACACATGCATCAGAATACAATTACTTACCAGGAAACACACCAGCATGATCTGACTCCTCAGCTGCGGACATGTCTGGCGCTGGAGTACCCAACTCTGAGGCATGCAGGGAGGTAGCATCACTGCCACTGCTCCTGGAGGAACTGGTACAAATTGCCAGACCAGAGGAAGAATCGCTCCCTCCAGCTGATGGAGAATGGGCACGTACATCAGCAGAAACAGGAGCGGGCACGTGGAAAGGGACGACAGGTGCTGTAGGGGCAGGGGGAAGATGCAGGAGCATGGTCATCTTCAGCATCCGAGGATTCCACTGGTCGTGCTACAGGGGTGATGGGACCTGGTCTAGCATGTGATGGACCAGCAACAGCCTCATCACCACCTGAAGCAGGAGCTGCTTCTGTCTCAGATGATACAATGAAGCCATCCAGGACCTGTTCATAGTGATGAAATTGAACAGGTCTACTGGAGGCCCCAGATGATCGCGCTACCTCCATCCTCCCCATTTTCAATAGCACCTGCCTTCTAATGTCGTAAACCCGCTTCCTGTACCTGATTGATGTGTGTGGGGACACTGCCACCTCACTGACAGCTTCCACCACAGTATCCCACATTTCGCTCCTCTCCACTACTGCGGTGGAAGCTGCCAATGGGCCAAAGAGCTGGGAATAACAACCCTGCAGTGCCCCCACTAGTGCCTCATTCTCCCTCCGTGCTGAAGGGTATTTCTCTTCCTCTGGCCATTGCTGCTTTTCTTTCTTGTAAGATGGTGGCTGCTGCTCTCTAAAATGGCTGTCTGTTGGGGGCTGGTTCTTGATTGGGGTATTCCCCACCTTTTTTCCAGGTCATAGAGTCATCTTTAACTTTTTTGCACTGCTAGTAAGGCACCTGGCCAACCAGCAATGGAAATCCTAAGAGTTCAAAACTTGGGCAAATAGTATTCGAAAGCGGGAGCTGGAATGGGCGATGCCATCTCAATATATCCAATACGATTCAAGGAAGATACGACATGATGTCGCAAACTAAGCAGGGGCAGGAAGTTACAAGATGGTTTGTTCGACAAGCTGTGCAAGGTAGGAGGGGTCGGACGGCTTGGTTATGTTCGACAAACTATGCAGGTTAGACTGTGACAGACATATGTTCATGATGTTTGACAAACTATGAGTGGCAATCTGAGATCATTCCAGGGAGGCAACTGAGTGCTCCAGGCCCGGCGCATTCAGTTTCTTTCAAACTTTACTAGTATGCGACAACTCCAGTGTATACTGTACATAACATTACTGTACTTACAGTGATAGCTAGGAAGACACAAGCAGAGCATGGAGCTAACTAGAAAATAAATGGCCAAAGATGGGGTAATTTATTTTGAATTAGTGGTGCATGGGGCATGGTTGTAGACCTATTGGTTGAAGTCTTCCCGGCCCTTGGTGCATGTGAACAAATTACTTAACTCTTTGAGTGTCAGAGAGTTATCCAATGCATTGAAAAGCAGTGTGTTGGATACCGCTTTGGCACTCAATGGGTGAAAGCGGCTAAGGATTTGGACAATACAGGATGAAGATTGCTTAGGAGAATGAAACACTAAAATGTGGGGTTTGTGTTTGAAAGATTACAGCCTAAAGTGGTGAAGGGAGATGGATGTACAGAGATCATTTAAACGTGTTGCTGGTGGTGTGACTGGTGGGATATTCCGGTCACTTTGTTGATAACTTCATAACCTATTGACAACTCTGTGGGTAAGTGAGTTGATGATTTAGCACAAGATTAATGTTTTTTCAATACACAAACTAATTTAGACCCACACACTGCAGTTTGAACAAACATTGATGTGTTTATTCTTGATATAGTATGAAACACTATAGACTTATCTAATATGAGGGGAAATCAGGGTAGGAAAATGAGAGAGAGGAATTTGGGTACCAAAGAGGGTGTAACGGTTTTGTAGGACACTCAGACCAGCAGGTTAGAATAAAACACAGTTTTATTAATAAAACAAGAAAGACCGCCCTCTATAGGCAATACAGAATAATAGAAAGAACAGTGGCTTACAGATGCCTTCTCAGGCCCAGTATACAGATGCAATAAATATACATATACTGTCACAGGACAGGCATAGAAAAATAAGGGTACTCAATGGTTAAAGTACATGTAAATCAATCAGTCTCTGTTGTGGTGTTTGACACGCCCAAGGTGGTAATGGAGCAGCTAGTGGTGCTAGATGAAACAACACCGTCAGTCTATAGAACAGAGATTGCTGCTTAGGCAGAACAGGAGCTGAGGCCAAATACTCTTCAGAGATGAGCTAGAGCCACAAGCCCCCACGGGCGTTGCAACAGAGATAACCATACTGCTAGAGCTAGAGCCAATAGCCCCACGGGCGTAGCAACAGAGACAAACTACACTGCAAGAGCTAGAGCCAATAGTCCCCACGGGTGTGTAACGGAAACTAATATCACTGCAAGAGTGAAGCTACTAGAGCCAATAGCCCCCACGGGCATAGCAACAGAGACTAATCACTGCAGGAGCTTGAGCCAATAGCCCCCACGGGCGTTGTAATGGAGACTAAACACTGTAAGAGCTAGAGCCAATAGCGCCTCCCGCGGGCGCGGTAACGGAGACCGACTACACTGCAAGATAGACAGAATGAGCCACCGTCTTATACAAAGGCTCTGCAAGGTAACCGGCTCAGCAAGTGTAGCAGAAGATCAGGGCAAAGGCTCTGCAAGTGTTAATGGAGGCTCAGTGAATGGAGACAGCAGATCTGCCAGTGTACTGGAGGCTCAGTGAACGGAGACAATGGCTCTGCAAGTGTTAACGGAGGCTCAGGTAATGGAGACACAGCTCTGCAAGTGTAAACGGTGGCTCAAGGAATGGAGATAACAGCTCTGCAAGTGTTAACGGAGGCTCAGCGAACAGAGGCACGGCTCTGCAAGTGTCAACGGAGGCTCAGCGAACAGAGGCATGGCTCTGCAAGTGTCAACGGAGGCTATGGCACGATCAGCCCTGCCAAAAGCACAGCGGAAGACAAAATGTCACCTAAGCGAC
Organism: Rhinophrynus dorsalis; assembly: GCA_037306005.1. Lineage (NCBI taxonomy): Eukaryota > Metazoa > Chordata > Amphibia > Anura > Rhinophrynidae > Rhinophrynus > Rhinophrynus dorsalis. The sequence goes on along the minus strand of CM074724.1, from coordinate 220,116,251 downwards.
ACCAAGCAGCAGCGGCAGGAACAGAGGCAGGGTCAGCAGCGAGCTGGTTCAGGTCACGGAGCAGGAAGTCAGCCAGGCCGGGTCAGATCACGGAGCAGGATACTCAGACAAGCCAGATCAGGTCACAAGCAGGAACGTCAGCCAGGCCGGGTCAGATCACGGAGCAGGATTCTCAGACAAGCCAGATCAGGTCACAAGCAGGAACGTCAGCCAGGCCGGGTCAGATCACGGAGCAGGAAACAAGGAGCGTCGTCAAACAGGCCAAACCGGTACACAGGAAGCAGGAACACTGGAACACAGCAACAGCAACACTGGCTCAGGAACACCACGAAAGGGCACCTGACAGGTGCCAAAGGCCAGGTATAAAAAGGCCACAATGGGCCGGCCAAACAAGCTCAGCTAATGGGAGCGCCCACAACCAAGAGTGACAGATAAGGATCAACGGCACCGTGATAGAGGGACAGTAGGGTAGGGGGCTGATAGCAGAAAATGAAACCTTAACCTTTATCCATGTACTAACATAGAATGTCACATGTATAGTTTGTCGATGTTCGAGTCGACCACTTATGTTGAGTAGGATGTGACAGGCATAGATTTTCGACGTTTGACCATATGCTAAATTGAATGTGACAGTCATGGGTTGTCGATGTTTGACCATGTGCTAAATTGAATGACAGGCATGGATTTTCGATGTTCGACCATATGCTAAATTGAATGTGACAGGCATGAGTTGTCAATGTTCGAACACTTGCAATTTGGATTGTGACCGGCATCCCATGCTGGAGTAGAAGTGACATGCACAGACCGGCAATGTACGACAATGTCCGTTTTTGGGATGGATCTTTTTATATATGCACACCCTACCTGGAAAGAATGATAGCAGTGTGCACAGAGGTGCACTGCTATCATTTAACCCATGTTAAATTCGTCCAAATAATTTGGAATGGATCAGAATTTCGTTTGAATCGAATAGGTCTGGTCCGAAATTAGGATCATTCGATTTAAAAAAAAAAAATTTCAGCTGAATTCGAATTAAATCGAAAATTTTGCCAGTGCACAAGTCTAATGTGTTTTCATGTGATTGCCATAATAGATGTATACCTATTCCTCTGGTAATTAGCATCTACAATCTCCATGAGCCATAGAGTTCATTACAAAGCTGTACAGATTCTAAGGTGGAGTACATCATTATCTGCCATTTTCCAATGTCTAAAGTATTTTTTCAACTGTAAGACACTTTTAATAGAAATAAATTTTACTAGCATTTTACTTAAATTCCCACATTATTTTATGGTTTTTAAAACGTATAGGGCATTTTTAATTTTTGTAAGAAACATCTTTGTGGAATAATTGTCAAGATCAATATTTTGTTTACTCCATGTGAACGATTAAATACTACTCTTAGATACTGTTTAGTGTTTCTCTTGTATCTCTTTTCTCTAAGCTCTTCAGTCCACTTTTTTGAATTGTTTAGGGTTTGACAAAAATAAAACTATATTATCAGCAAACCTATGTTTCTACATTTTTGAGAACCAATCTGTATATGTCTAATAAAGGGTTCCAGGGGTAGATTAAATAAAAGAGGAGGCAGAGGACAATCTAGATGAGTCCCTTTAAAGATCTAGTAATGAGGGGTGTGTAAGCTTGGATTTGAGAGAATGAGATAGACAGGCCAGGCTATTTGATCAATATGTTTTTAGTATCTAGATAGATCAAAATACTTTGCCTTTGTATATTACCAAAATAAGTCAGGGAGGTAGCAATAATTTTTCTTATATTAACCACAAAATGCTTGTGTCTAATGACGCCTGTTTGGGCAGGACTGAAAAGATGATTTGTTGCAGTCGGCTGGCCATTAGTTTGCTTAGAATTTTGTGATCCGTATTTAACATTGATATGGGTCAGTAAGATGAGTGGACAGTAGAGTATTTCTTTAGTTTAGGGATGATATTTATCTTGGCTTCATTAAAATCAGAGAATGCATGAATACCTGTGAGAATGTTGTTATAAATGTGCAGAGGTGTTTAACAATATCGTAATTCAATAATTTATAATATTACAGTTAGGGAAAAAATAATTTGATCCCCTGCTGATTTTGTACGTTTGCCCACTGACAAAGAAATGATCAGTCTATAATTTAATGGTAGGTTTATTTGAACAGTGAGAGACAGAAAAACAACAAAAAAATCCTGAAAAAAGCATTTAAAAAAAGTTATAAATTAATTTGCATTTTACTGAATGAAATAGTATTTGACCTCTTTGCAAAACATGACTTAGTACTTGGTGGCAAAACCCTTGTTGGCAGTCACAGAGGCAGACTTTCTTGTAGTTGGCCACCAGGTTTGCACACATCTCAGGAGGGATTTTTTCCCACTCCTCTTTGCAGATCCTCTCCAAGTCATTAAGGTTTCGAGGCTGATGTTTGGCAACTCAAACCTTCAGCTCCCTCCACAGATTTTCTATGGGATTAAGAGAAAGATGCTTCTGGATCTGAGATTTCAGCATCTGTGAAGTTTGACCAATATACCGGAGATTGCAGGGGCACCTGATGGCATAAACTCAATTCATAGTCCTACAGTTAATGAATTGTTTAAATTTCAGATCTTTCTCTATTCTATGAATAGTTATTTCTGGGGAAATGAAGGTATAGATAGAACAGTTTCCACAAGGGAAGGTACCTGTAATTGAATGACCAGTAGTATGATGACAACTTGGTTGAAAGTGGTTATGAACCATCAAGTCCGCCAGGTTCTTAGATCTCCTTGCAGTGGACGAGGGAGCCTGGCCTAAAACTTTTTGTAAAGTGGTATCGCTCCTCAGGATATGCCAATGTTTTCTAAAGAGGGATACGATATTATGCCACTGAGCGTTATATGTGAAAATAGGATTGATCAAGTTGGGTTTCTCCTCAGGAGACTTACCTGTATTTAAAAGTGAAGATCTATTTGTAGATAGAGCTTGTTGAAAACCTCTTTTTAGGCACGAATTCGGATAACCTCGATCATGAAAACAATACTGTAAATCATCTGAATGACTCTGAAAACATTACTCCATGAGGCAAATATAGTTTTTGATACCTTTTATTGGCTAACTAAGCAGATTTAAATGCAAGCTTTCAAGACCTTAGGTCTCTTCCTCAGGCATGTTATACAGATAAATATGAAAACATCTCTCTTAAATACAAGTACACATCACATTGTTTAGCATGGAAATCAGATAACAGAATGCAGTCCAGATCCAGATATCTTTGATCAGTCAATGGTAAATTGCACTCTTCCTCTGAGGCTTTAGAGGTATTTACGATGCTCTTGGGTCTGTGGAAAGGTCAGTCAACTTGGATGGGAGACTGCCTGGGACTACCAGGTGCTGTAGGCTTTTGCTTAGAAATTATATTTTGTCATAAATTCCTTATCCCTGTTCAACCCACTACAAATTGCATTAAATTTTAACATTAGTTTTACCTCCCATACCTTTCTGTCCCTCTGAGTGCGAAACAGTCCCATCAATACAGTTAATTTAATATCCTTGACACGGTGCCCATCTTGGCAAAAATGTTCTCCCACTGGTGTCTCTGTCTTTTTGTTATTAACACTGGATCTGTGGGAATTAAATCTCCTATGTAGTGCTTGTCCAGTTTCTCCCACATACAGAGCTGTTGGGCATTTTGCACACATGATAAGGTATATTACATTGGATGATTTACAGGTGAAGGTACCATTGATCTTATGGTGTAACTGGGTGTTTGGAATTGGTATGTTGTCCGTGGTGTAAATGTGTGCACAAGTTTCACATCTCTTTTGTAGGCAGGGAGATGTGCCATTTTTTGTATTTTTACTCAGGGCACTCCTCACCATCAGTTGTTTCAAATTTGGAGGCTGTCTGAATGAGAGTAAGGGAGGCTGTGGGAATATGTTCTTGAGTCTTTCATCTGTATGTAGTTTCTTTTGAAGTTCTCTTGAAATTTTGCGTAGCACTTCAACCTGGGGGTGGTAAGTGACCACCAGTGGCACCCGGTTTCCCTTATGTTGTTCTTTGTAGTGTAACAGATTTTTTCTTGGTATTTGGGTAGCCTTCTGTATCTGACTGTCAATAATAGTTGCGCTGTAACCGTGTTTTATAAAGTCTCCTCTGAGTTCCTGGAGGTGCTTATCACGGTCCATCCTGTCAGAACAGATGCGGTGGTATCTGATGGCCTGGCTGTATATGATGGAGTTCTTTGTGTGTTTTGGATGGAAGCTATTGCTTTTCAGGTATGTTGGTCTGTCTGTTGGTTTGCGGTATAGGGATGTGTGGATGGAGTTTTTCTGAATGCTGATAGTTGTGTCAAGGAAGTTAATGCTTGTGCGTGAGTGACTGAGTGTTAGGTTGATATTGGGGTGGAATTTTTTGTAATTCTCATGGAATTTGAGTAGTTCCTCCTCACTGGCGGTCCAGATGATAAGAATATCATCTATGTAGCGGAGGTAGACCAGGGGTTTAATCTGGCAGGTGGACAGGAAGTCCTCTTCCAATTTTGCCATAAACAGGTTGGCATATTGTGGTGCCATTTGGGTACCAATTGCAGTCCCCATTTTCTGAAGGTAGAGGTCCTGTCCAAACTTGAAGTAATTGTGGGTGAGAATAAACTGTATGAGTTTTGTTACCGGTTCCATGGGTGTGTTATTTTGTTCCAGATATCCCTGGCATGCTGCTATGCCATCTGTGTGTGGAATGTTGGTGTAAAGGGATTCTACATCCATAGTGGCCAGGATGGTGCTCTCTGGAATTGGCCCCAAGTCAGCTAATTTGTTTAGAAGATCCGTGGTGTCCTGAAGGAAGCTGGGTGTTTGTTTTACAAGGGGTTTCAGGGTATTTTCTACCCAGCCAGATATATTCTCTGTGAGTGTACCAATCCCTGAAATTATGGGTCTTCCTGGATTTCCTTCCTTGTGTATTTTCGGTAGCATGTAGAAGGAGCCTATTTTTGGATCTGCTGGTATTAGGGGCCTTATCTGTTCTTCCGTGTTGGAGGGCAGTTCTTTTATGATCCTGTTAAGTTGTTTTGTATAATTTTTTGTGGGATCTTCTTGTAATTTTGCATAATATCTTTCATCAGAGAGTTGCCTATTTGCTTCTTGAATGTAGTCCACAGTGTTCATTATAACAACAGCTCCTCCCTTGTCTGCAGGCTTAATAATAATGTCCTGGTTATTCTTAAGTGACTGTATGGCTTTTTGTTCCTTTTGGGTTAGGTTGGGTGCTGGTTAACATTGTCTTTCCAGTATTTCTGTAGTGACTCTGTTCCTGAAACTCTCTATGTATTTGTCCAGTGTGGGGTTACTTCCTGGTTTTGGAGTCCAGGTGGATCTTTTTGTGGGTGCACTGACGTTGTGATGTAGCTCTGTGGTGTTATAATTATTATCCATTCTGTCATGGAAGAATTCCTTGAGTCTGAGTTTTCTGAAAAACTCCTCCTTGTCACTGCAGAGTGTTACCCTGTCCACAGGTTTAGTGGGACAGAATGACAGGCCCTTTGAAAGTACAGATATTTCCTCTCTGCTTGGCTTATATTTGGAAAGGTTCACAACGCAGTTCTGTTCCGGTTGATTTACAGATTCTGCTGGTAAACCTTCTTTGCACCTCAGTCTCTGTAGTTTCTTCCTCTTGGTGTTGATGAGGAGTGTTTGTAGTTTCCTGTAGTACTGTTTAAGGGCCTGTTGCATGTCCTCAGTGTCTGGTCCAAGCTGTTCCTTTAGAGCTGATATTTCTGCTTGTATCTCTTGTTTCCTGTTGTAGCAGATCCCAATAAGGTTGTTGCGTAGCCTCTGGGAAGTCCTGGTACATAGTTGCTGTGCAAACCTGCTGTTGTATGTGTCCAGTGTAGGATTTTTCAGCATGAGGCCTTTAGGTATTAAATTTTCCTTTTTGCATGTAGTCAAGAAGAAGATGTCACTATCCAGTTGTGCAAGTTTCTTTAGGAGGTTTCTCATATTCATTTGTGTGCGGTACATTGGGGTATCTTCCATTTTGATAACAGATGAGAGTTGGTACCGTGTTAGCCGTATAAATACAGGAGGCAAATATAGTTTTTGATACCTTTTATTGGCTAACTAAGCAGATTTAAATGCAAGCTTTCAAGACCTTAGGTCTCTTCCTCAGACATGTTATACAGATAAATATGAAAACATCTCTCTTAAATACAAGTACACATCACATTGTTTAGCATGGAAATCAGATAACAGAATGCAGTCCAGATCCAGATATCTTTGATCAGTCAATGGTAAATTGCACTCTTCCTCTGAGGCTTTAGAGGTATTTACGATGCTCTTGGGTCTGTGGAAAGGTCAGTCAACTTGGATGGGAGACCGCCTGGGACTACCAGGTGCTGTAGGCTTTTGCTTAGAAATTATATTTTGTCATAAATTCCTTATCCCTGTTCAACCCACTACAAATTGCATTAAATTTTAACATTAATTTTACCTCCCATACCTTTCTGTCCCTCTGAGTGCGAAACAGTCCCATCAATACAGTTAATTTAATATCCTTGACACTGTGCCCATCTTGGCAAAAATGTTCTCCCACTGGTGTCTCTGTCTTTTTGTTATTAACACTGGATCTGTGGGAATTAAATCTCCTATGTAGTGCTTGTCCAGTTTCTCCCACATACAGAGCTGTTGGGCATTTTGCACACATGATAAGGTATATTACATTGGATGATTTACAGGTGAAGGTACCATTGATCTTATGGTGTAACTGGGTGTTTGGAATTGGTATGTTGTCCGTGGTGTAAATGTGTGCACAAGTTTCACATCTCTTTTGTAGGCAGGGAGATGTGCCATTTTTTGTATTTTTACTCAGGGCACTCCTCACCATCAGTTGTTTCAAATTTGGAGGCTGTCTGAATGAGAGTAAGGGAGGCTGTGGGAATATGTTCTTGAGTCTTTCATCTGTATGTAGTTTCTTTTGAAGTTCTCTTGAAATTTTGCGTAGCACTTCAACCTGGGGGTGGTAAGTGACCACCAGTGGCACCCGGTTTCCCTTATTTTGTTCTTTGTAGTGTAACAGATTTTTTCTTGGTATTTGGGTAGCCTTCTGTATCTGACTGTAAATAATAGTTGCGCTGTAACCGTGTTTTATAAAGTCTCCTCTGAGTTCCTGGAGGTGCTTATCACGGTCCATCCTGTCAGAACAGATGCGGTGGTATCTGATGGCCTGGCTGTATATGATGGAGTTCTTTGTGTGTTTTGGATGGAAGCTATTGCTTTTCAGGTATGTTGGTCTGTCTGTTGGTTTGCGGTATAGGGATGTGTGGATGGAGTTTTTCTGAATACTGATAGTTGTGTCAAGGAAGTTAATGCTTGTGCGTGAGTGACTGAGTGTTAGGTTGATATTGGGGTGGAATGTATTGTAATTCTCATGGAATTTGAGTAGTTCCTCCTCACTGGCGGTCCAGATGATAAGAATATCATCTATGTAGCGGAGGTAGACCAGGGGTTTAATCTGGCAGGTGGACAGGAAGTCCTCTTCCAATTTTGCCATAAACAGGTTGGCATATTGTGGTGCCATTCGGGTACCAATTGCAGTCCCCATTTTCTGAAGGTAGAGGTCCTGTCCAAACTTGAAGTAATTGTGGGTGAGAATAAACTGTATGAGTTTTGTTACCGGTTCCATGGGTGTGTTATTTTGTTCCAGATATCCCTGGCATGCTGCTATGCCATCTGTGTGTGGAATGTTGGTGTAAAGGGATTCTACATCCATAGTGGCCAGGATGGTGCTCTCTGGAATTGGCCCCAAGTCAGCTAATTTGTTTAGAAGATCCGTGGTGTCCTGAAGGAAGCTGGGTGTTTGTTTTACAAGGGGTTTCAGGGTATTTTCTACCCAGCCAGATATATTCTCTGTGAGTGTACCAATCCCTGAAATTATGGGTCTTCCTGGGTTTCCTTCCTTGTGTATTTTCGGTAGCATGTAGAAGGAGCCTATTTTTGGATCTGCTGGTATTAGGGGCCTTATCTGTTCTTCCGTGTTGGAGGGCAGTTCTTTTATGATCCTGTTAAGTTGTTTTGTATAATTTTTTGTGGGATCTTCTTGTAATTTTGCATAATATCTTTCATCAGAGAGTTGCCTATTTGCTTCTTGAATGTAGTCCACAGTGTTCATTATAACAACAGCTCCTCCCTTGTCTGCAGGCTTAATAATAATGTCCTGGTTATTCTTAAGTGACTGTATGGCTTTTTGTTCCTTTTGGGTTAGGTTGGGTGCTGGTTCACATTGTCTTTCCAGTATTTCTGTAGTGACTCTGTTCCTGAAACTCTCTATGTATTTGTCCAGTGTGGGGTTACTTCCTGGTTTTGGAGTCCAGGTGGATCTTTTTGTGGGTGCACTGACGTTGTGATGTAGCTCTGTGGTGTTATAATTATTATCCATTCTGTCATGGAAGAATTCCTTGAGTCTGAGTTTTCTGAAAAACTCCTCCATGTCACTGCAGAGTGTTACCCTGTCCACAGGTTTAGTGGAACAGAATGACAGGCCCTTTGAAAGTACAGATATTTCCTCTCTGCTTGGCTTATATTTGGAAAGGTTCACAACGCAGTTCTGTTCCGGTTGATTTACAGATTCTGCTGGTAAACCTTCTTTGCACCTCAGTCTCTGTAGTTTCTTCCTCTTGGTGTTGATGAGGAGTGTTTGTAGTTTCCTGTAGTACTGTTTAAGGGCCTGTTACATGTCCTCAGTGTCTGGTCCAAGCTGTTCCTTTAGAGCTGATATTTCTGCTTGTATCTCTGATTTCCTGTTGTAGCAGATCCCAATAAGGTTGTTGCGTAGCCTCTGGGAAGTCCTGGTACATAGTTGCTGTGCAAACCTGCTGTTGTATGTGTCCAGTGTAGGATTTTTCAGCATGAGGCCTTTAGGTATTAAATTTTCCTTTTTGCATGTAGTCAAGAAGAAGATGTCACTATCCAGTTGTGCAAGTTTCTTTTGGAGGTTTCTCATATTCATTTGTGTGCGGTACATTGGGGTATCTTCCATTTTGATAACAGATGAGAGTTGGTACCGTGTTAGCCGTATAAATACAGGAGGCAAATATAGTTTTTGATACCTTTTATTGGCTAACTAAGCAGATTTAAATGCAAGCTTTCAAGACCTTAGGTCTCTTCCTCAGGCATGTTATACAGATAAATATGAAAACATCTCTCTTAAATACAAGTACACATCACATTGTTTAGCATGGAAATCAGATAACAGAATGCAGTCCAGATCCAGATATCTTTGATCAGTCAATGGTAAATTGCACTCTTCCTCTGAGGCTTTAGAGGTATTTACGATGCTCTTGGGTCTGTGGAAAGGTCAGTCAACTTGGATGGGAGACCGCCTGGGACTACCAGGTGCTGTAGGCTTTTGCTTAGAAATTATATTTTGTCATAAATTCCTTATCCCTGTTCAACCCACTACAAATTGCATTAAATTTTAACATTAATTTTACCTCCCATACCTTTCTGTCCCTCTGAGTGCGAAACAGTCCCATCAATACAGTTAATTTAATATCCTTGACACTGTGCCCATCTTGGCAAAAATGTTCTCCCACTGGTGTCTCTGTCTTTTTGTTATTAACACTGGATCTGTGGGAATTAAATCTCCTATGTAGTGCTTGTCCAGTTTCTCCCACATACAGAGCTGTTGGGCATTTTGCACACATGATAAGGTATATTACATTGGATGATTTACAGGTGAAGGTACCATTGATCTTATGGTGTAACTGGGTGTTTGGAATTGGTATGTTGTCCGTGGTGTAAATGTGTGCACAAGTTTCACATCTCTTTTGTAGGCAGGGAGATGTGCCATTTTTTGTATTTTTACTCAGGGCACTCCTCACCATCAGTTGTTTCAAATTTGGAGGCTGTCTGAATGAGAGTAAGGGAGGCTGTGGGAATATGTTCTTGAGTCTTTCATCTGTATGTAGTTTCTTTTGAAGTTCTCTTGAAATTTTGCGTAGCACTTCAACCTGGGGGTGGTAAGTGACCACCAGTGGCACCCGGTTTCCCTTATGTTGTTCTTTGTAGTGTAACAGATTTTTTCTTGGTATTTGGGTAGCCTTCTGTATCTGACTGTCAATAATAGTTGCGCTGTAACCGTGTTTTATAAAGTCTCCTCTGAGTTCCTGGAGGTGCTTATCACGGTCCATCCTGTCAGAACAGATGCGGTGGTATCTGATGGCCTGGCTGTATATGATGGAGTTCTTTGTGTGTTTTGGATGGAAGCTATTGCTTTTCAGGTATGTTGGTCTGTCTGTTGGTTTGCGGTATAGGGATGTGTGGATGGAGTTTTTCTGAATACTGATAGTTGTGTCAAGGAAGTTAATGCTTGTGCGTGAGTGACTGAGTGTTAGGTTGATATTGGGGTGGAATGTATTGTAATTCTCATGGAATTTGAGTAGTTCCTCCTCACTGGCGGTCCAGATGATAAGAATATCATCTATGTAGCGGAGGTAGACCAGGGGTTTAATCTGGCAGGTGGACAGGAAGTCCTCTTCCAATTTTGCCATAAACAGGTTGGCATATTGTGGTGCCATTCGGGTACCAATTGCAGTCCCCATTTTCTGAAGGTAGAGGTCCTGTCCAAACTTGAAGTTCCAGTGTTAATAACAAAAAGACAGAGACACCAGTGGGAGAACATTTTTGCCAAGATGGGCACAGTGTCAAGGATATTAAATTAACTGTATTGATGGGACTGTTTCGCACTCAGAGGGACAGAAAGGTATGGGAGGTAAAATTAATGTTAAAATTTAATGCAATTTGTAGTGGGTTGAACAGGGATAAGGAATTTATGACAAAATATAATTTCTAAGCAAAAGCCTACAGCACCTGGTAGTCCCAGGCGGTCTCCCATCCAAGTTGACTGACCTTTCCACAGACCCAAGAGCATCGTAAATACCTCTAAAGCCTCAGAGGAAGAGTGCAATTTACCATTGACTGATCAAAGATATCTGGATCTGGACTGCATTCTGTTATCTGATTTCCATGCTAAACAATGTGATGTGTACTTGTATTTAAGAGAGATGTTTTCATATTTATCTGTATAACATGCCTGAGGAAGAGACCTAAGGTCTTGAAAGCTTGCATTTAAATCTGCTTAGTTAGCCAATAAAAGGTATCAAAAACTATATTTGCCTCCTGTATTTATACGGCTAACACGGTACCAACTCTCATCTGTTAACATTACTCCATTGAACAGTTACGACGTAGTCGTAAGTATTGACCAGTGGGGATCGCTCTTTTTTGGTGAGAGGGGTGTGAAGTAGAAAAATGTAGAAAGGAGTTAACCGATGTCGGTTTACAACATAAATCAGTTTGTACATGCCCTGTTTCATCCAAAGAAATGGTAATGTCAAGGAAATCAACATGATGTTCTGAACAAGTAGAAGTTAATTTAATATTGAGTTTGATGGAATTTAATACCTGTATAAACTCTTGACACAAAGTAGCTGATCCATCCCAAATGAAGATGATATCATCAATGTATCGATACCAGATAAGGACATGTTCAATCCAAGTCTCCAATGCTTCCGAGAACACCATTTCCTTCTCCCACCATCCTAAAAATAAATTTGCATTTAGCGCCATGGCTATTCCCACCTGTTGAATGAAGAACTGTGAGTCAAACGTAAAGCAATACAACTTTTCACTTATCTAGTTTTATGCTATATTCTCATAAAGAGTTCACTATTAGATCACTTTAGATTGTGAGGTTTATTTTTTGTCTTTGTTATAATTAGTGTATTTGGATACCATTGTTATTTATGGTTTCAGATTATTTATGCTGCTACTATTGTCATATAAACTGGAGGAAATGCACTGTTTAACTCTTTCTTGGCACCACTCTGACCCTTATAATTTTTAAATGGTTTTATTGAGCTTCTGTTTTATTGTATGTTTTTATATTTTTTGATACATAAAAAATTTAGTTGTACATTTTGTGATCAGAGCCTTTTTGTGTGCCTCAACATAGGGGGACTTCTTCTTTGAGGGATGTCTTTTGTTCCTCATTTTTGTATGCCTTGAGATCACTGACAAGATCCTCCTGTGTAGTTCTGGGCTGATTCCTCACCGTTTTCATAATCATTGAAACTCCACGAGGTGAGATCTTTGTAACGGTTTGTTAAACACTCAGACACAGTGGTTAGGATAAAACACAGTTTTATTAAAACAAACACAATGAGAATTACCCTTGACGGGCTATAGCGTAACTCAGCAGAATAGACAGGTGTAATACAGGACTTAGACTTATGCCTACACAGGCCCAGTATAAAGTAAGAGAGAGAGTTCATATACTGTCACAGGTCAGGCATGACAGGGTGAATACCCAGCACAGCATGGGTTAAAGTTCCTATAGATATAATCAGTCTCTGATGAGGTGAGTTCTCAGTAACGCCCAGTATGATGGAATAACAGCGATAAGGAGACTGTAGTGCAGAATGGAGACAGAGCACTATAGATCTGCCGGAGCAGAGCTGAGACTTATACCCCCTGCCGTAGCAGTAAACGGAGGCCACACAATACTCTGCAAGAGCTGTACGGAATAAAGCCAAGGGCACCCTGCCGGTGCAGTAACGGAGGCAACAGTACTCTGCACGAGCTGAACAGAATAGAGCCAAGGGCACCCTGTCGGTGCAGTAACGGAGGCAACAGTACTCTGCACAAGCTGAACGGAAATGCAACCAATGGCACACTGCCACAACAGTAACGGAGGCAACAGTAAGCTCTGCAAGAGTTAACGGAAGGCTCAGTAATCGGTACACTGCCACAGCAGTAACTGAGGGAACAGTAGCTCTGCAAGAGTTAACGGAAGGCTCAGCAATAGGTACACTGCCGTAGCAGTAACGGAGGCAACAGTAGCTCGGCAAGAGTTAACGGGATGCTCAGAGATAGGTACACTGCCGGAGTAGTAACGGTGGCAGCACGACACACTGTCTGGTAGGCCCAGACGAGCGGAAGTCAGAATGTCGCCCAAGAAACACAACGAATCAGGAACTGGAGAGCCGGGCCAGAACACGGAGCAGGAACGTCAGCCAGGCCAGGTTGGATCACAGAGCAGGAACGTCAGACAAGCCGGGTCAGGTCACGGAGCAGGAACGTCAGCCAGGCCAGGTCGGATCATGGAGCAGGAACCAGAAGCAGAGTAGTCAGACGGGCCAAGTCGGTACACGGGAACACAGCAACTCAAGTCAGCACTGGTACAGGAACACCACGAAAGGGCACCAGACAGGTGCCACAGCCCAGTATAAAAAGGCCATACTGGGCAGGCCAAACATAGCTCAGCCAATAGGAGCGCAACACACAGAGACTGACAGAAAGCACGGGCACCGTGATAATCTTGCATGGAGACCCAGAGGGAGATTGACAGTTATTTTGTGTTTCTTCCATTCACGAATAATCGCACCAACTGTTGTCACCCTCTCACCAACTGCTTGGAGATGGCCTTGTACCCCATTCCAGCCTTGTTTAGGTCTACAATCTTGTTTCTGACATCCTTGGACAGCTCTTTGGTCTTGGCCTTGGTGGAGAGTTTGGAATCTGATTGATTGATTGCTTATGTGGACATGTGTCTTTTATACAGGTAACAAGCTGAGATTAGAAGCACTCCCTTTAAGGGAGTGCTCCTAATCTCAGCTTGTTACCTGTATAAAAGACACCTGAGAGACAGAAATCTTGCTGACTGATAGGGGGTCAAACACTTATTCACTCAGTAAAATGCAAATCAATTAATAACTTTTTATACACATTCTTTGTTATAGGTGCATTAAGGGAATCAGTTTGTTGTGGTGTTAGTTTAGGTAATTGTGGCTACTGGAAAAATGATATAAATTTACATTTGGATCAGCAGTTTATAACTACTTAAAATGTCATGGGGTGTGTGAAAGTGAATCAGTGATACATAAGATCCTGTTTCAATGTTTTTGTGATTGGACAAATTTGGAAAGTAGTTTTCCATATTAGTTTCCCATCTGTGGAATGGGGTTTGGACCCTTTCATCTAATTCAGAACTATTTCAGAAGCAAAAGTCAAACTTGCCATCTGTTTCTGTCTTCTTTCTAGCAATATAACTAATAATTTGGCCTCTGATCACTGCTTTTGAAGCAGCCCAGAATAAATTTTGAGAAGTATGATTTAATTTGTTTTCTACATAATAAGCCTAATGAACCTCTAGAAAACTTCTAAAGACTTCTTAGGAATATACGTAAGAACTGAAGTTCCCTCTGTGAGAGAAGGCGATGGAATCTAGTTTAATGATGTTTTGATATCTTAATGGGTCTAACTTTTCCATGTAAAGATCACTAATGATATTCAAGTTGCCCTGCCGAAAAACAATGTCAGATTTCAGATTGGAGAGATGAGACAATTGGCAAATTAAAGCTCTTAGTAAATGAACAATCCATCACTTAAAAGTAAAAATCTTGAAGGCATGATTGCAAAGATGGGAGGTCATATGGCCACTCCCATCCCAGTGAGCTGACACTATAGGCCAAGATCTGTAGAAGAATGAAGACTGATTTTTTGGTATCTGGGTGGCTGATACAAAAAAAATATATAAGTATAAAAATTGCAACAATATAGAAGCAAAATGGAGCCAAACAGTCCATCATTTTGACTAAGATGGTTAATTATATCAACAGTGGCAAGATTAGACTCGGGGGACATGTGTCACAGATACCCAGAAAAAGTTCAGGAGTCAGTACGGTATACTTAATGCAGTCAGTATCAGAGCTGGTCTATCAGAGCCCCAGGTCCGCTCTTGGTTGGCTGTCTGCCAGGTACAAGGAACAAACGTAAGATTAGTCAGACAGAGCCAAAAGTCAGCACCAGAGGGGGTAGTCAGACAAGCCAGGTCATACGCAGTTCAGGTAGTCAGCCAGAGACACAGGTCTGCACCAGATTGGGTGTCCACTATAGGGATAGACAAAAGAATAGTCAGACAAAGCCACAGGTCAGCACCAGGTTGGATGGAAGACTAGCCAGGTCATACACAGAGCTCAAGGTAATAGAACTGCTATTAACAACAACGCAAGGGCAACTGAGTCAGGACTCAGTTTGCCTTTTAAATCCCTCCACAGCAAGTAGGTAGAAGGAGCAGCTCAGAGGGAGGAAGTAGGTAGGAGGAGACTACAGTAAGCAAACACCTAAAACAGAGGCCTGCTGCATGCTTGAAGCCTCGCGCCTGAGATGACGCTGAAACCAAGGTAAGCTGTAACAACATGTTGATGAAGAAACCAAAAACATTAAAATATTCAAAGCTGAATCTAGTGTGTAGATGATTTGTGCAGTGAGGTAAACATTTGTAGCAGGTGAGATGCAGAAGCTTCTACTGGTATGCTGTATTGTTATGTACAACTCTCAGCTTGGAAAGGTAAAGAACAGTGAATTTCAACCCTTGCAGATTGGGGTGAATTCCCATCTCTTTTAAGTGAGCACACTGAAGAAATCCAGAAAAATAAGAGCAGTTTAGATCCTTTTTAAGTCAGTGTTGTCTTTCTCCTATATGCTTACATTAACAGTAATTTAGGATTTGCTAGGTTATGGTTGGGGACTGTCACCCTGTTTTTCAAGACCAATTCGATGTTCCCATTCAATCAACAGGGCAGCATCTCCTGTGTCCATGTCCAGCTCTTTAGGTAGTCATGTCATCAAAACAGTTATAAGCTCTTGTCCCTTTGAGTGATTCAGGAAGATCAATAATCTTGACATTATTCCTTGTGTTTCTGTTCTCAAGACCCTCAGTTTTTACAGTAAGACTTTTGACGGTGGAGGCTTGCCATCTTAGATATTCCTTTACTTAAGGAAGATCATCCTCTACTGAGGACATATGATCTTCAACCTTGGTTAAGCATGGCCTGAAGAAGTTAACTGTTAGAGGGCACTGTCAAGTCAAATCTTTAATACCCGCCAGGTTTTTGTATAGCAGGGGAATTATAATCTGAGCAGTCTCTTTTGCTGTCACTTTTTTGAGATTTGGACATGTTTGTGTTAAGACAAATTGATAGAGAAGGTAAAAAAATTATGATTCACAGGTTTCCTGTTTTAATACAGATCATATCTTGTTCTAGATGCAGGTTAATTGAATGTCCTGGGTTTATTCAAATACTAGCAAAATTGCCCTGGCATTGCCCAGGGTGTAAAACATGCACACTAATTTTCACAAACACACATACACAAATATTCACACAGTCTTTCTCATCTTGCTATTATGCTCTCAGTTGTAGACACTTTCTCCTGGGTTAGTAAGGAAGGGGTGGGGCTTGGAAAATTGAACATGTGATTGGTGAGCAACATGTGGCTCATCAGCTGGAGCTACACTATAAGCACTATAGTCATTACCTGGCCAACTACTGACTGAGGATGATGGGAGTTGTAGTGTATTCTTATCTGGAAAAATCTGATGTTGGTCATCATTTACCATTGTGCCTGGCCAGGGGGTAGAGTGATCCATTGTAAATATGAAAGGACTGTCTTCCCTGTACTCAGCAGCAATAGTAAACCTGAAGGGGGTGAAAATGAGGACTTGAGGAGGGGAATGAGGTTGAGACTGACACACACACACATGCCCCTACAGAGATACATCCAGACAGACACATGCCTGCACCTACACACACACACAATTATACACCCTCACACAGACAGTCTATCTCATCTTGCTATAATATTTTCTCCTTTAGGCCCTTTCTCCCGGGTTAGCAAGGAAAAGAAGGTGAACAACCTGTGGGTCACCAGTTGCAGTTACACTACAAGTACTATACTCATTACATGGCGAGCTGCTGGTTGAGGATGATGAGAGTTGTAATGTAACCCAAGCTTGAAAGCCTGAAGTAGCTAAGTAAGTAGCAATTTGTCTGGCCTGGGGTTAGAGTGATCCGTACCAAGTATGAGTGGCTGGCTGGTGCCTTCACTTCCCTGCACTCCACAGTGAGAATGAGCCTGAAAGGGATGAGACAGAGGACTTCAAAAGGGGAGTGAGATTGGGATTCACACACAGGCTCACACATACTCACCCTCACACACGCAGTCTGTCTAATCTTGCTATGATGTTATCTCCTCTATGATCTTTCTCCTGGGTTAGGAAAGAAGGAGCGGGACTTGGAAAATCGTATGTGAGATAATGAGCAAAATGTGGCTCATCAGTTGGCACTACGACAGTGTGCAGAGTGACATCAGACACTTTAATTTCATTGACAGAGTAAAGGAGGGGCAGAGCGGAAAAAGTACAGGTGACAGAGGAGGTAGATATCACGGTTCCCGTGATCTCTCTGTCACTCTTTGCTGTGGTGCGCTCCCATTGGCTGAGCTTGTTTGGCCCACCCAGTATGGCCTTCATATACCGGGCCTCTGGCACCTGTCAGGTGCACTTTCATGGTGTTCCTGTACCAGTGCTACTGTTGCTGTGTTCCTGCGTTCCTGTGTACCGACTTGACCCGTCTGACTATTCTCATTGGTTCCTGCTCCGTGATTGACCCGGCTTGTCTAACATTCCTGCTCCGTGACCTGATTCCGGCTATCCTGACATCCTGAGAGTGTTCCAGCTGCGATCCTGATCCTGTGTCGCTTGGCGACATTCTGAACTTTCATAGTAGCAGTGTTTGTGCAGACTGAACATTCCATTAACTCTTGCAGAGCCTGTTGCCTCCATATACTGGGCCTTCCGTTACACTTGCAGAGCACTGTTGTCTCCGTTATACTGAACCTTTCCATTAACACTTGCTGAGTACTGTTTCCTCCGTTATACTGAGCCTTTCCGTTAACACTTGCAGAGCACTGTTGCCTTCGATTTATTGAGCCTTCCGTTTACACTTGCAGAGCATTGCAGCCTCCGTTATACCGAGCCTCCTGGTTACACTTGCAGAGCATTGTGGCCTCCGTTAACGCTGTGCTTCCGCTCAACCCTTACTACGCGCAGTGTATCAGTTACCGCACCGGGTGGTGCTATTGGGTGATTCCATCAGCTCTCGCAGTGTACAGGGTTCCGTTACTGCACCGGAAGGGTGCTGTTGGCTCTGGTTCCATTCAGCTCTTGCAGTGTTTGTGACTCTGTTACTGCACCGGAAGGGTGCTATTGGCTCTGGTTCCATTCAGCTCTTGCAGTGTTTGTGACTCCGTTACCACACCGGAAGGGTGATAATGGCTCTGGTCCCTCAGCTCTAGCAGTGTGCATTGCCTCCGTTACGGCACCTCATGGGTGCCCACGGCTCAAAAGTAGTGCTAGCTCTTGCAGAGTGTTGTGTATCTCCTCTCCTTGCATGACCTGGGAGTTTGTCAGTTCTGCCTCACTGCTAAGGTGCTTCCACATCTTGCACCACAGTCTCTTGCTACTTTTAACATCTACTGGGTGTTGTCAAACACACCATAACAAAGACTGATTACCTACCTAAAACTTTAACACATTTGCTACTGATACTTCTTTATTATGCCTGTCCTGTGACAGTATTTGTTCTTGCTCTATATACTGGGCCTGAGAGGGCATACATATCCTGTATATCATTTACCTGTCATTCCAAACTAGCCTGTAGTGGGCAGTGTTCCTTGTCTTTTAATAAAACTGTGTTTTTTTCTAACCTCCTGGTCTGAGTGTCTTACAAAACCGTTACAGTAGAGCAGCAAAAGGGAGACTGAGAGGCACAGGAAAATTGCAAAATGGAGTGTGGGAGGACGGACAAAGCTGCCAGAGTGTGAGCAGGACATGCAGACTTCAGAAACTAAGAGTGTGAGTAAGAGAGTAAGTGGCCGAAGGTTTGGAGAGAGGGATGGAAGAAGAGGAGAAAGGGAGGGAAGAATGGGGAAAGAAAGATGCAAAGCGACTACAGCAGGATCCAAGCTGCATTCCGTCTCACTCCATTGAAGCCTACTCTGTAAACTGTCCACATTCCACTAATACGGATAATGTCCAAAGGAACCATTAGTGGCATGTGGGCAGTGTACAAAAGAGACATTAGTGGAGTAAGGTGGAACAGTAGAGAACTGTGAAACTCCTTGAAGACATTTTGACAGCACCCCCCTGCCAACTCCTGTCAAGATCCTGCCCCTGGGAAAGTAATAGAGAGTAAGCATGAAGAAGATTGGAATATCGCCTCCTTACTGCCTCCCTGGGGTGTGACTGGCACAGATGTTCTTCATCACGTGACAGCTTCTTATTTTACTATAGTTTTGTCCATGTCATACGAGACCAGAAATTTACACATGGCAGAGACTTAAAAGTCAAATACTTTAGTTCATAACAGACCAGTAGATGACAGTACAAAAATCTGTGTTTAGTTCAAACTACATGGATATAATATATAATCCATGGTAAGAACAAATATATCCATATATTAGGATTAGGATACAGGAAAAGTTCAAATGAACAAAGATGAAGGGGTATGAAACAGCAATATAGTTTTATGTGATCAATTGTTTGAATATTGACAATTACAAAAAAAAAAAGGAAAAAGTTATCTTATGTTGTACAGAGGAGAAATTGTAGAAAATCAGAATTTTTCAACAGTTTGAGTTCATGTAGCACCCAAACAAAATTATTGCATTGTAGAGACAGGTATTGCTATTTTAAGGGTTTTGAGCTGATTAGACGATTATTCACTGGTGACAAATTAGGGATGACTGGACAGGGCTGTAAATTATAAGGCTGCTGGGCATATAAAATAATCATTAGAGATTAAAAAAAGACTCTCCAATCCAACCCCCATAGATGGATCTCACTGAATATATTAGATATAGTGGGGAGCACAGCTGGGTTGTAAGATGCAAAACCAAGAGCCACTACGAGGGAGTTGTAAGTCTCAAGGATGAGGATCAGCTGGTTAAGATCTCAAAGACTGCCAAAACTTACAGGTACGTGTTGTGTACAGGATAGACTTGTTTCTTCTCTGGACATATGGTAGACCTTGTATGCCATGTGGTGCCACGATGGGAGAAGGAATAGACCTCACGGCATGGATCGAGGGAAACAGTGCAGAGAGCCGAGCTGATGCTTGATGCCACTTGTCCACCAATCTTACCACATTATGTCTGGGGTAAGAAAGTATACAGATAAATATACTGGTTTGCTTCCCAGACTCACAATCATGAGGGCTTCCAGAGCAATATAATTCATTTCTCCAAGATGCCTCAGCTTAGAACCCTGAAACATTCCTTTCTGCTGCTAACAGCCTCTATAATCCTCAGAGAGACTGTACATCTAAACAAAATACCTTGTCAAATAATCTTTGGGAAATTCAATTTAGAAAATGCCTCTGGAAGGATCTACAAATCCAGCGATCCTCGTTACTGCAATCTAATGGACAGACTGAGCAGATAAATCAAGTTCACAAGCACTGTCTATGCTGTTGCTCTTCCTATGTGCGGGATAACTGTCTCTCCTATGCTCTACTGAATTTGCATACATAAATCTCTCCATCTTCATCAGCTATGGGATACATCCTGTTACTCTCCTGAATCCATTGATGGAATATTCTGTCCCTGAAGTATATGACTGAGTTCTTTCTTTTGTAGACATTTTTCACATTATCCATCAGACTGTCCAAAAATCCCAGGAATACTACAAAAAATTTGTTGATCTACTTGAGCAACAATTCCTGCTTACACACTAGTGGGACGCAGTCTTGTCCCCATAAGAAGTTGGGTACCTGGAATACTGGTCCATTTTCCATTTCTGATTAAGTGAATCCTGTAGCCTATCCTATCTCCCTCCAAGATACATTCAGTGTTCCATGTGTCCTTGTTCAAATATTTTGTTTCCAACAAAATAGCAGGCCATACTCCTGCCTCTTTTGACCTCTGTCAGCCTCCTAGACTATGCATCCCTTCAACCTGTCCTGACCTGGAACTGTTGAATATATATTAGCCTCTGGTGATTAGAATACCTTGCCTGGGCTCTCTTGAGTGATCCTGAACCATGGTTACACAAAGCCTTGGGACCATCTCTTAATGGCAAGTGGTTACACTGGCCAGGTCACTCTGCTTATCCTATGCCTACTGGTTCCACTTCTTCCTGTCTGAAAAGTATATATTTATTTTAAAGGAGGTACTCCCACTTCTGGAACTCTGACGTTTTCCACCTATGGTTATACTCATTATGTGTAGTCCTATGGCTACCAGTATAGTGGGACAAGGCTTGGGGTGGGGGGATTAGTATGTGTGTTTCTCTGGCTACCATGGGACAACCCTGATGGGTCAGTATGTGTGTTTCTATGGATACCTACCAGTGCAGTGGGACAAGACTTGGGGGGGGGGGTCAGCATGTGTGGTTCTATGGCTACAATGGGACAAGGCTGGGGAGTTAGTATGTGTGGTTATATGGCTGCCTATCATTGCAGCGGGGCAAGGGAAGAGGTCAGTATGTGTAGTTATATGGATACCATGGGAAAAGTCAGTATGCGTGGTTCTATCGTTGCTTACCAGTGCAGTGAAATAAGGCTGAGGGTTATCAGTATGTTTGTTTCTATGGCTACCATTGCAGCGGGACAATTCTTGGGGCAGAGACAGGTCATCCATTATCTCAATCTAGGCTACTGCCTATGACCTATGGCAATATGAGGGGCCCTGGCTGCAAGTGATGGGTCACAGAGGCACTGCTCTTGCTACCACTAACATCTTATGTCATATGCCCTTTTTTGTTGAAGGAGGCCAGCACCATCCAGTAGCTCCTACTTCAATTAAAGCCACAACGCCAGAACCTGCTAACAGCCCTTTGTGTCAGAAGCACCAGATCAAGAGATGTGGGGCCCCAAATTTGTACCTTGCCTAGGGCCCTTTGGAGCTTTAATCCGTCTTTGGCTGGGAGGGTCAGTATATGTGGGCTCATGGCTTCCAATACAGTGGAAAAGGTTGGGGGGGTAATTTTGTGTGGCTCTATGTCTACCTATGGGCCAAGGCTGTGGGGTCTGTTCAATGCATGGAAAAAATGGAAATGTCACTTTTTGCAGAAGGTGTATTTCTTTTTTTAAGCAAAAGTGTTTGCCATCCCTAGTTACAGTGCAATGTGACATGGCTGAATGGTCAGCATATGTGTTTCTATAGTTAGTTGGAAAAGGCTGCATGGGCAGTATGTGTGGTTCCTTGGTTATCAGTGCGGCAAGTCTGGAGATTATCAGTATGTGTGGTTCTATGCCTACCAGTGTAGTGAGGGAAGGCTGGAGGTCAATATATGTAGTTCACTGAATACCAGTTGGGCATGGCTGGGGGGGGTCAGTATGTGTGGTTCTGTGGCTAACAGCAGTTGGACAATACTGGGGGTCAATATGTGTGGTTATATGGATACCACTGCGACAAGGTTGTGGGGTCAGTATGTGTGGTTCTATGGCTATCAGTGGGACAAAGGAACAAGGCTGTGGGGTTTTATGGCTACTGGCTGTACAATGCTGGGGTGTCTGTGGTTTCATCAGCTTTCTCTTCTTCTTCCAGCACAAACCGAAAATACAGTAAACTAACTGGCATTCATTTCAATGAATATAAAAAAGAGGGAAAAAAAGCACTTGCAACAGAAATTCCATTGCAAGGCAAAAAGTGCTGCTTTATGCCTGTATCTCTTTTGAGGGGAACATTTTCATTCAATCCTGGTGGACAGAAGTCAGAGAGGTGCTACTTTGGGAAGAAGAGGGGACCTATGCCAGGATGTGCGAGAGTGGGGGTTGTCATCAACACTGGAAGTGATCAGAGATACTTGGTCAGACTGCCTTCCCGGTGTTTTTTCTTGTTTACTGAAGGTTCTGGTAGATATTCACAATTGGCAAATGCTCCAGAAGACAAATAATACAATTCTGCAGAGGGAAGTTCAGGATTTAGGCAGCCATTTCTATGCACCACCAATCCATGCCCCCAAACAAGATTTTGTTTTATGTTTTTTTTTTTACCTAAAATACATAGATACTAAATGAGATGAGGATCACATATTTCTTTGAAAGGTCCACTAAAACATCTTAATATAACCCTTTGTGTGCCAAAGTGGTATGCTTTGCAATGCGTTGCGTACCCCTCTGGCACTCAAAGGGTTAAGCTAGGAAGAAACTCCTAATGGCCAGTTTGAATCAGTTTTTGTATAGATCTGGTCTCTAAAATGAATCTTTAAATAATACTAAATGTCATGTTTACAGAGGCAGATGATTCTTTTTTCAGGACACCAGGCCTATACACTCATCCCACTGAAATCCACTGATATCTTATGATGCCTACAGTGGGAGGGGTTTGGGAGTCTGGGAGTCTTGCAAAAAAGGTTATGTCTGCCTCCATGCAGATGATATCTAGTAGCAATTTCTTTATAATGTGTTGCACACTTCTCTGGCCCATAAGTGTTAAAGGGTTAGTAATGCCCATATTTAAGTTGATGAGAAATATAAAGTCTTAAAGTCTTCCCTCGCTCCCCTTTCCCTGATGTCAGCTGTAAAGCAGACAGAAGGAGATCTGTGTTGGCCAACTCAAGGAGGCTCTTCAGCAGAGCCAAAATAATGATATTAAAAAAGAACTACTTCACTACAAAGTGTGCTTGCAAACCAAGCACACTTTGTAGACTGTTCCAATTAAGTATTTCTTTTTAAAAATATAAATATTTCGGCTCTGCTGAAGAGCCACCGGCTACTCCCAGGACTTGGATCTCTTTCTGCATGATGTCAGTGCAAGGGGAGGGAGGGGGAAGCTTTAAACCACTTTCTCCAGATACGTTATTTTTTTAAAATCTACAATATTCCATCAACTTAAATATGGGCATTACCGTACTAACCGTTAAAGGTAACTAGGGATTTATTAATAGTAGAAGTTGGTGTTCCTTTAAACCTTTGAGTGCCAGAATTATATGAAAAGCTTTGCTTTGCAATGCGTTGCACACATCTCTGGCACTCAAAAAATTTAATGATTGAAAGGCTCTTATCTAGAGCTGGATTCTAAGGGCTAGATTTAAAGGCTCAAGTTAAACCAGCCGCTAAGTGAAAAAGGCACATCGATCGCAAATAATACATGAGTTACGGCAGATTCAATAGGTACTCTACGAGAATAGCTATCGAGCGTAGGCACACAAAACACGTAACACAAAAGCCTTTGTCGCTCATGTTAACGCACAACGGGCGGCCAAATCACACGATAACATCGCTCAAAACAACATGTAACATAACGGCTGCCTTGTCTAGCAACCCTGATTGATGCAAAAACAAATTCAAACACACAGCCAATCACAAAGCCCCAATGTATCAAAAAACTTCAAATACACCTATATATACCCAAAAATAACCATCACACACTGTCCGTTATCGAGTTCTTCAGAGCTAGATATCAGGACCCAGGAGCGGAGGATAGTGATCAGAGAGAGGGAGACAGGAGCATTCATTGGAGGTAGAAGGAGATTTTGGAGTTTGGAGAGAGGTGCACTTACTATACACATATTACACTTTTGCACATATTACATACACACATACAAACACATACACATACATACACATAGTCCTTTTATTTTATAACACCTTACACATTTTACATTTTATTTTGACAGTGTGAATCTGTCAGTGAAAGTGTGTGACAGAGAGTGAGTGGATCGAGTGTGTCTGTGAGGGCCAGTGAGAGTGCCTGAGTGTGAGTGATGGCAAGGAGAGGAGGACACGAGGGAGGGATGGGGAGAGTAGTGGAGGAGGAGGAAGGTCAGGAGGTTATCCCTGAGCAGAGCAGGGGTGGGAGAGGGAGATCCGCAGGGCGGAGGGGGACCCGGCCAACAAGAGCAGGCACACGCAGGACAGGGACAGAACCTGCAGTGGGACGAGGGGTAGTTGCTGAGGAGCAACACACGCAGTCAGGGTCAGACCAGGCAGGGCACTCCGGCTCTGAATCATCCCATGCCGGAGGTGACGAGGGCAGGATCAGGGACCACACAGAGGAGGTGAACACGGCTATCGTGGAAGCTGTGCTGGAGAGGCAGAGTGTTCTCCACCCTACGGAGAAGGTCAGCGAGGAAGAAGGCAGCTGGAACCAGATATGCAGCCGGGTGAAAGCGGTGACTCCATGCAGGCGGGACGTGGAGTCCATCAAAAAGCGATGGGGCAACTGCCGGAGGGTGGTGAAGAACAAAATGACATAGCTCGCCAAGCACGCCCGAGGCACTGGAGGTGGCCCACCCGTCCCTATCACCTTCTGTGGCTGGGAGGAGATGGTGCGGCAGACCATGTCCCCGACCATGATCGAGGGGGTCGTTGGAGGAGCTGACACTGGGTATGAGAGGAGCCTCCACACTACCGGTAAGTGCAACACAACATAACAACACACTACATCAACCAACACCAGCTGCACACACAGTCACACCTCAACACATGCCCATCACTCATCCATACAACTGCACCAACACAGCACCCTGAGGGTTAAAAACAGGACACAACACAACACCAGGACAAATGTCAAGGTCCAACTTGGGACAAACCTGTCAAAGTCCTCCTTCAACCCTCCTGTCACTGTGCTCATCACACACAATACACAAACCGTGATGTTCAAAATGTCATCTGTTAAATATCATCACTGTTCACACACAGTGACACCCATGTTCCCACAGGGAAGTCAGCACCTAACCCCTTGAGTGCTAGAGGGATCATCAATGCATCAATCAACAATGCTTTGGCAACCCATCTGGGACTCAAAGGGTTAACCAGACAACAAACAAGTCAATAGGCCAACGATCACATACTACACAGGGGACATTCACTAAGCGGTGACAAAGAGATGGTGGAGACAAAGTAACCCTCACACACCCTCACTTCACCAATACCAGTGTTAGTCTATGGAGAATATGCCAAAACAAGAATCAAGTTCATAGGGTCCCATTGTACAGACTCCATGGAAAACACTGGAAATGGGGAAAGGAGATCACTGGAGAAGTCACCACCATCTTCACTTCATCAGTTCAACATCACCGCTTACTGAATCACAAAAAGGGTGGATCAGGTCACACATCACAGTGTCCCAGAGAATAAATGCTTGTATGTGCAACACACAGGCCGAAAACTATTCCACAGAATTAAAGGTGGATGAAGTAGGCCTTGGTGTTGTGGCTGCATTCATTTACTCTAACTTGAAATTACATATCCCACATCTGATTCCCACATGGATCCACAGGGGTGCTGATGGCATGGATGGATGGTACACCAGCCGCTGTTTGCAGGATACACATGAGAAACAAATAGCAACCATTGTACCTTGGTCACCAACAGGCCATGACTGATGGATATCTAGAATTGAGTACGGTTGCCTCACACAGAAGGATGGATGGGCTCATACACAGAGAAAAAGGCCTCAATCAAAGATATCCCTCACTACTGGCTTGATTGTTGCCTTTAGGATTCAAATGTTTCTAAATATGTCCCAACACGATGTGAACACAGACATCAGTTCACTGGATGTGATTACCTTACTGGCCAGATATGTGCACCCATCACAAATCAACCTACATTGCTAACATCCAAATACACATACATAGTATATCACACTCTACGTAGATGGGATATACGAGGTATGTTCATATCCATCATATCAATCCAATGTATTGTTGGATGGGTGCACATATATAGCCAGTAAGGCAATCACACCTACTGAACTGTTCTCTGGCTTCACATCTTGGAAGGATATTACTATATCCATATGAAGGGTACATATCCACATACATATATGACCATTTCTACTTGTGTGTGACTGTAATGGGATAGCAATGAGGAATGTCAACATGATGTAATATCATTGACATCGTAAAAAGATGTGTCTCGATCTAAGTCCTATCCCTCCAACACTCATGGTTATACAGATATTGCTTTATGTAACAGGTGGAGATATCTGTCATTTGACCACATGGAGGCTCTTCAGCAGAGCCAAAGTCGCAACATTTCGAGATAAATACCTCTTTGGAATGGTCCACAGAGTGTGCTTGCAAACCATGCACACTATGTACACCAGTCCAATTAAGTATTGTTCTCTAAATTGGGCGATTTTGGCTCTGCTGAAGAGCCCTCGTGTGGACAAATGACTGAAATCTCCATCTGTCACATAGAGCAATATCTGAACAACCATGAGGGTAGGAGGGATAGGACTAACAGCGAACAACATCTGTTTTCACAATGTCTACAATCTGACATCAAGGTGGACTTAACCTTTGCTTTCCCCCTGGAGGGATAGCCATCCCTACAAGTTGTGAAGACAAATATATGTTGTTGGATTCACCCCCCCGAGTTAAACAATGGTATTCCTACTGCTGAAAGGTGTGTTTGTTCATGTTTATCACAGCTCAGACATGGATATGTCAGGGGCAATATCCCAATGGCCTGAAATTATACAGTGGTGCTGTTACTACACAATCATATGGACAGCTCTGGTACAGGGACCAGATATCTACATGGGAGTATGTTGCAACAGCCCCACTGTACTATTTCGGGCCACTGTGATATTGCACCTCAAAATGAAACCTTCACCAGTAATAACTCAAACAACATCTTTCAGCAGTGGGAGTACCCTTGTTTACCCAGGGAGATTAACCCAAACACATATATTTTTCTTCACCACATATCAAAGTATAACTGTCTCCACAAACATATGGCTAAGGTCACTAATCACAACATATTATTTCTCCACACAGCTTATGGCCCTCAAGCCCAGTGGGAGCCAGTGGAGGAGGCTATGTCACCCCCCAATGAGGAGTACACAGAGGAGGGGACCAGCCAGTGGTCACCATACCCACCATCCCCTCCAACACATGCTGCACCACCACCTTCTGCACCACCACAGGCTGCACCCCTTCAAGCTGGACCACCACAGGCTGCACCCCTCCAAGCTGCACCCCCCCCCAGTACAGTGGTTGGATGCAACAGGAGGAGAAGTGGACATATCCAGCCACCTCCACCAGCTACTACCCTTCAGCAGCAGCACCACCACCACCAGGGAGGCAATGGCTGCCAGGGACAGTGGCCTCCACCCAATATGGGCCATATGCCTCCCAGATCAACCCACCCTCCTGGATGGCTCCACAGCATGCCCCAAGGTATGATCTCAGGTGGGGTCCAAGCACCTATCAGTGGCCACCATATGACCCTTGGCCACTGGACTACCCACACCTGGGCCTGATTGGTGAGCCCCAGCGCCCCCTACCCAGGGACATATTCACACCTCCACTAGCACACACATCCTTGGGCAGCTCAGAATCACTTGATGTGGTGGGCATATGCCCATCATCTGCACCAGCCACCCCAACAGCTGTGACAGCAGCCATAGCACCTCCAGCAGCAGCAGAGGAAACAGCACCTCCAGCAGCAGAGGAAACAGCACCCTCAGCAGCAGAGGAAACAGCACCCACAGCAGCAGAAGAAACAGCAGCACCAGGGACACCAGGCACATCCACCTCCAGCACTGCACGCCTCACAGGGATGGAGGCGGACTGTATGGCCCTTCAGAGGAGACTACTCTGGTAGAGCAGGAGTACAGATAGCAACATCACCAGGAGCAGAAGGCAATCCAGGAGGAACATAGCCCATTTGGAGACCAGAATCCAAGCCCTGGAGTCGGAGGTGGCCAGGGGGAACACACAACTCCACCAGCTCAGGACTGGTCTAATGGACATGTTGACACAGGTACTTGTGGAGTTGAGGGAGATCAACTGCAGGGAGAACCTGAGGATGGAGAGGGAGAACTTGCGTTCCATGGAGGGGTCTACTGCAACCATCACCCCCTCCAGTGTTACCCCTGAAGCCACACCTAGGGGGCAGAGGGTGACCAGGCGATCAACAAGGGCATCCACCTCTGGCACCCAGGCTAAGGCCCCCCACCCAAAAAACAAAAAATGAAAGGCCCAACCTGTTAACTTTCCCCTCAATAAAGAAACCTTTTTTTTTGGATTCCTGTCTGATTTGCTGTGTCTTCAGTTATGGATTGGGTGGCAGGGTTGTCTCCAATGCATTGCCATACAATGCCGTGAACACAACCTCTGCCTGGGTGAAATGTTTGTGGGATGCTACAACATGGGTTCACACACACACACACACACACACACACACACACACACACCGTTGTACAGATTCAACTGGAAATTCATCCCTGGAGCCATATTACACCACTGTGTTATATGGCGATGTTGTGTGTTGAATTTGAACAACAAAACATACCCCTTAGCACAACAAATGGTACAACATTGAACATTTGTCTACATCATATGTTGTGTTTAACCCTTTGAGTGCCAGATTGGAAGGCAACGCATTGCAAAGAAATGCTTTGGGGACCACTCTGGCACTCAGAGGGTTAATGGGATAACCAAACAGCTATGTGACTTAGCGGGGACATAACAAGCAGGACAGATAAATGGGACATGCATCAATATTGTCTTGGATTCAAACAATCATTGTGCAACTGACTTACTGGGGAAGCCAATGTTTTTAACCTAGGATTTCAATGTGTAGCACATACATGGATATCCTGGGGTGAGCATTGGGGTCTCGAGTAAGTTGGGTTGTTGTTTCACTAAGGGTGTAACAGACTTCACCAGTGATAACACATGTCCACTTAGTCTGGTTGTTTGTTGATGTAGCCCATGTACTGAGATATGTCAAAGTGGAGCAAAATCTCAGAGCATTGATTATACTGAGCAACACAGATACTGTGGACAGGAATTCACTGTGGAAGTTTGTCCCCTGTATCACCTCTTTATCACTCCCACAACACATTAGTGTATCACTGCCACCATCATCTGTTTGCATGAATACATCACAGAGTCCACTCACTGGCAAACAAGTGGTGGACCCCTGTGATGTGGGTGATGCCTTTCCATGTATGGGGGATACTCTATTCTGGGTGTGGTTATGCATTGACAAATGTGTTCTCAAATATATCCTCCTACAGACACAGATAGAATGGTGATGCTTCATCTTTATTGTGTCTCAAAGTACATTAGAATGTACATGTGTTTTCTGTGTGTATTGCCTATATGCATTGAACACCTGTATGAGAACACTAAATGTACTTTGAAACTAAATCGTACTACTTCAGTAACACTGCTGCCCTGCTCATGTGTTGTCCACAAGGTTTGACAACTCTGTAGCTGAGCATCCTAACTGTACAGGTTATAACACTCAAGAATTAGTGTTTTCTGTGTCTAGATGAGAATGTTCCAGTAGAGGTTTGTGTGAACCTCAGGTCAAACATTGCATCACCAACAACATCACCATAAACAGCAAGGGGTGATCTTCATGATGGTGTTGTCAAGACATCAATCCAGTCACATGGAAGATCTTCAGTTCAAGGATGGATCATGTTATGGATGCCTGTGGGACAAGAGGACAGGATTTGGAGCAGTAGACCTGAACTGATCATCAAGCAACAACAATTTCGACCTTTTAATCCCCTCAATTTTCTCAATTACAGGTGAGTACACAAACCATTGCTTGACAATGTGTTGTGTACTCATCTGTAACCAATTATGTGGAGAACTAAGGACATGTGCACCAGCCCTATGGATATGTGCCCCTGACATGTATACACACATCAACAAGTGTTCTGAGAGCTCCATGGAAGTAATGACATTGCGCTGCCACTGTGAAAGTGACAGTGGCAGTCCAATGTCATTTGTTCCATGGAACTAGTAGGACATATTTGTTGATGTGTGTATTCATGTCAGGGGCACATATGTCTGCACACTCATAGGTCAGCATGGAGTCCCTGGTAATCTGATCTACATTTCATGACCTCTACGTTGTGTGACAATACCACTGTACATCCACCCCTCTGCTGCTTTTCTCAGCTCTAGCACAGTACAGGTCCCATATTGAGTCCAATGGCCCTTTAACCCCTGATGTGCCGGAGTATTATCCAGTGCATAGCATTGGATAATACTCTTTTGCTACTGGCTAGCATTGGTTGCTCAAGCTATGATCATGGCATATCCAGTTAGTTGCTGTCAATCAAGCCCTGAAAGGTGATGAACATGGGTTATATGTTGTACCTTGTTTCTCCTGTGGGTGTGCGTGATATCCTTGGGGTCTGTATGTCAACGTGGAGAGTGGAATGGAGGATGGTTTTTGAATCCACACACACAATTTGCAACATCCATGGTATGGTTGATGTTTGGGGCCATGCTGCTGCCAATGCAGTGCTGTGTCAATGTTCCTGTGGGGTGAGACAGAACATAATGTGCAGTGTGGTTAGTTTCACAGGACTGATGGGGGACTTGCATGGATTGTTTGCATGCCTGTGTTATACTCACAGGTAGAATATGAACACTGTGCACCCAATACAAATACTTTCAGTCACTTGAAAAACAATAAGTCACAGGTTTGATATAAAAGTTCATATGAATACTCTCCGGTCTGCAGCTCTTAATCAGAGTGTCCTCAGTCGCACCCAATTAGTCTATATGAAAAACAGAAGAAAGAGAAAAGAGCGCAAAGCTCCCTGAGAGTAGCATCTGTAAAAGTAAATATATAACAAAATGCCTAGATCTACTTTCAAGACAAATTCTTGTAAGTATAGCCTTGTACAAGAACTGTAACAGACGAATAAGCAGGGGAATCTCCAAATCGTCTCTCCTTATGGATGTTAGCAGCAAATGTTGTGGTGGTCACAAGAATATCCCATGGAGGGCTACAAAAGATATATAAGAATACTCTAAGAGCAATCCGTATTCTGATGTATGAAAGATATGTTGCCCCCACAATGAAAGTGACTCACCAGATGTTTCCAATGATCTCTGCTTTGAATAAGCCCGACATGTGGAATATATATATATTCCACATGTATGTACTATTCATTCAATTTATCTCCTGAAGAAGTGAGCAGGTCTCACGAAACGCGTTGAGAGATTGGCATTTAAGCGTTATTTTTTGGTATTGGTATTTTATTTTATACAATCAATAAATTATTTTTTGAGAAACCACATTTCCATTGGAGTGATCTGTAGTCCATATATAGCCATGGCATTGCATGGGTTAATTTTTCCATTTACATGCTTGTGCGGTAAGCATTTTGTGTATTTTCCTATGTAACGGGTGTTTATTTTTGCCCGTTAAGTGTCTAATGTCTGAGAAAAGTGGGTCTTAACTTTTTGCCGTTAGGTGTGTCTTTTTTTCAGCCGTTAACAGTACCGCAAGCCTTTGAATGGTTCTGGGGTATGTTGATCCATGCGTCTCAATGCACGTAAGTGTATCGGCTGTAAGGATTCTGAAACTGCCGTTAGCTGTTCTTTAGACGGATCTTTGAATTGCTACATGAAACTTAACGCACCCGTTAGTGATTTTTTTTACTAACGGCTGCCTTTAAATCTAGCCCTAAATGTTAGCAATGTTTTGTCCCACAAATTCCTTTTGACGTCTGTGGGGAGATTTGCAAATAAAACAATAGATAATGTTACCATGTGCAATGGAATCCAAGGAAACACTGGTAATTTTTAAAAAATCGTTATGTCTAGTACTATATATATATATATATGTATTTATCAAAATAGCCAGCTGTTTCTCTTGACCGTTTCAAGGCCGAGGGATCTTAAAACACATTGTGAGCTCCTCCAATGCCGCTTCTCCAACATAAGAGAAGGGGGAGGGAGTGGAAGTGTCCAGTCTTAAAGATATTCCCAGACATCCTTTCTGTGACTCCTGGAGAGGAGGAGGAGAAACTAACAAAGGAGAATGGAATAAAGACAGGCAACAACAAAAAGAAGTTAAAGTGTGAGTGACAAGTTTTAGGTAACGGGCTGCTGCCTGAATTAGACACTGTGAGGTTACTTGCACCAAGAATGGGACCAAGTCAGCTAGATTTTCATGCTTGGTAGACGGTGAATGAATAATAATCTTTTAAAACCCTATCAGGAACTCTTCGAATTGTCATTATAAAAAAAGAGTTTTCAATTCTGCCCATGCGAAAGAATCCAATTTCTTCTTTTCCACACTCAATGTGTACCCTGCATTACGCTCCTGGCTTGTATTTTGTCTTCAATTAAACTGACCCATATTAAATTAAATAGGACTAGTAGGATTACTGATTAAGATATTCAACTAATCAGGTATTGAGCCATTAAATTGGTTTTATTTTTATCTCTGGCTTTGAAGAATGTCAGTTGACTAATTTTGTTATAAAATATCTTCATATTTTAGTTGCCCTGGATATAAAAATACTGAATTCTTCTGAAAGATACCATATCTGAAATCAAGTAATTGTCAAATTGTACATTTCATATTTCAGTTAGTTATTTTATCCAATTCTGGTAACTTTAACAACAACAACAATAATAAAACACTATTTTTATTTATTACATTTCCCCAAAGTGGACCCCAATTTTCCATTTCACCATCTACAGAAGTAAGACAATAAATGAACCATATGCAGAGAGAAAAAGATGAGAAATTAGGAGCAAACCCAACTCCTTTTAAATCAATGCAACATTTTATTCTCCATAAGCCCACGCCCCCATGATGCAGTAGGTTTTCTTCAGAATTGCTCATCTTTTGCTTTCTACATAAGGCCCTAAATGTAATGTTTGGACATTTACAAAAAATAAAATTGAAAAATTGGTAGTTTTATTGTGAGTCCATTATGAAGTCTCCATGAGTTTACAAAGCCCACTGCAACTTGTTGGAGATACACAGAAGTAAGAGAAGAAGATTAGTGTTGAGCGAGCACCCCGATGCTCGGGTGCTCTGACCGAGCACCGCCGGAGGCTCGAGTGCTCGGCCGAGCACCCGAGCCCCATTGACTTCAATGGGGCGACACGAGCATTACACCAGGCACCCCCTGCTCTGATGAGGGGAGGGTGCCTGGTCAATGCCCCCTTCATCTCCACAATGTCCCCCTTCATCTCCGCAATGTCCCCCTTCATCTCCGCAATGCCCCCTTCATCTCCACAATGTCCCCCTTCCACAATGTCCCCCTTCATCTCCACACTGTCCCCCTTCATCTCCGCAATGCCCCCTTCATCTCCACACTGTCCCCCTTCATCTCCACACTGTCCCCCTTCATCTCCACACTGTCCCCCTTCATCTCCGCAATGCCCCCTTCATCTCCGCAATGCCCCCGTACCTCCAGTCCCTGGTGGTCCAGCGGAGCGTCTTCAGATCTGTGCCTCCTCCGGCACAGATCCCCGCCACCCGAACATGGCGGGCGAGCACATGGCGGTACTCGACGAGTACCGCCATGTGCCGAGCAGAGCGATGCTCGAGCCGATCCGAGCATCGGCCGAGCACGCTCGCTCAACACTAAAGAAGATGTATTAAGGATCTCCACTAAACCCACAGTAAATCAGAAGTTGTAAACTGTCTTAAAAACACCGTCATAGTTAGGGTTAAGGCTTTGGACACTACAGGGTGATAAGTTCTTAGCAAAATGAAACACTGGAAGTGGGATCCCTGCCCAAAAATGCACAATCTAATGTTCATAAGGGTTAAAGGGATAGTAATGTTTCAAAATAAAAGCAGCTCCAATTAATGTTCATAGTATTTGGGCCTTGAAAAGTGTTATTTCAATACTGTCAGAGTTGTAGTTCAAGAGTAATTGGATGATAAAGGATCCCCCCTCCCTCCCCTTTTACTGATGTAACACTGCTCACCTCAGAACAGAAAGGTGGTGTCCAGATGGCTTGCAGAGAGGGACAATCTTCAATTAGCATAAGTGAAAAACCTTAAAAACTTGTCAAGGGGGGCAGGGTTTTCATTGTTCTCACAGTAAGAAGATTGTTCCTTACTGTGAGCTGTCTGGTCTCAAGAGCAGATTCCACATCTGAGTGGGTATGGCTTACATTAGGTAAAAGGGGAGGGAGGGGGATACTTTATCATTCAATTACTCTTGAACTACAACTCTGACAGTACTGAAATACCACTCTCCATGGCCCAGATACTATGAAGATTAACTGGAGCTACTGTTTTTGTGAAACATTACTATCCCTTTAAGCATCATTCATTCCAATGAATGATAAAGTATCCCCCTCCCGTCCCTTTTACCAAGTGTAAGCCACCTCCCCTCAGGTGTGGAAACTGGTCCAGGGACCAGACAGGCACAGGAAGAAGTGGGTAGCAGTGCCAGCAGGACAGGTAAGCTACCTGTGCCTGCTGCTACTACTGCCAATGTGCCTTGTGATACCTAGGAGTATGGGGGAGGAGATGATGGCAAGTGTGCCAGCATGGCACCCTAAGTCACACTTGTCATCCCCAAGCAGTCCCACTACTACTACCCACAGCAGCTAGAGACTCAGAGAGTTGGGGGTGATAGTGAAAGTGGTGTTAGTGAAGCTTCTGGTGGTGGAACTAGCATGACCACAATAGATCTCCTGCTAAGGTAGAAGGGGAAGCGGTGAAGGGAGAACACAACATACCCCTGACCTTTTAATTCTTGCCCCAGTATTGTGCCTCTGGGACATGATATTGAGGAAGGCAGAACTGGCTGGCAGCAGTAATACCATCAGCACTGATCAGCTGACTGCTGCTAGTGCTTCCAGACTGCTTTCTTCACCTGTAGTGTGACAGTAGGGGATCCTCTGTCACATTTTTCATCATTGGCAACCAGTGAGAGCCTCATAGATCAGCAGCAAGGAGGGGGTGGTGGTGGTGATGGGGGTGATGGGGGAGCAGCTGGGGTGGAAGATACATTAATGGCATTTTTAGCCCACAGCGATCAAGAATGGGAGACAGAGATACAAATGGGGATGGGCATCACCACCACTAGCAGCAGTGACATTGCAGAGTTTGCTGCTGCTCGAATTCCTGCTGCTGCTCAGTAGCAACGGCAACAGGATAATGATGAGCAAGCCAGTTTACCACAGACCACCGTGGACACAGTGGGAATGGGGTCTAGCATTAGTGATGCAGGACTAAGACAGGTTCCACTTGCCAGCAGCAATACTCCTCCTGGTCCTTGTTGTAGTGCTGATTCTTTGGCTGCTGTGGCAGCAGCAGCAACATCATCCTCTGCACCAGTTAGTGAAGAGGATTGTAGAGAAGTAGAAGAAAGAGGCCATTCTTCTCCACCTTCTCTCTTCGGACAGACACGGTGCAGTCATCAGCGATGGCACTGTGAACGATTTACGAGAAGTCAGTGAAAAGGGGAAAGGAGGGAGCTCACCTTGGCACAACTGCTCTCATAACACATATGAAATACAGACACCATGATATTTATGTGAAGCATGTTAAAACCAAACCTCCACCAAAGGAATTGGGTACCACTTTTGCTGTACCCCCTGTCTCTCCCTTAAGGAAACAAGAGGCGAGGCAGAAATCAAAGAGGAGGAATAATAGCGGAACCCAGCCAGAGCCTGAAAGTGTGATGGTGAGCAAAACACCTGGTTTGCCGTCACCTTCTGATGCTATGGTCCGGGAGTGTGAAGATGTTGCAACATCTTCTGGCGATACACTTCTGTCATCATTACCTCCCCCACCAGCTGATAGCCATTCTTAAGATGTCAGGATGTGGCATTTCATGTTCACACATTGCACGCTATAAGTGGCAATGTGGTGGAGGATAATCACAACCAGGGCATCAAGTGGCATCTGGGGAGATTCAATTCCACAGAATATGCTAAGCTGGTGGCAGATAGGGTTCATCATTATTATTAAGACTGCAAATTGTCACATGTTCTTAGCAGGGAGAGAACAAGGGGCATAATGACAGCAGCAGTACTTGGTTTCAGGGGCGATGATTTTACATTACGAACCTAAGCATCAAGGTATTTGCTTTCAGTTATGCCAGTTGTTTCATGCGAGTGCAGATGCGTCCATTGTTCCCAGTCCTTCCCCTATTTCCTACACACATTGGACACTTTGAGAGGCACAGTTCCTGCTGTCAAGGAAAAAATTTATATTCCAATAACACAACCATGATTTTGAAGGAGGGGCAGGAAGAGAAGCATTATTGGACAACCTCTTTTCTCCACATATACCTGAAGTAGTGGGGGATAGTTTTGGTGCTGCTATTGCTTCAGGCACATCACTAGAGCTAGTAGTGGTAAGTGGATCCATGATCATCATCTCCCATATCATTCCTGTTGTTGATGCCATTCCCTTGGAGCTGCCTAGTCATCCTGCTGCTTAAACAACTCGGCAGCAGCAGCAGCAAGAACAGCAGCCACAAATTCTGCAGTGACACAGTGGAATTTGTCAATGATCAGTGGCCACTGGCCACAATAACATGACCTTCTGACACTAGGCTAGTAGAGCATATTTTTTCTCAGGGCTAGTTCATATAAACTAGAGGCCTACAAAAAACAATTTTGGGGGGCTTGAGTCTAACAAGCTTAAGTCCCACATATCACTGATTCCTCAGTGCCTGTGACTCTAACAAGCCTGAGACCAGGGCTTGCGTTGTATCTCTAACAAACCTGAGTGCAAAAAGTTATCAGTGATTCCTCAGGGCTTGTGACTCTAACAAGCCAAAGTCCAATAAATCATTACTGATTCCCTCAGTGCTTGGGCCTAAGTCTAAGTCCTACACTGTTTCCTCAGGGCTTGCCCCTAGAAAGGATACGTTTTTCAAATCAGTGTTTCATCAGTGCTTGTACCAAACAAGTGTAAGTCCTACAAATCAATGTTTTCTGAGGACTTGGGCCTAACACAAATCTAAGTCCTACAACAAATCAATGTTTCCTTAGGGCTTGTGCCAAACAAGTGTAAGTCCTACAGATCAAAGTTTCCTCAGGGTTTGGGCCTAGCAAAAGTGTAAGTCCTACAAATCAATGTTTCCTCTGGGCTTGTGCCAAACAAGTGTAAGTCCTATAAATCAATGTTAGGGCTTAGGCCACACACAAGTCTAGGTCTTACAACAAATCAATGTTTCCTCAGGGCTTGGTCCTAACAGCAGCCTAAGCTTCTAACAAGTCTAAGTCCTACAAATCACCAGCTACAAAATACTCTATCCCATCAGGTATCAGTCCATCCCAGTCACAGCCAGTCAGGTTGTCCCAGTCTCTGTCACATTAAGTACCAATTTTTTTATTTTATGTTTCATTTTATTGTATTTATGTATTTATTTCTTGATTAATTGTTTCCTCAGTCAACATCCTCCCCCCCACAAAAAAAACCTCCCTGTTCAACTGATTCTTTCTCCATACTCCACCAACACAGGCACCCTCAGACCCCTTTTATACTATGTACGTAGGAAATAAAATAACATTTCCAATGTGTTGTGTGTACATTTGGTCTTCCCATTGATTTCAATTCAATGAGCAAGGCAAAAAAAAAAACAGAAAAATTGCACTTTTTGCTGGAAATTTTCCACCAGGTGGGAAGCGCCATTTTCCACCTATTTTGGTTTGTGGCGAAATTTTTTGCCCATCCGTAATAATCACACAAAGCCAGAATGATTGGCCATAATAACAAGGATGAAGACGTCAATGAGACTGATGTACAGATGTACACAGTAGATGCACGTCTGGTAATGTACTACAACGTATGACAGCTGTAGTGTATACCGAAGGACTCACTCCTCCAGCTTTGGCCTTTAATGTCCGCAATCCCCATATGTCAGGCCCGTAACATGCGCAAGGAAATGGCATACTCTAATCCCCATTCTTTTTAATATTTTTATTAGTGATATTTCAAAAGGTCTTCAAGGAAAGGTATGCCTTTTTGCAGATGATACCAAGATCTCCAATAGGGTAGACATTCCAGGGGGAATAAGCCAAATGACAAATGATTTAGGTAAATTAGAAGAATGGACAAGAGTGTGGCAGATGCAGGTTAATGTTGATAAATGTAAAATAATACACTTGGGACATAAAAATCCAAAGGAAAAATATACTATTAAGGGT
Source organism: Rhinophrynus dorsalis (assembly GCA_037306005.1). Lineage (NCBI taxonomy): Eukaryota > Metazoa > Chordata > Amphibia > Anura > Rhinophrynidae > Rhinophrynus > Rhinophrynus dorsalis. The sequence goes on along the minus strand of CM074724.1, from coordinate 220,077,527 downwards.
AGTGTGCTGTGAGAGACAACAGAGGAAAGGGATGTGGGAGTAATTATTTCTAATGACTTAAAGGTAGGCAGTCAATGTAATAAAGCAATGGTGAATGCAAGCATGGTACTAGGTTGTATAGCTAGGGGCATTAGTAGCAGAAAAAGGGAAGTGGTCATGCCACGCTACAGATCTCTAGTCAGACCTCACCTAGAGTATTGTGTACTGTACTGGAGTCCCCATCTCCAGAAGGATATAGATACTCTAGAGAAAATTCAAAGAAGGGCTACTAAAATGGTGACTGGTTTACAGGAAAAGAAATATCAGGATAGATTAAAGGATCTGAACATGTATAGCTTGGAGGGGAGAAGAGAGAGAGGGGATAAGATTGAAACATTCAAATATATGAAGGGGTCAACAATGTGCAGGATGGAAGTATATTTGAAAGGAGTAAAACTATTAGGACAAGAGGCCATAGTCTAAAAATAGAGGGACACAGGTTTAGATGTAATGTAAGGAAGTTTTACTTCACTGAGAGGGTAGTAGTTAAATGGAATAGCCTACCAGCAGAAGTGGCAGAAGTTAATACCGTGACAGAATTTAAGCATGCTTGGGATAGCATAAGGCTATACTTTATATAAGAAAAGACCAAGGACCAAAAAAGGTTTGAGGTTTTTTACAGAAGGAAAATGGGAAGACTAGATGGGCCAAATGGTTCTTATCTGCCGTCATATTATATATTTCTATGTTTCTACTACAATGGCCTAAGTAAGGTATAAAGGAAAGGACTTCCTACACCGTGCATAGACTGCACTCCTTGTCCTCCGATTTTCATAAGCAACATTAACCCTTTGAGTGCCTGAGGGGAACACAATATATTGCAAAGCAATGCGTTATGTACCCATCTAGCACTCAAGTTTTAAGAGGACATAGCATAGTAAACTGACACTAGACAGGTGTAATGACTTGAAGTCCAATCCTGTACTTGATATAGCACTGAATAGGTTTTTCTACATTTACTCCAGTGTGCTTTGAATTAATCTAGGACGAGTTCACACACACTGGGAGGCATTTCTAATAGCACAGCGAGTAGAAAGCTTGACCTTGAACAGAAATAATTAGAATACTGTGCAGGGAATTAGCATAATGCCACACTGTGCCTTCAAAATATAAAGGTTAATTTTTCAACAAATATTTATTAAGCAGAAAAATTGCTAGTACAACAATTAGGAAAATTTCAGTTCTCAGTAAAACAAAGTAAATTTATGTTTAGGTGACAGGTCCACTTCAATTTTGTGATTTATCCAGACTTTCTGCACTTTTCTGAGTGGGTAAGCAAAAAATATTATTCAAATAAATGAAAGCTGCCTATCAGAACAAGATAACAACACAGAAAATGTAACGTTAAGTCTAGCCACATCTGTACTGTGAAGAACTGAAGGGAGATGTACGAAGATGTGATAAAGTGGAGACAGCCTCTCCAGTGTCATAAACTTTCCAGTTCTTATGTTATGCAATGCAGCCTATACACTAAGATCATCGAAGTCTGAGAGATGTTAGTGCATATTCTCTATAGAATAGCATAGAAACTGGAGAAGTGAAATCACTCAAAAAGTTATCTCCTCTTTATCACCAATTTATAATACCTTAGTGCATTTCCCCTCTGGAGTAATTCTTGAGCAAGCCAACTGCATCATAGAGAAAAAATAAAACGTCCAATGCGTTTAACCCTTTGAGTGCCAGAGAGGTATCCACTGCATTGCATTGCATCATGGTTTAAGTATATTATTTTCTTTTGCAATGTGTTGGATAGCCAGAGGGATATCCAACACTTTGCAAATCGATGCAACAACGTGGTGCATAATGGGGTTTTTGGTCATTTTGTGGGGCTCCACTTTCAAACTTGTTCTGATGACCCAGACAGGCAGTGCAAGTTTGAAAGTGGTGTTCTGACTGATGAAGAAAACCCCAGAATGCACTGCATCACAGTGTGACAGGTCCCCTGTTTCTCGCAATAATTTAATGTGAGCAGGGGACCCAGTGTCAACAAGCTGCTGTCTGAAGCACGAACATATACTGCTACACACCGCTACTCTATTACCCCTCCATACTCGGGGCTGCCCACAAAAAGACTTGGGGCTTCAGCCCCCTTAGCCACCTCCCAGCAATTCCCCTGCTGCAGCCCAAATGAATAACCCTAGGTGTATCTATATTAAACCTCATTTGCCACTTTTTCCCACATTTACTCCGTTTATCCATATCTTTATTCAGAGAAAAAAACATCCTGCTCTGTAGGTATTTCCTTCTAGACTTGTGTAAGTCGGTTCGGCTAATTTCAGAATTCGGACGAATAAAGCATATTTGGACCTTCTGAAAGCCAAGGTCCGCCCACAAAAAAAAATCAGAATCCGAAACGGACCTGGTCTGAAATTTCGGTGTAAATTTCGGAAATTCAGGTGGCACTTTCCCACCTGAAACTATTAGAATGTTGCTACATGCTACTAAAAATAGACAGCACGGCGCTTTCCCACCAGAAACTATTACAATGTTGCTACATGCTGCTAAAAATCGATCTGGTAAAACAGGCGCTTTACAGTTCATGCAAAGTGCAGATATTAACCACATAAGGACACGAGCAATTTTGGCATTTTTGCTATGTCTGTGTTCAACCATAATTCTTATCTTTCTAATTTATTGCACAAACGCATATTAAATACTATTTTTTAAAGGGCAGAAAGGGCTTTAATTTGATGTGACATATACATATATACGTGTGTAGGGGTTCATAAAATACCTCTTCCTGTCTCATTAAAGATTTAATATTATTATTAATTTAGTTTAATGTTTTTTTTTATTTTTATTTGTTTAATTTTTATTTTTTATTGAATATTTTAATTTTTTTTTTTTTAATTCAGCTGAATAATTTGGACTATTGCCTAATTTCGTCCGAGTCGAATAGGTCCGGTCCGAAATCCGGATCCTCCGAATGGAAAACAAAAATTGTCCGAAATCGAATTTTACCAAAACTTTTTGCCGTGCACGTCTATTTCCTTCATCATCAGCAGATATTGAGACACTACTTTCAATACCCACTTCTATATCATTAACTAGTTGAACAGCCTGTGTACACGGGCCACAGTGCCAGGCAGCAACGGCCGTGGTGCAGTCATGCACTGTAGAGACTGCCTGCACCTCGGCTGATAACGGAGCGGTGCGAAGAGAGGACTATGGTCTGAATTCCAAGCACCCCGCTCCATTATCAGTGGCGGGGTGGGCAGACTGTACTGCGCATGACTGCAGCGCGAGCAGTCGTCTGTACGGTGCATGACAGCTTCTGACAAACATACATTAGCGAATTATTATATAGGATAAGCAAGTTAAAAAGCACTGAGCCCAGGACTGAGCCCTGTGACACCCCACTTACAACTTTAGACCAACTTGAAAAGGTTCCATTTACAACTGCCTTCTATCATTTAACCAGTTCTCTAACTATGCACAGATATCACCTTCCAAACCAAAGCCTTTTAATTTATACAGTAACCTGTTGTTAGGTACATTGTCAAAGGCCTTTTGCAAAAAAGCATACTACATCCACAGCCATACCCTTGTCCAAATTACTGTTCCTGTATGTACCCTCTCACCTTGCTCCACAAGCACCAAAGGTTGGCCAAAATGAGAGGAGTAATGTTTTAGGGTGTTACTTTCCTCTGTTCCCAGGAGCAGGCTATGATAACCTCAGAGCACAGGAAAGCAGCACCCATAATGTACGCCTGTTTCAAGGGTGAGGGCAATGGCAATTACTCTGAAATCATGTGTGCCTTTATATACTAAAGCAGTGTTGGGCAATGTTGGCACTCCTGTTGCTGCCAGACTACACCAACGGCTGAAGGAGGATGATGGGAGTTGTAGTCTGGCAACAGATGAAGTGCCTCAAGTTGCTCACCATTACACTAACGCATTCATGCAGGATTATAGATAGTGTTCCCTATAAGGTGAGCAAAGGTGAACAGCAAAGCTCTGAAAGTGTTAAAAGAGTAATTTAAACTGGGCGGGGCTACATAGTGCATCGGTTATTCCACTGTAACGCTGGGTAAGCAGTCCTCTGTACCTCTTTCAGTGCTGGTTTTCCCACCTTATAAGGAATGCTGCTTACAAAGTACAGCTCAATATATAACATGTCTTAATTGAGAACTAACCCATCTTAATAAATAATGCCCCACTTACTTTACTGAAAATGTAATTGGCTACTACAAATTTTATCCATGTGCCTTTGTTCAAGAGATAGCATCTTCAACCAGCCTGCATGTCAGGAGCCTATTTAACGTGCTATAGATGAGAAGGGTGTGCAACTCATTTAGAAGCAATATGTTGCACACACCCCTGGTCCTCAAAGGGTTAAGATTACTATGTGTATCAAGTAGAATTTGAGGTTCTGTGGTCCTGCTAGCAAGTGTATAGAACATGTCTTCTACAGGGCTGCAATAGTTTACCTGTATCCATTTTTCACTACTTGATACACTTGGTAATCTTAAAGGGATAGTAATACTTAAAATGTAAAAAAAAATATGTTGTAGAGTTTATCCCCCTGAGTAAAACAAGGGTACTCCCACTGCTGAAAAGTGTTTCATTCAAAAGTTATTAATTTTCAAAGTTGAATTTTTAGGTGCAATATCACAGTGGCCTGAAATTGTACAGTGGCGCTGTTGCTACACTATCCTATGGAGATTTATGGTCAACTGACCAGAGCTGTCCATAGGATCGTGTAGCAACAGCGCCACTGTACAATTTCAGGCCACTGTGATATTGCACCTAAAAAATTCAACTTTGAAAATTAAGAACTTTTGAATGAAACACCTTTCAGCAGTGGGAGTACTCTTGTTTTACTCAGGGGGATAAACCCTACAACATATTCTTTTTTACATTTTAAGTATTACTATCCCTTTAACACTTTAGCCCTTTGAGTGCCAGAGGGGTACGGAATGAATTGCTTTGCATTCCGGACCCCTCTGGCACTCAAAAGGTTAAAGAGATACTAATATTTCACAATAAAAGCAGTTCCAATTAATCTTCATAGTATTAGGGCCATGGGGAGTGCTATTTCAATATTGTCAGAGTTGTAGTTCAAGAGTAATTGAATGATAAAGTATCCCCCTCCCACCCCTTTTACTGATGTAACACTGCTCACCTCAGAGCAGCAAGACTGTCCAGATGGATTGCAGAGAGGGACAATCTTCTTAAGGAAAAACCTGAAAAAACAGTCAAGAGAGGCAGTGTTTTCCTTATCCTTACACTAAGATATAGAATGCTAATTGTGTTAGTGGGAAAAAAGGTAACAATGTATACAAATGTATAAAAAAAAATTGTATTGTACCAAATCCCTAAAAAAAAAAATCATAAATCTACTAACACACAATGAAATTCTTAATGCTAATATGTAATCGAAAAATTATTACCAATAGTGATCCAGATTAGAAGAGACACTCCAAAATATATCTATTCTCCATATAAAAGATGTTTTATCTTTGTTCGGGTAGTACCATGCACACCCATGTGATACCAGTAGACACCAGATATAGACATCCACACACGGACATACCGCACCCTATTATCTCCCTCCGGATCCCTGAAGAGCTGTAATAATAGGGAACCCGTCCGGTTGGGATACAACAACGGATTGTATAATGTCCGTGTATATGTGTCCTTATGCCTGTGAGGGATTTGGTACAATAGAAAAAAAATTTTTTTTATACATCTGTATACATTGTTACCTTTTTTCCCACTAACACAATTAGCATTCTATATCTTAGTAGAAGGACTGTGTTATTTGGTATCACCACTGAAGACAGGGTGTTTTGATAGGGGGCAGCTTTTTGTTGTTTGTGGACTTATTCATCCCACCATTGCGCTATATATTTTTTTGACTTTACCAGTGTTTTCCTCATGCTCACAGTAAGAAGATTGTCCCTTGATGCAACCTGTCCGGTCAAGGGGCCAGATTCCATGTGAGTGAAGGTGGCTTACACTAGGTAAAAGGGTCAGGAGGGGGATACTTTATCATTAAATTACTCTTGAAATAACACTCTCCATGGCCCAAATACTATGAAGATTAATTGGAGCTGCTTGTTTCGCGAAACATTAGTATCCCTTTAAGGACCAGATGGGTATGCAATGCATTGCTTCACAATTAGTTGTGTACCTATATAATTATTATAGAGATAAGTAGTCGCATGCACTCTGCCTGCTTCAGTTTTAAAAAACAGACAGTATTTGTCATCTCTGCGTCTAAGGATATTACATCCTGACTTATGGCATCTACTGAACAAAGGCACAAGGACAATATTCATAAAAGCCATTAGGATTTTCTAGCCATAGTAAGATAAATGGGTGGGGTGGGGGGGTTATTATTTGGAGAAGTTAATTCTCCTTTAACATGAGTACATGAGTACATTCAGTTCAGGGAGTCCGTAATCATTTTCTAAAAAAAAATTACCCCGTGGTCCTTAAGTGACCGCTGTGTGCGTGCGTGGCCGGTCCTTAAGGGGTTAAAACTAAAGATACATTATTTTCAAGCCCTTTTATCTACTTCTTTCTTAGGCTTTGAATCATTGTTATATAAAGTACATTTAGAAACTGTTAAATGACACTCAGTCAAGACTGCCATCAGGGGGTTTCAAGCAGTACCCATGATTGGGGCTCAGCCAAATAGGGGGGCCCATCCCCCTCCAATCAGACACTAAGGTCCACAGCTCCTGTGATGTGGAGGAGGCTGTGTCAAAAGGAGCCCCCAGATGACAGACGGGCCCACAAGGATTCTGGAGAATCTTCTATTGGGACCCCTTTTGAACTGGAGCACCTCTGCTGTTCTGTCCTCTGTTTAATATCAAATCACCTAGTAAAGCAGTTTTCTGGCCTCCGTCTTTAACCATGTCACCTGGATTAAAATAGAGACATGACAGTGCATGAAAGCACAAGATTGTCATGTTGCATAGTTAATGGCCGCTCACATTACTTATACAGGCAGCCTGTGATTCACTTCCATTTGAACCTTAACATTTTTTTTCTTACTTTTCTGCCGGGGCAGCCTCCTTCCATTAAGGCTCAAACGGATGGATACTGTGCCTAAGCATGGATATCTGGAAAAACTCCACTATTGAGAACCAGGGTTTGTGTACAACAACAACAACATGCAACCATTCATTTGTTACTGGATTTCTTTTCCTGTAATCCACAGACAGGCAAAGCTCAAGTAGGGATGATGGGAGTTGTTGTGGATGACAAACTGGAGGGATGCAGGTTGCACGCACTAGGCAATAATATTGAAACTAGTTGAAGAGCCCGTGTACACGGGCCACAGTGCCACCCAGCAACGGCCGTGGTGCAGTCATGCACAGTAGAGACTGCCCACGCCGCTGCTGATATGGAGTGGGGCACTCCGAATTCAGAACGTAGTCCTCTCTGCAGCCCTGCTCCGTTATCATCAGTGGCATGGGCAGTCTGTACTGCGCACTACTGCAGCAAACGCAGGCGTCTCTACTGTGCATGACGGCTTCTGACAAACACACACTTAGTGAATTATTTTAAAGGATGTCCTTTCAAAAGGATACCAACCGACAGGACAAGTTTGCAGGATATGCCTGCTTGATCTCAGGTGGATAATCATCACATCAGTCATGATTGATCTACCTGTATTTAATCTTGGTTGTCCTTAACCCTTTGAATGTCAGAGGGGTATGCAATGCATTGCACTCAGATTGTTAAAACCTGACCTGTCGGTGTGCCCCAAGGACTAGATCTAAGAATCAATGCTCTATAGCAGGGGTGTCCAAGTGCAGTCCACAAGGGCCACCAACAGGCCAGGATATAAAGATTTCCCTGATTAAGCACAGGTGAGTCAGTCACAATAAGCAACTGATTAACCCATCTGTGCTTAATCAGGTAAATTTTCACATCCTGGCCTGTTGGTGGCTCCTGAGGACTGAACTTGGACAGCCCTGCCCTATAGGATGCTGTGCAGCTGTTTACCATGAACCAGAGAGCCACCAGAGGAGCTTTGCAGCTTGCGACCTGTCTAAAAACTAAATAACTTACACTACATTTCATTATTTTCTTTAACAGAGCATGGTCCACCAGCATTTATGGACACACAAAATTCAGTTTACACTACAGAATAGCTGGACAGCTCATTCATAGATGTTTCATACATTTACAAGTTGATTAATACATGGGACACAAATGACTAATCTTTTTTACATCAAGATGCCTCTAACATGTAATCCTGAATTTCTGGAGCACCTCTAACACTTTATGTTATTAGTCAGGGACATAATGAAAGGTAGAAATAAACAGTATACAGTTATTAGGTTTCACAATCAGCTTAACAAAAACAAGCATATAGTGCGTAACAATTTCCATAAATATACATCCGAAATGCCACATTCACATTTTTGTCAAAAACTTTATAGAAAACAAGGGGCTGTCTAAGTAGTGGCACACCAGAATATCTTCTTCTCCTCCTCCTGAGCAGTACTCACCCCACCACTTTTAAAATCACTGTCATGGCTTCACATAAAGCAGAGTATTACAAAATCCTCCTTATTACCTTCAGAGGTCTCCATCACTTGTCCCCACCTTATATTTCTTCTTTGAAATCCCGTCATATATCTGCACGCATGGTGGATGACTCTCTGCCCCTTTAACCACTATCACTGCACAACTGAAGGCTTTCTCCCTCACTGCTCCCTACTTCTGGAACTCCCTACCACCCAGCATTCACCAAGCCTCAACCTTCGACAACTTCAAATCCAAGCTAAAAGAGCACCTCTTAAATGCAGTACTACTGTAACAGGGAAACATCATCTCATATGTCAAAAACTGCACTTCCTCCTCTACCTGCTTGTATCTGTATGTCACCCATCCTGTACTTGCATTGTAAGCTCTACAGGACAGGGAACTTTTATCCTAATGTATACTCAGCTGGTGTTCCCATTATGATTGTCTATATAAGCACTAAATCACTGAACAAGTTGGCACTATGTAAGTAGAAATATACATACACACCAAAGTGCCACGGCACCCTAGTCTATTTTAAAAGGAGCAACTCTGGAACAAAACAATTGCACCATAGAGGGATATGAACCTTCACATTGATTTAAATGAGGATTGTAACCACTTGAATGGTAGAAAAGTCTCCAATGAATTGCAAAGCAATGTTTTAGAAACCTCTATAGTATTCAGTGGGTTAAAAGATCATTTTAAATTAATGGAAATATATGGAATTCTCATTTCAACCCTATGGTGCAGTTAGTTAGTTAGCTCTAGAATTGTCTCTCTTTAGTTTGATAAATAAAGTTTTTTTTTTTTTTTTTTTTTTTTTTTTTTTTACTTTTACACCTTGTATAGCATTGATTAGAATAGTGTACATATCATTAATGTATTGTCCCTCTGCATTGCTGTCTTGCATTCTGAGGGTAAAAGACCCATTTAGTGTTCACTTTTGTCTTTGTGTATATGGCTCTGTAACCCTTTGAGTGCTAGAGGGGTACGCAATACATTGAGAAGCAATGCATTGCGTACCCCTCTGGAACACAAAGGGTTAGCCCTTTAAGTGCCAGAGGGGTACGCAACACATCGCAAAGCAATGAGTTGCATACCCCTCTGGCACTCAAAGGGTTAAAACCCTGTGGCACACCAACCGGTATATCAGTTAGTAAAAGTTATTGCAAAAACCTTAAACATTGTAACATTTCAACACCACCGTTATAATAAACGTCCTATAAATAATTTAGTTACTTATTTAAAGGAGAACCAGGTTTAGGCAAGAGCATTGATTTAGATACCCCATTAATCAAAAAGAAGCCTCCCAAATAGATGCATTTGAATAAGAAAGCAAAAAGATTTGTTTTCAATACAGGATGCCCCAGTGGGGAGTTTCAGGCCCTATAATGCTTGAAGAGAATGCCAAACTGCACTTACAGGCAAAGTATGTAGCGTGGAAATGGTGATTTGTCTGGCAGCAGGAGTTTGCTGGGACCCTGACAGGGGTCTTGTCAGATTCTCCAGGGGGTGGATGTGTTGAGCTCAATAGCCTAAATGAGACGGCTGTGGAAGAGAGCCAAGCTCTGTGCTTCTACTGTGTCCTGCTCTGTTCAGCACCACGGTCAGTGGTGCGTTTCTTAGCATTGTCTGCATCAATCTTTGCTCTGACATTAACCACTGTGGGTTCCTGCATTTCATAATATAAGCGTAAAATTCATCTGAGGAGTTTATTCATGAAGAGCCTTATGAAGATGCTTGGCCAATCTGTTACTTTTTATACCCTCCAGTTGAACTTTTCTATTCAATTGCAAGCCAATTAGGGACACTTTAATTCTCATAAAAAGAGGGGAACATGCTGTTTCAGACTCACTCCATGCATTTAATCCTTTAGTTCTCCGGTATTGAAAAGAGATCATTTCTAAAAGTTAAGTGATGGAACCATAGAATTTTGGATAGAATAGGAAGGACTACAGGATGAGAAGCAATTCGCTGCACATCCCTCTGGTTCTTAAAGGGTTAAACAATAAGAAAAAAAAAAAAAAAAAACACTGGAACAGCAAATTAAAATAAAATGAAAATGTGTAAAGTGTCGCCTTTAAAAGAAAATTTGTAATTGTATATATATTGTAATAATCGCATAATAAGGACATCATTTATATTTGCACAAAAATTACAGTGTTGCCTTTAAAAGACAATTTATCACGGTTTAAATATGGCAATAATAGCATAAGGACATTATAATTTATATTTGTACATAAATGATAGTTTGATCTTCAGCAGTTAGCAACCAAATATGAGTCAGGATAATTTTGGCCATATGAATGAAGCAAGTAAGAATTTATACAGAAATATATTCATGTATGTATGTATTTATAAATGTACTAGTGTAAAAGCCCGTGTACACAGGCCAAAGTGAATGGCACTGAATGGGTAAACCCTTTGAGTGCCAGAGGGGTACACAACGCATTGCAGAGCAATGAATTGCATACCCCCTCTGGCACTCAAAGGGTTAAGATAGCCGTGCACCCACCAGCCCATGCCCCTGCCACCTCAGTAACAGCAGCACATAAGGTACCAGGTAAGGGAGTGCGCCTCTAACCCGTCAGTCTTGGGTGTGCATACGGAAGCACTTCTTGAACCAGAGCAGGGAGTTCGTGAACACGCCTCGCACCTCCGGGCTCATCTAGACACCACTCGACTGGGGCCAGAGCTCCCTCACACACCGAGACGGACACCGGGCACATTCGGGCAGTCTATACTGCGCATGACTGCATCTGACAAACATACATCTGGCCTTTTATATAATAGGATTCTTTTGTAGCTTCGTTCATCCCCATCATAGTTTAAATAGCCTTAACCCTATGAGTTCCCGGGGGTAGTTAAGTCTTCAGTGTACCTAACCGTATTCACTGGGATGAAATTCGCCTCTCAGTGGTTTATGGTGGAATCCATAACAAACCCTGCATGGCACATAGTTGAAGCGGAACAATCACCCCAAATAAAGTCCCCCCCCAATAATTAGTCATTTAGCGATAAGCTTAGAAATAGTATTATTATTCAACATAAGTACAGCATTATTAAGAAATCCTTCTTCTTCTGAATCTGACGGCCAGGCTTCTTTCTTTAGAGGCATCTGCGCGCCTGTGCCAACAGTCCCTTCCTGTTACCTTAAGGTACAATGCAGCGCCTCCTAGAGGAGATTGACACGGACAGCTCAGGTGCGCAGATGTCTCTAAGGCAAAATGTCTACTCTGATGCCTGGCAGTCAGTCTCAGAAGAAGTAGGAATTCTTAATAACTCTGTACTTATGCTGGATAATACTACTATTTCTAAGCTTATCGTTATATGACTAATTATTGGGGGGGACATTATTTGGGGTGATAGTTTCGCTTTAATATTTTTCAAGCAACGGCTTTGGTAAATAATCATAAAGACTTTTCGACTAATCTGTGGACAGATTAACTCTGTCCACATCTCATATATCTGATCTAGAGAAGGCTTGAACAAGATGTGTGCTGCCATTATGCATCTGTATCTAATAATACACTGATACAAACTCACAGGGTACAAAGCATATGAGTGAATGATTTAACATGAGAGCATAACATACCTTGCTCACCATTTTCACCACTCACAAATATTTGGGGTTGGCTGAATCCTGAATTTGGCCAGAGATTTGGAAAGGATATAGTCTTTTTAATAGTATTTGGGTTTATTCAAAATATTAGGGTTTGATCAGCCTAATCCTGATGTGTACATTCCTGCCTAATCTGTAGAAGGAGGAGGAGGGCCCTAGTTTAAGTATGCATCAGGTGCTAGCAATGTTCATACTGAATAGCCCATCCATAAAGTTCTACGCTTGAACTCAAATTCCCACATTTAACCTCTTTAGCGTTGGAGAACTCATCTATTCTTTTCAAAGGATCTGTTCTAAATCAGTACTGTCCAACTGTTGCTCTGTGGAAGTAAAACGTAGAATCAAGGGTCAGTCCATGGTCCCCTCCCATCCATTGTGTAGAGTCTTACATAGAGATTATAAAACCAACTGTAATTCTGTTAGCTGGCTAATTCTAAGGAGATCAGGGGTCCAGCATTTGTGTGATGGTCTGCATTTTTTCTGTGACCAAACCTCTCTATTTTCTAGGAATTTTCAAAGCCAATAATATACAAAAAATAAGTTTCCAAACTAACTAAATTGCATGTTAATTGCATTTTTTAAACTGGGTTTCTGTACAGAAATGAATGAACAGTACCATTTCACTACCAGGATTCAGCAGCTTTTTTCACAACAGGGCCATATTTACATCTCAAGTGCCCCTAATCAAGGTACACATGGCACCCCTAGCTTTCCGTAGCTACACCTCAAACTAGTTCATTTCCCCACCTCCATCCACTGTTTTCTATCAAAGCATTTATCTTTATAAATAAACATACAGACAAGAAAAATATTTTAAATGAGCAGGAATTGCACAGGAAACACCAACAACTTAACAAGGTTAATGTGGCCAGAATGACTAAAGGGCCCCTAAATATTTGGCACCCTGAGCAGTTGCCTACTCTGCCTAATGGGAAATGTGGTTCTTTGCAGAACTGATTTATTGGTTTCTAAAATTGACATTTTTTGATTGTAACTAACAAAATGTAATTACACACACACTCATATCCACTATCATTTGTAACTAACACTGTCATCACTTACAATGTTTGAGTGTGTGTATATATATATATATATATATATATGTGTGTGTCTTTTTGTAGGTGTGCAGGTACAGGTATGTGCAGAAGATCAAGAGATAATGCAGAAGTGCAATAGAGCAGAACATTGACATGGGGTGGGAACAAGAGGGAGTCATTGAGCAGGAATGAGTTGGGTCCAGGTGTAGGAGCAAGAAGGGGGCAGGATCGAGAGCGCCACAGCACAGGAGAATGATAGGGGCTGGGACACAGGAGAGTGAGGCCCAGAGAAAAATGGAATATGAAGGCAAGAACAAAGTGTTGAGGAATAGGGCAAGCTGTCATGAGAGACAGAACCCAGTGAGTGGGACACAGTGAGATCAGAGAATGGAGGATAGGAGTGTGGGAGAGACGAGGGAGAGTGGGGAAAAAGAAAACGAGAGGGAAAGACATTTATCAGACCTGCCTGAAGTTCTCCTATATTTGGGTCACCTTATTTTTGGTAGACAAAGTGCCAAAAATGTACAGAATCACTAATAAAAGGTGTTGAGCCACCATGAAATGGTACAGAGTCACTGACCTGGCATGACCTGTCTGAAAATCAGCTCATTGCACAAATAAGCAACCTGGACAGGAGCATTGCTATTGATATCTGAAAGTAAGTGAAACGTTTTTGTTGTTGCTTGTTTTCTTTTCTTGACAAAGGTTTACATAAATTATTTTTTCCAGCTTTCTGATTGTTTAAAAAGGTAACAAACTATAAAAACAAAACAGGACATAATAGGGGTCTTGAAAAACTACCTGTTTCATAGAAAAACAGGAAATTGCTATTAAATGACTTCTTAAAAAGTAATGTGTAAAGATGTGTAATTCATTTCTTGTGTCTACAAAGTTTACTTGACAGAAACTACACGTTTCTTCCAGGACATCTGAAAATTAGTGATGAGCGAGCACCCCAATGCTCGGGTGTTCGGGTGCTCTGACCGAGCACCCCCTGAGGCTCGAGTGCTCGGCCGAGCACCCGAGCCCCATTGAAGTCAATGGGAGGACTCGAGCATTACACCAGGCACCCCCTGCTCTGATGAGGGGAGGGTGCCTGGTCCATAGGAAAAGGGCAGAAAAAGATGGAAACACTACAGAAATGGTTCAGGGACAGCATAGGGAGGATGTCTGGATGCATCTTGGACTCCAACATCGCTGCTGGGAACGATCTTTCGCCCGTAGTACGCCATTTTTACAGACTGACCATAAAACACACAAAAAGGAAAATAAAAACGACTTTAGGCGAAAAATTGTTACCAAACAATATTTGCTGTATATTTACTTGTATATCATCTGCAAATTCTCCCAAAAATTTCCTTGATTTTCAGAACTGAGGCCATGATTAAGAGGGAAACGTGCGCAGAGGCAAATTCTCCCAAAAATTTCCTTGATTTTCAGAACTGAGGCCATGATTAAGAGGGAAACGTGCGCAGAGGCAAATTCTCCCAAAAATTTCCTTGATTTTCAGAACTGAGGCCATGATTAAGAGGGAAACGTGCGCAGAGGCAAATTCTCCCAAAAATTTCCTTGATTTTCAGAACTGAGGCCATGATTAAGAGGGAAACGTGCACAGAGGCAAATTCTCCCAAAAATTTCCTTGATTTTCAGAACTGAGGCCATGATTAAGAGGGAAACGTGCGCTGAGTTGACCATCTAAAACATTATGGGTGAGGGTCTGCTGCAGAGCTGACCATCCTAAACATTATATGCGAAGGCCCGCTAGTGAGCTGACGCTATAAAACATTATATGAGAGGGCCCGCTAGAGAGCTGACCCAATAAAACATTATATGAGAAGGCCCGCTGGTGAGCTGACCTATATAAAAATTGGCAAACAGGGCCCGCTGGTGAGCTGACCCTATATAAAAATTATATCACAGGGCCCGCTGGTGAGCTGGCCCTATATAAAAATTATAGCACAGGGCATATGGAAGAGGAGGAGGAGGATGAGAAGATTAAGAGTCAACCATATACCTGTTTTTTGGGTGGAAGGGGTGAATGGGAATACAGAGTATTCCCATCATTGTAAATAATATATGTAAAGTGAGTTTATGTTCCCCCGGGGCTTTCCTCCAGTGGAGTGGAGAAGTCAGGGGAAATCCAGGCCTTGTTCATTTTTATAAGTGTCAACCTATCAGCATTGTCGGTGGAAAGGCGGATACGCTTATCTGTTATGATGCCACCAGCAGCACTAAATACCCGCTCAGACAGAACGCTGGCGGCAGGGCAGGCCAGCACCTCCAAGGCGTAGAGTGCCAGTTCATACCACGTGTCCAGCTTGGACACCCAGTAGTTGTAAGGCACAGAGGGATCATTGAGGACGCTGACACGGTCTGCTACGTACTCCTTCACCATCTTCCAAAACTTTTCCCTCCTTGTGACACTAGGCTGCGCATCAGGGTGAGGGTGCTGGCAGGGTGTCATGAAGGTGTCCCACGCCTTGGAGAGTGTTGCCCTGCCTTTCTCGGAACTGCTGTGTGCTCCCCTTTTCTCCCCTTCTCGGTTGGCCAAGGTAGCACGTACTCTGCCGCCAGCGTTGTCAGATGGAAAATTTTGGAGCAATTTTTCGACAAGAACCTTCTGGTATTGCACCATTTTGCTTGTCCTCTCCACCGGAGGAATGAGAGATGAGAAATTCTCTTTGCAGCGGGGGTCCAGAAGGGTGAACACCCAGTAATCCGTGTTGTTTAAAATGCGTATAACGCGTGGGTCACGGGAAAGGCAGCCTAACATAAAGTCAGCCATGTGTGCCAGAGTACCAACAGGCAAGATTTCGCTGTCCTCACCAGGAGGATGACTCTCAATCTCCTCATCCTCTTCCTCCTCTTCTGCCCACCCACGCTGAAGAGATGGAACTAAAGTTCCATGGCTACCCTCTGTAGCGGAGGCAACCGTGTCTTCCTCCTCCTCCTCCTCCTCCTCCTCCTCCGCCTCCTCCAATTGTCGCTGAGAAGACGAAGTGAGGGTGCTCTGGCTATCACCTTGTGTAAGCTCTTCCTCCCCCATTTCCACCTCTTCCACATGCAAAGCGTCGGTTTTAATTGTGAGCAGCGAGCGTTTCAGTAGACACAGAAGTGGGATGGTTACACTGATAATAGCGTTATCGCCGCTCACCATCTGTGTCGATTCCTCAAAATTGCGTAAAACCTCGCAGAGGTCTGACATCCATTCCCACTCCTCACTTCTGATTACAGGAAGTTGAACGGAGAGGCGACGACCGTGTAACAGCTGGTACTCCACTACTGCCCTCTGCTGCTCACAAAGCCGGGCCAACATGTGGAAGGTGGAGTTCCAGCGCGTGCTCACGTCACACAGCAGCCGGTGAGCTGGCAATTGTAAGCGCTGCTGCAGCTTCAACAGGCCGGCCGAAGCTGTAGATGACTTACGGAAATGTGCACACACGCGGCGCACCTTGGTCAAGAGATCATGCACATTGGGGTAGGTTTTTAGAAATCGCTGCACCACTAAATTAAATACATGCGCTAGGCATGGTACGTGTGTGAGCTTGCCGAGCTCCAAAGCCGCCACCAAGTTACGCCCATTATCACACACAACCATGCCTGGTTGCAGGTTGAGTGGCGAGAGCCACTGCTCGGTCTGGTGACTAATCCCCTGCAACAGCTCTGAGGCCGTGTGCTGTTTGTCCCCAAGGCAGATCAGCTTCAGCACGGCCTGTTGACGCTTCCCCACTGCAGTGCTACACTGCTTCCAGCTACTGGCTGATGGGGGAGTGGCGCTGCGTGTAGAGAATTCGGAGGTGGAAACGGAGGAGGAGGAGCCAATAACGTAGGTGCTGGTGGAAACCCTGATGGAGGTAGGGCCCGCAATCCTCGGCGTGGGTAGCACCCGTGCCATCCCAGGGTCCGAGTCGCTCCCAGCCTCCACGACATTCACCCAGTGTGCCGTCAGGGAAATGTAGCGTCCCTGGCCACAAGCACTTGTCCATGTGTCAGTCGTTAAGTGGACCTTCCCAGTAACTGCGTTGGTCAGGGCACGGGTGATGTTACGGGACACATGGTGGTGTAATGCGGGGATGGCACACCGGGAAAAGTAGTGGCGGCTGGGGACCGCGTACCGAGGGACAGCTGCTGCCATCAGGCTGCGGAAGGACTCAGTGTCCACAAGCCTAAATGGCAGCATTTCGATGGCCAGTAATTTGGAATGGTGTGAGGTTAGTGCTATGGCCTGTGGGTGGGTGGCTGGGTACTTTCTCTTGCGCTCAAATGCCTGGGGTAACGACATTTGGACGCTGTGCTGGGACAGGGAAGTGGATGTGGTCGCTGATGGTGCTTCAGATGGTACAGGTGCAGGGCGGGAGGTATGCGGGCCTGCGCCTTCGACAGGCGATTGGCCGGCACCGAAAACAGGGGAAGAGGAGGCAGTGGTGTGGCCTGCAGACACAGATGGGCGATCCAGGCGTTCCTCCCACTTACTACGGTGCTTGGATGCCATGTGTCGGATCATGCTGGTGGTGGTGAGGTTTCTAGTGTTCATGCCTCGGCTCATTCTGGTGTGGCACAGGTTGCAAACTACAATTCTTTTGTCGTCCGCACTTTCCTTAAAAAAACGCCATACCGCGGAACACCTACCCTTTGGCAAGGTAGATTTACGCAAGGGGGTGCTCCGTGGAACATTTGCGGGCTGGTTTGGTGCGGTCCGCCTTCTTTCTGTAGCCACACCACTGCCTCTTCCAGCCTGTTGCGGTGCTGCAGATGGCTCACCCTCAGGACTGCTGACATCGCTCGGCTCTACACCTTCCCAGGTGGGGTCAGTCACCTCATCGTCCACCAAGTCCTCCTCCACTTCCTCACTCTGATCATCCTCCTCAAGTCTTGATCCCACCACATACTCAGTCATTGACAACTGTATAACATTCTCCTCAACAAGGTCTTGAGACGGAAATAGTGGTTGATTTAATGGCAACTGTGTCTCATCATCATCATCATCATCCACTACTTCCTTTGACCTTAAATGCCGTTCACATCTGTCATCTTCTTGTGATTGGGTAGCCTCTAGAGGTTGTGAATCAGGGCACAAGATGTCATGTTCCTCTGCAAGCGTGCTTGGAGAGAGGGTCAAATGAAGGATTGGTGATGAGACGAGCTCCTCACTATATCCCAGTATGGGATCACTTCTTTGACCAGACCGTGTATGGTGGGAGGAAGGATGATCAGAGTGAGGATTATTTTGACCAGACTCTTGGCTACTGAGAGTGGACTTGGTGGAAGACAGGGTGGTGCTTAACCGACTGGAAGCAGTATCAGCTGTCATCCAACCGACCACCTGTTCGCAGTGGTCGGACCTCGAGAGTGATGTCCTGCGACGCCCTGTAAAATTACACATGAAGCTAGGTATGGTGGATGTCTTTCTTTCTTGTGCTCTGGCACCAGGCACAGTTTCTCCGCGTCCTGACCCGCGCCCTGAACTTTCAGGATCACGTCCACTTCCCCGTCCCTTTTTACCCGCCTTCTTCATCTTACACAGAATATGTGACTTTAATATTTGAGTTTGAAAACTTAACAGTATTTCTTACTATTCTGCAACTCTGCAGAGTACACAGAATAGGCTGCTAAACGGCGGTGAAACACACTGAATGGAATATGTGACTTTAATATTTGAGTTTGAAAACTTAACAGTATTTCTTACTATTCTGCAACTCTGCAGAGTACACAGAATAGGCTGCTAAACGGCGGTGATACACACTGAATGGAATATGTGACTTTAATATTTGAGTTTGAAAACTTAACACTATTTCTTACTATTCTGCAACTCTGCAGAGTACACAGAATAGGCTGCTAAACGGCGGTGAAACACACTGAATGGAATATGTGACTTTAATATTTGAGTTTGAAAACTTAACAGTATTTCTTACTATTCTGCAACTCTGCAGAGTACACAGAATAGGCTGCTAAACGGCGGTGAAACACACTGAATGGAATATGTGACTTTAATATTTGAGTTTGAAAACTTAACAGTATTTCTTACTATTCTGCAACTCTGCAGAGTACACAGAATAGGCTGCTAAACGGCGGTGATACACACTGAATGGAATATGTGACTTTAATATTTGAGTTTGAAAACTTAACACTATTTCTTACTATTCTGCAACTCTGCAGAGTACACAGAATAGGCTGCTAAACGGCGGTGAAACACACTGAATGGAATATGTGACTTTAATATTTGAGTTTGAAAACTTAACAGTATTTCTTACTATTCTGCAACTCTGCAGAGTACACAGAATAGGCTGCTAAACGGCGGTGAAACACACTGAATGGAATATGTGACTTTGATATTTGAGTTTGAAAACTTAACAGTATTTCTTACTATTCTGCAACTGTGCAGAGTACACAGAATAGGCTGCTAAACGGCGGTGATACACACTGAATGGAATATGTGACTTTGATATTTGAGTTTGAAAACTTAACACTATTTCTTACTATTCTGCAACTCTGCAGAGTACACAGAATAGGCTGCTAAACGGCGGTGATACACACTGAATGGAATATGTGACTTTAATATTTGAGTTTGAAAACTTAACACTATTTCTTACTATTCTGCAACTCTGCAGAGTACACAGAATAGGCTGCTAAACGGCGGTGAAACACACTGAATGGAATATGTGACTTTAATATTTGAGTTTGAAAACTTAACAGTATTTCTTACTATTCTGCAACTCTGCAGAGTACACAGAATAGGCTGCTAAACGGCGGTGAAACACACTGAATGGAATATGTGACTTTAATATTTGAGTTTGAAAACTTAACAGTATTTCTTACTATTCTGCAACTGTGCAGAGTACACAGAATAGGCTGCTAAACGGCGGTGAAACACACTGAATGGAATATGTGACTTTAATATTTGAGTTTGAAAACTTAACAGTATTTCTTACTATTCTGCAACTGTGCAGAGTACACAGAATAGGCTGCTAAACGGCGGTGAAACACACTGAATGGAATATGTGACTTTAATATTTGAGTTTGAAAACTTAACAGTATTTCTTACTATTCTGCAACTGTGCAGAGTACACAGAATAGGCTGCTAAACGGCGGTGAAACACACTGAATGGAATATGTGACTTTAATATTTGAGTTTGAAAACTTAACAGTATTTCTTACTATTCTGCAACTCTGCAGAGTACACAGAATAGGCTGCTAAACGGCGGTGATACACACTGAATGGAATATGTGACTTTAATATTTGAGTTTGAAAACTTAACAGTATTTCTTACTATTCTGCAACTCTGCAGAGTACACAGAATAGGCTGCTAAACGGCGGTGAAACACACTGAATGGAATATGTGACTTTAATATTTGAGTTTGAAAACTTAACAGTATTTCTTACTATTCTGCAACTCTGCAGAGTACACAGAATAGGCTGCTAAACGGCGGTGATACACACTGAATGGAATATGTGACTTTAATATTTGAGTTTGAAAACTTAACAGTATTTCTTACTATTCTGCAACTCTGCAGAGTACACAGAATAGTCTGCTAAACGGCGGTGATACACACTGAATGGAATATGTGACTTTAATATTTGAGTTTGAAAACTTAACAGTATTTCTTACTATTCTGCAACTGTGCAGAGTACACAGAATAGGCTGCTAAACGGCGGTGAAACACACTGAATGGAATATGTGACTTTAATATTTGAGTTTGAAAACTTAACAGTATTTCTTACTATTCTGCAACTGTGCAGAGTACACAGAATAGGCTGCTAAACGGCGGTGAAACACACTGAATGGAATATGTGACTTTGATATTTGAGTTTGAAAACTTAACAGTATTTCTTACTATTCTGCAACTGTGCAGAGTACACAGAATAGGCTGCTAAACGGCGGTGATACACACTGAATGGAATATGTGACTTTGATATTTGAGTTTGAAAACTTAACACTATTTCTTACTATTCTGCAACTCTGCAGAGTACACAGAATAGGCTGCTAAACGGCGGTGAAACACACTGAATGGAATATGTGACTTTGATATTTGAGTTTGAAAACTTAACACTATTTCTTACTATTCTGCAACTCTGCAGAGTACACAGAATACGCTGCTAAACGGCGGTGATACACACTGAATGGAATATGTGACTTTAATATTTGAGTTTGAAAACTTAACAGTATTTCTTACTATTCTGCAACTCTGCACACTACACAGAATGTGCTGCTAAACTGCGGCGAAGCACACTGAATGGAATATGTGACTTTGATATTTTAGTTTGAAGACTTAACAGTATTTCTTCCTATTCTGCAACTCTGCACAGTACACAGAATGTGCTGCTAAACTGCGGCGAAGCACACTGAATGGAATATGTGACTTTGATATTTTAGTTTGAAGACTTAACAGTATTTCTTCCTATTCTGCAACTCTGCACAGTACACAGAATGTGCTGCTAAACTGCGGCGACGCACACTGAATGGAATATGTGACTTTGATATTTTAGTTTGAAGACTTAACAGAATGTGCTCTAATCTGCAACTTTGCACACTAAACAGAATGTGCTCTAATCTGCAACTTTGCACACTAAACAGAATGTGCTCTAATCTGCAACTTTGCACACTAAACAGAATGTGCTCTAATCTGCAACTGTGCACACTAAACAGAATGTGCTCTAATCTGCAACTTTGCACACTAAAACTATATATTTTTTTTTTTTTTTTTTTTTTTTTTCCCTCCACACAAAATAACCTGCTGCCCCCACACACAGTAGTCCTAAAAAGGACTTTTGGTTCTTTTTTTTCACAATTTTTGTTTTTTTCCTCCCTACACTGCCTTTCCCTTCCTATCCTCAGCTCTCCCTGGCTCAGACTGAGCCGAACTCGATGGTCAGGTGCTATACAGCACCCGACCACGGGTTCTGGCCAGCCAATCAGTGTAATGCCAGCAGCCAACATGGCTGCTGGCATTACACCGATGTCAGAGCCTCCCTGCACGTTTATTGGCTGCGCAGCAGCCGCAAAACGTGCGGGGAGGAGACCCGAACATGGCGGGCGAGCACATGCGGTACTCGTACGAGTACCGCCATGTGCCGAGCAGAGCGATGCTCGAGCCGATCCGAGCATCGGCCGAGCATGCTCGCTCAACACTACTGAAAATGTGATTACAAAGGATTTACATTGATTTGGATATCATTTGCATGTCATTATTAGAGGTGGGTGAAAGTTGTCGCCATGTTCCCGTGGGAAATTTCACGAAAACCACGTTGTTATCTGCTTTTTCTCGGGAAAATCCGCTTTAAAACTAGCGGTTAAAATTTTCGCATCTTTCGCCCATTGGCCAAAATCTTTCACCATTTTTTCAATGGCTAAAAAGTTTTCGCCCATTGATTTACATTTTTTTCACACTTCCGCTATAAAAATGTGACTTTCCACTGAAGGCAGACACAATAGAAGCAGCTACAGAGTGAGATAGATGTGCTGTGCTGTTCTCTTGTGATATTTTGCATAAATTGAGGCAAGAGAGGCTCATAGTGACTCCTATTACTATGAGCAGAAAAAAAGAGGAACTGGAAGGACCCTTATTATGTGTCCACTGAGGAGGAGGAGGAGGAGGAGGAGGAAGTGACCAGCAGTACTGAACCAATGCTGTCCAGTCCCCCTAAATCACCCCAAGTGATCTTGAGAAATTTAATAAGAAGGGAGGGAGAAAAGAGAATGGGAAGGGAGGGAGAAAAGGGTTGTACTAGTACGAGCAGGATAGGTCAGCTGTCTGTGCCTGCTGCAAGATGTGCTGCCCCTGCTGCCAGTGCCACCACTGCTGTACCTGCAGCCACTAGTGTTGTACCTGCTGCCAGACGTGCTGCCACTAGTGTTGTACCTTCTGCTAGACGTGCTGCCACTAGTGTTGTACATGCTGCCCCTGCTGCCATTGCCACCTTTGCTGGACCTGCAGCCACTAATGTTGTACCTGCTGCCAGACGTGCTGCCCCTGCTGCCAGTGCCACCATTGCTGTACCTGCAGCCACTAGTGTTGTACCTGCTGACAGACCTGCTGCCACTAGTGTTGTACCTTCTGCCAGACGTGCTGCCACTAGTGTTGTACATGCTGTCCCTGCTGCCAGTGCCACCTTTGCTGTACCTGCAGCCACTAGTGTTGTACCTGCTGCCAGATGTGCTGTCTTTGCTGCCAGTGCCATTATT
This sequence comes from Rhinophrynus dorsalis, assembly GCA_037306005.1. NCBI lineage: Eukaryota > Metazoa > Chordata > Amphibia > Anura > Rhinophrynidae > Rhinophrynus > Rhinophrynus dorsalis. The sequence goes on along the minus strand of CM074724.1, from coordinate 220,054,158 downwards.
TCTGTACCTGCAGTTACTAGTGCTGAACCTGCTGCCTGTGCTGAACCTGCTGCTAGTGCTGAACCTGCTGCCACCAATATTTTGCCTGCTGCTAGTGTTTCTTGTAGTACTTGGGGGGGGGGGGAGAGAAAATTATGCCAAGTGTGAAGGCAAGGGACCCTAAATCACACTTGCCATTCCCAAGCAGTCCTGCCACTGCTAGTACTACTGCTACTAAGGTCCAGCAGCTTGTTAGCCTTAGGAGTGAAGGAGGGGGTAATCAACAATATCCTCATATTACTAGTGACTGTGAGACTGAGGAAGAAGACTCTGCGGCTAAACTTGATGTGGTTGGTGTTAGTAGTAGCAGTAATGGTGAAGCAGTCAGAGTGGTAGGGGAAACATTTTATAGCAGACTAGCGGTCAAGGGAGCCCACACCATTCTCCTGACCCTGGGACCGGTAGTCCTCCCCTTCTCTTCACTACAGTGTCCAGGTGGAACATGAACCTGAAGAGGCCAGAACTGGTGTTGGTGGAGGAGAGCAGGCTGAGAATTAATACCACCACCACCAGCAGGAGCACAGATCAGCTGCCTGTCCCTGCTGCTATTTCTGCTAGTGCTAGTCTGCCTTCTTCTTCAGGTCAAAAGGCAATGGCAAGTGTGACATTAGGGGACCCTCTGTCACATTACTCGTCACCTCCTCCAAGCAGCAGTGAGATGTCTGGAATAGAGCAGCAGCAGCAACAACAGCATGTAGGGACTAGTGGTGGTGGTGGTGATGATGCTGGAGAAGCTGGGGTGGAAGAGACATTGATGGCCTTCTTAGCAAAAACTGAGAAGGAATGGGCGACAGGAACAAGGATGGGCATCACCACCACCACTAGCAAGGACATCTTGGAATTAGAGGAATTTGCAACTGCTCCAATTCCTTCTGATGCTGAGATGCAAAGGCAGCAGGATGCTGAGGAGCAGGTTAGTGTTTCACAGACCACCATGGACACAGTGGGAATGGGGTCAACAAGTGATGTGGGACTAGGACAGGTTCCACTTGCCAGCAGTAGCAATAGTCCTGATCCTAGTTGCAGTGCTGACTCTGAGGCAGTAGCAGCAACAGCAGCAACATTATCCTCTGCCACAGACAATGAAGGAGAATGTGGAGGACAAGAAGAAAGAGGCCATTCTTATCCACCTTTCCACTTCCTTCTGAAGTCATCATGGGTGTGGGACTATTTTTCTGTTGGGGCAGGCACAGTACAGTCATCAGCAATGGCACTGTGCACAATTTGTGACAAGTCAGTGAAAAGAGGAAAGGAGGGAACACACCTTGATATAAGCGCCCTCATATCACACATGAAACACAGACACCATGACATTTACTCCAAACATGTTAAGGCCAAACACCCACCACAGAAATCAAGCACCACTTTTGCTGTCCCTGACTCACCAGAAAGGCAACAAGAGGCGAGGCGGAGATCAAAGAGGAGGAGGAATAGAACAACCCAGGCAGAGACTGGAAGTTCCAGGACGAGTGAAACAACTAGCTCTCCACCTTCTAGGGTAACTACATCTTCTGCCAATCCTCCTCGTTCATTACCTCCCCCGCCAAATGATAGCCACTCTGTTGATGTTAGGATGTGGCAGTTTGTCTCTACCCATTGCACACTGTGTGGTGCACTGACCACACATGCCAGTGTGGTGTAGGAGAATCTCAATTGGTGCATCAAGCGGCAACTGAGGAGATTCCATCCTGCAGAATATGCTAAGATGGTGGCAGGGAGGGTTCATCACTAATATTAAACTGTCAGCAAGCTGTCATGTGTCTTTAGTGGTGTCTGGACAAGGGGTACAGTGACAGAGGCAGTACTTGGTTTCAGATGTCATGGTGTTTGGATACAGTTGTGCCTCCAGATGTTATTTACCACACACACTGTGCACATTGCAGTTGCTGATGGAAGCCACAGTTCCTGTTCGCAAGGGAAAAATGTATATTCTAATAACAACACACCCATGATTATTGGGCAACTTCTTCTTTTCTCCACATAGACTGGGGGCTACATATTCTGCTGTTACTGCCTCAGGCGCATCACTGGAGCCAGTCGTGGCAAGTGGAACCTTCCTCATCCATCTTCCGTGTTACTGCTATTGTTGATCCCATTCCCTTTCAGCTGCCTAATCATCCTGCTGCGTAAATAACTCAGCAGCAGCAATACAAACAGCAGTTGCAACTCAGGAGGACATTTGACAGAGGCCACTGGCCAACATGACCTGCTGGCATTAGGCCAGTAGGGCATTTTTATTTTTTTCTCAGGGCTTGTGTTTTGAAAAAAAAATGCAAATAAATACAAAATAAAAAAAAAACTAGACCTACAAAAAATAAACAATTTTTGGGGGGTTTGTTTCTAACAAGCCTAAGTCCTACAAATCAGTGTTTCCTTAGGGTTTGTGCCAAACAAAGCTTAAGTCCTACAATCAATGTTTCATCAGGGCTTGGCCTCTAATAAGTCTAAGTCCAACAAAGGCTTCTAACACCAAATCAAACAAATCATCCTCTACAGAATACTCTATCAAGTCAAGTATCAGTCCACCCCAGTGGCAGTTTATGTCAGGGGGTTCCTGTCTTTATCTCTTTACATTCAAATGTCTTATTTTATTTTATTGATTTATTTTTTATTAACTGTCCCCCCAATAGCAGTCAAGAAACCCCCCCCAAAACAAATTCCCTATTCAAATGATTCATTCATTCACCAACACAGGCACCCACCTCAGACCCCTTTATACCATGTCTTATGGTTTTTATTTTATAAAGGATTTCATTTTTGTTAAGTGCCCTCCAATCCCAGTAAACAACCCCCCAAAAACATTCCCTGTTCAACTGATTCTTTCCCCACACCCCACCAACACAGGCACCCTCATGCCTCTTTTATACAATGCCTTTGGGAAATAAAATATTATTTGTAATGTGTTATGTGTAACTCCTATGTTCCCATTGATTTCAATGGGCGAAAAAAGCAGAAAATCTGCATTTTTCGCGGGAAATTTTTCGCCAAGCAGAAAGTGCCAATTTCAGTTGGAGGCTGAAAGTTTCTCCATCTCTAGTCATTATACATTCCTGTCAAAGTATTTGGACTTTGTCAATGAGTTACAAAAACTTTAGAATTTTTTTTGGAAAAAATCTTAGACAATCCAGATCTTACATTACAAAAAAGTTCTCTAAAATTTTGAAATTTCAAAAGCTATGCTCAACAAGAACTCAAAGAATAACTGACATTGGGATAATGTGGCTGGGATACTAAGAGGAACAGGAGAAATTCTGAGGCAAACCAACCACAACAAAAGGAACACATTAAAATTCCCCAAATTGACATTGATGCCAAATGGGTATCTGAGCAATTGAAAATAGAGATGATCATTGCAGTAATGGGCACATGTTCCTAACAGGGCTGCTCCCATTACTACAAATTAACAAAACCAAAGAACTGGGAAGTGGCACTCATGGACTTCTGTTGCAGTAAAGGGTATTTTCTCAGTAGTGAAATGCACAGTGTTTCAGGAGTATCATCCGTTCAGGGGATCTTCCTTGAAACGCACAGAATCCTATTATATAAAAGGCCAGATGTATGTTTGTCAGATGCAGTCATGCGCAGTAGAGATAGCCCAAATGGACAAAATGCACCATCTTCCCAGCCACTCTCCCAGCCCTGTGTGCCCGGAGTGAGGGAGCCCTGGGCCCAGTCCAGCGGTGTGCAGCTGAGCCCTGAGGTGCAAGAAACGTTCATGCACCCCCTGCTCTGGGTAAGGTGCGCTCCCGCATGCACACCCGAGACTGATGAGGTAGAGGCGTGTTCCCACTCCTGGTACCTCACGCACTGCTGTTACTGAGGTGGCAGGTGCAGGGACTGGTGGGTGCATGGCTCTGAAATATGTTGCGTACCCCTCTGGCACTCAAAGGGTTAACCCATTCAGTGCTATTTACATTGGCCCATGTACATGGGCTTTTACACTAGTACTGAATAAATCACCTTTATTGCAACAGAAGTCTGTGAGTGCCATTTCCCAATTCTTTGGGTTTTAAACCCTTAACTGCCAAAGAGGTCTGCAGGGCATTTCATAGCAATATGTTAGTGACCCTCTAACATTTAAGGGGTTAAAAAGCCTCACTTACATTGATGGGAATGTTTATTTGATGCCCATGGTGCAATTTGTTTCCTCCAGAATTGCTCCACTTCCTCTCAGTACAGTTTTCATATGTACGGTTCCAAGCAGAGTGAGATATGGTGAATAAGGTGTTAACTAGTGATGATCGAGCACCCCGATGCTCGGGTGTTCGGGTGCTCTGGCCGAGCGCCCCCGGAGGCTCGAGTGCTCGGCCGAGCACCCGAGCCCCATTGAAGTCAATGGGAGGACTCGAGCATTACACCAGGCACCCCCTGCTCTGATGAGGGGAGGGTGTCTGGTTCATAGGAAAAGGTCAGAAAATGATGGAAACACCACAGAAATGGTTCAGGGACAGCATAGGGAGGATGTCTGGATGCATCTTGGACTCCAACGTCGCTGCTGGGAACGATGTTTTGCCCGTAGTACGCCATTTTTACAGACTGACCGTAAAACACACAAAAAGGAAGATAAAAACGATTTTAGGCGAAAAATTGTTACCAAACAGTATTTGCTGTATATTTACTTGAACTATCAGGATCACGTCCACTTCCCCGTCCCTTTTTACCCGCCTTCTTCATATTAAACGGAATATATGCCGGTAATCTGCGGCTAGGCACACGAAACAGAATGTGACGCTAATCTGCGGCTAGGCACACTAAACAATATGTGACGTTAATCTGCGGCTAGGCACACTAAACAATATGTGACGCTAATCTGCGGCTAGGCACACGAAACAGAATGTGACGCTAATCTGCGGCTAGGCACAGTGAACGGAATATGTGACGTTAATTTGTGAATTTGCACACTAAACAGAATGTGACAACAATCTATGGCTAGGCACACGTTTAAAATGGCCCTTTTTGTCGCTGCGTTGTAAAATCATTGGCCCTGTGCACCTAACAGAATATGTCAGCTTGTCACTGCACTGTGAAATATTTGTCCCTGTGCACCTAGTACAATGTCACCTTAGAACATGTCACCCCCATAAAAAAATGAAATTCTGCCACCCCCCAAAAAAATTAAATGCTGCCCCCACACACAACAGTCCTAAAAAGGACTTTTGGGTCTTGAAAGAGTTTCAACAATTTTATTCTCCCTACACTGACTTCCTGTGCATCTAGTATTATATGTCACCTTAAAAATATCCCCCACACAAAAAAAGGAAATTGTGCCCCCCCAAACAAAATATAAATGCTGCCCCCACACACAACAGTCCTAAAAAGGACTTTTGGGTCTTGAAAGAGTTTCAACAATTTTATTCTCCCTACACTGACTTCCTGTGCATCTAGTATTATATGTCACCTTAAAAATATCCCCCCCACAAAAAAAAGGAAATTGTGCCCCCCCAAACAAAATATAAATGCTGCCCCCACACACAACAGTCCTAAAAAGGACTTTTGGGTCTTGAAAGAGTTTCAACAATTTTATTCTCCCTACACTGACTTTCCCTGCCTAAGCGCATCTCTCCCTGGCTAAGAATGAGCCGAACTCGCGCGTCGGGTGCTATACAGCACCCGATCACGGGTTCTGGCCAGCCAATCAGTGTAATGCCAGCAGCCAACATGGCTGCTGGCATTACACTGATGTCAGAGCCTCCCCGCACGTTTATTGGCTGCGCAGCAGCCGCGAAACGTGCGGGGAGGAGACCCGAACATGGCGGGCGAGCACATGCGGTACTCGTACGAGTACCGCCATGTGCCGAGCAGAGCGATGCTCGAACCGAACCGAGCTTCGGCCGAGCATGCTCTCTCATCACTAGTGTTAACCCTGTAGGATCCATACAGATGTGCAATACATTGTGTAGTAATGCATTGAAATCCACTCTGGACCTTAAAGGGTTCATTATTAAAACTAATTTTTATTGATTTTTTTTTTTTCTATAGAAAAACAATATTTTATGGTCTATTATTATTATTATTATTATCATAATAATACCATATTCGATAGCTACTTTGGTCACTGTCACACACACTCAATAGTGTTGGTGAAGGAATACCTGCATGAGAGTATAGCTGATTATTCTGTACATGCAGGGCAGTATTTCCATTTGGCAGAATGCAATTTTGTAAGGAGTTACTCACTTATGTCTAGCTTATTTATTGCTCTGGGTTTAACCCCTTAGTGACAGACGACTTACCTGGTAAGTCCAGGAAGTCATCGCTACAAAGGGGGGAAAAAAAACCCTGTCATTAAGGGGTTAATTATCAGTTTATCTCAACTTTACTGACCAGCTGATTTACACTTTCATGTCAGAGAGCATCCAAGGAGTTAAAATTTGAATCAGTGTTATGGAGTAAGGCAAGTGATACCACATAGCTTACAGATGAAATGGGGCTACACTAGGGTTGCCACCCAGCCGGTAAAAAAATTGGCTTCTGTCCAATGTTGTCTATGGAGGGAATGCCATGGCCGGTAATTTTTTGAAGAAAAGATGGCAACCCTAGGCTACACTACTGATACTACAGAACTTGCAGGAAATGATTTATACTCCTAGTGTGGCTCCATTTAGATTGTAGTTCTGTGGTATCACTTGGTAGCTCCATTGCTATTGTAAGCTCTGTTGTAACACTAGTTTAGCTCCATTTACAACAGCAAGCAGGAGATTAAGTGAGACAGTGGCCCACTAGTCCAGACATATTGCCCATTAGCCAAGACATATTGCCCCCTCAGGCCAGCCCTCTCCTGATAGGTAGGTAACCAGACTTCCCGTTTACCCCTTGAGTGCCAGAGTACTAAGTAACATATTGCAAAGCAACGTGTTGCACACGCCACTTAGGACCCTATTTTCAAAAGAAAAGTGGAAGCGTTCTGGGGTAAACCATTTGCACTACAGAGGAAGATATAAATTCCTATTGATTTTAAATGTGGATTTTAACCCCTTGAAACCTCTCTAGCATTCAAGGGGTTAAAATCCCAATTTAAATCATTGGACATTTTTTGAATTTTCAGTTCTCCCTTATAGTGCAAATGGTTTGCCCCAGAACTTGTCTAATCTTCTTCTGTCCTCATGGATAGGACCAGTTTTATACTCTATACAGGTTATTATTTAACGGATTGGATGCTTGAGATCGCCAATGCATTACAGATCAATATGTTGCATATGTTGTGATGTAGCAACAGCACCACTGTAAAATTTGAGGCCATTGAGATACTGCACCTAAAAAAATTCAAGTTTGAGCTGCAATAACTTTTGCATAAAAGTCCTCCAAGCAGTGTTTTTTTATATATGTCTCTAATAGAATCCCCGTGAGTGCTGTGGTCCTTCCAGTATATATATATATATATATATATATATATATATATATATATATATATATATATATATATATGTGTGTGTGTGTACGTACATATATACATATTACACACATAAGGTGTTACTATCTCTTTAAAGGCAGAAATATTCCTGATTATGGAATGGATGCATTGCCTTTTTTTTTGGAGATTCACATTTGACCTTTTTGTTTGGATGTATGGAACTTTCTGTCTTCAAGAACCAAATTTCCATTGTTTTACAAATTGCTTCAATGGCGTCTCTTTGCTTTCTCTAGATTAATTCAGCTGACAACAATTAGCATGACAATAACCATTTGGCCCATAAGCATCTCTTTGTCTTCAAGACACACTGCAATGGGGGCAGTGAGAGAATGCTTCTTTTTGGAACCTAGAGTGAAAAGGCAAAGTTATAAATCTAGCTACTACAAATTGATTCTGTGGAAGGCCAAATACAAGATTCATGTGGTCTATCTGCATTTTACTGTTGGTCACATTAGCATTCCATCCCGGTCTTTTGGCCCATGGAGCATAAAACAACCTAGTTTTCTTATACAGAGCAGTTTACTACTTTATCCCTAAATGTCCAGAAAGCGTAATGAAGTCTATAACATTGAGCAGCCTCATTTAACTCCTTAAGAGCTAAAGGGCCCAGCTAGGGGGTGGGGGAATTGCTAAGCTTTCAGAAAACCTGGAGCTTAGACCAATTTCATGCACTATCAGCCTCCCACACAGGTGCTTTGCAAGGTACTGATTTAGGGGGCTAAATCCCAAGTGATCTTATTCATCAAGCTAAAGATGGACATTTAAATCAATGGGATTTTAATTTCATCTGCATGGTGCGGTTGGTTGATTCTTGAACTGCATCTTTTTATCTTGACCAAAAGTCTTATGTAAAAGCCCATAATTTTGTTGCCAGCTTGAAACATATAATTGTCCCAATCTCCCAAAAAAATGAGTTGCACGGGGGTGTAAAATGCATTAAGCTGGCCTAAGTCTGGGCCTTTTGGGGAAAGACCCAGGACTTTTATAAACCTAGCAGATCCCCTGATGCCATTCAACCCAACTGCACGATTTCTATGTAGGGAGACTAGTACCATTACCTACTCCAGGGATTAAATCAAGAGGCCTGGAACTTTAGCCCCCCCAGTCAGTAAAATGCAGTACCCCTATTCTCAGTAACACATTAACGGAATGTACACATTGAATTCCTTGTTAAAACAGGCAATTTTTTGTGATACACCTGAATAACCCTGTCCCCTATGACTAAGTTTTTTACAGTGAAAGTTGTCTTATTTACACTGCTTGTGCCAATGGGATAGTATTGGCTTAGTATATGGACATTTCACGGCATATGGTAACTACAGGCTGTGCAAAGAGTACAATTGTCCTGGGGCCAGACTCCAAGGGAGCCCATTAGCTCTGCACTATCCAGTGACCCTTTGCAATAATATCAGTTTCCTGTCTTGGATGGCATCTGCTGACATCACAACACATGTGCTGCCAGCCAGTAAGATAAGAAAAGAATTGGTGATTCCCTTTCCTTTTCTTCACTAACCCTCTAAGCATGGAAATTCTGGAAGTTTCTTTTTCTGTCCCATATTATTCAGCTAGATTTCTCCACAAGTACCCCAATACTTCTTAGTGCATCTGCATCATTGTGTATCTAATTTAAATGTTTATATTTCAATGAGGTCTCCAACACAAGGGGGAAAATGGACAAATTCACAAGTGCAGATAGTTTGGTGTTAGTCCCTAATGTCTGCACTAAGGTTATATATGACAGAATATGATCTCTGTAGTGTATACCAGGGGATACAATCTCCCAACATTGGAATTTAATAACCCTTTGAGTGCTAGAGCTGTATCTAGTGCATTATGTTAGAAAGTGACGGGTACCTCTCTGGCACTTTTAAGAGTTAATGCCAGCAAGCCCCATGAGCAAACCATTGTATGAGCAGGGAAATGGTGTACAGTAATGTAATTTGCTCTAGTTGAGGCATAGATTAAAGACCACTGTGAAATACCCACATACTGCCCCTTGGACCTCTTCCTGTTGGAAGTGCCTGTAAGGGGGAAATCTGGGGCATATGTAGCTCTGTAACTTTGCATTAGGCAGGCATAAGGACTAAAAATTGATTCCTCTGCTTACTTTAGAGTTGAATCAGTTGTGTACATTCATACCAATGAGTTGGAGACCTCCCTAGCAGCCAATAGATTAAGGTGTTGAGATATTTCTTTTAACCCTATCATTGCAAGAGTGATGCCCACTGCATTGCTGCACAACAGGTTGGGCACCCTTTTGACTCTCACAGAGTTAAAGGAACACAATATAAAAAAAATAAATGGGGTATATTTAATGAAAGTCCACATATTCTGAGCAAACATCGGTAAAAATTATTTCTCTTGTTATTGAAGATCCAAAATACAGTTATACATTTGCCTTGGTTGGCACCCATATAGAACCTATGTGCCCCTGTTTGTTTAAGCAAACTTGATAGTGTCTCAGAAATGAGTGTTGTGTTGTCTGCAATCTATCTGTAAAGAAGACATTTTCTGAATAGAAGAGGGGTGGATGCTAATCTCAATAAATTAACTGCCGTAGATCTTGCCACTCATTTCCAACAAAAGCAATCAATCATTGCCTGTGTTAAAAAAGAGTACAGATCTTTTCAGATGCATTAGAAAAAACACATTGGGGTACATGTATCAAAACAAACATTTAGTAGATCTGCAGTAGAACCATTGAATCTTATGTATCGAAGAAAAACAATCCATTTGGGCCTTATGTACAAAAGTAAAGTGGGACATTTCTGGGGCATACCAACTGTACTATAGGGGACAAGTAAACATGTCATTTTATTTAAATGGGGTTTTCATCCCTATTGATTGCTAGGGTATCCTATTACAATGGTGTTGCCTATATGGGGACATCAGAATGTCGCCTATATCAAAAGGGCAACATCAGAAAGTCACCTGCATCAAAAGGGTGACATCAGAACGTTACCCACATCAAAACTGTGACATCAAAATGTCACCCCAAACCCTGCCTCCTATTGCCAAGGATGGGCAATAGGAGGCAGACAACAGGATATGAGGGTGTCAAATGCTGTGAGTTCAGTTTTTGGGGAGAGTGTGGTGAATCGTGCAGCAGGGCTTAGGACAGATTGCACAGAGGAAAGATGGGAAGCCGGGAGGCCAGTTAGGAGGACATTGCAATAGTCTAAGCGAGGCACAGTAAGGATATGTTCAAGAGTTTTAGTTATTTTTGGCACAGGAACAGGCGTATGTTCACAATGTTGCAGAGAAAGAAGCGACAGGTTCTAGCCACAGAGTAAATGTGAAGGGAGAAAGAAAGGGAAGAATCACATATGGCTCCTAGGCAGTGTGCTGAGCTGACCAGATAAATGTCAATTCCATCAACGGTAATTATAAAACTGGGTGTAGGGTGAGATCTTCAAGAGAAAATGAGAGTTTCGGTTTTGGACATGTTTATCTTCAGGTGACGGTAGGTCATCCATGAAGACAGGGCAACTTTGTTGATTTGAAAGTCTTACTAAGGCAGATGTTATTCAGACAGCAGCCAGTTATTTACTACATTTGTTCGCATTTGATCTCTGTTTTAGTATCCTGTAAGGTTTAAAGGGATAGTAATACTTAAAAAATGTAAAAAAATATATGTTGTAGGGTTTATCTCCCTGAGTAAAACAAGGGTACTCCCACTGCTAAGGGATATTTTATTAAAAAATTATAACAGCTCAAACTTGAATTATTTAGGTGCAATATCACAGTGGCCTGAAAATTTACAGTGGCGCTGTTGCTACACCATCCTATGGACTGCTCTGGTCTGTAGACCATAAATCTCCATAGGATGGTGTAGTAATAGCGCCACTGTAACTTTTCAGGCCACTGTGATATTGCACCTAAAAAATTAAAGTTTGAGCTGTTATAATTTTTTAATAAAATATCTCTCAGCAGTGGGAGTACTCTTGTTTTATTCGGAGACATAAGCCCTACAACATATATTTTTTTGCATCTTAAGTATTACTATCCCTTTAATCTGATAACAACTAGAGTCCCTTACGAGTCCTTCCATTCTCTTGTACTCTGCTGTGAAGAGACATGACATAAAGGTAGATCGCAATACAGATGTATATATATATATATATATATATATATATATATATATATATATATATATATATATACAGGAAGTTACAGATACAATAAAAAATAGAAACTCTAAATTACTGCCTACAGGCACAATTTCAAAAACAAAGCAGTTGCTACATAGTTCCAGCATTAATATCAAGCAAAATAGCTTGCTCTTTAAATCATTTGAACTCACCCATCTCAGTACTGCATGGCAAGTCTGGAGCGGCCCCCTACAACCACAGCAAGATGTCAGCAAATGGTAAGACACAGGAAGGGAGAGCTACACAAACTCACCGAAGCAGATAGACCAATCAGGAAACTTCCATTCAGTTAAAATTCTATTTTATTCTTGGCAAATATAAAAGCATTGGACAAATGAACATAGAGGAAATGAGAGTATCCAAAGGTGTCAACGGCGATGATCCACCTTAAACATTTCATGGGGAATCCCCCACTTAATCATAGGCCTATGATTATGTGGGGGCTTCCCCATTAAACGCGTAAGGCGAATCATCACCATTGACAACAGGCAGTAAGAAAACTGCCCCCCTTGGTTGGAACATAATCAGAACATTTTTACGGTTGCCTGTACAGTCTCCATCAACCTGCTGTGTTGGGATTTAATGCCTTAAAAAAGAGGGTGTATTAGGACAGGATAGAGCACAACAGAAGACTAAACTGCAAGACCTTAGGCTCATAGTTCGGTCTATCCCCACGGGACCAATGACAGAACATCAGGAGTCTCTTTGCAGACCCCCATTTAGACCCCCCATTAGACCATTGTGACACAATGCAGCCTCAGCTCCATTGGCTGGTCTCTGCCTAGGTGAACTAGGACTCTATGCACAATATTGCTCCCTTTCATTGTTTGTAAATAAGTCTAGATTTGCCTTGTCTACTTTAAATGCATTTAACCTCATGTAACTGTACTTGTTAGGGTTCCTTTAAGCTATTGAGTGACACAAGGGAATGCAAATCCATTATCCTTTGGTACTCAAAGGACTAAGTACTCTTATGAAAAAAATACCTGGGGCCTTATTGAAATTCTAAAGCAAACCAACTGTATCATTAGGGAGAATCAAGTACAAGTACAAGTAAACTCAAAGGAAATTTACAGAAATTACATTTCATCCATATGGTGCTGATTGTTTTCTCCAGCTTTGTACCTAGTTCATTTTATGAATAAGCCTTTGACTTCAGTGCCGTCCTTCAGAATTAAAGGGATAGTAATGTCAGAAAAAAGTGTTAACTACATGGTATATACAATTAAAAGAGAGTACTTGGACTTATTCGTATCTCTCAAACCGTTATGGTTTAAGAGATATAGGAAAATAAAGTTCTCTGGTCCCTCCCCTTTCTGCTTGATGAGCTGTAAAGCTGTCAGGAGCAAATTCTGGTCGCTTGACCAGATGTGGCTCTTCAGCAGCGCCTATATAAAAATATCTAAAGATAAATACTTAATTTGGAACGGTCTCCAAAGTGTGCAAGCACACTTTGTATAACATTCCAATGAAGTATTTATATCTAAATAGTGTGATTTCAGCTCTGCTGAACAGCCTGTGTCTGGTCAAATGACTGGAATCTGCAGCTGTCAGCTAGATGGCAGACTTGAGTAAAACAGCCAGGAAAAGGTAACTTTAGCAAGTTATAGCTCTCAAAACATAAAGGTTTGAGAGATAAGACTTAAACTGATGTTAATCTTTTTTTAATGTCTACAAAATTAAATCAGCTTAAAATTAACCATTACTATCCCTTTGGATTTGGTCACATTAGCCACCGTAAAGCACGGGTTTTGTGCACTGTACCTGACTAACACCGAAATCAAAAGTTTTTTTATGTGAAAAATTGGCCTGTTTGCACAGTTTGCCCTGAGGAGTGGGCAGTGTAGGGGTGTGTGAGTGTTATGGGTGTACTGCTCCACTGTGCCCTGTTTCACTCCATGCACTAACAGGGCACAGGGAAAATCACAGCAAAATTCTTTCTTTTTCTGCCACTCGCTACAGAAGTGGTGGTAAAGTTGTACACTGGCAGAAGTGTGTGCACTGGTAAGTACTAAAATCATCTGTACATAGGCACAGGTGCAGGTACTGAATTAGTGAACCTATATATAAGCTGCACTGGCAATTTGGTACATTTCCCCCACTGGTAAATGAACATAACTGATCCCGGACTGGAGCAGGCATAGAGATCAATAATGACGTCCGCGTGCCTGCGCTGTCAGTTCCTTTTGGAGCCACACGGCTCCTAGCAATGCCTCCTAGACCCGGCTGGGACTGACAGCGCAGGCGCAAGGATGTCATTATGGCAAGATGTCCGTGTTCCATGATGCTGTCAGCCCAGGAAGAAAGGCTAAATCTATTTGTCAAGGTAATAATTCTGGAGACTAGCGCTACTAAGGGGGGAGTTACTTAAGCTAAGATTGTGTTCAGGTGGTAGTTCCACTTTAAAGTCTTACGCTGGTGGAGAATGTGCACTGGTGTGACCTACAGTGATAATATGCTGTGGTGTATGTCTTTATGTGCAGCCACTACTCCTAGAGACTAATGCCAGGGGGATGCACTGGTGAATGTATACCACTCTCACATAACTGTCAGTATACAGGATCAGTTGTATATTTTCTTTCTTTCTTATTTCTTTCTTTCTTTCTTTCTTTCTTTCTTTCTTTCTTTCTTTCTTTCTTTCTTTCTTTCTTTCTTTCTTATATATATAACTGCTTCCACTCTAAATGAAGCACAGGAATTGATTTTGCACTGGGGAAATCAAACATTTACCCCAATATATGTATACAACAGAAGAACTGGAACCATTATGGAACAAACCAAATGCACAACTGGGGACAAAATAAAAATCCCCTACACTCATATTGATTTAAACCATGTTTAGCTAATTAAAAGCTGGAGATATCCTCAATGCATTATGAAGCAATGCTTGCAGACCTATTTAGCATTCAATGGGTTAAATTAAGTAAATGGTAATTTGTATTATCCCATATGGTGCAGTTGGTTTGCCCCATAGTTCTTAGTACTGTAGAGAGTGACAGAAGAGAGAGAGAGAGAGAGATATGCAGAGAGGGACAGAAAGATACATATAGAAAAGGAGAGAGAGAGACATAAAGAGACAGAATGAAACTTAAGAGCATTACAAAAGTAGCAGTATAGTAAATTAGTATCATTATTAGAGACAACACACACAGACATATACACACACACACACACACACATTCAGGCACACATAAACACACAGACTTACACACACACACACACACACACACACAGAAGACACACACAGATACACACACTCAGAGAACACACACACAGACACACACACACATATATACACACACACACACGCACACACACACATTCAGGCACACATAAACACACAGACTCACACACACACACACACAGAAGACACACACAGATACACACACTCAGAGAACACACACACAGATACACATACACGCAGACTCACACCCGCATAAACAGGCACACAACACTCATGATCACCCACAAGCATACCCAAACACACAAAGAAATAAAGGGCTGACTTACTAAGCAGAACTGAAGTAATTCTGGAGTAAACCAAAGACCCCATAGGGGAAAAAGCTTGATTCAAATTGTGCTTTAACCCTTTGGATATTACATATGTGGTGAAAGTAGTGCTTGGCATTGCTTTTGTGACCCACTAGCATTCAAGAGGTTGAAAACCAAATTAGGAACGTTTATCTGTACTAATGGTGAATTTACATTACCACATAATTGTTCCAATTAAACATAGGACATCAGCCTCACTTTCTCTTATGCTGTAGGCTCGGTCTTAGTCAATAAACTGCTTGGTTACCTTTATGACACTCAAGGGATTAAAATCCCCAATGCTTTAAATGTACTTTTAGCCCCTTGAATGCTTCGCAGTCATCGATGACATCTAGCATTCAAATGGTTAAAAGTCCCATTTTATTTTATATGAATTTGAGGAATATTGGTCCATATTTATAAAAACTGGAGTTATTCTGGAGTAAACTACCTTCACCATAAGGAACAATTAAAAACGAATGTTCAATAAATCTGGCTTTTAACCCCTTGAACGCTAGCGATGTCTCCAATACCTTGCAAAGAGACCTCCAGTATTTAATGGGTTAAAAAGCTCTCTTCGAATGCATGGGAATGTAAATATTTTTAGTTGTTGGTTTACTCCAGAATAAATCCCAATTTGTTTGTATAAATATGGACCATTATTGCTTAGTCCAGGACCATAGTTGTTTTCCTCCAATTTTATGAATACGACAATAGGTCTCTGTTGTTGTATGAAGGAAGCTCAGAGAGCTGTGAGGAGGTCTATGCGCTTGCCAGGTGCAGAGCACAGGTTTATCCATCCCATAGACTGCAGTACCTGAGAACTGCAGCCAGCCAGCCACCAAGTAGCCATTAATCTTACTACGCCAGATCATATCTCCAGGAATAAAACGCTACTGTACTGTTTGTTTGCTCGCTTTCCGTATTCAGGTTTTGATGACTGTAATATATCTTTGTCTTTCTATTCATCAAACTGAAATGTAACCCTTTGATTGCCAGGGAGTGTCAATAGTTGCTTACTCATTGTAGTTCTCAGAAGGTTAACCCTTTGAGTGCCAGAGAGATATTCATACCTCCCTGGCACTCAAAGGGTTAATTGAACTGCTTTCCATTCTGTGTAACTCTTTGCTTGGCAAATTGGCTTATAACTTCCTCCAACACATTGAATTCTAAAATGTTTTAATACGCTGTAACTTTAACTGTTTGAGTGCCGGAGTTGTCTATGCACACAGACATCTCAAGAAAAACACTACACTCAAGGAGCCTTCACTAAAGTATATTAAAACTGAATAAAGAAGACGTTAGATAAGTCACGTTTCGGTCGCTTCTGAGACCTTCCTCAAGACACACGGACTACAGACCCCACACTGCCCTTTTAAACCTTTAGACTCGTATACTATATATGCTTTTCTTTATTATTTATAAAAAATAGAGCTCACAAACACAAGTATTTTTTATTTAAGAAACGTTTATTGACACCAGATTTTGTGGTTCAATCATCTCATCTGGTATTACAAAAAATATCCATATTATCTGTACAATATATATATATTTCTTATGAAATCCAATCAATAAATACAAAGAGCAAATTAATATAATTTAAGTACATCAATTAGTAGGAAACCATTACCTTAGATCCATAATTATCTTATCCCATTACAGTCAGAATCAATATTAAGATTACATGATTTCCACGGAGTGAGATTATTTTTTTTTATTTAAGAGCTTGTACGATTTGGGGGCATGTATTAAAAGTGCAAAAAGGATATTGTATGGCCTCTATAAACCCTCAGTCGACCAGAGAGGGGTGCTTTGTAATTAAGTTACACAACGATCTGGTCATGAAAGGGTTAATGCACGATAAGAGCGTGGCAGTGGAATATAGGGCTGGATATTCAGTTCAAATGATGAATTCTATCAAGAACAACGGTTTATGCAACCCGTTCCCCCAAAGATTTCAATAGGTAGGTAGATTGACAGACAGAGAGACAGACAGACAGATAGATAATCACCTGCAGTTGAGTGACATTTATTCAAAGTGCTAATATCTCTTTAAATACATGTTAACCCTTTGCATGCCAGAGGAGTGCAACCATCTAGCGCTCAAAGGGTTAACCTTAAAGCACGCATGTCTTATAGTGACAAACTAAGTAAGTGAACACATACTTTTGCACCAGGAATAAAAGTCTCCACAGAGAGATATTGAGTCTGATGAACCAAGTAAACTGGAGTAATTCTGGAGCAAACCAAGTCATCTAAAGGGGACAAAATACAACTGCCTGTAATGTATTTCTTTCTTTAAAAAAAACAGTATGTATATAATCGCAGTCTATCCCCAAGGATCGTGGTCCAAGAGGATTTAGAGTAATTCTAAAGCAAAGCAGCTTCACATTGGGAGGGAACTCCCAGCATTCCACTGATTTAATATGTGTTTGAAACGCAAGTTTAAATCAATTGGAATCGATAACATGACCCCCCCCACACACACACACACACTGTGCAGTAGTTTACCCCAGAATTACTCCGGTTCTACTTAGCACTTAGGGAAGTTGCGCTGGAGACGTTTCTAGTGTTCAAGGGGTTAAAACCCCTATTTGTATCAATTCGAATTTCAATTCGTCACATATAGTGCAGTAGTTTTGCTCCAGAATCGCTCAGTTTCTTCACAGACCATCAGTCGCTAGTATTTAACCTCTTAAGGACACGTTTAGTCCTTAAGGGGTTAAATAGAGAAATATTTGCTATTAAGGTCACCAGATCATTTTAGTTAATTGTTTGAAAACACATATACAGGAATATACATCGATACCCATGTGATTATGGGATGCTTTCACTTGCTGGTAGTGGAACTTGTGTGAATCTGCTGGCTGGACAGTTCAGACGTTGAAAAGAAGAGCAGACACAGAGACAGAGGGAACATTAGACAAGCTCTGAGAATGAACTGCTGTGGCTGAGACAAGAATGTGGCTGTGAGATGAACTCATCAATGGATCCGGTGGGACTCTGGCTGCTGCTCTGGGACACTGGGGAGTACAGAGAGTCCCATTCACTGGAAGAACTGCAGCTACTGGGACTGGCGAGGCTGGTGGTGAAATCCACCATCAAACAGTTCTTGGGTAACTTCTGTAATGAGTCCCTCATGTCCTGGTGTCCTAGGCTGAAAAGGCTGTGGTCAGCCATCCTCAGGGTTTCAGACAGCGCCCAGATATAATTATGGGCAAATCTCAGGGTCTCAATCTTAGTGAGTTTGGCGTCGTCAGGGAAGGCTGGCAGGACGCTCCTCAGTGCATCCAAAGCTGAGTTGAGGTTGTGCATGCGATTCCGCTCTCTGTCATTAGCCTTTACCCTGCGATTCTTCCTCTGCTTGGTAATTGTGACTTCGTTGTTGGCCTTTGATCGTGTTCTTTTAACCTTCCGCTTCTTTCTCTGCGACTCCCTGGGGTCGGGGAAGGGAAATCTCTGTCCCAGGAGGCAGTCCTCACTTTCTGTCTGGCTCAGAGATGGGACTGGAGAGCAAGGCAGTGACAAGGGCGAGTTTTCATCATCTGAGAGTCCATAATAAGACTCTCTCTCACTTCTCCTCTGGTGGCAGTCGGTTTTGGGAGACATCCTGCACATTCAGGGAGAGAAAATATAAATGTTAACAGATCTGAACATTTGGACAATAAATAATGTCTTTAATACGTTGGGTATTTTTCATGTATTATAGCAGCCCATCAAACACAATGAAGATGTTGCACTAAGAAGAATGTATCCCTGAGTGACACAGAGGTATCCAACTCATTGCAACCAATGCTCTGGATACCCCCTGACACACAAATGGTTATTAAATGATTCTGAGTTAAACAAACTACTTTGGATTATAACTCAATGAATGTCAATATTCAAGAGAGTCAAGACCCCAGTTTGGATCAATGTTATTTTCCACTGATTACCCAGCAGTGAGCAAGCAGGGAGGTGTTGAAAAAGGGACCTGTTGGTGTATTCCTGGGATTAAAGTTTAGATGCAACATGGTGTGATAAACTGGATAAAGAGGAGACAAATTCTCTAGATAGATAAATTCTCCAGTTCTTATGTTATTCTATGGAGCCTATGCACTGACATCTCTCCAAAATGATGGACCTCAGTGCATAGGCCCCATAAAATAACAGGCACAAGATAATGGATCACACTGGACAGTGTGTCTCCTCTTTATGCATTTATCCCTTCTTGTAGGGAATGTATCTCCTCTGTATCATGCATTTACCCCTTCCATGTATTTTAGTACATCAGTCTTTCTGTTATAATCTCCAGAAATTTCACAATATCTGTACACTCATTGCATATATTATGTTGTTTAGTTATAATGCTTTGCTAGTAGTAAATGTTTAAAATGTGTACATACCTGCGCTGTAGATCTGCAGTAAATGGTCAGTTCTGGATGAACTTGGTGAAGGCAGGGATATGTGATCTGCAATCTGATAATCGTCTGTCCAATTGCCTTTGGGCATAAAGGTAAGAGTTGAATGTGCTCAAGAGAAGTGTGTGAAGGATGTGCAACAGGCACACGACTAACTCCCAGCCCTATATATACCTCCCAAGAACAATGCCTTTTTTATTGATTAATACAAAGTGTGCCCCCTTGGCACACTTTATCTTATCAGTGCTGCATGGAGTGTGCCGGACTCATTACTGCCTGGGGAAATGGCCAATCAGAGGCAACATAGACACACGAGCCTCCCCACTGCCTAACACAGCTGGAATCCCAACAAAGAGCCAAGTAGGAGGGAGAGGGCCCCCCCCTTATTTTAAACGTTTGACTGAGTTCAGTTGATCCAAGAACACGCCTAGAACCAAGTGTAAATGGGTGGAAGAGGTAGTTTTTGACTCTGGGGAAACTTTAATCAGATTTAATTTTGCACAATTTAAAGTGTTACATCCAACCTTATCCACATAAAAAGAATGATAATTCTAAATTAAGCCATCTGCACCAAACAGAAGAAATAAAACTTCCAATTGTTTTAAGTTGGGGTGTTAACTTACTGAATGTAAGAGGGGTCTATAACGCACAGCAGAGAATTCAAGGGGTTAAAAGCCCCAGAGCAATGGTAGTTTGAGGAATTTTACAGTCAGTTTGCTCCAGAATTTACGGTCGTTTCTTTTGTGGATAAGGGACATTCATTTATGTAAAATTAAATTAATTTGAGTAATTGTGGGCAAATCAACTCCACTGAAGGAGAATAAAAAAAAAACCATCCCAACTATTTAACCCTTTTAGTGCCAGAGGGATACGCAACGCATGCGCTGCATTTCCCTCTGGCACTCAAAGGGTTAAATGGCTCTTTTAACACCTCGAATGCCAGATAGATACCCACAGCTTACTAAGTGGAACAATTGTGGACCAAAAAGAACTATAATAAATGGAGCGATTCTGGGATGGAAATAATGCATATACATTTAATTATATGGGTATTTTTATCAATTGGCTTCACAGTTGCGTTGGAATCCTGTCTAGCATTTAAGGGGTTAAAAGACCCATTTAAATCAATGGTAACTTGGAGAATTGGTATTTGTCCCCACATTAGCCAGTTGGTTTGTTCCAGAATTCGTCCATTTCTTAGTAAATCAACCTCAAATGTGATGCACATCTTTTGGGCCTTATGTATAAAATTGGAGCAGTGCAATTCTAGGGCAAACCAACTCCACCATATGGGATGCATAATAATCCCACAGTCTGACATTGATTTAAATCAGGCAGTGTATAGCAGTCCCACTGTTTGTCATTGATTTAAATCAGGCAGTGTATAACAATCCCACAGTTTGTCATTGATTTAAATGGGACTTTTTTTAATCTTATGAAGGCAAGACAGGTCCCCAATCTATCGCTCCACATTGGTTTGGAGATCTCTCTATCATTCAGACTTAAAGGTTAATTTGAATACGACTGGAATGTTTAATTCTACCTTATGGTTGAACTTGGTTTGCCCGTGTATTGCACTCCTTCACTTTTAGACATTAGTGAATTTGTGGAAAATAGCATTTTGCTGCTTGTTATCTGCTAGTTACTGTATGTGCATTTACTAACTAAAATCTGAAAGGTGCACATGCCCTACCGCCTCCCCCCTTTACCTTTTTTCACCCTTAGATCAACACCACACATCACACACACCCCTGCCTAAATAAAACTTATAAAATTAACGACACAGACAACAATTTGTGGGAAAATGGAGGTCACGGTTTATTTAAGGCCTATTTAACTAGTTGAGCCCTTGGACCCACCCTCATAATGTAGCGCTCCTGGACCATGGCGTCCTGGCCTGGGACCAGCGCCCCTGCGCCTACCATCCAGGGCAGGCACCTAGGTGGGAAGGCCATCTACTAGACGTTCTTAGTCCAGCGTCCCTACCCCCTGCGGTGCCTCACCTCTTTGTACCTGGTGTTGTAACTTGGCAACGCCTTCACCCTTCAGGCCACACCACCCGCACAACCAGTGCCCTGATTCTTATCTCAACCTTCAGGCATGCCACACCGGCACGGTGCCCTGGAGAGCTACATTATCGGCCATACGTAATCTACATCTGTCGGGGATGCTCCTTTTGACCTATCCGCAACCTCCTCTTAGGATCCATGAATTTCTCATGACCTTTATCTAGGGAGGGAGGGAGGGAACAAAGAAAACAAGGTTAATAAATTTGGCATTAGCTTGGCTTCTTTTTATACATAGAAAGCCCATCCCTTTACACCACCCCCCTTACCTGGCCAGGTGAGAGGCCACCCCTCTCCCCTCCCCCAGATCCTTTTCCCGCCGCATGTCCGCAGCCAGCCTTTGTTCTCTGCACTGGCTGCCTACGTGCAACCGGAGGGGGGGGGTGACACCATCGGGGGGAAGGGAGAGCAGTGCCCCTTAGGCGGCTCTGAGTGGACCCGCCACTCGCCGCCGTTTGTAAGGTGCACATGCCCTACCGCCTCCTCCCTTTTCCTTTTTTCACCCTTAGACCAACACCACACATCACACACACCCCTGCCTAAATAAAACTTATAAAATTAACGACACAGACAACAATTTGTGGGAAAATGGAGGTCACGGTTTATTTAAGGCCTATTTAACTAGTTGAGCCCTTGGACCCACCCTCATAATGTAGCGCTCCTGGACCATGGCGTCCTGGCCTGGGACCAGCGCCCCTGCGCCTACCATCCAGGGCAGGCACCTAGGTGGGAAGGCCATCTACTAGACGTTCTTAGTCCAGCATCCCCACCCCCTGCAGTGCCTCACCACTTTGTACCTGGTGTTGTAACTTGGCAACGTCTTTACCCTTCAGGCCACGCCAGCTGCACAACCAGTGCCCTGATTCTTATTTCAACCTTCAGGCATGCCACACTGGCACGGTGCCCAGGAGAGCTACATTATTGGCCATACGTAATCTACATCTGTCGGGGATGCTCCTTTTGACCTATCCGCAACCTCCTCTTGGGATCCATGAATTTCTCATGACCTTTATCTAGGGAGGGAGGGAGGGAACAAAGAAAACAAGGTTAATAAATT
Organism: Rhinophrynus dorsalis; assembly: GCA_037306005.1. NCBI lineage: Eukaryota > Metazoa > Chordata > Amphibia > Anura > Rhinophrynidae > Rhinophrynus > Rhinophrynus dorsalis. Next base: position 220,031,503 of record CM074724.1, on the reverse strand, counting down.
TGGCATTAGCTTGACTTCTTTTTATACATAGAAAGCCCACCCCTTTACACCACCCCCCTTACCTGGCCAGGTGAGAGGTCACCCCTCTCCCCTCCCCAGATCCTTTTCCCGCTGCACGTCCGCAGCCAGCCTTTGTTCTCTGCACTGGCTGCCTATGTGTAACTGGGGGGGGGGGACACCATCGGGGGGAAGGGAGAGCAGTGCCCCTTAGGCGGCTCTGAGTGGACCCGCCACTCGCCGCTGTTTGTAAGGTGCACATGCCCTACCGCCTCCCCCTTTACCTTTTTTCACCCTTAGACCAACACCACACATCACACACACCCCTGCCTAAATAAAACTTATAAAATTAACGACATAGACAACAATTTGTGGGAAAATGGAGGTCACGGTTTATTTAAGGCCTATTTAACTAGTTAAGCCCTTGGACCCACCCTCATAATGTAGCGCTCCTGGACCATGGTGTCCTGGCCTGGGACCACCGCCCCTGCGCCTCCCATCCAGGGCAGGCACCTAGGTGGGAAGGCCATCTACTAGACGTTCTTAGTCCAGCATCCCCACCCCCTGCGGTGCCTCACCACTTTGTACCTGGTGTTGTAACTTGGCAACGCCTTTACCCTTCAGGCCACACCAGCCACACAACCAGTGCCCTGATTCTTATCTCAACCTTCAGGCATGCCACACTGGCATGGTGTCCAGGAGAGCTACATTCCGCCACCCAAAAAAATAGTGTACCAGCGTTACGGGACCTATTTTTTCCCCAACAACCGTGACCCCAACACCTTGGACAATTCTAGTAAAATTGCCGAATTGAAAATATCTATCCCTGTAGAGGATAAGTGCACCCCATCTGCCCGGTAAAGACTGGCGTCATTCGCCACCAGCTTCCCGTGCGCAATGGTAAAACCCCCAATGGACTGCATAAATCGTGCGATGGCCCTGTTCACCTTTTTTCTATGTGTGTCAATGGCCCGGGGGGATCTGGTCCCCGTCCACCGAGACCTTGGCACAATGCTAGACCAACCCAGCACCACGTGGGGGAAGCCTGACAAAATTGCCCTGCACGTGTCCTGTATATCCATTATCAATTGCATGGACTTAAGGGAAGTAAGATCATTCCCCCCTGCGTGTATGACTACCACGCCCGGCTCCCCCCACCTGGTGTGCGCATCCAGCAACTTATGCCACATACCGGACCACCGGAGACCCCAATGACCCAGCCATCGCACTTCTACGCTGTCCCTTGGCAGTCCCAGCTGTGCACCTTCCTTGCTGCCGGCCGCCTGTCTTCCTGCCCAAAAAACGAATGAATGGCCCAGAATCCAGGCTTGCACGGCTTTACACTCTTTACTTAAAGGGATAGTAACACTTCGTTTTAACTTTATTTTATTTTGTAGGCATTAAAAAAACATGAAGAATGATATAAGTCTTATCTCTCAAACCTTTATGGTTTATGAGATATTCACAAGCAAAGTTCCCCTCCCCGCCCCTTTTACCTAGTGTAAGCCATCTCTTCTCAGATGTGGATCAGGTTGTATGACAGTACAGATAACAGAAGGGGACAATTTTCTTTGTATGAAAACAATGAAAGCCCTTCCCCCCTTGACAAGTTTTTCAGCTTTTTCCATTATCTTAATTGAAGATTGTCCCTCTCTGCAGTCTACCTGGGCATCTCCCTTCTGAGCTGGTTGAACAGGGGGGGGGATACATTGTTTGTGAATATCTCTTAAACCGTAAAGGTTTCAGAGATAAGACTTATATCATTCTTCATGTTTTTTTAATGCCTACAAAATAAAATAAAGTTAAAATGAAGTATTACTATCCCTTTAAACAAGCAAGGCAACCCTGTTGCCATCAGCATTCACCAAGTTGCCCCCCCCCAGTGTCACCCTTCCCAGCTTCAACCACTGAAACCAATGTAAAATTTTTATATATATATATATATATATATATATATATATATATATATATATATATAAAATCAAACCTTACAAACTCACGTAACTCTTATATGCTGAGGATCGCCATCTACCCACCTTCTTAATGGCTTCCTCAGTCCCGCCTTGCGCTGCCGCCTCCGTGGTGGCCCCAATCCGAAATGAATGCGTCCCATACTGCGATGGGTCCACGCCTATTTCCACCAACGCCCTTTTGAATACAGCTTTGAACTGAAACAATGACAAAGCTGACCCATCTAAGTGCCGCAAAAAGGGGCCCACCCCTGGTGGCCTTGCCACCGCGTACTGCCTTACCCAGTGCACTGGGCAAACCTCAGACCTGGTAGCCCGCAACAAAACCCACTGCCCCTTAGCTTCCTGGTCGGTCTTGGACTTCGCCAGTCAACACCTAACTAAGTCCTCCTCACATTCCACCTGATTCGCCTGCAGCCCTGCTCCTAACACTTTCTTTGATGGCGCCACTAACTCCCCTATGCGGAAAGCACCGTGAAATGCCAATACAAATGCTACTCCAAACAGCTTTACTTTGTAGGGACTAGCGCAAACCTGATATAACGCCCTCAGCAACGCCTCAAGCCTGCACGCATCTACTGGCCTGCGCCTGTTCTTCCTCTGCGCCTCTTGCCTACCCCAACCCTTCACTATCTTCCTCACCACAAATTTATCCGTCAAGTCCTCCGCCTCTGCCAGTCTAAAGTGAAAAGAAAGAGCGACCAACCTCCCTGCTACTACCCCTTTAGAACACCCACTCTCTCTCAACTCTCCTAAATATGCCAGCATTCTCTCCCTTCCCAACAACTTCGCCACTTCGGGCCGCCCGACGAACTCACCCCACTGCCTCCAAGACCTGGCGTAAGCTTCCCAAGTTTTAGGTGCCACAGAGTTTCGGACTAGATCTTCTAGAAGGATGCTGCCAACTGCCAAAGGTTAGATGGACAAATACAACCATTAGCATCCGCCCCTGGTGCCAACTTAAAAACTGATCCCACCTCTGCCTGGATAGCGCATCCGCTATACCATTCCGCACCCCAGGTACATGCTTGACTTTAAACGATATATTAAGCCGCATACACTGTAGAACTAAATACCGCAACAAACTCAGCACTGGTCTTGAGGTGGACGTCAGCTGGTTAACTGCGTACACCACAGCCATATTGTCCGTCCAGAAAACCACTGCTCTATTCTGTAGGGAATCATGCCATAGCTCCAAAGCTACCACTCTAGGAAAAAGCTCTAAGAAAGCTAGGTTCCTTGTCAACCCTTGCGCATGCCACGTGGGGGGCCACACGCCCGCGCACCATTTTCCTGCTAGATACGCCCCAAACCCCACTGCCCCTGCAGCATCAGTAAACAATTGTAATTCACTATTACTCTGCGTAGGCCCCATCCACAAACGCGTACCATTAAAGTCCCTTAAAAACCGCTCCCAGACACTCAAATCCTCCTTCAGCTGACTGGACAAACGAATCTTATAATGCGCTTTCTTGACCCCTACCGTTGCCAACTGCAATCGGCGGCTGAACACCCGCCCCATAGGAAGAACCCTACAAGCAAAGTTCAACAGGCCCAACAATGACTGCAACTGCTGCAATGTAACTTTCTCCTGCCGACGCGCCCACGCTACCTGCACCCTAGCCCTCTCCACTTTGTCTTTGGGCAACCTCACCACTTGCGCCACTGAGTCTATTTCAATACCCAGAAATGTCAGGCAAGTGGAAGGGCCCACTGTCTTCTCCTGAGCTACCGGAACCCCCAGTTCCTCAAAAACCCTGGCTGCTGTATCCAGTAACTCCTGACATTCTCCCCCATCCGGCGACCCAATGAACAAAAAATCATCCAAATAGTGTGACACCTCTACTGCCCTCACTGACTGGGCTACTGCCCAGTGTAAAAATGAACTAAAAGCTTCAAAGTAGGCGCAAGAGATGGAGCACCCCATTGGAAGACATTTGTCCATGTAATATTGACCCTCCCACTTCAACCCCATGAGTCTAAAACTGCTGGGATGAATGGGCAACAATCTGAAAGCTGATTCAACATCAATCTTAGCCATAAGGGAACATGGCCCAGAAGTTTTAATCAAATTGAGCGCTTGATCAAACGACTGGTACTGCACCCTGCAATTCTCCTTCCCAATGGCATCATTGACCGAGGCCCCTTCTGGGTAAGACAAATGCTGAATCAGCCTGAACTTCCCCGCCTCCTTCTTAGGGACCACCCCCATTGGTGAAACCACTAATCCTTCTATGGGCACTACCTTGAAGGGGCCTGCCATTCTTCCTGCTAACAGCTCTTTCCTCAACTTCTCCCCAACAATCTCTGGATGCTCATATGCTGAACGCAGGTTCCTCCCTGTCCCTCCCCGTAAAACCTGTCCCTGAACTGGGATGACAAAACCAAACTGAAAACCTTTTAACAAAAACTCTGCTGCGACCGCATCCGGGTAAACCGCCAACCACTCACTTAGTCTGCTGAGGCTGATGGGTGTTGGCGACCGCTCCATCCCTACCACGAAAGGAATTATGCTTGGGGGCCGCGCCTCTTTGCCTGCTACAGTCTGCGATAGGGTGGCCCCCACCGTAGCTTGAGCAGCAATGCTTGTACTTACACGCCAGACCCCTCGCACACCTCCTCTCATTGCATGCAAAACAGGCACCCATCACACCTAAACTACCTCCTCCCCCTCTTGCCCCCGTATAATCTACTCCCTTATGCTGCCCTCTAGTATGAGTAACCAGCCGTGCCCATATGTCCATGTCCCTATGACCAAACGTCAGGGTCTTGCTTGTAGCAAGTTTTTTCCTGAACGCGTGATCGGCCCATGCAGTCCCCCCAAAACTTGCGTGCATGTCTAAAATTAAGTCAATATACTTAAACACATTGGCACGCTGCACTGGGAAACGATCAGTAAACAAGCTAGCATACACGCCAAAACCCCTCTGCCACTCAGTTACTGTCCTTGGCTGCTGCTGCTTATCTTTGCCCTTACGTCTATCCCCCTCCTTAGCCTCAACAGCGTCCCTGGACAACTCAAACACATCAACAAATTTACCCGCTACAATCCTTCTGCGCAATCTCCTGCCAACATGATCAAATGGGGCAGAGATTTCACACCCATGGGCTATATTAACCTCCTCTGTCTCAAATCTCGCCGTGTATGAACGTGATCTGCCCTTCCTTCTCTTACCCCCATCTGTGCGACTTCTACCCCCTGCAACATTTCTATAATACTTTTCATAAGTTTAAACATTTTTCCCTTTTCCGAGTCTGAGGTGGACACGTCCGTGTCCGTCTCAGAGTCAGAGCTGGAGGACTCACCGGAAGATGACATGTCACTACTATCGGTCTCCTGCTCCGCTCCTTGATGCTTGTCCTGTCCGCTCCTTCTTCCAGCGACGTTCTCCTGCGGCTGTGTCACCTCAGGCGTCCCACTGTAACCTGCAACACAAGCAATATTAGCTGCTATATTGACATCCTGACCAGTTACATTACTATGCCCTTCATAAAATGCAGGAGCGTTCAGGGGGTACAAGATGGGCCTCCCATCCATGCCCAACCCCCATGCCCAGCCTGGTGGTGGTCTAGCTGCCCCTTGGTCATTAGAGTTAGCTGCCCCCTGAAAGCTGCCTAACGCCCCCCCTCCCCCCTGACCTCCCCCTCCCACCTCCACCCCCAGTGTATCCCTTAACAGGGGAGCCCTGCTACTGCTCCCATGTTGACCCCCAGCCACGGTGCAATCCCCTACTGCCCCCATAGAAAAAACTCCCTGGTGGCCTAGTGGGGCATCCGCTCCCACCCCACTCCCCACCCACGCTACCTGTATCCCTCCTGATGGCTTCTCATGGCCGCCGGCAGCATTACCCGCCGTGGCCATGCTACCTGGTGAAATCTCGCAAGAAGAGAGACTTGGCCTGCTAGACCCGGAAGAGAGGTCTAGTGCGGCGACAGAATCAGCTCCGGAGTGGAGCTGAAAGGCAGCCACCGCACGGGGAGGGGAAGATGGGGCAGCAAGCACAGGGAAAGACAAGGGAGGACACACAGAGGAGGAAGAAGGACTCAGGGAAGGCGGGTGAGCCGCAAGCGCTCCCTGAACCAGGGCAAGGGGGGCAGAGGACAGAGGAGGAGCGGGGGAAGAAGATATCGCTTGGGACAAGGAAGAGGCACTTAGCTGCGGGTGCTGTCCAGGTCTCCGGCGATTCCTTCTGTGGCGGTTCAAGTCTTCCAGAAACAGCTCCTCATAGTCCCTGAAGCGCAGTGGGCGGCGAATCTTGTGGCGAGGCTCCATCCTGTACCTGCAGAGAAACAAAGAAAACAAGGTTAATAAATTTGGCATTAGCTTGGCTTCTTTTTATACATAGAAAGCCCACCCCTTTACACACACCCCCTTACCTGGCCAGGTGAGAGGCCACCCCTCTCCCCTCCCCCAGATCCTTTTCCCGCCACGCATCCGCAGCCAGCCTTTGTTCTCTGCACTGGCTGCCTACGTGCAACCGGGGGGGGGGGGGGTGACACCATCGGGGGGAAGGGAGAGCAGTGCCCCTTAGGCGGCTCTGAGTGGACCCGCCACTCGCCGCCGTTTGTTACTAGCATCAATACAAGAAACACACGTTTTTCACTAAGCAATTGTATTTTAAAGGGATAGTAATACTTAAAATGTAAAAAAAAATATGTTGTAGGGTTTATCCCCCTGAGTAAAACAAGAGTACTCCCACTGTTGAAAGGTGTTTCATTCAAAAGTTATTAATTTTCAAAGTTGAATTTTTTAGGTGCAATATCACAGTGGCCTGAAATTGTACAGTGGCGCTGTTGCTACACGATCCTATGGACAGCTCTGGTCAATTGACCATAAATCTCCATAGGATCGTGTAGCAACAGCGCCACTGTACAATTTCAGGCCACTGTGATATTGCACCTAAAAAATTCAACTTTGAAAATTAATAACTTTTTAATGAAACACCTTTCAGCAGTGGGAGTACTCTTGTTTTACTCAGGAGGATAAACCCTACAACATATTTTTTTTTATATTTTAAGTATTACTATCCCTTTAACCCTTTGAGTGCCAGAGAGGTAACCAACGCATTGCAATACATTGCGTCGGGTACCTCTCTGGCACTTAGAGGGGGTAACAGATGAATGGGCAAGTCATTTGGGAACACATTTTAGAACGGGGGAAAGTTGGGGGAGAGTATTTAATACCCAACACCTCAGTAACAGGTAATGTCTGCAGATACAGTCAATCCTGTTTGATCTTGGAAAGTCTGCATCTTTCTGAAAGCATGGCGTGCACATCGTTGTCAAGACTCTATCAATTAACCTCTTAATTCCCTAGACAGAGCGAGGGTTTTAATCGCCAAACTAAAGAAGATGCATTCTGGAGCAAGCCAACTGCAACACAAGGGATAGTCCAAAATTCTCCAAATTCCCATTGATTTAAATTGGAGTTTCAGCATCCTACTCTGCAAAGGGGTTAAAATCCCCATTTAAATCAATGTGCGTGTTTGTTTGGTGCAGTGCAGTTGGATTGCAACTGCATCTCTTTAGATTTTAGGACCACATGCACAGAAAAAAACAGGAGAAATGGTGATGTAAGCCAAATGCAACACTGGGGACAATTTAAACTCCCCATTCATTAAAGTGGCACTTTGACCATTTTAATGCTTGATCAATATCCAAAGTATTGGAAACCTCTCTAGCAAGGAAGGGGTTAAAAGCACCATTTCAGTCAAATGTGTTATTTGGAATGTTTCGGGCAACTAGGTTGCTTCAGGATTCCTCTTATTTTAACTTGTTCATAAGGCTCAGTGTGTGTGGCAAAACGTACCAAGTGCAGTGCAAACAATTGCCCTCCATTAATTTAGCCCAGTAACACAAGTCGCCAAGTGCTTGCAATCACAAGAGATGTACGTACCCCAGCGGGTTTGAGGAGGTAGGACCATATCAGGATCTATTCTGCAGTTTGGGGAAAAAAATGGCGTGTTTATCATGGAAGCAATGGAGGCACACAGGGTTATCCATCCAGAATAAACAGTTGCTTCTATAACATCCATAATTTAGGTTCAAATTTAGTTTTAAAATCCAATAGATAATGTTTGTTTTCAGATTTCTTTTGTTCATATCATCAAACACACCGAACAAAGCACACAGAGAAGAAAAAATGTAGGACAGAGTTAAATACAGCACTGAACAGAGAGTGTTCTGGGTTTTCCTGGTGCACAAAAAGAGCTCATTCTGCTTTTGCGCAAACATAACATAAATGGCAATCAACTGCTAAAGGATCAATCTGAGTTTGGATTTAAACCATGATAAATAATGGCAGAACACAAGTATATTTAAAAGGCATGTCATTTCCCTCCCAAGTATTTTTAAGTTTAGTGTCTTGGATGGTGAACTTAGGAAGGGGCTTGGAATGGCTGATTTTTTATCCACAAACATTGTTTGGAAAGCATATACTTCTTTGCAAAGACTAACCAAGTTGTTATTGATATGTATGTTTAAAGTGGTGGTGCTGAAACAGCTCCCTTTCTTGAGTCTTTCCTAGGATACTTGGGCTGTGTCTCTTGCCAGTGAACAGCAGGTAATCCTGCTCTCTGGCACAGGTGCCCTGGTGTGCTCCATGCGTCTGCAAAAGCGCAGGAATGAGAGGATCATCCAAGAGCTTCCTAGAAGAGGCATCTGTTTAGTGGCTGCAGATTCAAGTAGGAGAAAAGGGACAGTTGGGTATAAAAGCTTTTATTTCCCTGCATCTTCCCAGGGGAACATTTCTTCTTTTCTCATTTTCTGTGCCCTTTTACATCTATAACAAGTGAAAAAATGAATAGCCAGCACTGGCAGTTTTTTTTTCGCTTGCACAATTGGATGGACGAAAAATCTGGTGAGCGAGTTTCCAAAGGCTGGACTACCCACTTCAAACGTCCTTCAAACAAAAGCTGAAGACGAAAAGAAAGCCCCACCTGGTACTACTGTTTGCTAAAATAATAATAAATAGATTTCGTTTAATAAATAATTACAAGAGATTGTAAAGTGGAGTGCCTTGGACAGCATTAATCACGAGGCTTAGGGCAGGTATCACCTGCTCTGGGACAAGGCAACTTTATTGTTAAATCACCTTCAGACTACTACTTTCTGATAACTCTCTCCTATTTCTACAATGACTGGTCGCTTATGTTTACTCATAGTTAGCATAGCAAGCACAAAACTACCACAAACCAGATAAAATATCTAATGCAAAAAAGTGTTAGGTTCATACACACACCTGTCTGGGCAGCTTAAGCTTAGAATTGGCATTAAACGACCCATTCAAGGAGGGGCTCAGCATAGTTTACATTGGATTATTTTATGCTACTTTATAACAGGTTTACTGCAATTCCTATCTCCCTGTCCTATTTGTCTTATTTTATTGAAAACATATGGTAACCAGCTGAACTGTATCCCATATTTCATCTGCCAGCAATGGGCAGGTTTTGCAATCGGGATCTTGCTTACAGGCTGCTGTCGACACATGGTGCTGTTTAATTTGGAGAAGGGGGGTTGTTGAAGATAACATTTACCTATTCTGTCTCCCACACACTTAAACTGTAAAATAATAACACAAAACAGCACAAAATCTTTGAGAAAAGCTGCTTTTCTGCGCTCTGGATGTCTTGCTGGATAAAGGAAGAAGCACCATATGCCACCTTGGGAAAGGCAAAGGCGCACAGGAAAACACTTGTGAGGGGAAAGACAAAACAAGATAAGGCTTTGGACTCTCCAAAATGGACAGAGCCATTATTTACACATCCCCAAAATTCTCCTAAGACACAATGGCAAACAAAGTCTTGATTTTGCCAGAGTGGAAACCAAGGAGATAAGTATTGAAAGGTGCATTGCGCACACATGCAAACACCTGTTGGGCTTCCTTCCCTAGAGTTCTGGCTTTCCCAAGCCAGGATGTGGACAGGCACTATTAAAAGATACTGTGATTTGTGGTGACATATGTTTAACGAATATGTGTATACTCTTCAGAGACACACAGGGAGCAGCTGTTCTTGCTAACATACCTACTGATAATATAATACCTGTGGCCAGCATCTCTCCATCCTCTTTTGAGATGCCAGACCCACTAATCTTACTGACAACGACCCTATTTCGTGACTTTATTGTCAAGTTCAACAGATGCACCCTTGTTCCTAATGCACACAAACATGTTGTTGGGAGACAAGCAACCCATATGCCAGGCACAAGGTGCACATATGCCCTCTTTGTGCTAGCCAGCTAAATCAAACAATATATTTTTAGAAAGAACTAAGAGAATCAAGTGGCGTTTTGAGTAAGCCATTAACGATATATCTTGTTCTTTGTTGGACTTAAACAGTTTCCTGCGCACTGAACATGTTTTTTTGCTGCAGAAGTGCTGGCTTGGAGGAAAAGCCTTTCGAATGCAAAGTAAAGGGACCAGTGTGGCAGCATGTTAATCATGTACAACAGAATAACGGCGAAGGATGCTTCCTCTGCTCACCATAAGCCCCTGGGAGACCTGCTCTGGAAGTCCTTGAGATCCTGTGTTGTGGACTGGCTGTGTAGATTCAGGATTCGGGTATTCCCTACCTGTTACAGGAGCTTTCACTTTGTGATCAAGTTCTCTCCAGATTCCCTGTGCAGTATCCACATTGACTGAGAATTCATACTACTAATACTAAGAGCCCTCCTGTATTAAGGAAACTAGAGTCATTGTGGGGCAAATCAACATAATCCCAGAGGACAAATACAAATCCCCACTGAGTTAAATAGGGGTTTTAACCACTTGAATGCTAGTGGTCTTCATCTCATTGCTTAGCAAAGCGTTGCATACCTCTCTACAATTCAAGGAGTTAAAAAAAAACGTTTTAAATCAGTAGCAACCTGGGGGATTTTTATGTATCCCCCTCTGGCATTCGTACTGGTTAAAAGTTCAATTTAAATGGATAACATCCCTTTATTTTGACTTTGCATGTGCATACTATGTTATGTAAAATTGCCTATATTATATATTCATCTTCTCCTATTTTTTACACTTTTATATCCTTGAAAATAAGCTATGTGGATCTGTTTGCAGAAAGCTTTCCTTCAGGGAACATAAAAGCAGGTCTAGTGATAAAAAGGCAAAAATGGTGCAATGTAATCAATATATCAGTCAGTGACTCAGAGAGAGAGACTGTAACATTGTATTACACCCTGCTTTGATGGTCTATCAACCAGGAAACTCTCTGGAAAATAATATCCTGGTAGCTCACTGTCAGGAACCTAAAAGTGTTAAAAAAATAGGTGGGGAAAAAAAAAAAAAAAAATATATATATATATATATATATATATATATATATATATATATATACGGGGCTCAAAATTTCCACTCGCCACTAGCCAATGGCGAGTGAAAATTTAGCCCTGGCGAGTAGAAATTCAGCCCTGGTGGGTATGTTTTTTCTTGCAGTGGCGAGTAACTTTTCAGGTCTGGCTAGTAGCAAAGGACTTCAACTTTCAAGCCCTGTATATATATATATATATATATATATATATATATATATATATATTTATTTTTTTCTTCACCTATTTTTTAACACTTTTAGGTTCCTGACAGTGAGCTACCAGGATATTATTTTCCAGAGAGTTTCCTGGTTGATAGACCATCAAAGCAGGGTGTAATACAATGTTACAGTCTCAATTTGACTGTACATAATATGCACTTGGAGACTGATCACAGTCATGATAAAGGGTAACTGTTCTTATTTGACCCCTGGGGTATTGTTGGCTTTCTCCATTTTCTTTTGAACATGGAGCCCAATATGCCCTATATGTATTTTCATATGTGGAGTTTCAGAAAACACTATCACTTTGGGAGAAATGTATCAATCTAAAACTGGAGCAATTCAAACATGGATGTCTGCAGAGGGGCAAGTGGGGGCATCCCCCCCGGGATAAACATAAGGGCTGTTCGAGATGGCCTGGGTGGGGGCATATTATGGCTTTGCCTCCCCAATAAATTTCTGTGGATGTCCATGATATTAATGCAAGCCAGCTGCAGCACAGTAGAGGAATAATGGCTGAGAGATCTCCAATGCATCTCTCACATTTTGGTTTCATTCATATTAACCTTTGTTGCAGCATCTGCACCCTTCTGCTGCCAGTATAGTACACCCATTGTCATTAGCCATTTGTGGTCCAGAGGCGCATAAAAATACATATCTCTCTGGCACTCAGAGATAACTAATTGAAAACTTAGAAACATAGAATTTGACAGCAGATAAGAACCATTCAGCCCATCTAGACTGCCCATTTTTATTTTTACTTTAAAAACCTTAAACCTTATTTGGTCCTTAGTCTTGTCTTCTTTCAGCATAGCCTTATGTCTATCCCATTCATGCTTATAGACTCTCACTGCGTTAACCACTACCACTTCTGCTAGTAGGTAATTCCACTTATCTACCACCCTCTCAGTGAAATAAAACTTTTTACATTACATCTAAACCTCTGACCCTCTTGTTTTAGACTATGATTTCTTATCCTAACATTTCTGTTCCTTTGAATTGTACTTTCAGCCTGTACTTTGTTGAATCACTTTATGTATTTGAATGTTTCTGCCGATATCCTAGTAAAAGGTTGCACGCTCAATTTGCATTAACCATTTTGCCATGATAAAAGTGGCTACCTGATAATCTCGCACTGCATGAAAGCGCGAGATTCTCAGGTCACACTATGAAACATCGCAATCTAGCAATACCCTGATCCCAGTGATAATGAGCGCTGCTCCAGGATCTCTAGTCCTAAAGGGTTAAAAAAGAGGGCCCAAGGTGTTGAGTGTAGTTTGTGCTCTGTGGGTGCAGTTTAACCTAGAATTACCCCCAATCTCTTTTTTGTAGATGCAGTTTGTACGTGTCCGATAAACAGACATGGTACCGGATTTACCTTGTTTGGAGAGCCCATCTGCAGCTTCCAGAGCCTCATGTTTCCAGGTCATAAGGTACAGTGACTCGGACAGGGCCACTGTAATCAGTGCTGGCTTTACTCAGTATGAGGCTCTGGCAGCTACAGATGAGCTCTCCAATCAAGGTAAATCCGGTACCACGTCACAATCCATCTAACCTAGTGATTCTGCCATGTCTGACATGGTTAATGCGAGATGTGGTCGCACGCTCTTTTGTGTGCGACCTTTTAAAAGTGAACCGTTTGTGCCATATTCCCTACAAGCAATATATGATCAGAGTCTTTAGTCTTTCCTGATTCATTTCATCCTTTAAATCACTCATCATATTAGAAGCCCTTCATTGAGAGCAAAATGGAGTTTAAAACCATATCTGTTTCATATTGCTCTGTTTATGTCTTATGAAGTGATGTTACTTTTTCTCTACACAGTTCACCCAATTAAATGCATGCTTTGGGGATATTTAGCCACATTGTGTAAATAGGTGTCAAACTAGCCTCACACTGTACAAACGGTTGCATGATCTCAGTAGTGTGGACTCCATCACCATTATCTTACATTATTTACACTTTGTTTTATAGTTTCTTACCCACATTCTTGATGAAGTACAATTATGGCCATGTTCAATAAGCTAAAGTGGTACAGTTCTGATGCAAACCAATCTTGGCAATGCAGTAGAGATCTCTCCAGCATTCAAGGGGTTAAAGGGCCCAGGGCCGGATTTGCCATAAGTCAGAGTAGGCATCTGCCTACAGGCGCACCCCACAGAGGGGTGCCTGTCATTGGAATCAATTATTTTTTAATTATTTTTATTGTATTTTTTTAAATATTTTAGTTCACCCTACCCGCTGCCTGCCTCCCGGTGAGATCCTGCTGTTTCTCCCTCGACGGTGGCTCTTTAGTAATACAGAGTGCTGGGAGATGACATCATCTCCCAGTGCACTGCATTCCTAAAGAGAAGACCGCGCGGGAGCAACGGAAGCTACAGTTCTGTGCAGAGCAGGCACAGACTTTTCCTGCCACTGGACCACCAGGGAGGTAGGAAACGGGACAATGTGGAGCTGATGGTGCAAGCTGGACCTGATGGGGGTAATGTGAGGGCAAGTTGGAGCTGATGGGGGCAATGTGGAGATGATGGGGATAATGTGAGGGAAAGTTGGAGCTGATGGGGCAAGTTGGAGATGATGGGGGCAAGTTGGAGATGATGGGGTAATGTGAGGACAAGTTGGAGCTGATGGGTGCAAGTTGGAGCTGATGGGGGGCAATGTGAGGGCAATATGGATATGGGGGGGTAATGTGGAGATTTGGAGCATTGTGGAGGTGTCCAGTGGAGATGGCCAATGTGGGGGGCGCTTCAGATTTCTGTGCCTACAGGCTTCTGAGATGTAAATCTGGCCCTGAAAGGGCCCATTTAAATTAGTGGGGATGTGGAAAATATTTATTTGTCCCCACAAGCATGATGCTGCCTCCGCCATACTTCACTGCAAGGATGGTGTGTCTTGAGGAATGAGCAGCATTAGGTTTGCTTTAGGTACGCTTTAAGTTTTGGCCAAAAAGTTTTATCTTGGTCTCATGTTTCCTAGCAAACTCCAGATGTGCTTTCAGAGGGTTCTTTTTGATTAACAGCTTTTTTCTTGCTACCCTTCCATAGTGGCCAGTGTTAATCAAAGCACTTGATATGGTTGACTGGCACACCATTACTCCACTGCCAGAGACTGATCTCTGTTGCTCCTTCAAAGTGATTGTTGACCTCTCTGTGGCTTCTCTCTCAAATGTCCTTCTTGTGTGGAAGCTGAGTTTTAAGGGATGGCCTTTTCTTGCCTTGGATATTGTTTTGTACATGTTTCCTAATATAAGCATTTGTATTACTTTATCTCTAGCTTCTGTAGAATGCTCTGCATATTCCTTCAGATCCACAGCACTACCAATGATCCTTCAACAGTGGGGGTTTTATTCTGAAAATGTGACAGCAGCTTTAATGGTTCACAGGTGGAAGCCAATGATAATGTAATTGTGTACTCATTAGGGAAGTTTTCTGTTTAAGCTGGGAGTTTTCACAGCACAGGGGTTGAATATTTATGCAAGCAATATATTTCAGATTTTGTTGTTCTTAAAAATATTCCCCAGGATAAAGCCAGTCACCTTACAATAACTGATTCTGTTTTTCCATATCATACAGAACAAAACTCCAATGATCCATATCTGTTTCAGTAATATTAGAGAATTGATAGGGGTCTGAATACTTTTGCAAAGCACTACAAACACACATATATATATATATATATATATAGTAAACCAGGATTACCTATACTTTATTTTTGGCTTAATTTATCTTCCTAGATGAGGTGGTGTGATGTGCAGGCGTCCCACAGTATAGCAAACTTGTAGTCTTGAGTAAGAGTGCTACAATATTAGTATTTGATGCAAGGAATATGTTTTATCATTGAATTGAAATGAAGTTTCATTCATGTTTTTTAATTTTTTGTTATGTTGGTTCAGTGACATCAAGGGGGATTTGTTATTGAAGTACGGGTGGTGCGCTAGTTTACAATATGCAAATTTTCATGATATTACATGAATAGCATATATTAACCCTGTGGGTAATGTTATATTATCTTTTGTTTGCAGGTACTAATATTTTTGCTGTTATATACTGCACATTTCCCAGAGGGGATTAAGTGAATTTTATTTGTATATCTTAATCATGTTTTAATCACATTTTGGCGGGTTGTTGGGGTCATCACCTCACTTGAGGTATTTAGAGAGGTTGTTTGCACTTGGTGTTTATCTTGATAAAGATCCCAGATGGGGATCGAAACGTCGATCAAATATAAAGCTCTTTTGAATTTCACTGAAAAGACCTGTGAGTGCTGGTTCTTTGGGAAGTATTGCAAGTGATTTACTTAGCACCCAGGCATTTAAAGGGATAGTAATACTTCATTTTATCTTTATTTTATTTTGTAGGCATTATAAAAACACGAAGAACGATATAAGTCTTATCTCTCAAACCTTTATTCACAAGCAAAGTTTCCCCTCCCGCCCCTTTTACTTAGTGTAAGCCATCTCTTCTCAGATGTGGAATCTGGTTGTAAGACCAGACAGATAACAGCAGGGGACAATCTTCTTCCTATGAGAACAATGAAGGACCTGCCCCCCTTGACAAGTTTTTCAAGTTTTCCCTTATCTTGAAGATGGTCCCTCTCTGCAGTCTACATGGGTACCTCCCTTCTGATCTGACTGAACAGTGTTACATCAGTAAAAGTGGCGGGAGGGGAATACTTTGTCATTGAATTACTCTTGAACTACAACTCTGACAGAATAACACTCACTAAAGTCCAAATACTATGATGATTAATTAGAGCTATGAAAAATTACTATCCCTTTAACTTCATTGTCGAGAGTGCTGCCTTTCTCTCTCTCCCTTTCGCTATATATATATATATATATATATACACACTTTAAGATAGATAAATTAAGAAGGGATCCATGTATCCCATATTCATTTATTAAAAATCATAAGATAAATTAATAATTAATTAAACTGCCAAAGGGGGTTTAGAGTATTCTTAGCCAATCACTGGCTGGGAGTTGTGGGTCACACATGCCTAATGCGCTCAGCTATATCATCTATTCCTCTAATCTGACTGAGGCACTGGGATGAAGAGATACACTCAAGACTCTATGTGTGACCACTTATACCCACCCAAAGACTGGGCTATATTTAAGCAAGTCAGAGTTCTTTTAGTATTTCCTTGTCATCAGCCCAAGAAACATGCATGTTTAGTGGCTCATCTTTTTTTTCAGATTGGTAGAATAAGGAAACGTTTTCATCTTCTAGAAGGTAGAGTTGAAGAATAATTTATTAATATGAGATCTCAAAACCCCATATTCAATTATTATCATAATTTATCTCCCTAAAGAGTAGCACAGGAAGTGGTATATAGACTCCACCTTGGGTACCTTGGGTACTCCCACTTCTCAGAGATGTTTATTCAAAAGATTTTGTGTCTCACACTTGCCTTTTTTGGGTGCAGTACTTCCATTGCCTTATATTTTATGATGGTGTTGTTTCCACACTAGTTTATGGACATTTATTGTCAGTGGCAATAGCCCTCCAATGCAGTGATTTGTAAAATGTGTGGCATGCCGCCCTGGAGGGGAGTAATGCTCTTCCAGGAAAGGGGGCTTCAGCAATGAACTTTTGAGTTGATATGCACTATCATTGTGTTTTTAAAGTCACGTTCACAAGTCTGGGATTGGCTGACTGAAAGAGCTTTTGTGAACAGCATATTCTGACATATTTGTGCTTGTGATATGTGTATAGTACAGTGGTTCTCAGTCTGTGCTCTCAGTGACTATTAACAGGCCAGGAATTTCCTTTTAAGAGCACAGGTGAGTTAATCAATATGACTGAGTCTCTGATCAACACACTTGTGTTCTAGCAGGGAAATTCCTAAGCCCTGGCCTGTTAGTGGCCACTGACGGCATGGATTGAGAACCTCTGGTATAGTATAAAGAAAATGATGTATAATAAATTGGCTTGTTCAAAAGTTGTTAAAAATACATATAATGCAACTGAAGTATAAACAAAAAACAGGCAAATGGTTAAAGGGGAACATTCATATCCCCAAAAATTTTCACCATTGGTTTTAAAATATAAAGCAATATCAACGCTGGCTTTATTAATTTTCTCCACTATCTAAGAGTGGAGATATTAATCTTTGAAATATGCCACTTCCGGGTCTGCGTCACAGTGTATGTGCGGCATGGAGCTAAAGGAATTCTCACCTCCCTCCCAGCAGCCCCTGGGGCGCGCATTCGCGCTTCTCTTCGGAGCTGCATTTTTCTGGGCTAACGTAACACCGAGCTCCGTTTACCTCAGTAGCACGTTAGCCCAGAAAAATGCAGCTCCAAAGAGAAGCTCGAACGCACACCCCAGGGGCTGCTGGGAGGGAGGTGGGAAGTCCTGCCGTTCTTACACGGTTCCCCAGAATGTGGAAGTGCCACATTTCAACGATTAATATCTCCACAATTAAGCTTTGGAGAAAATAAAGCCAGCGCTGATACTGCTATATATTTTAAAAGCAGTAGTGAAAATCTTTGGGGATGTGAATGTTCCCCTTTAAATTAATTTCAATAAAAGAAGAGGGAAGGGCATGAGTGTTTGGAGAAAACATAAAGAAGTGCATCATGTGAAACATTCTGTGCAGGTTTGAGCAGCAGTAGAGTTTGAATAAAACATCTTTCCACAATCACAGTACACTTGTTTAGTCAGCAGGATAAATCCTGCAATATAGATCTTTTTTCCACATATGTAATTATATTCATGTAATCAAATATAAATTGCTCACACACTCATATAAGATGTAAAGCGTGTTTGAGCAGCACTTTATTGGGTACATTTCCGTAGAACACACAATTTCTGTATGGTTAGTTCTTCATGAGCACTTACCAAACCTTTTTTTGTTGTCCTCCAAATTAGATGAGTTAGGCCTTTATCTTAAAGGCACAGTAACATCTAAAATGGAAAGGATTACTATTCATTTAAATATCATGTACTCCTAGATAGCATTTATACAAATTCTTTCTTTGGTACAAGAATTCTTAAATTTATCATAATGTGAAAGTGGGTTAATGGCTAAATTTGTTAGAAAGTTTGTTAAAATTCATAAAAACTTAAAACAATTGATTTGGGATTATAATTTTAGGTTCACAGAGAGAAAATACTAATAAAACCTCAAACAGATCATTGCCCTGAGATTAGAACACTTCACAGAAGGTTTGGGTTAAAGACCAATGAGAGAGCAAACTGCATCATATAGTACAAATAACAATTCTCACAATTGCCCATTGATTTAAATGAGTCTTTTAAACCCTTGAATGCTAAACAGGTCTCCAATGCATTGTTTCATGGGGTTAAATGGTAACAATCACTTTGATAGTGCCTCATAGGTAGGTTTGCTCACCAGGGAAAAGAACTGCCAATTATGTTGGGGCTGTAGTGAGCCCCAGCAGACCAGTCTGTGAGTTTATCAAGGGCCTGAAGAGACCCTCAGTGCACCACTGTTAGTCCTGCAGGAAGACACTGAACTGTGAAACTGGAGTGTTGCAGTTCAATTTTCTGTCCTGCAGGTTTCTAATGACCCTTTGTATCTGGCTTAAAAGCCAAGGATATAAGGTCTATGGGGACTGTCTGTGCAACCCAGGAGTCTGTGGCTGAGAGCAACAGATTTCCAGATTGTGTTCCAGCCAAGAAATGGATCATAGCCATAGGTTTTCTACAACTTCTGATCCCATAGGAGAAGACTTGGTGAAACATAATGATTGAACTTTAAAGGGATAGTACTGTTTAACAATAAAACAGCTACAATTAATCTTCATGGTATTTGGGACATGGAGAGTTTAATTTCAATACTGTCAGAGTTGTAGTTCAAGAGTAGTTGAATGATAAACTATCCCCTTCCTGCCCCTTTTACTGGTGTAACACTGCTCATCTAGAGCAGCAAGACTGTCTGGATGGATCTCAGAGAGGGACAATCTTCAGTGACCATAAGGAGAAAAACTGAAAAACCTGTCAAGGGGGGCAGGGTTTTCCTTATGCTCACAGTAACAAGATTGTCCCTTGCTGTGATCTGTCCGGTCAAGCGTCCAGATTCCACATCTGAGGGGAGTTGGCTTACACTAGGTAAAAGGGGCGGGAGGGGGATACTTTATCATTCAATTACTCTTGAACTACAACTCTGACAGTATTGAAATAACACTTTCCATGACCCAGATACTATGAAGATTAATTGGAACTGCTGTTTTTGTGAATCATTACTATTCCTTTAAAGGGATAGTCATGTTTCATAATTAAAGCAGCTCAAATTAATCATCATAGTATTTGGGCCTTGGAGAGTGTTATTTCAATTCTGTCAGAGTTGTAGTTCAAGAGTAATTGAATGATAAAGTACCCCCCTCCCACCACTTCAACTGATGTAACACTGCTCAGCTTAGAGCAGCTGGGAGTGTCCAGGTAGACTGCAGAGAGGGACAATTTTCAATTAAGATAAGGGAAAAAGCTGAAAAACCTATCAAGGTGGTCAGGGTTTTCATTGTTCTCACAGTAAGAATATTGACCCTTGATGTGAGCTGTCCGGTCTATGGACTAGATTCCACATCTGAGGGGAGGTGGCTTACAATAAGTAAAAGGGGCGGGAGGGGGAAACTTTATCATTCAATTACTCTTGAACTACAACGCTCACAGTAATGAAATAACACTCTCTATGGCTCAAATACTATGAAGATTAATTCGAGCTGTTGTTTTTGTGAAACATTACTATTCCTTTAAAGTCCCCATTTAATCAGAAAAAATTGTATATATTTTTTTAACAAATGTCAGCTATGGATTCATGATATTTAATCTTTGGATGCTAGAAATATCTCTACTAAATTGCTTCAAATATATCGAAGATATCTCTAGTATCCAAGGTCTTAAAAAGGGTATGGATTCTATTTGTTTTTAGATGAAATTGTCCCTTTAAATCTGAATAGTGGATTACAGCAAATAATTGGCCCACCAAGAGGTTAAAGGTAATGCCTCTCCTTCCACAAGACCAGAGTGGTTGAAGGAAACAGATCAAATGTATAGATGTGTAAAGTGGTGCATGGAACAGATTGTAACTGACAGGAATCTTATTGATTGATTTTATAGAGCCCTTATGTTTAGTGTTAAGATAATGTCATGACGCTTTTCCTTAAGGGGCAGGCTGCATACTTTACTCGTGTGTGTGACTGCTAAAATGTGTGATCCTTGTGGAAAAAGCATTCTTGACTACTCTGCGTGATCTCAAATAAGCTTAAGGCACACACAGCATCTCAAATGATATTAGACCTTATTCATCAAGCTAATGAGGTGCAATTCTGTAACAAACCAACTGCACCACAGGTGGGAAATTAACATTTCTATCGATTTAAATAAACTCTTAACCCCTTGAATGCTGTAGAGGACTTCAATGCATTACAGGGGGATAAAAATCCTAGTTAAATCAACGAGACAACAACATAAAAGGATGCTTCATAGGGTGGCGACTTTCAGTCTCTTCCAAGATCACAAAAAGTGATGTCTATAGATTGCTACTAAACCAAATATAAGAAAAGTATCATACACATCCATGGAGGATATTAATTATACTGCCAAAAAGAAATCAGGCTCATCCACTCCCCTTGGGTTGCACTTGATCATATCATTCAAACATATCACTTGACAATCACTTCATCTTACATGTATTGGGAGCTGGTATGTACCAGTGGATTTGTCACATGAATGTGCAGAAAACAGCTGTATTGTAGATGGAGAAAGTGGCCAAGAACCAAATAAACAATAATGATTTATGTAAAAATAAGTAAAATTCATAAAATATATAAAACAAAATGGCCAGTGCATTTTTAGTCATCCACAGCCTTGGGATTCTGAAAAAATCATTAAAAAAATCCATAGCTCTTCAGTTTTTAATACCAGCTTTGCATACCATGTCCATTGTGTAACAGGTTTTTTTTTATTGATAATGATGGTGAATTACAGCCTGTAAGCTATTCTTCTTTAGTGATCATAAAGAAGAACAGATCAGACATGGCCTAAAATATTTGGTGTAAATTCTGTCGCTAAATTGTTGCAAATAGTGACATTTCTATATAAGTATGCTGCTCCACTGTTTACAAACTTCCTTACTCCATTTTTTTTTATAAAATGGCGTTATGTCCTCCTAAACTGTTGTTAATACTTTTATAACTACCATAGACAATAACAGTCATTTTAATGCTTCTTTTTAATTAACTCCACTTTTATAAATTTCCACCATAGTGTACAGTTTAGAATCATGGGTGGGGCTAGCTAGAGCCAAGGTGAGTGAGTCCTGCCTATTATTCTAAACTAGTTGAACAGCCCGTTACACGGGCCACAGTGCCTCTGGCAGCCGGTCGCGGGGCAGTCACACGCAGTGGAGACTGCCCGCGCCTCGGCTGAATCAGAGCTGGACGCTCCTTCGGAGCGCCCAGCTCTGTATCAGCCGCGGCGCGGGCAGTCTCCACTGCGTGTGACTGCCGCACGCGCAGCAGTGTCTACTGCGCATGTCGGGCGTTACACACAACTTGGCGAATTATTATATAGGATGGTCTTGTATACTTGTGAACTCCCCATGTTCAACAAATTAAGAGGCATTCATTCCCAGAGTAATGCTAGATTTTAAATGAGTTCATGTTGATGAGCATGGCAAGCTTTATCGTCTAATGACACATTAAAGCGCTGCCTGTCAGAGTATTAGAAATTCACTAAATCACAAATAATTTATTAACATAACAACCCCAGTAGTGTAAATATTCTTTAATACAAATATGCCCAGGATCTGTTAATAAATTATATGTAGATAGATAGATAGATAGATAGATAGATAGATTGATAGCAGCACCAGTGGAACTTTTAAATTAAGCCAATAGCCAACATAGATAGATAGATATCGATAGATAGATAGATAGATAGATAGATAGATAGATAGATAGATACATAGATAGATAGATAGATAGATATAGACAGATAGATAGATAGATAGATAGATAGATAGATAGATAGATAGATAGATATTGATAGATATAGATAGATAGATAGATAGATAGATAGATAGATATTGATAGATAGATAGATAGATAGATAGATAGATAGATAGATAGATAGATATAGACAGATACATAGATAGATAGATAGATAGATAGATAGATAGATAGATAGATAGATAGATAGAGATAGAGAGCAGCACCAGTGGAACCTTTAAATTAAGCCGATAGCCAACAAATCGATTTTATTGACTGGCAACAGTTTTGATCATCTACAGGACCTTTATCAGGTTTTGATAGAGATCCTGGAGAGGACTGAAATTATATATATATATATATATATACTTTAGGTGTATTAGAGTGTATGTAGATCACTATAACAGTTTATATCACATACACATTTTCTGTGCTCCTTTTAATCAGAGCTATATATTTACCACTATTTCACATAACTTATTAGTCTCTATAGCTGCATCTATATTTCATCATATTTTATATATATCTTAGTGATATGCATCATACAACTCTTTTAATAATTAGAATTATTATACCAATTTTATTACCCTATCTTCCTTTGGCACTATGCAACACCTTGGAATTCTATCAAGTATACAAAGAGTTAGTGCAAGACCAAGGAAAGTTACAAATATTTTCCCAGCATTCACTTGATAGAACTGTTGGGGAATCTAAATAGAACCTGAAGAATTGTATACTATAATAGGCACAAAACGCATTAGACAGGGTCACTCGAGCTGTTAATATCAAATAGCAAGTCTCTTCATTGTCTTCTAAAATCAATCAATCTTTATTCAATATATATTTTAAAATCATACCTGCAAATGCAGATGTCTACAGGCACATACAGCGAGTCTTACAGAGTGGGAAGACAGCAAGTTGTTAGTTGTGATGAAAATCAACACGTTTCACGTAGAACAGAGCTTACTCATGATTCAATACATCAATATGATGTATTGAATCATGAGTAATCTCTGTTCTAGCGTGAAACGCATTGATTTTCATCAATATATTTTCAAGGCAACACATTAGCACACATTTGGATGTTCATTTTGATGATCTCCTTGATTAGGTGTATCTTGGATGGAGATTAGCCCTCAGTTAAATATCGTATATATTGAACGGAGCCACTGAATTTTTTTGTCAGTGAAGGGCAAGGATAGGGTTCCCAGAGTCAGGATAGTTTCTGGTACTCTGCCTGCAATATTGCATCTGAGTTACATTCTCCTTGAGATGGAAAAGATCTCATTCACAACTGGAGACAGAATCCAGGGCTCTATTCTTCTGCCACATTATTTTAAAAAAGAGGGCAACAGTCACAAACCACCACAGAGTAAAAACGGCCAATGGGTGCAATATTTGCGCCCAATGGACACAATGTAAAACTATTTGAATTTGGTACTCTATTCCACTCTGTGGCTTCAACTCACGTTAAGGAACACACTTTGTATCGCTAAAAAACTGTGCTATGTAAAGGAGGTGTAGAGTCCCTAACGTGAGGTGAAAACCACCGGTGTGTGTTAGAAAAGGTGTTTCCAACACATGCTTGTGCTTAAAACCAAAAGAATATTAACCCTATCTATGCCAGTGGGGTATGCAACATATTGCACTAAGTTACATACCCTATTGGCACTCACAGGGTTAATCTCCCTAGACTTAACACATTCTCCTGAAAAATAAAAACTGACCTGTAATCCTGATTTCCAACGGGGTCCTCAGCACCTTGGTCAGCTACTGTCCATCTTCTTGAGTCTTCTGTCTTCTGCAATCTTTTTTTTCTTCTTTCTTCTGTAAAATTTCTTTAATTATATAAAAAAAAAAAAAAAAAAAAAAAAGATATGCCACAATTAACCCTTTGAGTGCCAGTGGGGTACCCCTGTGGAGCTCAAAGGGTTACATACAGTTTGGCATATTTCTTAAAAATATTATTTTGTTCCCTGCCACTGCCTCCGTTGTCTCCGCAGGCATGCATATAGGCACAGACACCCTCCCCCGTACCTTTTGGGCTATTGCCCTAATCCGAATGAGGGAATTTTTATATGCCAGTCTGTGTTAAAAATGAATGCCAGGATGATGAAACCCGCTAGAAGCTGATTGGCTGGGAGCTGCATAAGCACACATGCCAGCCAGTTGGAGGCTGGCATCTATTTTGAACAGATACAGCCATATAAAAAGCCAGTCATTGTTCAAAATTCCCTCATTCGGATTCAGGCTACGGCCTGAAAAGTACAGGGGTGGGGGGTTTGTGCCCATATGCATTCCTGCCACCACCTGCTCTGGCCGGGACATATTTGTAACATTGGAAGCACTTTTATTTCTGGAAGAAGGAATGACTTACACTTGTATTTACAAATGGAATGGCAGAATATTATTTTTAAGACGTACGCCACACTACATTTAAACCTTTGAGCACTGGAGGGGTGGCCCTCCACCATTCAAAGGGTTAAGTCTGGCATATCTTGGGAGCATTTTTCTTTTTAATTCATCTTTCACTGATTTTTTTTAACAGAAAGAAAGATTACAGAAGATTCAAGAAGAAGACGGATGACAGGTAAGTGTTACATTTCTGGGTGATAGAGCTAGGGATAGTACTGTTTAAGTGTCATGTTGGGGTTAGTGTATGGGAGGTGCGGGGAGGATGACTGTGTTTTGAGTTCACTCTCCTTGTTTAACACTGTGTCAAAGAATGAGAGTTGTCTTTTTTCCTTTGATGTTCCCACAATTTATGCTATTCAGTGAGTTTTGGGAACAAAAAATCTGCAACAAGCATTTGGCCACAACGTGGCTTTTGGCCAACAACACTTGTTGGTCCATGTATTGGTCCAGCTATAGAATAGCTGCGTACACAAATGGCTTTCTCGCACTGTGTTTTTTTCCACTTACTGGCTGTTTTACCGGCGGGAATAGAATCGACCCCGCATTTTGCAGTGATACTCTGCCCGCTACATTTGATTATCATTGAACTAACGGAGAGCACTATACCTCAGAGCCGGGAGAGGAAGATATACTAGTACTTTCCGGTAAGGCAGCACTGGACTGGTCATTCGTCTGATTCATATTGCATAAAGATTTATATATCGTATCTCTACTGCCACTATATTTAATGGGATCAATACTATATTTTTATTCACCTACAAACACATTTTTTAACCTCTTAATGACCAGTCACACAGCATGCGGCTGGCACTTAAGAACCCCGTTTTTTTTGGGGGGGGTTGCACAATGAATTCTGGGGTCTCCGAGCGGCATGAAGCCTCGCAGGGACCCCGGAATTCCATGAGGTGCCAGGACACTGGTCCTTAAGTGCCGGACTGCCATGACGGTCCTGGCATGTCATTGGTCCTTAAGGGGTTAAGAGGGTGCCCTCATAATTTTGGGACTTCTATTTGATTTATCCATTGTTTGCATTGTTTTATGTATATTTTATAATTTTACAAATAGTTCTATTGATTTAATTTTTGATCTGTTTATAAAGGTGCTCTGCTTTTGTACATCCTTTCATGCCTCCAGCTTTGGTCCTGTGCCTTTTATTGTCACTATGTATCAACAAATTTGGTAATATCATCTACCCATCTTGTCTTTGGTCTTCTTTTTGTTGGACATTTAGCATTGAGTGGAACATCCAGGTATTATTGGCATGTGGCCTGCTTATTTCCATTTCAGGTGCATTACTCCTTCAGTTATGTCATAGACCATTGTTTGCTGACGAATCCATTGTCTCTTTTTTATCTCTTTTTGTTATGTTTAAAATTTGCCACCCCATACTTCTCTGTGTAACCTTAAATTTTTGTATAGCTTTGGCATTCAGTGTCCATGTTTCACAGCCATATGTAAAGACTGTGAGGACACATTGTTCAAAAACTGTTCACCAGAGGCAGACTGGTAAATTTGTCTTTAAGACAGTACTACTAATTTTTCCAAATGTTTACCATCCCAATTTTGTTGCTCAATTTCCATCATGGTGTTTCCATCTGTTGACATTTCTTGTCCAAGTTTAACATACTTGTCCACTTCTTCTAGTACTTGTCCATCTACTGTGATTTTCCTTGGTATGGTAACATTTGTTAAACATGACTTGCGTTTTGTTGATATTCATGTTCAGACCCAAATTTCTGCTTTCCTGTTGTAGCTCTGCAATGTGTTCTTGCGGTTCTTCAGGACTACTAGCAAACAGTTTGATGCAAAACGTAAGTGATGTAGGTAGTCTCCATTGATTGTAAGTCCTTTTTTGTCCCAATTTAGTTTACTGAAAATTTCTTCTAAACAAGCAGAAAATAGTTTTGGGGAGATTGTATCTCCTTGTTTGACACATTTTTCTAAGCTATTATTATACTTATATACATGAAGTAGTAGGTCAGAAAGATCTAATCCCATGCTTGCCAGTACCATATAATTCAAGAATAGATGTCTGTTAAATATCATTATTGTCATTTACTTGATCAATAAATAATTATTTTTGAATAGCTTACAGGCTGTAATTCACCATTATTATCAATAAAAAATGCAGCTCTTTCACTTATGGCTTTCTGATCACATGACTCACTACTGAAAAAATGTGGATGCCCCAGGCATAAAGTGTAGTGTCTGTTGTTATAATGCAACCTTCTCCTTTTTTCTCCTCCAGCCAATAAGAACTATAATACCTCTCACTAATTTTTGCCTCTTTCATTCACTCTCTCTGACACAATCTACCCTGTGCTCACAGGCCCTGGGCTACAGCTCAAGAAATGTCCAAAGAAAACAAGCATTGTCAGTTATTGTGAAGTTTATATGCTGTAGTCTGAGGTGAAATTACAATATATTAATTGATTGGCTGGGATTTTAAATTTGACAAAGTTTAACTTCGAAGTCAGATGTCAACAGTTAGCTATTTTCCTTTGATCTCCTTGGTTCTTGCAGGTATTTTGTTTTCCAAACCTAACTACAGTTTGGAAAATCAGCTGTAATCCATGCTAGACATTAGAGTTTAGGGTAATCGAACACATCCATGATTAAGGTATGATTCCCCTGTGGTATTTGTTTTGCCATTACCAAAAGATTTACTGAACCCCTGATCTCATCTCATGTTATCCCCTCCACATTTTATTTAATGCTAATTTAGCATTGAATAAACTCAATATTTCGTTTAACCCTTCCTTTTGCCAGTGTGGCTAATATAAACCAAACCAACAGATTAGGATACAGAGGTGTGATGGGGAATTGTTTATGTAATATGGAAAAGTTTATTGAAAGTGATGTGCATTACCTTTTTGAACTGTAAATTCAAGTGTCAGACAACAGAGGGATTATGGAGGATGTTTGAGTGTGAGGTGGGGAGTTTCAGCGCAATAGGACTCAGGAAAGGCAACAGGAAGCATCATGCCCCCTTTGCATCTGTCTATACTAGGTTCAGGGAGTCAGGCATAAAAATCACCTGAATTCAATGTACTTATGTACCATAATCATTGCTTCTTTGTACAGAAGCATGGTAATGATGTCATTTTTGGATGGTCAACTCATCTGCCCACCTAAGGTGCAGCAGGTGCAAAATCTGGTACAGAGTTGCCAATTTCAGGTTGATCCTCTTTATACATTTTTGCATATTTGGTGCAGTCACCTTTGCACCTGAAATTTGATTAAATGTTTCATCGTACATTATTCCCAGTAAGCTTTGAGTGCATGGCTGAGCAGATGAGTTGACAGACTCTGGTCTGGAGTTAAGTGAGATTACTTGGTGAGTGGATGGGGATATTAGATTAGTCGGAAGCAAGGCTAAAGAGGTATTGTGAAAAGAAACATAGCCAGGAGGCTTTCCTGGATATGAAATGTATGGAAGGGAGCTGGGGAGTCTGTTGATGGAATAGCCTGGAGTTACAGGATCACTCCAAGGCAGAGTGGGCTGATAGTGGAGTCTAGTGTGAGAGTGTCAACTTTAGACTAGACAGCTGAAGGCAAAATGAACAAAATAATAAAAAATAAATTGATATTCACTATAATACACAGGAGGTCCTTAACAGGCCCAATTCAGGCCCTTCTAACATAGTAACATAACATAGTTGATAAAGCATGCATCCATCAAGTGCAGCCCATGCCAAATCACCCATGTTGATCCAGAGGAAGGCAAAAAAAAACAAAAAAACATTGAAGCCGTTTCCAGTTAAGTGGATAAAAAATATTTCCTGACTTCAAATGGCAGTCAAGATATTTTTCTGGCTTAACATCCTATCTGCTTTGAAGCCATCTGTCATAATTCTCAGTATTGTTCTGTGCTAGATAGGTAGCCATTACCTTTTTGAAAGCAGTTACAATATCTGCAAGAACAGCATTTCGAGGCAAAGGATTCCATAACTTTACTGCCCTTACTGTAACAAAAATCCCTGCTTTTGTTTTAGTCAAAAGCTCCTTTCCCCTAGTCTTAATGTATGACCTCTTGTTCTTAGCTCAGCTCTTTGAGTAAATATTTAATTGGATAATTCTTTGAATTGACTTTGAATATATTTGTAAATGGCAAACATATCACCCCCTAGCCATCTCTTCTCTAATGTAACCCAGTTTGAGTGGTCTCTCTTTATAAGTCAGATCCTCCATTCCCGTTATCAGTTTTGTTGCCTGTCTCTGCACTGTTTCCAGTTCAGTAATTGTAAATACTTTTTTTTCCATCTTCACCTATTTTGTTACACTTCCTGTCCCTGACAGTAAGCTCACTTTTTTTTTCCAGAGAGCTTTCTGTCTTGGTCTGTAACAACAGGGATAGTGATACAATGTTGCACTAGGCAGCAGAAAAGCCTCCTCCACTATAGCATATATAGCTCTCAATGCTGCAGGGGTAGTGCAAAATGTTTACACTATCTCTGCTTTCACAGTCCTTGATTGAAAGTTCACTGTCAACAGAAGTTTGGGGAGCTAAAAGTATAAAACAATATATGTGAAAATTAAAAATAAAATAAAAGGCATATGACATTATTATATACTTGCAGAATATGCAAAGTCAAAAAGAGGATGACTGTGACTTTAACCCTCCTTCATTTGTAGCCCATGTTCTGTGGATTAAAACTGCATTTTGAGGCTCTTGTGATATTAACATAATTTCTGTATAACACTAAGAGAATTATTAGTTTCATGCTGTCGCTTTCCTTTCTTATAAACTGATTAGGTGTTTGGTGGGGCTAAGAATGCCAGAGAGTGGTTAGTAAAGGGACAGGCTGGGCTGGTGGAAGTAAAGACCAGTGTGAGAAGGAGCTGCCATCTGGGAATATGATTCAAAATTAGACTGGACTAAAGAAGGGATTGATTGGACTAAAAGTGTCTCTCACAAGTTAGGTTAGTTTGGGGACAGGTTTAGATGATCTGATACTAATATGGAATGGTGGCAAAACAGCTATGAGGATTTTGTGAAACATATTAACACAAGTATGATAGACTTGAAATGTACCTGTCAAATTGATGAGACATCAATAGCATATTTGGACTTGGTATTAATGGCAGAAAATGAAAGAGATACTACTAAAAACTATCAGGAAAAAAGTTGTAATAATGGTTATCTCCATGCTGAAAGTGGAGACCTAAAGTGATGAATCGACAACATCCCATTCAGCCAGAGGCAAATAATATAAGAAATTGTTCTACAGTAGCAGATTTCAAGGGAGAAGTAAAAATCTTATGTAAAAAGTTCACTGAAATATGCTATGTGCAGAAGTGGTCAACCAGGCCATTTGAAAAGCAAAAGACTTGACAGGGTATCTGGTCAGAGATGCTAAACTAGGAAACAGCTTGCCATAGAATTTAGAAGGTTCTATAGGAATGATATCCTACCCAGGATGCAATCTCTCACTAGTGCCTTACACAGAGATCCAATATCCTAACACACATCCTACTGATCCTGCAGTCCAGCAATGAAGTGTTGATCAATTCCACTCTGAACAGAAACAGTCAACTCCAGAAATACATTTTGGCCTTGATGTGCCTCGTCAGTGAGGTGTAGTTGATCGCTATAGGCGCTGTGAAAAAGCGGTCTATGTCTGGATTCCCCTGTTACACTTGGGTTACCACTTTCAGCATTTGAAGATAAGAAGGAAAGAAAACCATGGCCTTTGTCACTACATGCTGTAATAGAGTTTATGGATTGCAAAAAATCCTTAAAAAACATTGGTTTGCTTTGATGGATGACCCTACCTTGGATAGGGAATTAGGAAATAGGCCTACCATAATTTTTAAGAAAAATAGATAGAAATATTATTGCAACAAGTGATATATCAAATATATTCAAGAATAAACCATCCAAATTAATGAGGATAGGTACATATGGTTGCTCAAGGAATGATTGTACAACATGTACATACCCCCTATTTTAAGGGAGTGGGGTTATAGTGCCTTGGCCATAGTCTATATTTTATATAATTCTATCTTATTATTCAATATTTTTATCATTTATTTTTACTTTTATCTTCACATATGTTTAAGAAAAACGATATTAATAGGTGATATTAGTTTATATATGATTTTATCTTTAGGGTGGTTGCCTATTGGTTAAGAATGGAAGATCATATTGATGTACATGTAAGAATATCATTGGCGATGTATCACGGTGCCTGTGATTCTGACTATGCGACATTCCTACTTCCGGGTTTGTCTTGGCTGCCTCTTATTGGTTCAGGATTGCTAGCCCCTCCCAGGGCTTGCCTTTATATACTCCCTCCTGTCACTAGGCCGGTGCCCTTTCGTGGGGTTCCTAACCTGACGTTTGTATCTGTGTTCCAGTTCCGTGTATGATCTGGTTTCGTCTGACCTTGCTCCTGTCTCCACGCTCAGTGTACTGATCCAGGCTTTAGCTGACTACCGCTCTCTGTGTACCGATCCAGGCTTTGGCTGACTACCGATCTCTGTGTATTGACCCTGGCTTTGGCTGACTACTGCTCCTTGTGTACCGATCCAGGCTTTGGCTGACTACCGCTCTCTGTCTACCAACCCAGGCTTTGGCTGACTACCGCTTCTTGTGTACTGATCCAGGCTTTGGCTGACTACCGCTCTCTGTGTACCGATCCAGGCTCTGGCTGTATCACGGTGCCCGTGATTCGTACTAGACTCTATCACTTGCTGTAGTTCCTCATTGGCTGTCTCATTTCTCACAGCCTATTTAAATCCAGGTTGGGCACTCCCAGATTGCCCTTTTGTGGTGTTTCTGACATCACTTTACCAATCTGCCTTGTCAGGCTGTTGGGCCTGAGTTACCTGTGTTCCAGTGTTCCTGTGTTCCAGTACTCCGTTGTTCCGGTGCTCCTGTGTTCCAGTGTTGCACTACTCCGTTGTTCCGGTGCTCCTGTGTTCCAGCGTTCCAGTACTCCGTTGTTCCAGTGTTCCTGTGTTCTAGTGATCCAGTACTCCGTTGTTCCAGTGCTCCTGTGTTCCTGTGTTCCAGATTATCGTTCCTGAGTGTCAGCGGTGCCTGTCTGCTAGTTTCCAGCCGGTTCCGGTCATCTGTCAGGACGGCGGTGCTCACTCCGGTGTACCCTCCTGGATTCTGGCAGCTGACTCTCCCTGCTGTCGCTGTGGCGACATTGTTCTCTTTTGCTCCGGCGAGCCACACTGTTGGTCCCAGCGTGCGGACGCTGGTTTACTCCATTAATCTGGTTGCTCTCCCACTGTTGGTCCCAGCGTGCGGATGCTGGTTTACTCCATCAATCTAGTTGCGCTTACTCTGTTGGTCCCAGCGTGCGGACGCTGGTTTACTCCATTAATCTGGTTGCTCTCCCACTGTTTGTCCCAGCGTGCGGACGCTGGTTGACTCCATTTATCTGGTTGCTCTCACACTGTTGGTCCCAGCGTGCGGACGCTGGTTTACTCCATTTATCTGGTTGCGCTCACACTGTTGGTCCCAGCGTGCGGATGCTGGTTTACTCCATCAATCTAGCTGCGCTCACTCTGTTGGTCCCAGAGTGCGGACGCTGGTTTGCTCCTTGATTACTCAGATCCTGAGGACAGGTTGCTGTCCAACTCCTTACGCAGTTGTCTGGTATTCTCAGGCTAAAAGACTTCTGCTAAGGGAGATCCTTGTACCTTTCCACACTACTGTCATTGTCACTTGACAGCAAGGTCTCCTCTCTAGGGCTGCCCTGCCCGGTATTGGTAAGGCCGGTAGAACCTAAGTACGTTACCATCTTTCAGGTTGCCTTACCCGGTATAGGCAGGGCCGGTAGAGCCCGTTAACTGCGTTTCCTCAGGCTGCCCTGCCCGGTATTGGTAAGGCCGGTAGAACCTATTCTTGCTGCCAACCTAAGGTTGCCTTACCCGGTATTGGCAGGGCCGGTAGAGCCTCTAATCAGTACTCCTTGGGCTGCCTTGCCCGGCATTGGTAAGGCCGGTAGAACCAGTACATGTCATCTCACGGTTGCCTTACCCAGTATAGGCAAGGCCGGTAGAGCCTATCACCATTTCAACTGTCACTCGGTTGCCTTGCCCGGTATTATTGGTAAGGCCAGTAGAACCTATTCTGTGTCATTTATTGTTGTATTGTTATATGTATGATACCCTGTATGATGTCTGAGAGTCTTCAAATACCGTGACAGTACGAAAGGGCCATGACCTCAGACACTAAGAGTGACGGTAACGCACAGAATATCCATTGGAGGATGGATATGCACGAGCAACGTTTGGATCAGCTAGCGGTTGCTATCCAAACTATTCTTGAACGCACGGTACTTGCGGATAAGTCCGGTGCTAACCCGGTGGTCTCGCCAATTCTGACACCGGAGAATGAATCTAGGCCCTCAGGGGTCGCAGTCAAAGGGTTAACGGCTTCGGCACCCTTGCCGCTGAAATATGACGGTGACCCTCAACTATGCAGAGGGTTTATCAATCAACTTGAAATATTTATGGAATTGACGGCACACGCATTTCCTAGTGATTGCAGCAAGGTTGGGTTCATGATATCCCTGCTGACTGGTAGAGCATTGGCTTGGGCCAACCCACTTTGGGAAAACGCTAAACCTTGCACAAAGAATTTCCATGATTTTGTGCAATCCTTTCGGAGAGTATTTGAACCTCCTGGTAGAACTACCTCTGCTGCTAAACGTCTCATGGAGATACAACAAGGCAGGTGCACGGTAGGCGATTATGCCATTGAATTCCGCACCTTGGCAGCAGAGGTGGGATGGAATAACGAGGCCCTGTTGGCAGCCTTTGCTCAAGGCTTGAGTGACCAGATTAAAGACGAGATTGCAGCAAAAGATTTACCTACTGACCTAGATAATTATATCGAATACGTGATTCTAATTGACTCCAGAATACGTGAGAGATTAACCGCGAGAGAGCAACGAACTCGCCTTAAAAACAATGGGTCCAGTAGCATATTTTGCCCACCCAACCCTCCCTTGGCATCCAAACCTAGTGAACCAATGCAGGAACCAGGTGAACCCATGCAGGTGGGTTTCACTAGGTTAACCAAGGAGCAGAGGAGGTATCGCAAGATACAGGGATTATGTTTATACTGCGGTAAAAATGGTCACTTATTGAGATCTTGTCCGGTATGTCCGGGAAACGAACACACCTAGGGTACCTTGGGGGACAGGCCCTAGGTGGTGTCCAATCGTCCCCAGTGTTGGGCACACTTAAACCCACCATACAGGTGGTATTGTCATGGGCACAACGCTCAGTGAAGGTTTTGGCCCTGGTTGATTCTGGTGCAGCTGGGTATTTTATGGACAATACCTTTGCTGAGTTGCACGGGGTACCACGCATCCAGAGAGAAACCCCTCTTGCTATTGAGGCAACTGATGGCAGACCTTTGGAACCCGCCCAGGTTACCTTTGAAACAATGCCATTGTCCATGACTATTGGGGTTCTCCACAAGGAGGAGCAGCAGTTTCAGTTAATTAATTCTCCTCATCATGCCGTGATTTTGGGCTTTCCTTGGTTACAGTTGCACAACCCACAATTTGATTGGCAGAAATGTGAGATTTCTGCCTGGTCTCAGTTCTGTATGGATAAGTGCGTTACCCATCCTGTTAAGGTCTTGTGCACCTCCCCTTCACTACCTGAGGTCTACCAGCAGTTTCGCAATGTTTTCAGTAAGGGAGAGGCTGGCGCCTTACCTCAGCACAGACCATACGATTGTCGTATAGAACTGAGTCCTGGAGCAGTACCCCCAAGGGGACGCACATATCCATTGTCCTGTGAGGAAAACCAAGCTATGGAGGAATACATAGCTGATGCCCTCAGTAGAGGGATCATAAGGAAATCTACTTATCCGGCTGGGGCCGGATTCTTTTTTGTTAAGAAAAAAAGTGGAGAACTACGACCATGCATAGACTACCGTGGGCTGAATAAGCTGATGGCGAAGAATGCTTACCCGATACCATTCATCACCAAGCTTTTTGATAGACTTAAGGGGTCCTCAATTTTCACCAAATTGGACTTACGAGCAGCTTACAATTTGATACGTATCAGAGCCGGTGATGAGTGGAAAACTGCCTTCAATACGAGATCTGGGCATTATGAATACCTAGTCATGCCATTTGGTCTATGTAATGTGCCTGCAGTCTTTCAAGAACTGATCAATGACGTTCTCAGAGATACGTTACAATCATGTGTCGCAGTTTACCTTGATGATATACTTATCCACTCCAATGATTTGTCACAACACATCAAGGATGTGTCGGAAGTGTTGCTGCGCTTATGAAAAAATAGATTATTCTGTAAACTGGAGAAATGCGAGTTCCACAAAACCAGTGTACCATTTCTGGGGTTCATAATTGGCAAAGACGGCATTGCCATGGATAAAGAGAAATTGACGGCAGTCTTACAGTGGCCTAAACCTAAGAGTCTTAAAGCCATCCAACGATTTCTGGGCTTCGCCAATTATTATAGGAAGTTTATTAAGAACTTATCTTCCATTGTGAAACCTCTGTCTGACCTTACACATAAGGGCGCTAACCCAGCTCTCTGGCCGGAGGCTGCTGATAAAGCCTTTGAAAAATTGAAGGTAGCCTTTGCTGAAGCTCCTGTGTTATCACACCCCAATCCGCTACTTCCCTTTACATTAGAGGTTGATGCCTCAGATATTGGGGTTGGGGTAGTTCTGTCTCAACGACAGGTCAAGGGCGGTACACTCAGACCCTGTGGGTTCTCTTCTAAGAAATTGACCGGAGCACAAAGTCATTATGAAATTGGTGATAGAGAATTACTGGCAATTATCCTTGCTCTCAAAGAATGGATTCACTTACTTGAAGGCACAAAAAATCCTGTTTTGATTCTGACTGATCACAAGAATCTGACTTATCTCTCTGAGGCCAAGAGATTGTCTTCTCGCCAGACCAGATGGGCATTATTCCTATCTCGATTCAATTTCATTGTATCATATTTGCCGGGATCAAAAAATGTTAGGGCTGATGCTCTGTCTAGACAATTTGAGGCGGAGGTTGACAGAGAAGAATCACCAGCACCTATCATTCAACCTGATCGAATATTGGCCACCATACGTACGAGTATCACATCTCCTCTGCTCCCCATGAAACTCCAGCAGGCAAATGTTTTGTCGCTGAACCTCTCTGTACTCGATTACTTGAAACCTACCACTCCTCTAAGGCTGCGGGACATATTGGTAGAGATTAGTGATGATCGAGCACCCCAATGCTCGGGTGTTCGGGTGCTCTGACCGAGCGCCCCCGGAGGCTCGAGTGCTCGGCCGAACACCCGAGCCCCATTGAAGTCAATGGGAGGACTCGAGCATTACACCAGGCACCCCCTGCTCTGATGAGGGGAGGGTGCCTGGTCCATAGGAAAAGGGCAGAAAATGATGGAAACACCACAGAAATGGTTCAGGGACAGCATAGGGAGGATGTCTGGATGCATCTTGGACTCCAACGTCACTGTTGGGAACGATGTTTCGCCCGTAGTACGCCATTTTTACAGACTGACCGTAAAACACACAAAAAGGAAGATAAAAACGATTTTAGGCGAAAATTTGTTACCAAACAGTATTTGCTGTATATTTACTTGTATATGGTCTGAAAATTCTACAAAAAATTTCATCGATTTTTCGGAACTGGGGCCATGATTAAGAGGGAAACGTGCGCAGCGTAAACCAGGTGTTCAACGTGGTTATGGCCCGGGTAAGGTACAGCATTCAGGAACGGAGGCCGCAGCTACCACAGGTTTTACAACATGTCCGTTTGCCCTTGTTAAGTCCAAAATTTATAGTCGGAACAGTGGGGTCTGATCCATTGAGTAAAAGTGACGAAGTGACTTAGTGGATGAAGCCAAGAACTACCTTCTGCTCTGTCGAACTCCCCAGCCCTATTTAATTCAATGGGAGGACCTGAGGCACTCCGATACAACCTGTATATCACAAAATGGAGGGCCTCATTCACATTGTGGTACAATAGTTCAGGTAGTGGTCCAACACTCATAAAGCCTATGCACTAAGTGAAAGGGCTGCCAAAAATTAGACTGAAATGTCACTCCAATACACCCTTTATTACACATAAAGGAGGGCATCATACACACCCTTGAAAAATTAGGATTAATGGCCTGCTGGTGACCCTCTAAAACATTAGGGGCGAGGGCATGCCGCTAAGCTGACCATCTAAAACATTAGGAATGAGGGTCTGTTGCTGAGCCGACCATCTAAAACATTATGGGTGAGGGTCTGCTGCGGAGCTGACCATCCTAAACATTATATGTGAAGGCCCGCTAGTGAGCCGACGCTATAAAACATTATATGAGAGGGCCCGCTAGAGAGCTGGCCCAATAAAACATTATATGAGAAGGCCCGCTGGTGAGCTGACCTATACAAAAATTGTCAAACAGGGCCCGCTGGTGAGCTGGCCCTATATAAAAATTATATCACAGGGCCCGCTGGTGAGCTAGCCCTATATAAAAATTGTATCACAGGGCCCGCTGGTGAGCTGGCCCTATATAAAAATTGTATCAGAGGGCATATGGAAGAGGAGGAGGACGATGAGAAGATTAAGAGTCAACCATATACCCGTTTTTTGGGTGGAAGGGGTGAATGGGAATACAGAGTATTCCCATCATGGTAAATAACATATCTAAAGTGACTTTATGTTCCCCCGGGGCTTTCCTCCAGTGGAGTGGAGAAGTCAGGGGAAATCCAGGCCTTGTTCATTTTTATAAGTGTCAACCTATCAGCATTTTCGGTGGAAAGGCGGATACGCTTATCTGTTATGATGCCACCAGCAGCACTAAATACCCGCTCAGACAGAACGCTGGCGGCAGGGCAGGCCAGCACCTCCAAGGCGTAGAGTGCCAGTTCATACCACGTGTCCAGCTTGGACACCCAGTTGTTGTAAGGCACAGAGGGATCATTGAGGACGCTGACACGGTCTGCTACGTACTCCTTCACCATCTTCCAAAACTTTTCCCTCCTTGTGACACTAGGCTGCGCATCAGGGTGAGGTTGCTGGCGGGGTGTCATGAAGGTGTCCCACTTCTTGGAGAGTGTTGCCCTGCCTTTGTCGGAACTGCTGTGTGCTCCCCTTTTCTCCCCTTCTCGGTTGGCCAAGGTAGCACGTACTCTGCCGCCAGCGTTGTCAGATGGAAAATTTTGGAGCAATTTTTCGACAAGAACCTTCTGGTATTGCACCATTTTGCTTGTCCTCTCCACCGGAGAAATGAGAGATGAGAAATTCTCTTTGTAGCGGGGGTCCAGAAGGGTGAACACCCAGTAATCCGTGTTGTCTAAAATGCGTATAACGCGTGGGTCACGGGAAAGGCAGCCTAACATAAAGTCAGCCATGTGTGCCAGAGTACCAACAGGCAAGATTTCGCTGTCCTCACCAGGAGGATGACTCTCAATCTCCTCATCCTCTTCCTCCTCTTCTGCCCACCCACGCTGAAGGGATGGAACTAAAGTTCCATGGCTACCCTATGTAGCGGAGGCAACCGTGTCTTCCTCATCCTCCTCCTCCTCCTCCGCCTCCTCCAATTGTCGCTGAGAAGACGAAGTGAGGGTGCTCTGGCTATCACCTTGTGTAAGCTCTTCCTCCCCCATTTCCACCTCTTCCACATGCAAAGCGTCGGTTTTAATTGCGAGCAGCGAGCATCTCAGTAGACACAGAAGTGGGATGGTTACACTGATAATAGCGTTATCGCCGCTCACCATCTGTGTCGATTCCACAAAATTGCGTAAAACCTCACAGAGGTCTGACATCCATTCCCACTCCTCACTTCTGATTAGAGGAAGTTGAACGGAGAGGCGACGACCGTGTAACAGCTGGTACTCCACTACTGCCCTCTGCTGCTCACAAAGCCGGGCCAACATGTGGAAGGTGGAGTTCCAGCGCGTGCTCACATCACACAGCAGCCGGTGAGCTGGCAATTGTAAGCGCTGCTGCAGCTTCAACAGGCCGGCTGAAGCTGTAGATGACTTACGGAAATGTGCGCACACGCGGCGCACCTTGGTCAAGAGATCATGCAAATTGGGGTAGGTTTTTAGAAATCGCTGAACCACTAAATTAAATACATGCGCTAGGCATGGTACGTGTGTGAGCTTGCCGAACTCCAAAGCCGCCACCAAGTTACGCCCATTATCACACACAACCATGCCTGGTTGCAGGTTGAGTGGCGAGAGCCACTGCTCGGTCTGGTGACTAATCCCCTGCAACAGCTCTGAGGCCGTGTGCTGTTTGTCCCCAAGGCAGATCAGCTTCAGCACGGCCTGTTGACGCTTCCCCACTGCAGTGCTACACTGCTTCCAGCTACCGGCTGATGGGTGAGTGGCGCTGCGCGCAGAGAATTCGGAGGTGGAAACGGAGAAGGAGGAGGAGGAGCCAATAACGTAGGTGCTGGCGGAAACCCTGATGGAGGTAGGGCCCGCAATCCTCGGCGTGGGTAGCACTTGTGCCATTCCAGGGTCCGAGTCGCTCCCAGCCTCCACGACATTCACCCAGTGTGCCGTCAGGGAAATGTAGCGTCCCTGGCCACAAGCACTTGTCCATGTGTCAGTCGTTAAGTGGACCTTCCCAGTAACTGCGTTGGTCAGGGCACGGGTGATGTTAAGGGACACATGGTGGTGTAAGGCGGGGACGGCACACCGGGAAAAGTAGTGGCGGCTGGGGACTGCGTACCGAGGGACAGCTGCTGCCATCAGGCTGCGGAAGGACTCAGTCTCCACAAGCCTAAATGGCAGCATTTCGATGGCCAGTAATTTGGAAAGGTGTGAGGTTAGTGCTATGGCCTGTGGGTGGGTGGCTGGGTATTTTTGCTTGCGCTCAAATGCCTGGGGTAACGACATTTGGACGCTGCGCTGGGACAGGGAAGTGGATGTGGTCGCTGATGGTGCTTCAGATGGTACAGGTGCAGGGCGGGAGGTATGCGGGCCTGCGCCTTTGACAGGCGATTGGCCGGCACCGAAAACAGGGGAAGAGGAGGCAGTGGTGTGGCCTGCAGACACAGATTGGCGATCCGGGCGTTCCTCCCACTTATTACGGTGCTTGGATGCCATGTGTCGGATCATGCTGGTGGTGGTGAGGTTGCTAGTGTTCATGCCTCGGCTCATTCTGGTGTGGCACAGGTTGCAAACTACAATTCTTTTGTCGTCCGCACTTTCCTTAAAAAAACGCCATACCGCGGAACACCTAGACCTTGGCAAAGGAGATTTACGCAAGGGGGTGCTCCGTGGAACATTTGCGGGCTGGTTTGGTGCGGTCCGCCTTCTTTCTTTAGCCACACCACTGCCTCTTCCAGCCTGTTGCGGTGCTGCAGATGGCTCACCCTCAGGACTGCTGTCATCGCTCGGCTCTCCACCTTCCCAGGTGGGGTCAGTGACCTCATCGTCCACCAAGTCCTCCTCCACTTCCTCACTCTGATCATCCTCCTCATTTCTTGATCCCACCACATACTCATTGACAACTGTGTATCATCCTCCTCATCAAGGTCTTGAGACAGTAATTGTGGTTGATTTGATGGCAACTGTGTCTCATCATCATCATCATCCACTTCCTTTGACCTTAAATGCCGTTCCCCTCTGTCATCTTCTTGTGATTGGGTACCCTCTAGAGGTTGTGAATCAGGGCACAAGATGTCATGTTCCTCTGCAAGCGTGCTTGGAGAGAGGTTCAAATGAAGGATTGGTGATGAGACGAGCTCCTCACTATATCCCAGTGCGGGATCACTTCTTTGGCCAGACCCTCTATGGTGGGAGGAAGGATGATCAGGGTGAGGATTATGTTGAC
This sequence comes from Rhinophrynus dorsalis, assembly GCA_037306005.1. Lineage (NCBI taxonomy): Eukaryota > Metazoa > Chordata > Amphibia > Anura > Rhinophrynidae > Rhinophrynus > Rhinophrynus dorsalis. The sequence goes on along the minus strand of CM074724.1, from coordinate 219,990,845 downwards.
CAGAATCTTGGCTACTGAGAGTGGACTTGGTGGAAGACAGGGTGGTGCTTAACCGACTGGAAGCAGTATCAGCTGAAATCCAACCGACCACCTGTTCGCAGTGGTCTGACCTCGAGAGTGATGTCCTGCGACGCCCTGTAAACTGAGACATGAAGCTAGGTATATTGGATGTCTTTCTTTCTTGTGCTCTGGCACCAGGCACAGTTTCTACGCGTCCTGACCCGCGCCCTGAACTATCAGGATCACGTCCACTTCCCCGTCCCTTTTTACCCGCCTTCTTCATATTACACGGAATACGTGCCGCTAATCTGCGTCTAGGCACACTAAACAGAATGTGCCTCTAATCTGCGGCTAGGCACAGTTAACGGAATATGTGACGTTTATTTTTTAAACTTTGCACACTAAACAATATGTGCCGCTAATCTGCGGCTAGGCACACTAAACAGAATGTGCCGCTAATCTGCGGCTAGGCACAGTGAACGGAATATGTGATGTTTATTTTTTAAACTTTGCACACTAAACAGAATGTGCCGCTAATCTGCGGCTAGGCACAGTGAACGGAATATGTGACGTTTATTTTTTAAACTTTGCACACTAAACAATATGTGCCGCTAATCTGCGGCTAGGCACAGTGAACGGAATATGTGACGTTTATTTTTTAAACTTTGCACACTAAACAATATCTGCCGCTAATCTGCGTCTAGGCACACTAAACAGAATGTGCCGCTAATCTGCGGCTAGGCACAGTGAACGGAATATGTGACGTTTATTTTTTAAACTTTGCACACTAAACAATATGTGCCGCTAATCTGCGGCTAGGCACAGTGAACGGAATATGTGACGTTTATTTTTTAAACTTTGCACACTAAACAATATCTGCCGCTAATCTGCGTCTAGGCACACTAAACAGAATGTGCCGCTAATCTGCGGCTAGGCACAGTGAACGGAATATGTGATGTTTATTTTTTAAACTTTGCACACTAAACAGAATGTGCCGCTAATCTGCGGCTAGGCACAGTGAACGGAATATGTGACGTTTATTTTTTAAACTTTGCACACTAAACAATATGTGCCGCTAATCTGCGGCTAGGCACAGTGAACGGAATATGTGACGTTTATTTTTTAAACTTTGCACACTAAACAATATGTGCCGCTAATCTGCGTCTAGGCACACTAAACAGAATGTGCCGCTAATCTGCGGCTAGGCACAGTGAACGGAATATGTGACGTTTATTTTTTAAATTTGTGCCCCCCCAAACAAAATATAACTGCTGCCCCCACACACAACAGTCCTAAAAAGGACTTTTGGGTCTTTAAAGAGTTCAAAAACACTTTTCTTCTCCCTACACTGACTTTCCCTTCCTATCCTCATCTCTCCCTGGCTAAGACTGAGCCGAACTCGCTGGTCAGGTGCTATACAGTACCCGATCACGGGTTCTGGCCAGCCAATCAGTGTAATGCCAGCAGCCAACATGGCTGCTGGCATTACACTGATGTCAGAGCCTCCCCGCACGTTTATTGGCTGCGCAGCAGCCGCGAAACGTGCGGGGAGGAGACCCGAACATGGCGGGCGAGCACATGCGGTACTCGTACGAGTACCGCCATGTGCCAAGCAGAGCGATGCTCGAGCCGAACCGAGCTTCGGCCGAGCATGCTCGTTCATCACTAGTAGAGATCAATTGTTTTGGTCCCTTGCTCAGTTATTCTGGTGGCCGTCCATGAGAGCAGATTGTGCTAATTTTACGAATGCTTGTGCTACCTGCGCCCGTGCCAAAACCCCTAGACATCTCCCAGTGGGCTTGCTTCAGCCGGTGCCTAATGGTGAACGGCCTTGGTCTCATGTCTCTATCGACTTTATGGGAGAATTGCCCAGGTCTAGAGGGTATTTCTTTATATTGATGGTGGTAGACAGGTTTTCTAAAATGGCTCACTTCGTACCTCTCCGTGACCTTCCTTCGGCTTAGGAACTGGCAATGGTATTCGCTCGAGAGGTGTTTCGGTTGCATGGAGTACCCAGGGTACTGGTGTCCGACAGGGGGAGCCAGTTTGTGTCTAGATTCTGGAGGTCATTCTGCGAACAGATGGGCATACAGCTATCATTCTCCTCTGCTTATCATCCCCAGACTAATGGGGCCGCTGAAAGGGCCAATCAAGACTTGGAACAGTTTCTGCGCTGTTTTGTGACTGACCATCATGATAATTGGGCCGACTTGTTGCCTTGGGCGGAGTTCGCCAGGAACTGTGCAGTTAATTCCTCCTCTGGGAGCTCTCCGTTTCTGATCAATTATGGGTTCCAACCCTGCCTGCTCCTGGATTCTTTTCAGACACAGCAGATTCCAGCTCTGGTTGAGCATATAGAGCAACTCCGTTCCACAGGGCACAAGTTCAGAGGGCATTGGGCCAGTCCTTTCAGCGACATCGGCGTCATGCTAATCGTTCCAAGTTGGGGATAGAGTATGGTTGTCCTCTAAGAATTTGAAGCTCAAAGTCCCATCTAATAAGCTGGCACCTCGGTTTATTGGTCCCTACAGAATCATTCGCAAGATTAACCCTGTCTCCTATCCTTTGGATTTACCTGCATCCATGCGCATTCATAATGTATTCCATGTGTCTCTCCTTAAGCCACTTGTTTGTAACCGTTACACTACTACACCTGTGATGCCAGGTCCTGTTGAAGTCGAGGGGCAGGAGGAGTACGAAGTACAAAGTATTACTGATTCCCATAGGCACAGAGGAGGGGTACAGTATCTGGTGCATTGAAAGGTTATGGTCCTGAGGATCGGTCCTGGGTAGATAGTAAGGACCTTCATGCACCAAAGTTACTACGAATTTTCCATACCAAATACCCTTAGAAGCCTAGACCCTACTCTAGGAGAGGGGGTCTTTGAAAGGGGGGTACTATCACGGTGCCCGTGATTCGTGCTAGACTCTGTATATCACTTGCTGTAGTTCCTCATTGGCTGTCTCATTTCTCACAGCCTATTTAAACCCAGGTTGGGCACTCCCAGATTGCCCTTTCGTGGTGTTTCTGACATCACTTTACCTGATCTGCCTTGTCAGGCTGTTGAGCCTGAGTTACCTGTGTTCCAGTACTCCGTTGTTCCGGTGCTCCTGTTTTCCAGTGTTGCAGTACTCTGTTGTTCCGGTGCTCCTGTGTTCCAGCGTTCCAGTACTCCGTTGTTCCGGTGCTCCTGTGTTCCTGTGTTCCAGATTATCGTTCCTGAGTGTCAGCGGTGCCTGTCTGCTAGTTTCCAGCCGGTTCCGGTCATCTGTCAGGACGGCGGTGCTCACTCCGGTGTACCCTCCTGGATTCTGGCAGCTGACTCTCCCTGCTGTCGCTTTGGCGACATTGTTCTCTTTTGCTCCGGCGAGCCACACTGTTGGTCCCAACGTGCGGACGCTGGTTTACTCCATTAATCTGGTTGCTCTCCCACTGTTGGTCCCAGTGTGCGGACGCTGGTTTACTCCATCAATCTAGTTGTGCTCAGTCTGTTGGTCCCAGCGTGCGGACGCTGGTTTACTCCATTAATCTGGTTGCTCTCCCACTGTTGGTCCCAGCGTGCGGACGCTGGTTAACTCCATTTATCTGGTTGCTCTCACACTGTTGGTCCCAGTGTGCGGACGCTGGTTTACTCCATTTATCTGGTTGCGCTCACACTGTTGGTCCCAGCGTGCGGACGCTGGTATACTCCATTTATCTGGTTGCTCTCACACTGTTGGTCCCAGTGTGCGGACGCTGGTTTACTCCATTTATCTAGTTGCGCTCACTCTGTTGGTCCCAGCGTGCGGACGCTGGTATACTCCATTAATCTAGTTGCGCTCACTCTGTTGGTCCCAGCAGGTGGACGCTGGTTTACTCCATTTATCTGGTTGCTCTCCACTGTTGGTCCCAGCGTGCGGACGCTGGTTTACTCCATTATCCTTGTTGTGCTCACACTGTTGGTCCCAGCGTGCGGACGCTGGTTTACTTCATTGATCTAGTTGCTCTCACTCTGTTGGTCCCAGCGTGCGGACGCTGGTTGCTCCATTTCCCCTGGTGGCATTGTTACTGTTGGTCCCAGCGTGCGGACGCTGGTTTGCGCCTTGATTACTCAGATCCTGAGGACAGGTTGCTGTCCAACTACTTACGCAGTTGTCTGGTATTCTCAGGCTAAAAGACTTCTGCTAAGGGAGATCCTTGTACCTTTCCACACTACTGTCATTGTCACCTGACAGCAAGGTCTCCTCTCTAGGGCTGCCCTGCCCGGTATTGGTAAGGCCGGTAGAACCTAAGTACGTTACCATCTTTCAGGTTGCCTTACCCGGTATAGGCAGGGCCGGTAGAGCCCGTTAACTGCTTTTCCTCAGGCTGCCCTGCCCGGTATTGGTAAGGCCGGTAGAACCTATTCTTGCTGTCACCTAAGGTTGCCTTACCCGGTATTGGCAGGGCCGGTAGAGCCTCTAATCAGTACTCCTTGGGCTGCCTTGCCCGGTATTGGTAAGGCTGGTAGAACCGGTACATGTCATCTCACGGTTGCCTTACCCGGTATAGGCAAGGCCGGTAGAGCCTATCACCATTTCAGCTGTCACTCGGTTGCCTTGCCCGGTATTATTGAAAAGGCCGGTAGAACCTATTCTCTGTCATTTATTGTTGTATTGTTATATGTATGATACACTACGGGGACTGCCTTAACTTTTCAATAAAGTTACGTTTTTACCAAACCTTAAGTCTGAGAGTCTTCAAATACCGTGACAGGCTGACTACTGCTCTCTGTGTACTGATTCAGGCTTTGGCTATTCAGCCTAGCGTCCGATTGTCGCTAGTGCTTCCGTTGTCCCTGTTGTGCCCTATGCCTTGCCTCTACTGTAGCTGCCAGTCGGTGTTTCTCTGTTGCCTCCGGATGCGCTTACTCTCAGCCTGTGCCTTATTGCAGCCTCCGTTACGTGCTATACGGCCTGTGCCCTCCTGTCACTAGCGGTGTTACCACTTGTCAGTCTGCTCCTAACAGTTGCCTCCGGTTGCGTTACTCTCAGCTTGTCCCTTATTGCAGCCTCCGTTACTTGCTATACGGCCTGTGCCCTCCGGTCACTAGCGGTGTTACCACTTGTCATTCTGCTCCTTACTGTTGCCTCCGGTTGCGCTACTCACACCCTGTGCCCTCCGGTCACTAGCGGTGTTACCACTTGTCAGTCTGCTCCTACTGTTGCCTCCGGTTGTGCTACTCCAAACCTGTGCCTCATTGCAGTCTCTGTTACGTGCTATACAGCCTGTGCCCTCCAGTCACTAGCGGTGCTACCTCCTGTCAGTCCGTATATTTCGCTACCTCCGTTTGTGCTACTCTGGGACTGCCTTTCCTGGTTATAGGTAAGGCCGGTAGAGCCTCTTCTATTCCTTGTTGGCACCACTTACTAGGCTGCCTTAACCGGTATTAGGTAAGGCCAGTAGAGCCTCCTCTACTCCTTGTTGGCATCACTTACTAGGCTGCCTTATCCGGTTATAGGTAAGGCTGGTAGAGCCTCCTCTATTCCTCATTGACACCAGTTACTAGGCTGCCTTACCCGGTTATAGGTAAGGCCGGTAGAGCCTATTCACTTCCTCACACTGAGGTGCCTGCCCTGCAGTATAGTTCCCTCCTCAGGCCTTCCGGTTCTGTACTGCTGAGGTTTCGTTCCTGTCTACGATCCAGTCACATTTGCTTATTGTGTCAACTGTATTGCCCTGACCTGTGTCAGACCTTATATCTGTCCTCTTTGTAAGTCTGGACCAGTGTCGGGCCTTGTTGTGCTTTATATTGTTTTAATAAAGCTTCATTGTTTTATCCTACCAAATTGTCTGAGTGTTCAGTAAAACCGTGAAAGTATGTTTGCGTGTCTCTGTTATATAGCTTCCCACAGAGTATAGATCAGTCTGTTTATATATGTATTTATATTTATTTATATCCTTTGGAGCATTCTCTTACATTGTTTATGGGGGGTGCTATTGATTAGGGTGCTTCAGTATTTAATTTATATTCACATTTGTATTAATATTTTATTATGTTTTATTATTGATTTCTAAGTGATCAATAAAGTGGGTGAGATGTATGTAGCAGACATTAACCTCTTATTTCCCTTCTCTGTTTACTCCTGAGAAAGTGGGAAGTTTCCGTGACTGACACTCATTGAGGAACAGGTCCGATCCCATGAGTTTTCCTTCACTCAACCCCAATACTGAACTGCCAGGTGGCAGGATTTCCCACAGTCACACTGAATACACATCTGGAGCTTGGAAGTGCACTGGTACAGGCAATGTAAGGGCAGAAAAGGTAGTTGTGAAGAGTGACCAAGAACACAACTATTCCGGGGATTAAGGACCCCAAGATGCTAGATACTGATCTGGTTTATTATTTATTTGGCTTGTGATCTTACTGTTTTTAACAATAAATATTACACTTAGATGGATGTTACTATTTCTCCTGTTTTTCCCTTATGAGCACTTATTTCTACATTTTAAGTAAGAATACATTTTGGAGGCTGCAAGTTGCACTTAAAGGCCTAGATTTAAAGGCAGCCGTTAAACCATCCGCTAAGTAAAAAAGGCACGTCGGCCGCAAAGAACACATGGTTTACGGCAGATTCAAAGGTAAGCGTTCAAGAATAGCTATCGGGCGTAGGCACTACAAAAACACGTTAAACAAAAACCAGCGTCGCACCTGATTTTGCATCACCGTGCATCCCAAACACCCGTTAAAACACAACTTAACTCAAAATGTTACATTACGGCTGCCGTTGTCTAGCAACCCTGATAGATGCACAAACAAAATTCAAACCTACAGCCAATCCCAAGGCCCCAAAGTATCAAAAATGTTCAAATACACCTATATATACCTCAAAATAACGGTTACACCCTGTCTGTGTTTCGAGTTTCAGCAAGCTAGAGCACAGGACCCAGGAGTGGAGGATAGCATTTAGAGAGAGAGAAAGAGATAGAGAGAGAAGCATACAGAGGAGTAAGGTAGAAGGATTTTGGAGAGGAGAGAGTTACATTTAAATAGACACATAGCACACTTTTGCACATAGCACATACATCCATACAAACACATACACATACATACACATAGTCTTTTTTTTTTCATCACACCTTACACATTTTAAACTTTATTTTTACAGTGTGAATCCGTGAGTGAAAGTGTGTGACAGAGAGTGAGTGGGATCGAGTGTGTCTGTGAGGGCGTGTGAGAGTGCCTGGGTGTGACTGGGTGAATGATGGCCAGGACAGGAGGACAGGAGAGAGGGATGGGGAGACTAGTGGAGGAGGAGGAGGAGGAAGGTCAGGAGGGGATCCCTCAGCAGAGCAGGGGTGGGAGAGGGAGATACGCAGGGCGGAGGGGGACCAGCCCCATTTGAACAGGCACACAAAGAAGAAGAGGGGCAGATCCTGCAGTGGGACGAGGGGTAGTGCCTGGGGACCACCACACACAGGCAGGGGCAGAGCAGGCAGGACACTCCGGGTCTGACTCCTCGCATGCCGGAGCTGAGGGGGACAGGCTCAGGGATCCCCGATATACCGAGGAAGAAAACACGGCCCTCGTGGAGGCTGTGCTGGAGAGGGAGAGTGTCCTCTTCCCGGGGGACAGACTCCCTGGCCTGTCTGCGAGGAGGAGAGCTGCCTGGAGTCAAATCTGCAGCAGAGTTAATGCGGTGGCCACCTGCAGACGGGATGTGGACTCAATAAAGAAGAGATGGGGCGACTGCAAAAGGCAGGTGAAGAGGAAGATGGGGGATGCCGCCCTGCACGCCAGAGCCACCGGAGGTGGGCCACCTGTCCCCATCACCTTCAGCGCATGGGAGGAGAGGCTGCGGCAGACACTGTCGTCTACCCTCATTGAGGGGGTCCCTGGAGGATCAGACACTGGGGAGGAGAGGAGCCTCCACACCACCGGTAAGTGCATCACCCCAAAACCACACACCACCCCAAACCACACACCCATCACAAACAAGCACTCACATCCCAACATCTGCTCTTCATTCAACCACACAATTGCACCAACACAGCACCCTGAGGGTTTAAACAGGGATCAAGACAAGGACAAATGTCAATGTTCAACAAGGCCAAAACCTGTCCAACTCCCTGGTTAACCCTCATGTTGCTGTGCTCATCACACACAATACAAACAAACCATGCTCAGTAAAGTGTTGTATGTCAAACATCACAATTGTTGTCACACAGTGTTACCCATGTTCACACAGGGAATCCAGCACATAACCCCATGAGTGCCAGAGGGATCATCAATGCATCGATCAACAATGCTTTGGCAACCCCTCTGGTACTCAAAGGGTTAACCATACAACAAACACATGTCGATAGGTTAACAATTACATGACACATAGGGGACATTCACTAAGCGGTGAAAAAGAGCTGATGTAGTGAATTTGACACTTGCATACCCTCACTTTACCAATTACAATGTTAGTCTATGGAGAACATCCAATAACAGTATTCAAGCTGCACAGGCCCCATTGTGTGGACTCCATAGAAAACATTGCAGATGGTGAAATGAGGTCAGCAGAGAAGTCAGCATCATAATCAGTTCATCAGGTCCACTTAACCGCTTACTGAATCACCAACAGGATGGATCAGGTCACAACTCACAGTGCCACTGAGAATAAATGCTTGTATGTGCAACACACAGGCCAAAAACAATCACAAATAACTAAAGGTGAAAAAGTTGGCCTTGGTGTTGTGTATGCAATCATTTACTCTAACTTCAATTTACATAGCTCACATTTGATTCACATATAGATCCTCAGGAGTGCTGATGCCATGGATGGATGGTACACCAGACACTATTTGCAGGATACATATGGGAACCAAATATGAACCATTGAGGTTTGGTCAATAACAGGCCAGGGATTATGGATATCTATGATCGGGTCTGGCTGCCTCACACAGAAGGATGGATGGGCTGATCCAGTAAAAAAAAGGCCTCAATCAATGATATCCTTCAATACTGGCTTGATTGTTGCCCCTCAGGATTCAACTTGAACAGACCTCATGGACAGAATCCTGTAATGTACATCAATCCCTGATTGCCACGGTGGTATCCCATGCATCACAATGCTATGCATAGGATACCATCATGACAACCAGAGAGGGACATGTCTAATCTGACAAAATCCAGCACTGTACGGGATGAACTGATAACATAGGGATGAATACTACTTGAATCACAGTGCAGATCTATTCAAAAAAGATATGTACAGAAAGAAAAACAACCAGATTTGTATGTGGATATGTCTAGTGTTGAGCGAGCATGCTCGGCCGATGCTCGGATCGGCTCGAGCATCGCTCTGCTCGGCACATGGCGGTACTCGTACGAGTACCGCATGTGCTCGCCCGCCATGTTCGGGTCTCCTCCCCGCACGTTTTGCGGCTGCTGCGCAGCCAATAAACGTGCAGGGAGGCTCTGACATCGGTGTAATGCCAGCAGCCATGTTGGCTGCTGGCATTACACTGATTGGCTGGCCAGAACCCGTGGTCGGGTGCTGTATAGCACCTGACCATCGAGTTCGGCTCAGTCTGAGCCAGGGAGAGCTGAGGATAGGAAGGGAAAGGCAGTGTAGGGAGGAAAAAAAAAATTGTGACAAAAAAGAACCAAAAGTCCTTTTTAGGACTACTGTGTGTGGGGGCAGCAGGTTATTTTGTGTGGGGGGAAAAAAACAAAAAAAAAAAAAAAAAAAATATTCTGTTTAGTGTGAAAAGTTGCAGATTAGAGCACATTCTGTTTAGTGTGCACAGTTGCAGATTAGAGCACATTCTGTTTAGTGTGCAAAGTTGCAGATTAGAGCACATTCTGTTTAGTGTGCAAAGTTGCAGATTAGAGCACATTCTGTTTAGTGTGCAAAGTTGCAGATTAGAGCACATTCTGTTAAGTCTTCAAACTAAAATATCAAAGTCACGTATTCCATTCAGTGTGCGTCGCCGCAGTTTAGCAGCACATTCTGAGTACTGTGCAGAGTTGCAGAATAGGAAGAAATACTGTTAAGTCTTCAAACTAAAATATCAAAGTCACATATTCCATTCAGTGTGCTTCGCCGCAGTTTAGCAGCACATTCTGTGTACTGTGCAGAGTTGCAGAATAGGAAGAAATACTGTTAAGTCTTCAAACTAAAATATCAAAGTCACATATTTCATTCAGTGTGCTTCGCCGCAGTTTAGCAGCCTATTCTGTGTACTGTGCAGAGTTGCAGAATAGGAAGAAATACTGTTAAGTCTTCAAACTAAAATATCAAAGTCACATATTCCATTCAGTGTGTTTCACCGCCGTTTAGCAGCCTATTCTGTGTACTGTGCAGAGTTGCAGAATAATAAGAAATACTGTTAAGTTTTCAAACTCAAATATTAAAGTCACATATTCCATTCAGTGTGTTTCACCGCCGTTTAGCAGCCTATTCTGTGTACTCTGCAGAGTTGCAGAATAATAAGAAATACTGTTAAGTTTTCAAACTCAAATATTAAAGTCACATATTCCATTCAGTGTGTTTCACCGCAGTTTAGCAGCCTATTCTGTGTACTCTGTACAGTTGCAGAATAATAAGAAATACTGTTAAGTTTTCAAACTCAAATATTAAAGTCACATATTCCATTCAGTGTGTTTCACCGTCGTTTAGCAGCCTATTCTGTGTACTCTGCAGAGTTGCAGAATAATAAGAAATACTGTTAAGTTTTCAAACTCAAATATTAAAGTCACATATTCCATTCAGTGTGTTTCACTGCAGTTTAGCAGCCTATTCTGTGTACTCTGTACAGTTGCAGAATAATAAGAAATACTGTTAAGTTTTCAAACTCAAATATTAAAGTCACATATTCCATTCAATGTGTTTCACCGTCGTTTAGCAGCCTATTCTGTGTACTCTGCAGAGTTGCAGAATAATAAGAAATACTGTTAAGTTTTCAAACTCAAATATTAAAGTCACATATTCCATTCAGTGTGTTTCACCGCAGTTTAGCAGCCTATTCTGTGTACTCTGTACAGTTGCAGAATAATAAGAAATACTGTTAAGTTTTCAAACTCAAATATTAAAGTCACATATTCCATTCAGTGTGTTTCACCGCCGTTTAGCAGCCTATTCTGTGTACTCTGCAGAGTTGCAGAATAATAAGAAATACTGTTAAGTTTTCAAACTCAAATATTAAAGTCACATATTCCATTCAGTGTGTTTCACCGCAGTTTAGCAGCCTATTCTGTGTACTCTGTACAGTTGCAGAATAATAAGAAATACTGTTAAGTTTTCAAACTCAAATATTAAAGTCACATATTCCATTCAGTGTGTTTCACCGTCGTTTAGCAGCCTATTCTGTGTACTCTGCAGAGTTGCAGAATAATAAGAAATACTGTTAAGTTTTCAAACTCAAATATTAAAGTCACATATTCCATTCAGTGTGTTTCACCGCAGTTTAGCAGCCTATTCTGTGTACTCTGTACAGTTGCAGAATAATAAGAAATACTGTTAAGTTTTCAAACTCAAATATTAAAGTCACATATTCCATTCAGTGTGTTTCACTGCCGTTTAGCAGCCTATTCTGTGTACTCTGCAGAGTTGCAGAATAATAAGAAATACTGTTAAGTTTTCAAACTCAAATATTAAAGTCACATATTCCATTCAGTGTGTTTCACCGCAGTTTAGCAGCCTATTCTGTGTACTCTGTACAGTTGCAGAATAATAAGAAATACTGTTAAGTTTTCAAACTCAAATATTAAAGTCACATATTCCATTCAGTGTGTTTCACCGCCGTTTAGCAGCCTATTCTGTGTACTCTGCAGAGTTGCAGAATAATAAGAAATACTGTTAAGTTTTCAAACTCAAATATTAAAGTCACATATTCCATTCAGTGTGTTTCACCGCAGTTTAGCAGCCTATTCTGTGTACTCTGTACAGTTGCAGAATAATAAGAAATACTGTTAAGTTTTCAAACTCAAATATTAAAGTCACATATTCCATTCAGTGTGTTTCACCGTCGTTTAGCAGCCTATTCTGTGTACTCTGCAGAGTTGCAGAATAATAAGAAATACTGTTAAGTTTTCAAACTCAAATATTAAAGTCACATATTCCATTCAGTGTGTTTCACCGCAGTTTAGCAGCCTATTCTGTGTACTCTGCAGAGTTGCAGAATAATAAGAAATACTGTTAAGTTTTCAAACTCAAATATTAAAGTCACATATTCCATTCAGTGTGTTTCACCGCAGTTTAGCAGCCTATTCTGTGTACTCTGTACAGTTGCAGAATAATAAGAAATACTGTTAAGTTTTCAAACTCAAATATTAAAGTCACATATTCCATTCAGTGTGTTTCACCGTCGTTTAGCAGCCTATTCTGTGTACTCTGCAGAGTTGCAGAATAATAAGAAATACTGTTAAGTTTTCAAACTCAAATATTAAAGTCACATATTCTGTGTAAGATGAAGAAGGCGGGTAAAAAGGGACGGGGAAGTGGACGTGATCCTGAAAGTTCAGGGCGCGGGTCAGGACGCGGAGAAACTGTGCCTGGTGCCAGAGCACAAGAAAGAAAGACATCCACCATACCTAGCTTCATGTGTAATTTTACAGGGCGTCGCAGGACATCACTCTCGAGGTCCGACCACTGCGAACAGGTGGTCGGTTGGATGACAGCTGATACTGCTTCCAGTCGGTTAAGCACCACCCTGTCTTCCACCAAGTCCACTCTCAGTAGCCAAGAGTCTGGTCAACATAATCCTCACTCTGATCATCCTTCCTCCCACCATACACGGTCTGGTCAAAGAAGTGATCCCACACTGGGATATAGTGAGGAGCTCGTCTCATCACCAATCCTTCATTTGACCCTCTCTCCAAGCACGCTTGCAGAGGAACATGACATCTTGTGCCCTGATTCACAACCTCTAGAGGCTACCCAATCACAAGAAGATGACAGATGTGAACGGCATTTAAGGTCAAAGGAAGTAGTGGATGATGATGATGATGATGAGACACAGTTGCCATTAAATCAACCACTATTTCCGTCTCAAGACCTTGTTGAGGAGAATGTTATACAGTTGTCAATGACTGAGTATGTGGTGGGATCAAGACTTGAGGAGGATGATCAGAGTGAGGAAGTGGAGGAGGACTTGGTGGACGATGAGGTGACTGACCCCACCTGGGAAGGTGTAGAGCCGAGCGATGACAGCAGTCCTGAGGGTGAGCCATCTGCAGCACCGCAACAGGCTGGAAGAGGCAGTGGTGTGGCTACAGAAAGAAGGCGGACCGCACCAAACCGGCCCGCAAATGTTCCACGGAGCACCCCCTTGCGTAAATCTACCTTGCCAAAGGGTAGGTGTTCCGCGGTATGGCGTTTTTTTAAGGAAAGTGCGGACGACAAAAGAATTGTAGTTTGCAACCTGTGCCACACCAGAATGAGCCGAGGCATGAACACTAGAAACCTCACCACCACCAGCATGATCCGACACATGGCATCCAAGCACCGTAGTAAGTGGGAGGAACGCCTGGATCGCCCATCTGTGTCTGCAGGCCACACCACTGCCTCCTCTTCCCCTGTTTTCGGTGCCGGCCAATCGCCTGTCGAAGGCGCAGGCCCGCATACCTCCCGCCCTGCACCTGTAGCATCTGAAGCACCATCAGCGACCACATCCACTTCCCTGTCCCAGCACAGCGTCCAAATGTCGTTACCCCAGGCATTTGAGCGCAAGAGAAAGTACCCAGCCACCCACCCACAGGCCATAGCACTAACCTCACACCTTTCAAAATTACTGGCCATCGAAATGCTGCCATTTAGGCTTGTGGACACTGAGTCCTTCCGCAGCCTGATGGCAGCAGCTGTCCCTCGGTACGCGGTCCCCACTACTTTTCCCGGTGTGCCATCCCCGCATTACACCACCATGTGTCCCGTAACATCACCCGTGCCCTGACCAACGCAGTTACTGGGAAGGTCCACTTAACGACTGACACATGGACAAGTGCTTGTGGCCAGGGACGCTACATTTCCCTGACGGCACACTGGGTGAATGTCGTGGAGGCTGGGAGCGACTCGGACCCTGGGATGGCACGGGTGCTACCCACGCCGAGGATTGCGGGCCCTACCTCCATCAGGGTTTCCACCAGCACCTACGTTATTGGCTCCTCCTCCTCCGTTTCCACCTCCGAATTCTCTACACACACCGCCACTCCCCCATCAGCCAGTAGCTGGAAGCAGTGTAGCACTGCAGTGGGGAAGCGTCAACAGGCCGTGCTGAAGCTGATCTGCCTTGGGGACAAACAGCACACGGCCTCTGAGCTGTTGCAGGGGATTAGTCACCAGACCGAGCAGTGGCTCTCGCCACTCAACCTGCAACCAGGCATGGTTGTGTGTGATAATGGGCGTAACTTGGTGGCGGCTTTGGAGCTCGGCAAGCTCACACACGTACCATGCCTAGCGCATGTATTTAATTTAGTGGTGCAGCGATTTCTAAAAACCTACCCCAATGTGCATGATCTCTTGACCAAGGTGCGCCGCGTGTGTGCACATTTCCGTAAGTCATCAACAGCTTCAGCCGGCCTGTTGAAGCTGCAGCAGCGCTTACAATTGCCAGCTCACCGGCTGCTGTGTGACGTGAGCACGCGCTGGAACTCCACCTTCCACATGTTGGCCCGGCTTTGTGAGCAGCAGAGGGCAGTAGTGGAGTACCAGCTGTTACACGGTCGTCGCCTCTCCGTTCAACTTCCTGTAATCAGAAGTGAGGAGTGGGAATGGATGTCAGACCTCTGCGAGGTTTTACGCAATTTTGAGGAATCGACACAGATGGTGAGCGGCGATAACGCTATTATCAGTGTAACCATCCCACTTCTGTGTCTACTGAAACGCTCGCTGCTCACAATTAAAACCGACGCTTTGCATGTGGAAGAGGTGGAAATGGGGGAGGAAGAGCTTACACAAGGTGATAGCCAGAGCACCCTCACTTCGTCTTCTCAGCGACAATTGGAGGAGGCGGAGGAGGAGGAGGAGGAAGACACGGTTGCCTCCGCTACAGAGGGTAGCCATGGAACTTTAGTTCCATCTCTTCAGCGTGGGTGGGCAGAAGAGGAGGAAGAGGATGAGGATATTGAGAGTCATCCTCCTGGTGAGGACAGCGAAATCTTGCCTGTTGGTACTCTGGCACACATGGCTGACTTTATGTTAGGCTGCCTTTCCCGTGACCCACGCGTTGTACGCATTTTAGACAACACGGATTACTGGGTGTTCACCCTTCTGGACCCCCGCTACAAAGAGAATTTCTCATCTCTCATTCCTCCGGTGGAGAGGACAAGCAAAATGTTGCAATACCAGAAGGTTCTTGTCGAAAAATTGCTCCAAAATTTTCCATCTGACAACGCTGGCGGCAGAGTACGTGCTACCTTGGCCAACCGAGAAGGGGAGAAAAGGGGAGCACACAGCAGTTCCGAGAAAGGCAGGGCAACACTCTCCAAGGCGTGGGACACCTTCATGACACCCCGCCAGCACCCTCACCCTGATGCGCAGCCTAGTGTCACAAGGAGGGAAAAGTTTTGGAAGATGGTGAAGGAGTACGTAGCAGACCGTGTCAGCGTCCTCAATGATCCCTCTGTGCCTTACAACTACTGGGTGTCCAAGCTGGACACGTGGTATGAACTGGCACTCTACGCCTTGGAGGTGCTGGCCTGCCCTGCCGCCAGCGTTCTGTCTGAGCGGGTATTTAGTGCTGCTGGTGGCATCATAACAGATAAGCGTATCCGCCTTTCCACCGACAATGCTGATAGGTTGACACTTATAAAAATGAACAAGGCCTGGATTTCCCCTGACTTCTCCACTCCACTGGAGGAAAGCCCCGGGGGAACATAAACTCACTTTATATATGTTATTTACAATGATGTGAATACTCTGTATTCCCATTCACCCCTTCCACCCAAAAAACGGGTATATGGTTGACTCTTAATCTTCTCATCCTCCTCCTCCTCTTCCATATGCCCTGTGCTATAATTTTTATATAGGGCCAGCTCACCAGCGGGCCCTGTGATATAATTTTTATATAGGGCCAGCTCACCAGCGGGCCCTGTTTGCCAATTTTTATATAGGTCAGCTCACCAGCGGGCCTTCTCATATAATGTTTTATTGGGTCAGCTCTCTAGCGGGCCCTCTCATATAATGTTTTATAGCGTCAGCTCACTAGCGGGCCTTCGCATATAATGTTTAGGATGGTCAGCTCTGCAGCAGACCCTCACCCATAATGTTTTAGATGGTCGGCTCAGCGCACGTTTCCCTCTTAATCATGGCCTCAGTTCAATAAAATCAAGGAAATTTTTGGGAGAATTTGCCTCTGTGCACGTTTCCCTCTTAATCATGGCCTCAGTTCTGAAAATCAAGGAAATTTTTGGGAGAATTTGCCTCTGTGCACGTTTCCCTCTTAATCATGGCCTCAGTTCTGAAAATCAAGGAAATTTTTGGGAGAATTTGCCTCTGCGCACGTTTCCCTCTTAATCATGGCCTCACTTCCGAAAATCAAGGAAATTTTTGGGATAATTTGCAGATGATATACAAGTAAATATACAGCAAATATTGTTTGGTAACAATTTTTCGCCTAAAGTCGTTTTTATTTTCCTTTTTGTGTGTTTTATGGTCAGTCTGTAAAAATGGCGTACTACGGGCGAAAGATCGTTCCCAGCAGCGATGTTGGAGTCCAAGATGCATCCAGACATCCTCCCTATGCTGTCCCTGAACCATTTCTGTGGTGTTTCCATCATTTTCTGCCCTTTTCCTATGGACCAGGCACCCTCCCCTCATCAGAGCAGGGGGTGCCTGGTGTAATGCTCGAGTCCTCCCATTGACTTCAATGGGGCTCGGGTGTTCGGCCGAGCACTCGAGCCTCAGGGGGTGCTCGGTCAGAGCACCCGAACACCCGAGCATTGGGGTGCTCGCTCATCACTAGATATGTCCCTTTCAAATGGGTACAAATAGGTCCCAACAAGATGTAAACCCAGAGTTCGGTTCAGTACGTGTGATTGTCCAACTGCCCATATATGTGCACCCTCAACAAAATAACTCATATTGATATCATCATCAGAGTACATATACCCAGTATATTACACCTACTTTGATGGGTATCACTTGTATCTATGAAAGTTCATTTGTGATGGCTGTACATATATAGGCAGTTAGACAATCACATGTTCTGAACAGATCTCTGGGTTCATATCTATCAAGGATATGTTTGTACCCGTATGAAAGGTACATATACACACATATCAGACCATATTCCTCACTGTGTACCTTGGCATGGCAATGGTTAATTTCACTTGATGTAACCTTGCAGGCATCATAAAGAGATGTTTAGAAAGATGTTACTGTATGTGACAGCTGGAGATGTCAGTCATATGACCACACGGAGGCTCTTCAGCAGACCCAAAATTGAAACAATTGGAGATGGATCCATCATTGACATGGTCCACAGAGCGTGCTTACAAACCAGGAACACTTAGTAGACAATGGCAAAGATGTAGTTATCTCCAAATGGGTCAATGTTGAGTCTGCTGAAGAGCCTCCGTGTGGTCAAATGACTGACATCTCCAGCTGTCACATACAGCAACATCTTTCTAAACATCTCTCTATGATGCCTGCAATGTTACATCAAGGTGAAATTAACCATTGCTATCCCGTTAAAGAGATAGTAATACCTAAAATGTGAAAGGAAAAATACATGTCATAGGATTGATCCACCAGGTAATGCAAGGGTATCCCCACTACTGAAAGGTGTTTCATCACAAGAGTATAACAGCTCAAAGTTGAATATTCCAGGGACAATATCAGTGTGGCCTGAAAATGTACTATGCCAATGTTGCCAGATCATCCTCTGGCTAGCTTTGGTCCAGGGAGCAGATATCCACAAAGGATGATGTGGCAACAGCGCAAATGTACAATTTCAGGCCACTGGGATGTGGCACCAAAGGAATTCAACTCTGAGCTGCAATACATGTAGAATACAACACCCATCACCAGTAGGAGTACCGTTGTTTCACACAGGGGGATACACCATACAACATATATGTTCCTTTACACATTTCAAGTATTAATATCAATTTGACACCATCATGGCTAAGTTTACTGATCACACAATCTCAATCCTCCACACAGGTTATGTGTCTCCAGCACATCAGGAGCCCATGGAGGAGGCCACCTCACCACCCAGTGAGGAGTATTTGGAGGAGGGGACCAGCCAGTGGGCACCGTACCCAACGACATCCACACCTCTTGGCCAGCTGGATGCACCAACTCTGCCTGCACCAACTCTGCCTGCACCAACTCTGCCTGCATCAACTCTGCCTGCACCAACTCTGCCTGCACCAACTCTGCCTGCACCGACTTATTACAGTGACTGGATGCCCCCACCACCTCCAGGAGCTATTATCCCCCAGCAGCAGCAGCAGCACCACCACCACCAGGGAGGCAATGGCTGCCCGGTGATGTGGCCACCACCCAATACGGGCCATACCCACAGATTGACCTACCCTCCTGGATGGCTCCCCAGCATGGCCCCAGGTATGATCCTAGGTGGGGGCCAAGCACATACCAGTGGCCAAGGTTTGACCCTTGGCCACTCGACTACCAACACCTGGGCCTGCTTGGGGAGCCCCAACAGCCTATGCGAAGGGACGTGTTTACCCCACCACCTCCACCAGCACAGACATCGGTGGGCAGCAGTGGGTCAATTGATGTGGTGGGCACATACCCATCTGCAGCACAACCAGCACCAGCAGAGGAGGACACAGCAGCAGCAGAGGAGGACACAGCACCAGCAGAGGAGGACACAGCACCAGCAGAGGAGGATACAGCACCAGCAGAGGAGGATACAGCACCAGCAGAGGAGGACACAGCAGCAGCTGATTCACCAGGCACAAGCATCACCAGCAGTGAACGGCCCACGGGGATGGAAGCTGAGTGTATGGCTCTGCAAAGGAGACTACTCAGGTCAAGCCTCCGCACCAATGACAACATCACCAGGAGCCGTAGGGAATCCCGTATAAACACTAACAGGATAGAGGCAAGGATCCATGCCCTGGAGTCGGAGGTCATGAGGATCAACACTCAACTCCATCAGCTACACACGGGGGTGATGGACCTGCTTGCACAGCTACTGGTGGAGTTGAGAGCTGAACCGCAGGGAGGACTTACGTTTGGAGAGGGAAAACCTGCGCTCCACAGAGGGATCCACTGCCCCCACCACCCCCTCTAATGTGACCCCCGAAGCCACACCTAGGGGGCAAAGGGTGACCAGGAGATCATCCAGGTTATCCACTTCTGCCACACAGTCTAAGCCCCCCCCCCCCAAGAAAAAAAAATAAAATGCCCAACATGTTAAATTTCCCCTGAATAAAGGAACATTGTGCTTTTGAATCCTGTCTGATCTGCTTTGAATTTGGTCATAGATTTGGGTGGCAGAGTTGTCTCCAATGCATTGCCAAACAATTCAGTGAATACAACTCCTGCCTAGGTAAGATGTTTGTGGGATGTTACAACATGGGTTCACACACACATCGTTGTACAAATTCAACTGTAAAAACATCCCTGTTGCCATATTACACAACTGTGTTATATGGCAATGTTGTGTGTTGATTTTGCATAACAAAACATTCCCCTTAGCCCAACATTTGGTACAACATTGAACATTCATCTACATCATATGTTGTGTTTAACCCTTTGATAGCCAGAGTGGTAGGCAACGCATTGCAAAGAAATGCGTTGGGTACCACTCTGGCACTCAGAGGGTTAAGGGGATAACCAAACAAACGGCTTAGCGGTGAGATAACAAGCAGGACAGATAAATGGGACATGTATCCATATTGTCTTGGATTCACACACTCATTGTGCAACAGACTGACTGGGGAAGCCAATGTTTTCAACCTAGGATTTCAATGTGTAGCACACACATTGATATCCTGGGGTGAGCATTGGGGCCTCCAGTAAGTTGACTTGTTGTTTTTTCTAAGGGTGTAACAGACTTCCCCAGTGAAAACACTTGTCCACTTGGTCATGTACTGTGATATGTCCCAGTGGAGCAATATCACTGAACATTGATTATACTGAGCAACACATTAACTGTGGACAGGAATTCACTGTGGAAGTATGTCCCCTTTATCACCTCTTTATCACTCCCACAACACATTAGTGTATCACTGCCACCATCTGTTAGCGTGAATACATCACTGAGTCCACTCACTTGCAAACAAGTGGTGGAGTCCTGTGATATGGGTGATGCCTTTCCATGTATGGGGATACTCTACCCTGGGTGTGGTAACGCATTGACAACTGTGTTCTCAAATATATCCTCCTACAGACACAGATAGAATGGTGATGGTTCATCTTTATTGTGTCTCAAAGTACATTAGGATGTACATGTGTTTTTTGTGTATTGCCTATATGCATTGAACACCTGTATGAGAACACTAAATGTACTTTGAAACAAAAAAATAGTACTTTAGTAACACTGCTGCCCAGCTCATGTGTTGTCCACAAGGTTTGACAACTCTGTAGCTGAGCATCCTAACTGTACAGGTTATAAAACTCAGGAATTAGTGTTTTCTGTGTCTATATGAAAATGATCCAGTAGAGGTTTGTGTGAACCTCAGGTCAAACTTTGCATCACCAACAACATCAACATAAACAGCAAGGGGTGATCTCCATGAAGGTGATGTCAAGACATCAATCCAGTCACATAGAAGAACTTCAGTTCAAGGATGGATCATGTTACGGATGCCTGTGGAAGAAGAGGACAGGATTTGGAGCAGTTGACTTGAACTGATCATCAAGCAACAACAATTTAGTCTTTTTGATCCCCTCAATTTTCACAGTTACAGGTGAGTACACAAACCATTGCTTGACGATGTGTTGTGTACTCATCTGTAACCAATTATGTGGAGAACTAAGGACATGTGCCCCAGCCCTATGGATATGTGCCCCTGACATGGATACACACATCAACAAGTGTTCTGAGAGCTCCATGGAAGTAATGAATTTGGGCTGCCACTGTTAATGTGACAGTGGCAGCCCAATGTCATATGTTCCATGGAACTGTTAGGACACATTTGTTGATGTGTGTATTCATGTCGGGGGCACATATGTCTGCACACTCACAGGTCAGCATGGTGTCCCTGGTAATCTGATCTACGTCTCATGACCTCTACATTGTGTGCCCATACCACTGTACATCCACCCCTGTGCTGCTCTTCTCAGCTGTAGGACAGTACAGGTCCCATATTGAGTCCAATGGCCCTTTAACCCCTGATGTGACGGAGTATTATCCAATGCATAGCATTGGATAACACTCTTTCGCTACAAGGCTAGCATGGTTGCTCTGGCTATGCTCATGGCAAATCAAGTTAGCTGCTGTCAATCAAGCCCTGTAAGGCGATGAACATGGGTTATGTGTTGTACCTTGTTTCTCCTGAGGGTGTGCGTGATATCCTTGGGGTCTGTATGTCAACGTGGAGAGTGGACTGGAGGATGGTTTTTGAGTCCACACACACAATTTGCCACGTCCGCTGCCAGTGCAGTGCTGTGTCACTGTTCCTGTGGGGTGAGACAGAACAAAATGTGCAGTGTGGTTAGTGTCACAGGACTGATGGGGGACTTGCATGGATTGTTTGCATGCCTGTGTTATACTCACATGTAAAGTGTTCCGTGATGAGCCTGTCTCTGATCTGTGTCCCTCTCAGGGTCTCCTCAACGTGTCTGATGTCCATGGGCACTTCCTGTATGGGGGGGGCCTGGATGTGCTCCAGCAGCCTGGTGTCCACTGCGATGTTGTGCAGTATTGCGCACGCCACAATGATGTCGCACACCTTTCCAGGTGCATACTGCAGTGCTCCCCCCGAGTGGTCCAGACATCGGAATCTTGACTTGAGGAGGCCAAAGGTCCGCTCAATGGCATTCCTCGTTCTGCCATGAGCCTGGTTGTAGCTTTCCTGGGCATGTGTTCGAGGATTGGCCAGTGGGGTCAGTAGCCAGGACTTGCATCCATAGCCAGCATCACCTGTGTAATGTGAGTGACATGGTGAGACAGGGAGCACATGTTGTGTGAATGATGTTTTGTGTGGTAGACGTAGTAGCTGTGGGTCAGGAGCATGCTAAGCAGCGTTGTGTGTACGCCTGTGTATGTGATGTGATTTTGTATTGTGAACTCACCCAAAAGCCATCCCCCTGTAAAAGTTCCATTCTCGAAATCTCTGTGGACTGAGGAGTTTTGGAGAATGTATGAATCATGTGAGCTGCCAGGATACTTTGCACAGACATTCATTATCCTCATATGGCTGTCACACACCATCTGCACGTTGATGGAGTGAAAGTTCTTCCTGTTGATGAATATCTGTGCGTCACGTGCTGGGGCCTTAATTCGGACATGGGTGCAATCTATAGCACCCATGACCCTGGGCATGCCTCCCCTGGCGTAAAAGGCCTGCTTGACTTGTATCCAGTCCATGTCGGTGGTGGGAAATGTATATAGGTACTGGCCTTGCTTTTGAGGGCTGGCAGGACCTGGGCCAGCACCCTGGAGAATGTGGCCTGTGACATGCCAGATGCGTAACCCTCTGTGGACTGGAAGGCCCCGCTTGCCATGAAGTGCATGGCACAGAGTAGTTTCTGCAGGCCAGTTAGGGCATGGTTGTAGATGTAGATGGGATCCACCTGCTCCTTGATGACCTCATACAAGGCAATGATGCTGTCAGGCCTCAACCTGTAGCGATCAATTACCTCATCATCGGTCATTCCAAAGAGGGTGACCCTTGGGCGGTATACCCTGGGCCTTGGTGGTCGTCTATACATCCTGTGCCCTCCAGGTGGGGATGGGCTCCTGTGTGGCTGCTGAGCCAGAGCCTCCTCACTTGCAACAGGTGGTGGCTGTTGATCAGGCATGCTTGGAGGTTGCTGATGTTCCCTAGCTCTCTCCCTTGCACGCCTTCTCTTCAGTCTTCGCAACAATATGTAACCCAACATACTGTTTGCTCTATCTGTCTCTATCTGTCTCTCACTCTACCTCTCTCTCTCTTTCTCTCTATCTCTCTATCTATCTATCTATCTATCTATCTATCTATCTATCTATCTATCTATCTCTATCTATCTCTCTCTCTCCCTCCCTGAGTGGAAAACAAGCCACAAGTGAGTGTGTTGAGTTGTCCCTTTAAGTACTTGCTAGGGCGTTGTGTGGGTGTGGTGATGAGGTGAGTGCTGACCAATGGTGAGTTGTTTTTGTCCAGGTAAGTGTTTGCAGGTGTGTGTGTGTTATAAGATGTGGTGTGTTGTGCTTGTTCTGTGTGTGCCATTTGCGGACATGCAGTTGTGGGGTGCAGGTGGCGTGTTGATGTTGCCCAGGTGAGCTTGTATTTGCAGGTGTCTGCTTTGTGTGATGACCCCCATTGTTCCGTGCCATGTTGTGTTGTTGTTTTTTTGTGTGTCGTTGTCCCTGTGGTGTTGGTTGTTGTTGTGTGTATAGTGATTTGTGTTGTGTGTGCATGTTTTTGTGTTGTTTTGGCATTGCACGGGTTAATTTTCCCATTTACATGGTTGTGCGGTAAGCCTTTTGTGTCTTTTCCTATGTAACGGGTGTTTTGTTTTGGCCGTTAAGTGTCTAACGGCTAAAAAAAGTGGGTCTTAACTTTTAGCCGTTAGGTGTGTCTTTTTTTCAGCCGTTATCAGTACCGCAAGCCTTTGAATAGCTCTGGGGTATGTTTTTCCATGCGTCTGAATGCACGTAAGTGTATCGGCCGTAAGGATTGTACAACTGCCGTTAGCTGTTCTTTAGACGGATCTTTGAATTGCAACATGTCACTAAACGCACCCGTTAGTGATTTTTTTTGTTAACGGCTGCCTTTAAATCTACCCCAAAGAGAGGTCAAGCTGGTATAAGCAGGGGACTAGACTTGTTATAAGCCTGACAGGGGAGTGGCTGGCTCAGACAATTATTTAATATACCAGCTTAAAGTTCCAGTAGAAGAATAGTAAAGTGAGATGTCATTGTTTAGCTGGATTTCTAGGAACTCAAAATATCCTAATAATAATCTCCACTTACCATACTATGACCATACAGTTCTACTGGTCACAATTCATTTTGCCCTGGTTGAAGAAATAATCTGATTATCCAATCAGTTTGGGATGTCATACTGGGTGGAATTTGGGGTCTCAGAGTCCTGCCAACAAGTGTCATGTCAATCTCTGTGAACATAACAGTCAGTTCTGAATGAAGATGTTATCTCTTGAACCAAGATACAAGGTCACTATTAATAGTGTCCATTAGAATTGCCTGGCCATAGTAAAGAAATGTGTGTGATTATTATTATTAGGACATGGTAGTGTTCCTTTAAGAGTGGAGGTCCCATTTTTAAGATCTGTAATTGGGACCACATACAATTCCAGAATTTAGAATACAAAGAAAGGTTTTAAGACAATGGTGGGACAATTTTTGTTTCATTTGTACTAAATGAAAGTTGTACTATAGCATTGGGGTGTTGGGCAAGGTGCCTAGCAGGTGTCCCAGTTTTTATAACAAAA
Organism: Rhinophrynus dorsalis; assembly: GCA_037306005.1. Lineage (NCBI taxonomy): Eukaryota > Metazoa > Chordata > Amphibia > Anura > Rhinophrynidae > Rhinophrynus > Rhinophrynus dorsalis. The sequence continues at coordinate 219,966,326 of CM074724.1, read as the reverse complement.
AAAAAAGAGAGAGCGAGAGAGTGAGACGTTAATGAGGGGTTAAGATGGGCAGATAAGGAGGTCATTAGTTGACTGGAGTGTTGAGGTGAGAGACTCTATTGAGAGGGTCAGGAAGGAGTGTCCTCACCTCTTGTTACACTAAGCAGTTCAGCTCCACTTCATGCTCTACGTGTAGAGACTTTGCTCCCTCTTTCAAAGCACAATGATCAGAATGGGGCAAATATGGTATGTGCTAAGCTGGTTTTAATTAACCCTGTAAGTACAGTTTTTTCTTAGGAAGCTGAGACTAGAAGAATGGACAATATCCATCTTGTGAATACACAAGTGAAAATGCTAGAGGTATCCCATTCCAATAAAGTGGGATAGTGAGGTAAATTTGACATACGCAAATTAACTAAAGTTATGGAGATGTGTTTAACATCTAAGGGAGCTGTGGCTGCCAGCTCTATTCCTCAAGTGCCATTATGTTGGTGTTTTCAATACCACATAACAATAAAATAGTCTTTGGGCTATACATTTTTGCAAGTCCATTAAAATGGTTTATACCCAAAAATATTATTTAAAACAATCCTAAAACAATCCTGCAAGGGGCAATTACCAGACTGTAGGGATTATTATTACGATTATCATGTATTTATATAGATTCAACATATTCTAAGGGGCTGTGCCATAGGAAATATACATACAGAGTTGTAAAACAGTACAGACAGACCATAGACAACAAAAAAATCTGAGGGTCCTGTTCATGAGAGCCGACCCTATAGAGGAAGGTTGGCTGAGACACAGAAGGTATAAGTGCTGCTTGTTGTTAAGTGCCTCCTGCCACATGAACTGCAGGTCAGTGAATGGGGGAAAAAGTGCTTTTCAGTGCAGTGGTCCAGATGTATAGCTGGTCTGTTAAAGGGAAAAAAGCTCTGTGTGGGCAGTAAGGTCCTAATGGGGTTGTAGGTGGGAGAGTGTGGTAGAAAGGGAATGAGCATGAATAGAGGTTGGACAGGCTGTTCGTCTGGCCCTGCTCATAATGGTTTTGGCATATTCATATAATTTATGTCTAATGTGTATATATATATATATATATATATATTTATACAAGTTGAAAGACCCGTTTACACGGGCCACAGTTTCACCTCTGTAGGCATGAGCAGTTGAGAGTGGCCATGCCGCGGCTGATACAGAGCTGATACAGAGCGAAAGGCTCCGAATTCGGATTGGAGTCCTCTCTGTGCAACTCCGGTCTGAATTTGGAGAGCCTCGCTCCATAACAGCCATGCCACCAAGCAGTCTGTACTGCGCATGACTAAAGCGCGAGCAGCTGTCTCTACTGTGTATAACGGCTTCTGACAAACCTTAGCGAATTATTATATAGGATATATATATATCCATATATGTAGTAGAAAACATATTTATCAATTTATTTATCAATATTTGGCTAGATGGATGCAATAAATTGATAAATCTGTTTTCTACTACTTATTGAGTGCTGTTCCGTTACGACGCTTGGAGTATCCTAGGCTGAGTACACTTTTTGATTATCTTATTTTAGGGGACATGCACCAAACTATAATTATTATTGGTTGTAAGCTTTTGTGAGTGCAGCTGTCTATGTATACAGTATATATCTATATATTTAATAGCAAACACAGCACGCGTATTTTTACAAATGTTTTTGGTGAGACAGTGCACTCATGGTGTGTTTTAAGAAATGCATGTGGTTATATTATCCTGCACATATGTGTCTGCCTGTTTGGCTTCAGGGTTCTGCAACGCATTGCTTGCCAGTACTTTCTATAACCCTATGGTACTCATAGGGTTAAAGGTGCATAAATCAACATATATTTTTTATACTCACGCATTCAGCAGATATTACTATGTCACCACGTATTTGAGTCATTGCCTCCGCTTAATCCTTTGAGTGTCATGCGGTTGCACAACATTTGCTTGCCAAATCATTTTTCTACCCTTCCAGCACTCATATGGCTAAAAAGAATTCACACAATATGACTTTATTTAAAAGGATGTTGTGTGCATTTATTACAATGTGACCATGTGTGTGCCTCATTGGCTCACCTTAAGGTCCAACAAAACAATTTTATTTTATTTAGAAGGATGATATATTTTGAGCTATACATTATTATCGGCCATATGATGAAGTGCAGTGGGATAATGTGAGCCATATGTGCAGACTGCGTGTGTCTAAAGAAAAAGGATATTGTTTTTATGGACTTTTAACCCAATGAGTAGCATAGAGACGTAGAAAGCATTGCCAAGCAATGTGTTGTGCAACCATGTGACACTGGATGCCAAGGGACAGTGCAGACATGGCGTGTTTAAAAAGCTCACGTAGTTATTTTACCATACCACCATTTGTCTATCTGTTTGCGTTCAGCGTGACAGGGTTGCACAATGCACTGCTTGCCAATATCTTCTATATCCCTATGGTAGTGATAGGGTTAAAGGTCCATAAACCTATACTGTTTTATATATACACTCACTCATTCTGCAAGTATTAGCATGCCACCATGTATGTGGCTGATTGCCTCCGCTAAGCCTTTGCGTTAATTCGCACAATATGACTTTATTTTTAAAAAATTCTGTGTGCATTTATGAGGATGTCACTATGTGTGTTTGTGCATCACTGGCTCATCTTAACCTCCAACAAAGCAATATTCCTGTATTTAAAAATGCTGTACTTTACATATTTGTCAGTATACATTATTATTGGCAATATGAAGCACAGTGGCCTAATGTGAGCCCCGTAACACTGAAATGGTTAAGCAGAGGTTCATGCTGTTGCTGCTTCTGAGTTGTTTAAGCAACAGGATGATTAGCCAGCTGAAAGGGAATGGGATCAAGAATAGCAGTAACATGGGTGATGGATGATGAAGGTTCCACTTGCCATGACTAGCTCCAGTGATGTGCCTGAGTATCACGGTGCCCGTGATTCGTGCTAGACTCTGTCTATCACTTGCTGTAGTTCCTCATTGGCTGTCTCATTTCTCACAGCCTATTTAAACTCAGGTTGGGCACTCCCAGATTGCCCTTTCGTGGTGTTTCTGACATCACTTTACCTGATCTGCCTTGTCAGGCTGTTGGGCCTGAGTTACCTGTGTTCCGGTGCTCCTGTGTTCCAGTGCTCCAGTACTCCGTTGTTCCGGTGCTCCTGTGTTCCTGTGTTCCAGATTATTGTTCCTCAGTGTCAGTGGTGCCTGTCTGCAAGTCTCCAGCTGGTTCCGGTCATCTGTCAGGACGGCGGAGCTCACTCCGGTGTACCCTCCTGGATTCTGGCATCTGACTTTCCCTGCTGTCGCTGTGGCGACATTGTTCTCTTTCGCTCCGGCGATCCTCCCTGTTGGTTCCAGCGTGTGGACGCTGGTTTACTCCATTAATCTGGTTGCGCTCACACTGTTGGATCCAGAGTGCGGACGCTGGTTTACTCCATTAATCTGGTTGTGCTCACACTGTTGGTTCCAGCGTGCGGACGCTGGTTTACTCCATTAATCTGGTTGCGCTCACTCTGTTGGTCCCAGCGTGCGGACGCTGGTTTACTCCATTAATCTGGTTGCTCTCCCATTGTTGGTCCCAGCGTGCGGATGCTGGTTTACTCCATTAACCTGGTTGCGCTCACACTGTTGGTCCCAGCGTGCGGACGCTGGTTTACTCCATTAATCTGGTTATTCTCACACTGTTGGTCCCAACGTGCGGACGCTGGTTTACTCCGTTAATCTGGTTGCTCTCCACTGTTGGTCCCAGCGTGCGGACGCTGGTTTACTCCATCAATCTAGTTGCGCTCACTCTGTTGGTCCCAGCGTGCGGACGCTGGTTTACTCCATTTATCTGGTTTCTCTCCCATTGTTGGCTCCAGCGTGCGGACGCTGGTTAACACCATTTATCTGGTTGCGCTCACACTGTTGGTCCCAGCGTGCGGACGCTGGTTTACTCCATTGATCTGGTTGCTCTCACTCTTTTGGTCCCAGAGTGCAGACGCTGGTTGCTCCATTTCACCTGGTGGCGTTGTTACTGCTCCTTGATTACTCAGATCCTGAGGACAGATTGCTGTCCAACTCCTTACGCAGTTGTCTGGTATTCTCAGGCTAAAAGACTTCTGCTGAGGGAGATCCTTGTACCTTTCCACACTACTGTCATTGTCACCTGACAGCAAGGTCTCTTCTCTTGGGCTGCCCTGCCCGGTATTGGTAAGGCCGGTAGAACCTAAGTCGTTACCATCCTTCAGGTTGCCTTAAACGGTATAGGCAGGGCCGGTAGAGCCCGTCAACTGCGTTTCCTCAGGCTGCCCTGCCCGTTATTGGTAAGGTCGGTAGAACCTATTCTTGCTGCCACCCTAGGTTGCCTTACCCGGTATTGGCAGGGCCGGTAGAGCCTCCAATCAGTACTCCTTGGGCTGTCTTGCCCGGTATTGGTAAGGCCGGTAGAACCGGTACATGTCATCTCACGGTTGCCTTAGCCGGTATAGGCAAGGCCGGTAGAGCCTATCACCATTTACACTGTCACTCGGTTGCCCTGCCCGGTATTATTGGCAAGGCCGGTAGAACCTATATTCTGTCATTTATTGTTGTATTGTTATATATGTATGATACCCTACGGGGACTGCCTTAACTTTCAATAAAGTTACGTTTTTTACCAAACCTTAAGTCTGAGAGTCTTCAAATACTGTGACACTGAGGCAGTAACAGCAAAATAGGTAGCCCCCAGTCTATGTGGAGAAAAGAAGAAGTTGACCATTAAATCTTCTACACCTGCCCCTCCTCCAGAAATCTTGGGTGTGTTGTTATTAGAATATAAGTTTTTCCCTTGTGAGCAAGAACAGTGCCTCTCATCAGCAACTGCAATGTGCACAGTGTGTGTGGTAAATAACATCTGGGGGCACAACTGTATCCAAACACCATGACACCAGAACCCAAATACTGCTGCTGTCACTATACCCATTGTCCAGATCCCGATAAGGACACATGACAACTTGCTGACAGTTTTAATAGTAATGATGAACCCTCCCTGACACCATCCCTGCAGGATGGAATCTCCTCAGATGCCGCTTGATGCCCTGGTCGCGATTCTCCTCCAACCCACTGCCATGTATGGTCAGTGCACCACACAGTGTGCAATGGGTGGAGGCGATCTGCCACATCCTAACATCAACAGAGTTACTATCATTTGGCGAGGAGGTAACAATGAACAAGATAGATTGGCAGAACATGTAGTTACTCTAGAGGAAGAAGGTGATGGTGAGCTAGTTGTTTTCACTCATCTGCCTGGGTTTATCTATTCTTCCTCCTCTTTGATCTCCACCTTGCCTCTTATTGCCTTTTTGGAGAGTCAGGGGGTCCAGCAACAGCTGTGCTTGATTTCTGTGGTGGTGTTTGGCTTTAACATTTTTTACATATATGTCATGGTGTCTGTGTTTCATGTGTGATATCAGGGCACTTGTGCCAATGTGTGTTTATTTCCTCTTCTCACTGACTTATCACAAATTTTGAACAGTGCCATTGGTGATAACTGCACTGTGCCTGCCCCAAGAGAAAAATAGTACCACAACCATGACTTCAGGAGAGAGGGATAGGGAACAGGTGGAGAAGCATGGCCTCTTTCTTGCCCTCCACATTCCCTTTCACTTTCTGTGGCAGCCGATGATGTTGCTGCTATTGCTGTTACTGCCTTAGAATCAGCACTGCAACTAGGACCAGGAGTATTGCAGCCACTAGCAAGTGGAACCTGTCCTAGTCCCCCTTCACTTGTTGACCCCATTCCCACTGTGTTCACAGTGGTCTGTGGCACACTAGCTTGTTCCTCAGCATTCTGCTGCCCTTGCATCTCAACAGCAGCAGGAATTACAGCAGTTGCACTTTCCGCACATTCCAAAAGCTCATTGCTAGTAGTGGTGGTGATGCCCATCCTCAACCCTTTCTCCTATTCCCTCTCAGTTTCTGCTAAAAAGGCCATCAATGTCTTTTCCACCCCAGCTTCTCCAGCATCATCACTAGTGTTGAGCGAGCGTGCTCGGCCGATGCTCGGATCGGCTCGAGCATCGCTCTGCTCGGCACATGGCGGTACTCGTACGAGTACCGCCATGTGCTCTCCCGCCATGTTCGGGTGAAGAGGATCTGTGCCGGAAGAGGCACAGATCCGAAGACGCTCCGCTGGACCACCAGGGAATGGAGGTACGGGGGCATTGCGGAGATGAAGGGGGCATTGCGGAGATGAAGGGGGACATTGTGGAAGAGGGGCATAGACTCTATGCCCCTCTTCCACAATGTCCCCCTTCATCTCCGCTATGCCCCTCTTCCACAATGTCCCCCTTCATCTCCGCTATGCCCCTCTTCCACAATGTCCCCCTTCATCTCCTATGCCATAGCGGAGATGAAGGGGGACATTGTGGAAGAGGGGCATAGCGGAGATGAAGGGGGACATTGTGGAAGAGGGGCATAGAGTCTATGCCCCTCTTCCACAATGTCCCCCTTCATCTCCGCTATGCCCCTCTTCCACAATGTCCCCCTTCATCTCCGCTATGGCATAGGAGATGAAGGGGGACATTGTGGAAGAGGGGCATAGCGGAGATGAAGGGGGACATTGACCAGGCACCCTCCGCTCATCAGAGCAGGGGGTGCCTGGTTTAATGCTCGAGTGCTCCCATTCATTTGAATGGGGCTCGGGTGCTCGGCCGAGCACTCGAGCATCAGGGGGTGCTCGGTCAGAGCACCCGAGCACCCGAGCATCGGGGTGCTCGCTCATCCCTAATCATCACCAACACCACCACCACTAGTCCCACTCCTTACGTGCTGCTACTGCTCTATTACAGACATCTCACTGCTGCTTGGAGGAGGTGACAGAGGGTTCCCTCATGTCACACTTGTCATTTCTTGATGACATGAAGAAGGTAGACTGGCAGCAGTAGCAGCAGGCACAGGCAGCTAATCTCTGCTCCTGCTGGTGATGGTATTAATTATGCACCTGCTCTCCCCCAACAGTTCTGGCCTCTTCAGGATCATGTTCCACTTGGACACTGTAGTGAAGGTAAAGGGACTCCAAGGGCCAGAGGAATGGTGTGGACTCCCTTGACTGCTAGTCTGAATACTCTCATATGCTTCTCCTACCACTCCCCTAACACTAGTCCCACCGGCTGCTTCACCATTATTGTTACTACTACTACTAACACCAACCACATCAAATTCAGCCCCAGAGTCTTCCTCCTCACAGTCACTAGTAATATGATGATTACTCCCTCCTTCACTCCTAGCACAAACAAGCTGCTGGACCTTCTTAGTAGTAGTAGAACTAGCACTGACGGTACTGCTTGGGGATGGCAATCGTGACTTAGGGGCCCCAATTGTCACACTTGGCATCATCTTCTCCTCCCCCCCTCCTGAGTATTACAAAACACACTTGCAACAGGTTCAGCACTGGTGGCAGCAGGGGCAGCATGTCTAACAGCAGACACAGTGTAGGTGGCAGCAGGTACAGCACTGATGGCAACAGAGGCATCATGTCTGAATGTATGCAAAGCACTGGTGGCAGTAGGTTCAGCACTGGCATCAGGAACAGCACTGGTGGCATCACGTGCAGCACTGGCAGCAGGCACAGCACTGGTAGCAGCAGGGGCAGCATGTCTGACAGCGGGCACAGCAGTAGTGGTAGCAGGAGCAGCATGTCTGACAGCAGGCACATCAGTGGTGGTAGCTGCAGCATGGGCAGCATGTCTGACAGCAGGCACAGCACTAGTGGCAGCAGGGGCAGCACGTTTGGCAGCAGGTACAGCAATGGTGGCAGCAGGGGCAGCACGTCTGGCAACAGATCAGGCAGCTGACCTGTCCTTCTCTCATTAGTACTACCCTTTTCTTCCTCCCTTTCTATTAAATTCCCCAAGATCCCTAGAGGTGATTTAGGGGGACTGAACAGCATTGGTTCAGTAGTGCTCACTTCCTCCTCCATCTCAGACTCAGTGGACACATAAGGGTCCTTCCAGTTCCTCGTTTTACTATTTTTAAACTTTCACATAATGATAGCAGTCACTATGAGCCTCTCCTGCCTCAATTTTCCAAACAAATAACAACAGAACAGCACAGCACATCTACCTCACTCTGTAGGTGCTTCTATTATGTTTCACTTCCTCAAATATGCCACATTTTTATAGTGAAAAGTCAGAAACAGCGTAAATCAATGGGCGGAAACTTTCTGGCCATTGAAAAAATGGAGAAGAGTTTTTGGCAATGGGCGAAAAACGAAAAGATTTTAATCGCTGGTTTAAAAGCTGATTTTCCCACCAAAAAGCAAACAACAACGTGGTTTTCGATGGATTCCTCATGGGAACACAGTGACAACTTTCCCCTAATCCTGCTCCCAACACTGCAGCTTGATAGCCATGGACTACTGTCATTAACAATATAAGCAGCAGCACTGAAAACATGATCAGAACGCAAGCTTGCTGGTGTGCAGCTAAGAGTTTCCACTGGGGTACGCACCAGTGCTGGCCACCCACAATGTTTTGTTTTCCAGTAGTCAAGGGAGTCATCATTTCTGCCTAGACTTTAGTTATCCTGCAAAAATGCTGTAACCATCTCGAATGCAGAAGGACCAGTCCCAGGAGCTACATGGTGTTCATGTGTATCAGGTACCCACCAATACTCTGGGAGCAAGTCCCACAAAGATATGCCACTACCTGGGCTTATACTTTTAAGTCCTTTGCTACTAGCCAGACCTGAAAAGTTACTCGCCACTGCAAGCCAAAACATACCCAACAGGGCTGGATTTCTACTTGCCAAGGCTAAATTTTCACTCGCCATTGGCTAGTGGCGAGTGAAAATTTTGAGCCCTGCCACTACCATCAGTGTTAACATGATGCCTCTGAGTCACTTGACTTGCTTTGTGTGATAATGTGTTCAGAAACATGTTGGTATGTTGTTTTTGATGTTGCTGCATAATGCTGCTGCTGGTAAACACCCTTTTGCTGACTTCTTTTTCATTATGCTTTAGATAATTTTTTTGTCCCTAACTTTCTCTGTTTCATCCTCCGCATTGCAATTATCCAATTGATGTATAAGCATATCTTTATATTCTTTGACAGAATACGAATCCTATGACAGATATTGTTGATAGTCACACCTTAGCATAAATTGATCATGCTTTAGCAAAAATTCACAAATGTTATGCTTAAAGCAGGGAGTCCAGCAAAGAATCCAGAATGTACTCCTCTTTAATGCACACTATTCGAGGATCCTGCTCAAAGCACTGTAACATGTCCTTCACTCCCTGGTACATGTCTGTGTTGTCATATTGTAAGATTTGTCATCTATGCTCCCTAGTTGTAGTGAATATATCAGTGGCAGAATCTTGCTAATTCCTGACCCTGCACGACTAACCAGCAAGGTGGCCTCCTCAAAAGGCTTCAGCAGGTCACATAGGTCACACATTAACTGCCACTGTCTGTGTACTAAAGATGATCCCTCCAAAGCTTTCCAGTTTTGCATTGCATACTTGGTAATGGCCTTATTTTGCTTGTACAAACACACTAGCATGTGCAATATGGGATTTCACTTAGTATGGACCTCCATTTTCAGATGGTGATGGGGCAAGCTGTTGCTCTCATGTTGGAATGTAAAACTTGTAAGCACTTTAGGTGTGGCTAGAATGGATACAGATTTTGAGGGCTGTGTTCAGTATCTCTGAGAAGGTTTTTGGATTCTGAGATTAATCTAGTCACAACTAAATTTAGTACATGGACAAATCAGGGTGCATGCACCATATCACCCATCATCAAGTCAGCTATTATACTGGATCCATTATCAGCCGACACAAAAAACAAGCTTTCAAGGAGCAGGATGCAAGCCATTCCTCTATCACCGGCTCTAGTTTACTTAACACATACATGGATTTGTAGAATTTTCTCTCTAAATTCTGTATGCTCAAACTGGTGTGACAATGGTATGGGTTACCTGCTGCTGTCCTTTGCCAATGCTGCCAGTACCAGAGGCAAGATTACTGGCTGTGACCTGTTGCTGCAACCTATTATTGCCCACTGGTGATAGGGAAACCCCTTGAGCAGTGACACCACACTAACCACCTGCACAGCCATCGTTGAAAAATAACTGTGGATTGGGATATGCCAGGGGTGCAACACATTATATCAGCTCTTTAAACCTTGATTATCTACAAAAGAACAAGGTAGCATGTCAACTGTCAAGACCTTGGTAACTTTGTTATTCCACAGACATATTTTGGGATTATTTTTGTGAAGTTTTTGACTGTTTCCCAAGAACTAGATTGGCAGTATATGGAAGAAGAACTGTGTAACTTTATTTCTTTAACATGTGGAGGTGGTGGGGGTGTTACCTGAGGCATGTGTGCGCACTCTACAACTCTTGACAATCACTATAACAAACTCCCAGTCATACTCCTCTGCAGCAGGAGCCATATATGTTATTTCAAATAAATGCAATCTTGGCACACTTCCTGACAAATCAATATCAATTCTATTATGTGCCCCAGAGCCCCAAAGACATTTAGGAGTGCTTCTGCTGCTATTAATTGCATCATGTCTGACATGTTGATGGTGTGTTTCTCAATCAAACCTGTGGTTGTGCTTCAGGTGGGATTTCAATGAGGAGGCACCTAAGTGGGAACCTGATTTCCTACTGTTCAAATGTTTCTTACACAGACAAGAGATACCAATATTAGGCTTTTGGATTGTGAGTGAAGTATGTTCATACAGCAGACCTCATAGTTTGAGGGGCTCCTGAGGCACTAATACTACTGGGCTAGATTTTGCTGCAATTGTACTAGCAGTTGGTGTCAGTGGTGCTGTACTTCTAACAGTAGCAGATGCACACATCATAACTAGGGTTAGATCAGATGTTGATTTTCTGTATTGCTGGTAGTTACTTAACACTAATGTGTTTTTCTGGGTGGGGTTTGGACTTATGCAAATTAGTGATCATGCTAATGATGACTGACAGGATGATTGTGTATTTTTTTCATCTGTGTCTGAAGAAGATATATTATAGATCAACATCATCAGTATGGGACTTTGACAAGTATCATCATCAATTATTGCACACACTGAACCATGGTTGCAGGCAGTTTTTGGACCACCACTTTACTAACATGTCCCTGCACTGCTCCTACTCCTTTCACCCTCCTCCGGCCCCTATTATGTTTGCTGGACATTATTAACCCCTTAACACCTGAGGACGAGAGGATGTCCCAGTTGGACAGAGGATGTACATGTACGTCCCGGAAGTCATTTAATAAAATGAAAAAAAAAAGTTTGGCGGGCATTAAGTGCCGGCCGCAAGCATGCGCGGCAGGTCACTAAGGGGTTAAACTAGTGTGAGTATTTTTACAGTAAAGTACACAACAGAACTCACTATGTGGGATAACTTTCCTTTTAAAAATATCTCTTCTAGTATCTGTCTGCTTCAGTCATAGCTCATGTCAGGGACCCTGTCTCTGCTACCTATCAGTCAAACAATTTTTAATGTAATTTCTTTTTACTGTCCCTATCACAATCGACAAAATAAAACAAAACAAAAAAAAAAAACAGCAACACTCCCCTGTACAAATGCCTCTTCCCCCAGACTCCCCTAACACAGAGAATAGCCAGTTAGAAGGAATTTAGATCACAACTGCCCGTGTCTTCTCAGTCACACAAAATTTTGGGGTATTTGAGGTAAATTTCTTTGTTTCTTTAACATACCCACATACTCCCCTAACACAGAGATAACAGGCAGATCAGGAAGGAGCTTGGGTCACAGCTGCCTGGGTCTTCTCAGCCACACTCCCCTGCCTCTAGTGCTTCCCAGACTCCCTAAACTTCAGAACAAATTCCCTGCCTACAAAACTACATAAACTACACTTCAACTTCACTTCACTTTATTTGTCTATCCTAACTAGCTAAAAAATTGTGCCACTATCTGTAACTCTCACAAACACAGAATGGTATGCTGCAGGAACTTGCCAACCCTATCCATGCAGGAAAAGAAGGAAATCTTGCCAAGAGTGTGTGTGTGTTGGTGGGGGATTCGGTCTTACCACTGATTTAATGCAAAGAGCTAGGCAGCAAAAAGCAGAAAATCTGCACTTTTTGCAAAAAATTTCCCGTTCAGTGGGAAATTACCTTTTTGAAGTTAAATATTTCACCCATTGCTAATGGTTTGATCCATTTTTGTATATCATCAACAATTTCCTCTGATCATTATTTTCATTGATCATTTTTATCAACTGAGATACTGGTACTTTTATCATAATTTCTATTCATCTTCATCTGAGATATTGTTACTGTCTTTATAATTTTAATAGGGTTTTTTCTCCTCTGATGAACAATTCTTTTATGAAAGGGTTGATAATAACTGAGTAGTCTCTATGTCTTTCCCTTTACCTTTGATACACTTTCTACATTTTGGTATTTCAAGAGCAGTGTTTGTATTATATTCTTTTAGCATTGATTTTATAGGGGTTTAGTTTTCAGGATAAAAGTTTATCTTTTTATAAGTTTATTTCTGTTTTTGCTTCTACTACAACAGTTTAATATTTTTATTCATTTATTTATAACTATATCATGGAGGGGGGATTCTGAAAATTAATAATAATAATAATAATAATCCTTTATTTATTTATTTATTTATTTATTATTATTATGAAAATTCCTATTGATTTAAAAGGGCTTTTAAGCCCTTAAGTGCTAGAGGTGTCTGTAATGCATTTCTACACAGTGAGTGGGACCTCTAACATTCACAGGGTTAAACACTCTATTTAAATCATTGGGAATTTTCATTTGTCCCCATGGTGAAGTTAGTTTACTCCAGGATTGTACCTCTAGCTTACTGAGTATGACCCATAAATATTTATACAAATGCTGGCTGGAAGGTTGTGTATTTCCAGCTGATTTTTATTATTAATTTTTTCATTTTATTTGTATTTATTATATTTTACTGTTGTTTATTTTCCTTAAGATTGATTTAATATCAGTTCATATTAAGGTAAACTTCACCAACAATTTTCATAAGTGGTATCTGACCTTCCTTGAATGAACAAAATTCTACTCTGTACATGTCTGTGAGTAGTCTGCATATTAGCATATAAGTTACTATAAAATAATGTACAAAAATATATAAATACTTGTTCTGTTTTTATCACGTGCAAAAACCAAATTCTATACTATACACTAAGCGCTAGATTTAAAGGCAGCCGTTAAACCAGCCGCTAAGTGAAAAAGGCACATCGCTCGCAAATAATACAGGAGTTACGGCAGATTCAATAGCTGCTCTACGAGAATAGCTATCGAGCGTAGGCACACAAAAAACACGTAACACAAAAGCCGTTGTCGCTCATGTTAATGCACAACGGGCGGCCAAATCACACGATAACATCGCTCAAAAAACATCTAACATAACAGCTGCCGTTGTCTAGCAACCATGATTGATGCAAAAACAAATTCAAACACACAACCAATCACAAAGCTCCAATGTATCAAATAACTTCAAATATACCTATATATACCCAAAAATAACCGTCACACACTGTCTGTTATCGAGTTCTTCAGAGACAGATATCAGGACCCAGGAGCGGAGGATAGTGATTAGAGAGAGGGAGACAGGAGCGTACATTGGAGGTAGAGGAATTTTAGAGTTTGGAGAGAGGTGCACTAAATATACACATATCACACATTTGCACATATTACATACACACATACAAACACAAACACATACACATACATACACATAGTCCTTTTATTTTATAACACCTTACACATTTTACTTTTTATTTTGACAGTGTGAATCTGTGAGTGAAAGTGTGTGACAGAGAGTGAGTGGATCGAGTGTGTCTGTGAGGGCCTGTGGGAGTGCCTGGGTGTGATTGGGTGAGTGATGGCGAGGAGAGGAGGACAGGAGAGAGGGATGGGGAGAGTAGTGGAGTAGGAGGAAGCTCAGGAGGGTATCCCTCAGCAGAGCAGGGGTGGGAGAGGGAGATCTGCAGGGCGGAGGGGGACCCGGCCCACAAGAGCAGGCACACGCAGGACAGGATCAGAACCTGCAGTGGGACGAGGGGTAGTTGCTGGGGAGCACCCCACACAGTCAGGGTCAGACCAGGCAGGGCACTCCGGCTCAGAATCCTCCCATGCTGGAGCTGACGAGGGCAGGATCAGGGACCCCAAATACACAGAGGTGGAGAAAATGGCTCTCGTGGAGGCTGTCCTGGAGAGGCAGAGTGTTCTCCACCCGACGGCAAAGGTCCCTGGCCTGTCAGCGAGGAGGAAAGCAGCCTGGAACCAGATCTGCAGCCGGGTCAACGCGGTGGCTCCATGCAGGCGGAACGTGGAGTCCATCAAAAAGAGATGGGGCGACTGCCGGAGGGTTGTAAAAAACAAGATGACAGAGCTCGCCAAGCACGCCCGAGGCACTGGAGGTGGACCAGCAGACCCTATCACCTTCTGCGGCTGGGAGGAGATGGTGCGGTAGACCATGTCCCCGACCCTGATCGAGGGGGTAATTGGAGGAACTGACACTGAGGATGAGAGGATCCTCCACACTACCGGTAAGTGCAACACTACAGAACAACAGCAACCAACACCAGCTGCACACACAGTCACACCTCAACACATGTCCATCACTCAGCCATACAACTGCACCAACACAGCACCCTGAAGGTTAAAAAAAGGACACAACACCTGGACAAATGGCAAGGTCCAACCTGGGACAAACCTGTCAAAGTCCTACTTCAACCCTCCTGTCGCTGTGCTCATCAAACACAATACACAAACCGTTATGTTCAAAATCTCATCTGTCTTAGATCATCACTGTTCACACACAATGTCACCCATGTCCCCACCCCCACCCTAACCCCTTGAGTGCTAGAGGGATCATCAATGCATCAATCAACAATGCATTGGCAACCCCTATGGTACTCAAGGGGTTAACCAGACAACAAACAAGTCAATAGGCCAACGATCACATGCTACACAGGGGACATTCACTAAGCGGTGACAAACAGATGGTGGGCACAAAGTAACCCTCACACACCCTCACTTCACCAATACCAGTGTTAGTCCATGGAGAATATGCAAAAACAAGAATCAAGTTTATAAGGTCCCATTGTACAGACTCCGTGGAAAACACTGGAAATGGGGAAAGGAGATCACTGGAGAAGTCACCATCATGTTCACTTCATCAGTTCAACATCACCGCTTACTGAATCACAAAAAGGGGGCATCAGGTCACACATCACAGTGTCCCACAGAATAAATACTTGTAGGTGCAACACACAGGCCAAAAACTATTCCACAGATTTCAAGCTGGAAAAAGTAGGCATTGGTGTTGTGGCTGCAATCATTTACTCTGACTTGAAATTACATATCCCATATCTGATTCCCACATGGATCCACAGGGGTGCTGATGCCATGGATGGATGGTACACCAGCCGCTCTTTGCAGGATACATATGGGAAACAAATAGCAAACATCATTGTACCTTGGTCACCAACAGGCCATGACTGATGGATATCTAGGATTGAGTACGGTTGCCTCACACAGAAGGATGGATGGGCTCATACACAGAGAAAAAACAGGCCTCAATCAAAGATATCCCTCACCACTGGCTGGATTGTTGCCCTTAGGATTGAAATGTTACTAAATATGTTCCAACACGATGTGAACACAGAGATCAGTTCACTGGATGTGATTGCCTTACTGGCCAGATAGATATGTGCACCCATCACAAATCAACCTACATTGCTACCATCCAAATACACATACATAGTATATCACACTCTACGTAGATGGGATATACGAGGTATGTTCATATCCATCATATCAATCCAATGTATTGTTGGATGGGTGCACATATATAGCCAGTAAGACAATCACACCTACTGAACTGCTCTCTGGCTTCACATCTTGGAAGGATATTACTGTATCCATATGAAGGGTACATATCCACATACATATATGACCATTTCTACTTGTGTGTCACTGTAATGGGATAGCAATGGGTAATGTCATCATGATGTCATATCATTGCCATCGTTAACAGATGTGTCTTGATCTATGTCCCATCCCTCCAACACTCATGGTTATACAGATATTGCTCTATGTGACAGGTGGAGATATCTATCATTTGACCACACGGAGGCTCTTCAGCAGAGTTAAAAGCTACACCATTTCGAGATAAATACCTCTTTGGAATGGTCCACAGAGTGTGCTTGCAAACCATGCACACTCTGTACACCATTCCAATTAAGTATTGTTCTCTAAATGGGGCGATTTGGGCTCTGCTGAAAAGCCCTCGTGTGGACAAATGACTGAAATCTACATCTGTCACATAGAGCAATATCTGAACAACCATGAGGGTAGGAGGGTAGGAGGGATAGGACTAACAGCGAACAACATCTGTTTTCACAATGTCTACAATATGACATCAAGGTGGACTTAACCTTTGCCATCCCGCTGGAGGGATAGCCATCCCTACAAGTTGTGAAGATAAATATATGTTGTTGGATTCACCCCCCCCTCCCGAGTTAAACAATGTTATTCCTACTGTTGAAAGGTGTGTTGATTCAAAAGGTATCACAGCTCAGACATGGATATGTCAGGGGCAATACCCCAGTGGCCTGAAATTGTACAGTGGTGCTGTTACTACACAATCATATGGACAGCTCTGGTACAGGGACCAGATATCTACATGGGAGGGTGTTGCAACAGCCCCACTGTACTATTTCGGCCCACTGTGATATTGCACCTCAAAATGAAACCTTCACCTGTAATAACTCAAACAACACCTTTCAGCAGTGGGTGTACCCTTGTTTACCCAGGGGGATTAACCCAAACACATATATTTTTCTTCACCACATATCAAAGTATAACTGTCTCCACAAACATATGGCTAAGGTCACTAATCACAACATCTTATTTCTCCACAGAGCTTACGGCCCTCAAGCCCAGTGGGAGACAGTGGAGGAGGCAATGTCACCCCCCAGTGAGGAGTACACAGAGGAGGGGACCAGCTGGTGGTCACCTTACCCACCATCACTATCCCCTCCAACACAGGCTGCACCACCACCTACTGCACCCCTTCAAACTGGACCACCACAGGCTGCACCCCTTGAAGCTGGACCACCACAGGCTGCACCCCTTCAAGCTGCACCTCCCCAGTACAGTGGCTGGATGCAACAGGAGGAGAGGTGGACCTATCCAGCCACCTACACCAGCTACTACCCTCCATCAGCAGCACCACCACCGCCAGGGAGGCAATGGCTGCCAGGGACAGTGGCCACCACCCAATATGGGCCATATGCCTCCCAGTTAAACCCACCCTCCTGGATGGCTCCACAGCATGCCCCAAGGTTTGATCCCAGGTGGGGTCCAAACACCTGTCAGTGGCCACCATATGACCCTTGGCCACTGGACTACCCACACCTGGGCCTGATTGGTGAGCCCCAGCGCCCCCTACCCAGGGACATTTTCACACCTCCACCAGCACACACATCATTGGGCAGCTCGGAGTCACTTGATGTGGTGGGCATATGCCCATCATCTGCACTAGCCACTCCAACAGCTGTCACAGCAGCCACAGCACCTCCAGCAGCAGCAGAGCAAACAGCACCCTCAGCAGCAGCAGAGGAAACAGCACCCTCAGCAGCAGCAGAGCAAACAGCACCCTCAGCAGCAGAGCAAACAGCACCCTCAGCACCAGAGGAAACAGCACCCTCGGCAGCAGATGAAACAGCACCCTCGGCACCAGAGGAAACAGCACCCTCGGCAGCAGAAGATATGCCTCCCTTTGCGTAAAAGGCCTGCTTGACGTGTATCCAGTCCATGTCGGTGGTTGGAAAATGTATATAGGTACTGGCCTTGCTTTTGAGGGCTGGCAGGACCTGGGCCAGCACTCTGGAGAATGTGGCCTGTGACATGCCAGATGCGTAACCCTCAGTGGACTGGAAGGCCCCACTTGCCATGAAGTGAATGGCACAGAGTAGTTTCTGCATGCCAGTTAGGGCATGGTTGTGGATGTAGATGGGATCCACCTTGATGACCTCATACAAGGCAATGATGCTGTCAGGCCTCAACCTGTAGAGATCAATGACCTCGTCATCAGTCATTCCAAAGAGGGTGACCCTTGGGCAGTATACCCTGGGCCTTGGCGGTCGTCTATACATCCTCTGCCCTCCAGGTAGGGATGGACTCCTGTGTGGCTGCTAATCCAGCACCTCCTCACTTGCAACAGGTAAAGGCTGTTGATCAGGCGTGCTTGGAGGTTGCTGATGTTCCCTAGCTCTCTCCCTTGCACGCCTTCTCCTCAGTCTTTGCAACAATATGTAACCCAACATACTGTTTGCTCTCTCTGTCTCTATCTGTCTCTCTCTCTCTCTCTCTCTCTCTCTCTCTACCTCTCTCCCTCTCTATATATATATATCTCTCTCTATCTCTCTCTCTCCCTCCCTGAGTGGAAAACAAGCCACAAGTGAGTGTGTTGAGTTGTCCCTTTAAGTACTTGATAGGGCGTTGTGTAGGTGTGGTGATGAGGTGAGTGCTAACCAATGGTGAGTTGTTTTTGTCCAGGTAAGTGTTTGCAGGTGTGTGTGTGTTATAAGATATGGTGTGTTGTGCTTGTTATGTGTGTGCCATTTGCGGGCATGCAGTTGTGGGGTGCAGGTCGCGTGTTGATGTTGCCCAGGTGAGCTTGTATTTGCAGGTGTCCGCTTTGTGTGATAACCCCCATTGTTCCGTGCCATGTTGTGCTGTTGTTTTTGTGTGTGTCGTTGTCCCTGTGGTGTTGGTTGTTGTTGTGTGTGGAGTGATTTGTGTTGTGTGTGCATGTTTTTTTGTTGTTTTGGCATTGCACGGGTTAATTTTCCCATTTACATGGTTGTGCGGTAAGCATTTTGTGTATTTTCCTATGTAACGGGTGTTTTGTTTTGCCCATTAAGTGTCTAACGGCTAAGAAAAGTGGGTCTTAACTTTTTGCCGTTAGGTGTGTCTTTTTTTCAGCCGTTAGCAGTACCGCAAGCCTTTGAATAGCTCTGGGGTATGTTGTTCCATGCGTCTGGATGCACGTAAGTGTATCAGCCGTTAGGATTCTGCAACTGCCGTTAGCTGTTCTTTAGACGGATCTTCGAATTGCAACATGACACTTAACGCACCCGTTAGTGATTTTTTTTACTAACGGCTGCCTTTAAATCGAGCCCTAAAGCAGTTATCTCTTTGAATGTGTAATAAGGGTACCCCGTGTTAGAGGGTTTAAGACCACCTAATCTGAGAATTTTAAAAGGGTGCAAGGCTTTTGGACTGAAAAGATTTTATTGTCGAACATCTTATTGTTTATCTCTCTCTTTTACATGCTCTGAAAGGTTTGTGGCACATAAATACACAAATACAAAGAAACTAAGTTCTACAGAAACCACCGTGCAGCTTATTTTCAAGAGACAAATGAAAGTTAAGAGCTAGATGCACAAAGTGCTTCTATAACTCTTATGGTACATCATCTCCACCTTCGTGTGACCCTTACATTAATTAAGTCAGACAAAGTGGCACAAAAACTTGAGAAATAGGCTTCTGTAAATAGACAACAGGGTTTTTAAAACTTTACAACCCACATAAAACTCAGCCATACAAGAACCAAGTCACAAAACCAGTGTACACACAATTGTTATTCCAAAACTATAAACATGTTATGGAATGATGTTTTTCACAATTAATTATACACAAAGATGTACCATGCTGGATGTTCATGTAGAATTGCTACTTGGACCAATTTTCATATGCAAATTAATGTTATGTTACAGTGGGAATTAGTTATTGCTTTGGACATATTTTATGTAGTTAAGGCAATAATAGCCACAATAAATCTTCATCCCCCTGGACAGTGGAATAGGGGTCAAAATCCAAAAGGGGGTGGCCTTTGACCCCTTATGCATTAGTGTGAAAGACTGCTACTGAGCCTGTTTTCATCTTCATGATTTAGTAAATAAAAAAACTAATTTTTTTTTTTTTTTTTTTTAAAGGGTCTTTTGAGGGAATTATGATCAGCAATTTCTATTGTTTAACTTTTGAATCATGATTGACATATCTCCATAAAATAGATTTCATAGACTGAGAGACTACTAATTATATAATCACTACTACAGGGGCTATATGTTGCCATAGAAATACTAGTAGGAGGAATCAGTGTTGATGTACCTCAATCAACGCAGAAGAACTCATAGCTAGGGTTGGTGATGCTAACCTGTGTTGCTGCTCAGTCAATAATAATGAATGTGACTAGGTAGGGGTTGGATTTGGAAAGAGTTATAGTGATGATAACCAAGATGATTGTGTATTTTTGATCCCTTTTTTACCAAATAAACTTAAGATTATATGTGAAAAAGCCAACAATTTGGGCAATATTCTGGCACTTACAGTAAGGAATAGTCGTAAGAAAATTTATAACACTTGGTTACCCAATGGTTTGTTGGGTTTTTGGTTGTGGAAGTTCATATGTTGTAAAAAACAAATAATCCTGCAAAGGTTTCTAATTTTATTTCAAATAGTACAGGAAAAACATTTAACCCCTTAAGGACCAGGGTTTTTTTTTTTTTACATGTGAGGCCCAGAACCATTTCATTAGCTGAGCCTGTACATATGAGTGATCACATGTACTGGCTTGCCGATGGAAAGCCTGAAACCGACTGCTCTGATCTTGGAGCAGTCAAGTTTAAGTGCTTTAAGGACCAGTGATGTTCCTGGCATGTCATGAGTTTAATTATCACAGCATGTCGGGAGGCTGAAACTGACTGCTCCAAGACCTGACACGTCCATGAAGGGTAAGGGGTTAATATCAAGTCTTTGATTACTTGTAATTCTATTGATGTAATATATGTTTTGCATTGCAGTTATTTAAACTAATTTGTCGGATGTACTATAAGAAAATTAAATTTGAGGATTTCAGAACATGTTAGGAATACTGATAAAGGGTATGAGAAACATAGGGGATTATGCACTAATGCATGATAAATAGATGAAAACTGCACCAGAGATATCACTTTTCCTGTTCCTATGTTATTCTATACAGCCTATGAACTAGGATCTCCAAAGCTGGAGAAATCTTAGTGCATTGGCTCCATAGAATAACATAGGAGCTGGAGAAGTGATATCACTGGATAAGTCATCTCCAAGTTATCACCTCTTTATCACACCTTAGGGCCGTATGTTCAAAGGGATAACGACAAAAAAATGTTGTATGAAAGACAAAAATAAGTCATTGAATGCATGAATGACATATTTTCTATAGAGTATGCGACAAAAAACTAGTAATGTCCGTTGTGTACGACACAACTCCAGAATTGATGGGTAAAGGGACGTGGCTAGGGCGTGGCTAAACTATTCTCCAGTGTCCTATAGCGGAAAAGAAAATTTGTCATAAAGAACGACAAAAAAATGTCTTTCAAAAGACAAAATTTGTACGTTAAGAAAAAAGTGGAGGGAATGTGTTCTGAATGTGAGAATTTTTGTCTTTACTTAAGACATTTTTGTCATTAGTTAAGACATTTTTAAAGACATTTTTTAAGACATTTTTGTCTTTAGTTAAGACATTTTTTGTCGTTCCATACAACAATTTCAGTCAGGACAAACGACATATTTCCAATCACAACCGACACTCTCTGAAAATATTAATGATCCCAACGACACTATACTTTGAAAAGTCGTTACAAATGACAAAAGCTATTTCGCTACTTCTTTGAACATATGGCCCTTAGTGTATAACCCCCATAGTGTTTCTTAGAATTTTAAACAATGTCATGATTCTAAAGTTCAAGGTCTAACATTTTTCGTGATCGAAAAAGTTCAAAAGAATTGGAGAGGAGGTAATAATTTAGCAGCTATGTCCAGAGTTGAATCCAGATGGATGTTATATATGGACACTATACAACCGAAACTGGAAAAGATTCTAAATATGGAGAGCTCCTGAAATCCACCAATATAATTTAAAAATATTAAGAATACAAAGAAATATAAAAATATTCCAATAACTATAAGTAATGAGTAATTAATTCACATATATAAAGCATAATAAAATAAAATAATGTGCAATCAATATAATAAATAAATACGTATCTGTTATTGTTCAAATATAGACAATTAAAAATATAGTAAAATGTTCAGAATAGTGTTGAGCGAGCATGCTCGGCCGAAGCTCGGATCGGCTCGAGCATCGCTCTGCTCGGCACATGGCGGTACTCGTACGAGTACCGCATGTGCTCGCCCGCCATGTTCGGGTCTCCTCCCCGCACGTTTCGCGGCTGCTGCGCAGCCAATAAACGTGCAGGGAGGCTCTGACATCAGTGTAATGCCAGCAGCCATGTTGGCTGCTGGCATTACACTGATTGGCTGGCCAGAACCCGTGATCGGGTGCTGTATAGCACCTGACCAGCGAGTTCGGCTCAGTCTTAGCCAGGGAGAGATGAGGATAGGAAGGGAAAGTCAGTGTAGGGAGAAGAAAAGCTATTTAAAAAAAAAAAAGACCCAAAAGTCCTTTTTAGGACTACTGTGTGTGGGGGCAGCAGTTTATTTTGTGTGGGGGGGCAGAGATATAAAAAAAAAAATCTTCATATATTCTGTTCACTGTGCCTAGCCGCAGATTAGCAGCACATTCTGTTTAGTGTGCAAAGTTGCAGATTAGAGCACATTCTGTTCAGTGTGCAAAGTTGCAGATTAGCAGCACATTCTTTTTAGTGTGCAAAGTTGCAGATTAGAGCACATTCTGTTTAGTGTGCAAAGTTGCAGATTAGCAGCACATTCTGTTTACTGTGCAAAGTTTCAGAATAGGAAAACATTCTGTTAAGTGTTCAAACTGTAAAATATCAAAGTCACATATTCCATTCACTGTGCGTAGCCGCAGTTAAGAAGCAAATTCTGTTTACTGTGCAAAGTTTCAGAATAGGAGAACATTCTGTTAAGTGTTCAAACTGTAAAATATCAAAGTCACATATTCCATTCACTGTGCGTAGCCGCAGTTAAGAAGCAAATTCTGTTTACTGTGCAAAGTTTCAGAATAGGAGAACATTCTGTTAAGTGTTCAAACTGTAAAATATCAAAGTCACATATTCCATTCACTGTGCGTAGCCGCAGTTAAGAAGCAAATTCTGTTTACTGTGCAAAGTTTCAGAATAGGAAAACATTCTGTTAAGTGTTCAAACTGTAAAATATCAAAGTCACATATTCCATTCACTGTGCGTAGCCGCAGTTAAGAAGCAAATTCTGTTTACTGTGCAAAGTTTCAGAATAGGAAAACATTCTGTTAAGTGTTCAAACTGTAAAATATCAAAGTCACATATTCCATTCACTGTGCGTAGCCGCAGTTAAGAAGCAAATTCTGTTTACTGTGCAAAGTTTCAGAATAGGAGAACATTCTGTTAAGTGTTCAAACTGTAAAATATCAAAGTCACATATTCCATTCACTGTGCGTAGCCGCAGTTAAGAAGCAAATTCTGTTTACTGTGCAAAGTTTCAGAATAGGAGAACATTCTGTTAAGTGTTCAAACTGTAAAATATCAAAGTCACATATTCCATTCACTGTGCGTAGCCGCAGTTAAGAAGCAAATTCTGTTTACTGTGCAAAGTTTCAGAATAGGAGAACATTCTGTTAAGTGTTCAAACTGTAAAATATCAAAGTCACATATTCCATTCACTGTGCGTAGCCGCAGTTAAGAAGCAAATTCTGTTTACTGTGCAAAGTTTCAGAATAGGAGAACTTTCTGTTAAGTGTTCAAACTGTAAAATATCAAAGTCACATATTCCATTCACTGTGCGTAGCCGCAGTTAAGAAGCAAATTCTGTTTACTGTGCAAAGTTTCAGAATAGGAGAACATTCTGTTAAGTGTTCAAACTGTAAAATATCAAAGTCACATATTCCATTCACTGTGCGTAGCCGCAGTTAAGAAGCAAATTCTGTTTACTGTGCAAAGTTTCAGAATAGGAGAACATTCTGTTAAGTGTTCAAACTGTAAAATATCAAAGACACATATTCCATTCACTGTGCGTAGCCGCAGTTAAGAAGCAAATTCTGTTTACTGTGCAAAGTTTCAGAATAGGAGAACATTCTGTTAAGTGTTCAAACTGTAAAATATCAAAGTCACATATTCCATTCACTGTGCGTAGCCGCAGTTAAGAAGCAAATTCTGTTTACTGTGCAAAGTTTCAGAATAGGAGAACATTCTGTTAAGTGTTCAAACTGTAAAATATCAAAGTCACATATTCCATTCACTGTGCGTAGCCGCAGTTAAGAAGCAAATTCTGTTTACTGTGCAAAGTTTCAGAATAGGAGAACATTCTGTTAAGTGTTCAAACTGTAAAATATCAAAGTCACATATTCCATTCACTGTGCGTAGCCGCAGTTAAGAAGCAAATTCTGTTTACTGTGCAAAGTTTCAGAATAGGAAAACATTCTGTTAAGTGTTCAAACTGTAAAATATCAAAGTCACATATTCCATTCACTGTGCGTAGCCGCAGTTAAGAAGCAAATTCTGTTTACTGTGCAAAGTTTCAGAATAGGAAAACATTCTGTTAAGTGTTCAAACTGTAAAATATCAAAGTCACATATTCCATTCACTGTGCGTAGCCGCAGTTAAGAAGCAAATTCTGTTTACTGTGCAAAGTTTCAGAATAGGAGAACATTCTGTTAAGTGTTCAAACTGTAAAATATCAAAGTCACATATTCCATTCACTGTGCGTAGCCGCAGTTAAGAAGCAAATTCTGTTTACTGTGCAAAGTTTCAGAATAGGAGAACATTCTGTTAAGTGTTCAAACTGTAAAATATCAAAGTCACGTATTCCATTCACTGTGCGTAGCCGCAGTTAAGAAGCAAATTCTGTTTACTGTGCAAAGTTTCAGAATAGGAGAACATTCTGTTAAGTGTTCAAACTGTAAAATATCAAAGTCACATATTCCATTCACTGTGCGTAGCCGCAGTTAAGAAGCAAATTCTGTTTACTGTGCAAAGTTTCAGAATAGGAGAACATTCTGTTAAGTGTTCAAACTGTAAAATATCAAAGTCACATATTCCATTCACTGTGCGTAGCCGCAGTTAAGAAGCAAATTCTGTTTACTGTGCAAAGTTTCAGAATAGGAGAACATTCTGTTAAGTGTTCAAACTGTAAAATATCAAAGTCACATATTCCATTCACTGTGCGTAGCCGCAGTTAAGAAGCAAATTCTGTTTACTGTGCAAAGTTTCAGAATAGGAAAACATTCTGTTAAGTGTTCAAACTGTAAAATATCAAAGTCACATATTCCATTCACTGTGCGTAGCCGCAGTTAAGAAGCAAATTCTGTTTACTGTGCAAAGTTGCAGATTTGCAGCACATATTCCGTGTAATATGAAGAAGGCGGGTAAAAAGGGACGGGGAAGTGGACGTGATCCTGATAGTTCAGGGCGCGGGTCAGGACGCGTAGAAACTGCGCCTGGTGCCAGAGCACAAGACAGAAAGACATCCACCATACCTAGCTTCATGTCTCAGTTTACAGGGCGTCGCAGGACATCACTCTCGAGGTCCGACCACTGCGAACAGGTGGTCGGTTGGATGTCAGCTGATACTGCTTCCAGTCGGTTAAGCACCACCCTGTCTTCCACCAAGTCCACTCTCAGTAGCCAAGAGTCTGGTCAACATAATCCTCACTCTGATCATCCTTCCTCCCACCATAGAGGATCTGGTCAAAGAAGTGATCCCACACTGGGATATAGTGAGGAGCTCGTCTCATCACCAATCCTTAATTTGAACCTCTCTCCAAGCACGCTTGCAGAGGAACATGACATCTTGTGCCCTGATTCACAACCTCTAGAGGGTACCCAATCACAAGAAGATGACAGAGGTGAACGGCATTTAAGGTCAAAGGAAGTGGATGATGATGATGATGAGACACAGTTGCCATTAAATCAACCACTATTACTGTCTCAAGACCTTGATGAGGAGGATGATATACAGTTGTCAATGACTGAGTATGTGGTGGGATCAAGACATGAGGAGGATGATCAGAGTGAGGAAGTGGAGGAGGACTTGGTGGACGATGAGGTGACTGACCCCACCTGGGAAGGTGTAGAGCCGAGCGATGACAGCAGTCCTGAGGGTGAGCCATCTGCAGCACCGCAACAGGCTGGAAGAGGCAGTGGTGTGGCTACAGAAAGAAGGCGGACCGCACCAAACCGGCCCGCAAATGTTCCACGGAGCACCCCCTTGCGTAAATCTCCCTTTACCAAGGGGTAGGTGTTCCGCGGTATGGCGTTTTTTTAAGGAAAGTGCGGACGACAAAAGAATTGTAGTTTGCAACCTGTGCCACACCAGAATGAGCCGAGGCATGAACACTAGAAACCTCACCACCACCAGCATGATCCGACACATGGCATCCAAGCACCGTAATAAGTGGGAGGAACGCCTGGATCGCCCATCTGTGTCTGCAGGCCACACCACTGCCTCCTCTTCCCCTGTTTTCGGTGCCGGCCAATCGCCTGTCGAAGGCGCAGGCCCGCATACCTCCCGCCCTGCACCTGTACCATCTGAAGCACCATCAGCGACCACATCCACTTCCCTGTCCCAGCACAGCGTCCAAATGTCGTTACCCCAGGCATTTGAGCGCAAGAGAAAATACCCAGCCACCCACCCACAGGCCATAGCACTAACCTCACACCTTTCCAAATTACTGGCCATCGAAATGCTGCCATTTAGGCTTGTGGAGACTGAGTCCTTCCGCAGCCTGATGGCAGCAGCTGTCCCTCGGTACGCAGTCCCCAGCCGCCATTACTTTTCCCGGTGTGCCGTCCCCGCCTTACACCACCATGTGTCCCGTAACATCACCCGTGCCCTGACCAACGCAGTTACTGGGAAGGTCCACTTAACGACTGACACATGGACAAGTGCTTGTGGCCAGGGACGCTACATTTCCCTGACGGCACACTGGGTGAATGTCGTGGAGGCTGGGAGCGACTCGGACCCTGGGATGGCACAGGTGCTACCCACGCCGAGGATTGCGGGCCCTACCTCCATCAGGGTTTCCGCCAGCACCTACGTTATTGGCTCCTCCTCCTCCGTTTCCACCTCCGAATTCTCTGCGCGCAGCGCCACTCACCCATCAGCCGGTAGCTGGAAGCAGTGTAGCACTGCAGTGGGGAAGCGTCAACAGGCCGTGCTGAAGCTGATCTGCCTTGGGGACAAACAGCACACGGCCTCAGAGCTGTTGCAGGGGATTAGTCACCAGACCGAGCAGTGGCTCTCGCCACTCAACCTGCAACCAGGCATGGTTGTGTGTGATAATGGGCGTATCTTGGTGGCGGCTTTGGAGCTCGGCAAGCTCACACACGTACCATGCCTAGCGCATGTATTTAATTTAGTGGTTCAGCGATTTCTAAAAACCTACCCCAATTT
This sequence comes from Rhinophrynus dorsalis, assembly GCA_037306005.1. Classification (NCBI taxonomy): domain Eukaryota; kingdom Metazoa; phylum Chordata; class Amphibia; order Anura; family Rhinophrynidae; genus Rhinophrynus; species Rhinophrynus dorsalis. The sequence goes on along the minus strand of CM074724.1, from coordinate 219,938,938 downwards.
GCATGATCTCTTGACCAAGGTGCGCCGCGTGTGTGCACATTTCCGTAAGTCATCTACAGCTTCAGCCGGCCTGTTGAAGCTGCAGCAGCGCTTACAATTGCCAGCTCACCGGCTGCTGTGTGACGTGAGCACGCGCTGGAACTCCACCTTCCACATGTTGGCCCGGCTTTGTGAGCAGCAGAGGGCAGTAGTGGAGTACCAGCTGTTACACGGTCGTCGCCTCTCCGTTCAACTTCCTGTAATCAGAAGTGAGGAGTGGGAATGGATGTCAGACCTCTGTGAGGTTTTACGCAATTTTGAGGAATCGACACAGATGGTGAGCGGCGATAACGCTATTATCAGTGTAACCATCCCACTTCTGTGTCTACTGAAACGCTCGCTGCTCACAATTAAAACCGACGCTTTGCATGTGGAAGAGGTGGAAATGCGGGAGGAAGAGCTTACACAAGGTGATAGCCAGAGCACCCTCATTTCGTCTTCTCAGCGACAATTGGAGGAGGCGGAGGAGGAGGAGGAGGAAGACACGGTTGCCTCCGCTACAGAGGGTAGCCATGGACCTTTAGTTCCATCTCTTCAGCGTGGGTGGGCAGAAGAGGAGGAAGAGGATGAGGAGATTGAGAGTCATCCTCCTGGTGAGGACAGCGAAATCTTGGCTGTTGGTACTCTGGCACACATGGCTGACTTTATGTTAGGCTGCCTTTCCCGTGACCCATGCATTATACGCATTTTAGACAACACGGATTACTGGGTGTTCACCCTTCTGGACCCCCGCTACAAAGAGAATTTCTCATCTCTCATTCCTCCGGTGGAGAGGACAAGCAAAATGGTGCAATACCAGAAGGTTCTTGTTGAAAAATTGCTCCAAAATTTTCCATCTGACAACGCTGGCGGCAGAGTACGTGCTACCTTGGCCAACAGAGAAGGGGAGAAAAGGGGAGCACACAGCAGTTCCGACAAAGTCAGGGCAACACTCTCCAAGGCGTGGGACACCTTCATGACACCCCGCCAGCACCCTCACCCTGATCCGCAGCCTAGTGTCACAAGGAGGGAAAAGTTTTGGAAGATGGTGAAGGAGTACGTAGCAGACCGTGTCAGCGTCCTCAATGATCCCTCTGTGCCTTACAACTACTGGGTGTCCAAGCTGGACACGTGGTATGAACTGGCACTCTACGCCTTGGAGGTGCTGGCCTGCCCTGCCGCCAGCGTTCTGTCTGAGCGGGTATTTAGTGCTGCTGGTGGCATCATAACAGATAAGCGTATCCGCCTTTCCACCGAAAATGCTGATAGGTTGACACTTATAAAAATGAACAAGGCCTGGATTTCCCCTGACTTCTCCACTCCACTGGAGGAAAGCCCCGTGGGAACATAAACTCACTTTATATATGTTATTTACAATGATGGGAATACTCTGTATTCCCATTCACCCCTTCCACCCAAAAAACGGGTATATGGTTGACTCTCTTCCATATGCCCAGTGATATAATTTTTATATAGGGCCAGCTCACCAGCGGGCCCAGTGATATAATTTTTATATAGGGCCAGCTCACCAGCGGGCGCAGTTTGACAATTTTTGTATAGGTCAGCTCACCAGCGGGCCTTCTCATATAATATTTTATTGGGTCAGCTCTCTAGCGGGCCCTCTCATATAATGTTTTATAGCGTTAGCTCACTAGCGGGCCTTCGCATATAATGTTTAGGATGGTCAGCTCCGCAGCAGACCCTCACCCATAATGTTTTGGATGGTCGGCTCAGCGCACGTTTCCCTCTTAATCATGGCCCCAGTTCAGAAAAATCGAGGAAATTTTTGGGAGAATTTGCCTTTGCGCACGTTTCCCTCTTAATCATGGCCTCAGTTCAGAAAAATCAAGGAAATTTTTGGGAGAATTTGCCTCTGCGCACATTTCCCTCTTAATCATGGCCTCAGTTCAGAAAAATCAAGGAAATTTTTGGGAGAATTTGCCTCTGCGCACGTTTCCCTCTTAATCATGGCCTCAGTTCAGAAAAATCAAGGAAATTTTTGGGAGAATTTGCCTCTGCGCACGTTTCCCTCTTAATCATGGCCTCAGTTCCGAAAAATCGATGAAATTTTTTGCAGAATTTGCAGATGATATACAAGTAAATATACAGCAAATACTGTTTGGTAACAATTTTTCGCCTAAAGTCGTTTTTATCTGCCTTTTTGTGTGTTTTACGGTCAGTCTGTAAAAATGGCGTACTGCGGGCGAAAGATCGTTCCCAGCAGCGATGTTGGAGTCCAAGATGCATCCAGACATCCTCCCTATGCTGTCCCTGAACCATTTCTGTGGTGTTTCCATCATTTTCTGCCCTTTTCCTATGGACCAGGCACCCTCCCCTCATCAGAGCAGGGGGTGCCTGGTGTAGTGCTCGAGTCCTCCCATTGACTTCAATGGGGCTCGGGTGCTCGGCCGAGCACTCGAGCCTCCGGGGGCGCTCGGTCAGAGCACCCGAACACCCGAGCATTAGGGTACTCGCTCATCACTAGTTCAGAACTTACTGGTCTCTTATTGTGGTGATTAAAAAATGAGGATGAGGATGGAATGAAATGAGAACATGATGGAAGTTTATATGATGAGGATGTGGATGAACTCCTAGACAGATTGACAGAAAATGCAGCAGAATGAGGTAGTTAGAGATCTTGACCACTGAAGAGGGAAACTGGGTCTAAAATAATTCAAAAGAACAGCGCAAAAAGGAAAAGCTGATCTAAGTGTAGTATTTTGTTAATATGAATTCAGAGAAAGATAGGTATTAAGCACACATGAGCCCTTCTTGGGCTTATTGCATATCCCTAATGCCCCACTATCTCTAATATCCCTAATAGCCAACAAGCTGTACCCACCGGTCCTTCAGCCGAATTGTCCAGATGTGATACGATCCTCCAGATGGTCCTTTTGGTATATGAATCAGAGACTCTAATGGGTAGGTAGTGCTTGTTGGTAATATATTAAAAATGTTGATACAAAGTATATGATTGAGCGTCCAATGTAAAAGAGATTGAAGATAATGATACAGTTAACATGGTCTCGTGCTGAGACACACGAAGACGCCAGCAGTCAGTTAGCGGGACATTGGATGGTGGATCTGGGTACCTTACAGGGGGAGTGAAGGGGACCAGATCTCAGAATGAGTGTCAAGTAACCTAGCCCAGTACTCTGTGAGGTCTTGCCAGTGATCTAAAGAGTGGCATTATTACCTATCTCTTCCTATACAACTCAATACTGGATTAATTTTTCTACTGCTTTATGTATTTTATCAAGTCTTCTGAAATAATAACTCCCAAGTCCCTCTTCTCCAATGTTTTGTCAGCAAATTACCATTAATGAAACAAAAAACAATATAATCCTTGCACCTCTGTTCAAGATGGAACACAAGGTCCCCAGACTATACAACAATATTGCTTAGATTACCAAAACATTTTCATGTGGAAAATGTTTTACCAGGAAGAATACATTGAGACTTCTCTCGTTTTCAGGTATGTCCTGGAGAGTTTACAGTAAATGGTTACATATTTACACAACCTGAGAAACATTATCTATTATATATTTTTATATATACATACATATTAAATATTAAAATTATAAACAGTTACATACTGTTTTTAGATATAAAGAAGCATTTACTTTTAAGGATTTTAGACTGGGAGTAGATCTGAATATTTCAGTCAGATTGTTCCAGACTTCCAGAGCTCTGAAAGAGAAGGCATATATTACTGCTTCTTTCTTGTACTGTGGTACACTTAATGAGTTGTTAGCAGTGGAGCGGAGGTTATAGTTAGTATGGAGAGCTGAAGTGAGCATATTGCTCAGGTGGTCTGGGAGTTTTCCAGAGAAGTGGTTATAAACAATGCAAGAGAGGTGAAGGGCACGTCTAGATTTGAGTGTTAACCAATTTAGTTATTTTAGCATATCACAGTGGTGTGTAGTGCATAATGAATTATACAGAGTGTCAAGTTTACTAAGATGGATCCATGACAGACAAAACAGGATAAAACAGAAAAGGATGAAAGAAAATGATTATATATACCAAATTTGGAGAGTCACCAAAGTTATATTCCTGGATAGAGCTTCAAATCACAAATGTGTCACGGTTTACCAATAACATTCAGGAGTCAGTACGATATAGTTAAATGCAAAATTTATTAACAATAGAAAAGTAGAGCACACTATAAACACAAGTAGTAAGCAGAGGGTTACAAGCCAGTGAGCATTGCTATCAGGAATAGTAGGCTGCCAAGCCTGACCACTCTGCTGGAGGCTAGGCCTCAGCCACTGGTAGTCTCTGCAGGAACCAGGAGCAGGAACAGGAGCAGGAACAGGAACATTGGATCTTGATCCGACAAAGCGAGAGTACTGACTCATGCCTGCAGTCAGAAGGGAGCAAATTCTGACTCACACCTGCAGTCAGTAAAAGGAAAGGGATACCTGACTCATGCCTGCAGTCAGTATCTGAGCTAGTCTACCAGAGCCCCAGGTCTGCTCTAGATTGGGTGTCTGATAGGTACAAGGAGCAAATGTAAGAATAATCAGACAGAGCCACATGTCAGTACCAGAGGGGTTAGCCAGACAAACCAGGTCATACACAGTTCAGGTATTCAGCCAGAGCCACAGGTCTGCACCAGGTTGGGTGTCCACTATAGGATAGACAAAAGAATGGTCAGACAGAGCCACAGGTCAGCACCAGGTTGGATGGAAGACTAGCCAGGTCATACACAGATCCAAAGGTAATAGAACTGCTATGAACAACAACACAAGGGCAATTGAGTCAGGACTCAGACTGCCCTTTAAACCCCTCTTCAGGAAGTAGGTAGGAGGAGCAGCTCAGAGGAAGGAAGTAGGTAGGAGGGGACTACAAGAAGCATGGCACATAAACAGAGGCCTGCTGCATGCTTGAAGCCTCGTGCCTGCAGATGACGCTGAAAACAAAGTAAGCTGTAACAAAATGTCAACAGGTAGCCACTGCACACTCCAGGTGGGTTGGGTCCCCACCAAAACACAAACTGTAAAAAGAAAAAAAGAAAAAGCGGCACAGGCAATATCCTCTAAGCGTAGTATATTATGGACTTTCAGTCCTTCACACCAGAATAGTGGAAATTTCAACAGTTCTACTCACATTCTTCAGAGGCAATATCCTGCCTCTAGATGATCAGGCATTCACTGGCTCTCACCCCAGTACAGTGTCCCTCAGGCTCTTGTACAAATGGAACCACCAGTAGAACCTTTCTTTTATCTTTATCTCCAATTGTATGGTAGGGTCTGTCATGTGCAGCGTAAATCACTTCTGTACCATAGACCAACTATACCATTTATGACACCCTTAGGGGTTAATCATTAAGATATCTTACTGAGGCCAGTGGATCTTTATGATCAATATTTTTAAAGTAGTGAACAATGAATCACAGATACCCTGAAATGTATATTTATTATATTAAAAATACGCCATTAAATGGATTATAAAAGAGGCATCTTAAGTTCCTCAAATACAAACAAACTAGTAAAATCTAGATGTAGGTATACAAAAAGTATAGTCTATGAGAGCAGTATAGTCTAGTGTATGCTGTTATGCCAGAGTTCTAGGGTGGGGGTCGGTGTGTCCTCCAAAGAAGGGGGATCAGTTGTTTAGCAGCATTAGTCAATATATTAATCAACACCATCATCAGTGGTGCTAACTTGAGGGAAGGAGGGTAGATAGAGAATAAAAAAACATGAGATCTAGAGGAAGTGTGTCTAGGAGTGGGTGAAAGGTCTCGTGTTCCTGCATGAAAGTCAGCAAAAATCACGTGTGTGAAAATCCACCTTAAACAAACCCCTTAAAATGTTCTCCTTTTTTGCCTCCAGTCAAAATGTTTTTGCTATTTTTTTTCAATGGCTACAAAGTCCCCACCCATTTACTTATGTGTACTTCATGTTTTCTCTCCAAAAACATGAGTTTCCTGGTAGTGAAACACAAAACTAGGCATTTAGAGAGATAGCAAGGGTGCCAGGTGATTTTGTATCTATTTATATAGCAAAATAAAGGAAGCAGAGGCTTAGACTGTTGGCAAGGCCGGATTTGCCATTGTCTACAGGTGCACGCCAACGAGGGGCGCCTGCCATTTGGATTTTTTTTTTTTTTTTAAATATTCTTTAAAAAAAAAAAAAACTAGCCGCCTCGCTGGCTGCGCCGACAGCACCCACTCATATTGCCCGCCCCCCGGTCTTGTCCCTGATGGAGCTCCCTCGTCACCTCTTTAGGAATGCAGAGCGCTGGGAGATGACATAATTTCCCAGCGATCTGCATTCCTGAATAGGAGACCGCGTGGGAGCTCCATCAGGTACAAGACTGTGCCAAAGGAGGCCCATATAGATCTCCTACCAGGGAGGTAGGAAACGGTCAACTGGGGGAGGCAATATGAGAGCAATGTGGAGCTAATGGGGGACAAGTTGGAGCCAATGGAGGGCAATGTGGAGATGGTGGGAGCAAGTTGGAGCTGATGGGGGGGCAATGTGAGGGCAATGTGGAGCTGATGGGGGGCATTGTGAGGGCAATGTGGAGCTGATGGGGAAATATGGAGCTGATGGGGGGAATTGTTAGGGCAGTATGGGGCTGATGGGGAGCAATGTGAGGGCAATGTGGAGCTGATGGGGGGCAGTGTGAAGGCAGTATGGTAAATGGAGATGATGGGGCAATATGGAGCTGATGGGGGGCATTGTGAGGGCAATGTGGAGCTGATGGGGAAATATGGCGCTGATGGGGGGCATTGTGAGGGCAATATGGAGCTGATGGGGGGCAATGTGAGGGCAATGTGGAGCTGATGGGGGGCAGTGTGAAGGGAATATGGTATATGGAGATGATGGGGGCAATGTGAGGGCGATATATGAGATGATGGTGGCAAGCTGGAGCTAATGGGGGGCAACATGGCAATGATGGGGGCAATGTGAGGGCAATATGGAGATGATGGGGGGACAACGTGGAGATTAGGAGCATTGTGTAGGTATCCAGTGCAGATGGCCCACGGGGGGGGGCTCTTCAAATTTCTGTGCCTACAGGCTCCTGAGATGTAAATCCAGCCCTGACTGTTGGCTAACAGTATGAGCAGCAATCTTAAAAAAAGGAGGAGCTAGAAGGACCATGATATGTCTAGTGAGTTGGAGGAGGAAGTGACCACCACCAGCATGGAAGGGTCTGGGAGCCCTGATTCCCCAGATGCAATAATGCCCAGTCCCCCAACATTGTCCCCTTGGTTCTGGGGAAAATTTGTGCAATCTTCAGCAAAAGGCACATGATTCTCATGGATCACAAGCAGCAGCAGCAAGGAGAAACTGGTGGGGTGGTGATTAGGGTGATGGTGGAGCAGCTGGGGTGGAAGAGACATTAATGGTGTTTTTAGCTTAAAGCGAGAAGGAATGGGACACAGATATATAATGTTTTGCCAGCAAGAATACACTAAGATTTATCCCATTTTCAAGTATGCCCTGGACAGTTTCCAGCAAACATTTTCATATTTACACAAACAGAGAAACATTTTATATGTATATACAGATACACACAAACATAAATACTAAAAATGTATATACAGTTGAATATTGGTTTTAGATATAAAAAAACAGTTATTTTTAAGGATTTTAGACTGGGAGAAGATCTGATTTTATTTCAGGCAGGTTATTTAAGACTTTCGATGCTCTGAAGAAGAAGGCAGATAGACCAGCTTCTTTTTTGTAATGTGGTATACTCAGGGCTGGTGCAAGGATTTTTGCCACCCTAGGCAAAACCTCATTTTGCTGTCCTCTTAGCTCCAACCCTTGTGTCCCGCCCCTTTATGCCGAGGTGCGTGCGGCTCTTAGGGTGATCCCATTTTCTGTCTGCCATTCAGGGACATTGCCAAGGCAAGAGTGGCAAAATACTTCTCATTGACTCCTTTGCAGCTGTGAGGCCACAGTAACATGACATTATGTGAACCTGCTTTGGTGTCCCTGGAAGTCAGTGTGCAAAATATACTTTCTCCAGAGCACGGCGGAGTTATTCATACACACACACACACACACACATGTTTTTTTTTGTTTTTTTTTTCAGTGGGCAGTTTTTTGTTTTCAGATGGATCTTTATATAAGTTCATCACATCACTCTGGACCTATCGATTGACGGAAAAAACTGACAAAAAAATATACCAGGTACAACATTTGATTCTGTATGTTTAATAACAACAGGAACTTCTCCTGCATCATTAGGAAGGCCACTAGTTTCCCAATCTTGTTTGGCTTAAAATGACTGGAATTTCTCAAGGGGCACAGGTTGTTCTGTTTTCCAGAGAACAAAGCATGTATCAATTCTGGAACAAACCAAGTACACCACAGGGTGCAAATAAAAATTAATATTTATCACAATGTTAAATAGGATGTTTTACTCTTTTAATGCGAAGCAAATTTTGGAAGCCTCTAGAATTGAAGGGGTTAAAAGCTCCATTTAAATTAATCCGGATTTTTGTTTATCCCCTATGATGGACCTAGTTTACCCTGAATTGCGAAAGAAAATATATCTGAACAACAGGTCTCCAAGACACTTCTCTGCAATACCCTAGAGACGTATCTAGCATTCATGGGGTTATACTAAGCTGCCAACTCAAAATGGCATGAATCTTCTTACACAGGAATGAGCAACCTAGGGCCCTCCTTCTCTTGATGATTACAACTTCCATCATCCTCAGCCAGCTTGGTTGGGGGGGAATTGTAGCCCTCCATAGCTGAAGGACCTCTGGAAACGCATGCCTGATCTAATACATTGCTAGATAACTGCTGGACCTTCAGTTGCTGGAAATAAAACCCCCATCATCCCCAAACAGGCTTTTGGGAGTTGTACCCCTGAACACATTGTTGTCCAAGGAATAACTATCCCTGATTAAGAGCCAGCATTTTCACAAGCCATATAGTGCAACACACTTTTGTACTGGTTTACTATGCCAAGGCATGGCTGCTAGTAGTGTTGAGCGAGCACCACGATGCTCGGGTGCTCGGGTGCTCTGACCGAGCACCCCCTGAGGCTCGAGTGCTCGGCCGAGCACCCGAGCCCCATTGGAATGAATGGGGCGACACCAGGCACCCCCTGCTCTGATGAGGGGAGGGTGCCTGGTCAATGACCCCTTCATCTCCGCTATGCCCCCTTCATCTCCGAATGCCCCCTTCAGCTCCGCAATGTCCCCCTTCAGCTCCGCTATGCCCGTCTTCCACAATGTGCCCCTTCATCTCCGCTATGCCCCTCTTCCACAATGTGCCCCTTCATCTCCGCTATGCCCCTCTTCCACAATGTCCCCCTTCATCTCCTCTATGCCATAGAGGAGATGAAGGGGGACATTGTGGAAGAGGGGCATAGCGGAGATGAAGGGGCACATTGTGGAAGAGGGGCATAGCGGAGATGAAGGGGCACATTGTGGAAGACGGGCATAGCGGAGATGAAGGGGGACATTGTGGAAGAGGGGCATAGAGTCTATGCCCCTCTTCCACAATGTCCCCCTTCATCTCCGCAATGCCCCCTTCATCTCCGCAATGCCCCCGTACCTCCAGTCCCTGGTGGTCCAGCGGAGCTTCTTCGGATCTGTGCCTCTTCCGGCACAGATCCCCGCCACCCGAACATGTCGGGCGAGCACATGGCGGTACTCGACGAGTACCGCCATGTGCCGAGCAGAGCGATGCTCGAGCCGATCCGAGCATCGGCCGAGCACGCTCGCTCATCACTAGCTGCTAGGAATCACTGTGTTTCCCTAAGACAAGCCGAGATGGACAGGTGGCTCCCAGCCCTGGTCCCACGATGTGTGTGTTCAGACTTCTCCTCCATTCACTGCAAGTGCTGTGAAGTCCAGAGCAGGAAGTTCTCTACAGAAGCAGCAGGAGGACTCTGCTGGGGACCGTGACAATCTCCTCGCCACATCACATGCACAGACAGCCAATGAGAGAAGAGTTAAAGCACTACCCTCTCATTGGCTGTAGTGCGACTGTGCAACATCACCCAACATGCTAGGAAGGTACTGAACGGCAGGGTGCATCTAATACTGTCCATACCTTTCATAGTCAGACATAGCAGCCGCCGAGGTGTTTGCAGCTTTGCTTTGCCTCCGCGCCCCCAGTAGATATGTACCCTAGGCCGGCTCCTACCTCGCCTATAGATAGAACCAGCCGTGGGTATACTAAGAGAGTTGTTAGCAGTGGAGTGGAGGTTATAGTTAGTATGGAGAGGTGGAGTGAACATACTGCTCATGTAGTCTGGTAGCTTTCTGTTCCAGCCAGTGAACTGGATTGCGGAGAAGAAAAAAGATGCCATTCTTCTCCATCTTTCCTATCCCCATTAAGGTAATTGATGTGGGGTTATTTTTCTCTTGGCACAGGAACAGTGCAGTTGTAGCACCATTGAGAGGCTACTATGCCTAGAACAAGACATTTTACCTTGTTCATGCTTGATGAGTGTTCCTCACAATTGTTTGTCTCCCTAAGTATAAGGGCATCCCAGGCATGTGCCCTTGCTTCCATGTGCCTAGAGGGACTCAGCTGCACCACATACTGATGAGGCCAACATAGGCCTAAACATATGTTTGTGGGTTTGTTGTCTCTCTGGTGTGGAGAGGATTTGCCTGACATTTTGGAGCTGGGCTGTCTGTGGGCAGGACCAGTCGGATATGGAGATTTCCTCTCTGCAATGGCACATGGGAGTTGTAGCACCATTGAGAGGCTACCATGTGTAGATCAAGACATTTTACCTTGTTCATGCTTAATGGGTGCTCCTCACAATTGTTTGTCTCCCTAAGTATAAGGGCATCCCAAGCACGGGCCTTTGCTTCCATGTGCCTAGAGGGATTTAGCCATACTACACCAACGAGGGCCACATAGGCCAAAATGTACGTTTGTGGTTTTGCTGTCTCTTTCATGCTGAGAGTATTTGCCTGACATTTTGGAGCCGGACTGTCTGTGGGCAGGACTAGTCTGATATGGGTGTGGAGATTTCCTCTCTGCAATGGCACATGGGAGTGAAAAGCATGAGTTGTAGCACCATGGAGAGGCTGACATTCGTAGAACAAGACACTTTACCTTGTTTGCGCTTGATGGGTGTTCCACACAATTGTTTCTCCCTAAGTATAATGGCATCCCAGGCATGGACCCTTGCTTCCATGTGCCGAGAGTGATTCAGCTGCACCACACCAACGAGGCCCACATAGGCTGAAATGCACATCTGTGGTTTTACTGTTTCTGTCATGCGGATAGGATTTGACTGACGTTTTGGAGCTGGACTGTCTGTGGGCAGGACCAGTCTGATATGAAGATTTCCTCTCTGCAATGGCACATGGGAGTGAAAAATGTGAGTTGTAGCACCATTGAGAGGCTACTACACCTAGAACAAGAAACTTTCCTTGTTCAATCTTGATGGGTGTTCCTCACAATTGTTTGTCTCCTTAAGTATAAGGGCATTCCAGGCATAGGCCCTTGCTTCCATGTGCCTAGAGGGCTTCAGCTTCACCACACCGATGAGGCCCACATAGGCCAAACGTACATCTGTGGTTTTGTTGTTTCTCTCATGCGGAGAGGATTTGCCTGACATTTTGGAGCTGGACTGTATGTAGGCAGGACCAGTCTCAAATGTGAGTTGTAGCACCATTGAGAAGCTACCATGCCTAGAACAAGGCACTTTACCTTGTTCGCTCTTGATGGGTGCTCCTCACAACTGTTTGTCTCCCATGGAATCAAGCAGCATCTGAGGAGATTCCATCCTACAGAATACAGTAAGCTAATAGGAGGAAAGATTCATCATTGGACAGGGGAGTGGTGCCAACAGGCAGAGAGTTTTAAGCTATTTTCACTCATGAGCATGTTCTCAGAAGACCGCCACAGACAGTCATTAATAGACAGGCATGGTATCCTATTGAAATGTCACCCTCTATTTGGAGACCAAGGACGTATTACAAATGTTGCCTGGTTGAAAAGGGAGACTTATAATAGCATTGCCAAAGCAGTGTTGTGGTGCCCATTATTTCCTGATCCTGACACATATGTTACATCCTCATTCCCGTCCCTCCCATTCCCCCTCTTTCTGCTGTTTCCTCCTGCCTTTAACCTTTTAAGTGCCAGATATGCATCGCCTCATTCATATTTGCACTTCTAGTCATTGCCAGCACTTCCTTACTATATGTGTTCATTCCTGTTCACAGCTTGTGTCTGTTTCAGAGGCATATAGATACTGAAACAGAGATACATGGTGAACAGGAACTAACGGATATAGTGAGAAAGCACTAGCTATTAGTGTTGAGCGAGCATGCTCGGCCGATGCTCGGATCGGCTCAGGCATCTCTCTGCTCGGCACATGGCGGTACTCGTCGAGTACCGCCATGTGCTCGCCCGCCATGTTCGGGTGGCAGGGATCTGTGCCGGAAGGAGGCACAGATCTTACAGACGCTCCGCTGGACCACCAGGGACTGGAGGTAGGGGGCATTGTGGAGATGAAGGGGGACATTTTGGAGATGAAGGTGGACATTTTGGAGATGAAGGGGGACATTGTGGAAGGGGGACATTGTGGAAGGGGGGCATTGCGGAGATGAAGGGGGCATTGCGGAGATGAAGGGGGACATTGTGGAAGGGGGGCATTGCGGAGATGAAGGGGGCATTGCGGAGATGAAGGGGGACATTGTGGAAGGGGGACATTGTGGAAGGGGGGCATTGCGGAGATGAAGGGGGCATTGCGGAGATGAAGGGGGCATTGCGGAGATGAAGGGGGACATTGTGGAAGGGGGACATTGTGGAAGGGGGACATTGCGGAGATGAAGGGGGCATTGCGGAGATGAAGGGGGACATTGTGGAAGGGGGACATTGTGGAAGGGGGACATTGTGGAAGAGGGGCATTGTGGAGATGAAGGGGGGCATTGACCAGGCACCCTCCCCTCATCAGAGCAGGGGGTGCCTGGTGTAATGCTCGTGTCGCCCCATTGAATTCAATGGGGCTCGGGTGCTCGGCCGAGCACTCGAGCCTCCGGCGGTGCTCGGTCAGAGCACCCGAGCACCCGAGCATCGGGGTGCTCGCTCAACACTACTAGCTATGATGAGAAGTGCAAAAATGAATGAGGCGATTCAACGCTGCTTTGGCAGTGCTATTATATTGCAACATTATGTCGCCCTTTTCATGTGGGCGGTATTTTGATGTTGGAAACAAAAAATGAAAAAGAGGGGCACTTCCTAGTGTATTAACCTTCAGGTATAATTCACACCTCACCACCACTGTGGAATAATACTCACAAGAGTATATGTCGGTTGCACACATATATTAGCCGGCAATCATGCTCAAGGTTTATATAAGCTGTCCCTTAATCAGCTATCACCAAAATAGATGTTTGGCTGCTCACCTCTCAAACTCCACTCATGACAAGAAAAAACACAGGGGGCACCAATAGTGCCTTATCAGACTGATATTGCAACAATGTATAGTAATGTATCAATTTCACTCACATTTGTGCAATGCTACGTCAATACATATGTATAAATACAGCTCATCAAGCATGCAACTCATTAGGATCCTCCACACCGTTTAGGATCTCCTCTCCTCCTGTACTCCACAGCATTGGCCCCAATCGAGATGGAATTGTTAAACTCGTGTAGATCAAAGAAAAAAGAAACAAATTGCTGCTCCAAGAAGTTGTAAAGCCGCGTGGATCATTTTGAAATGTTTTACTAATAGGTTTTACATTATTTGTTTTAATAAATTTTTTTTTGACATGATACAACTTCTTGGAGCTGCAGTTTTTTCTTTGAGGAGATCCAGAACGGAGTGTGGAGAATCCTAATGAGTTGCAAACCGAACAGGGGCAGTAAGATACCCCTGTATGCTTGTTGAGCCATATCTATACATATGTATTGACGCAACATCTCATAAATGTGAGTGAAATTGATACATTACTATACATTGTTGCAATATCAGTCTGATAAGGCAATATTGGCGCCCCTTGTGTTTTTTCTTGTCATTGCATATTTTGATGTTGCCCTTTTCAAACAGGTGAAATTTTTTATGCGCCTTGTGTTGGTCGCCAAATAGAGGGTAACATTTTAATAGTGAATCAACAGGCATTGGCCGTAGTGCAATGACATACCCATGTCAGTCTCCCAATCTCTAACAAAGTAAGGCTTATTGACAGAAGGTGGGCACTAAACTTTGTAAAATTTTTACAAAATGTGTTGTCGAACATTCAGGGAGGAGATCAAGCTTTCAAAGGGTGAGTTTGATCTTCACGTGTATCCGCTAGCCAAGATACTCATTAGAAAATGGTGAAGCTGTTTATATTACCAAAAGCAGTTGGCAGGGAGATTAGAGTTATGCACAAGACCTTCATATGGAACTGGACCAGCATCAATAATCAGTTTGTACAGAGTATGTATATTCAGAGAAAAAATAGTTTAAAGGGGGGAACTCCAGATTCCAATATATCAACATTCTGGAGGAGGGAGCCAGAGAAAATCTCCTATTAAAGTGTTCCCAAGTCAATAGAAAATTACATAGAATCAGATATGAACTGCTTGACCTTGGGGAGAAAGAAGGGTTTAAAAAAAAAAAGTAGGAGAAGTCTATATTTGAAAAGTAAAAGTGTAGGCAAATGACCCATTCCGTTGGAGGTCTGTGAAGCCCATTCCAATATCTTGGAGAGAGTGACAGCCAAATAGTAAACTATGAGATCGGGCAGACCCAAATTACCTTGTGAGAGTCAGGAAACTGAAAGACAAGCCTAGGTCTCTTAAACTCCCAAACAATGGAGCTTATCAAGTGCTGGAATTTGTAGATGTAAGCTTTAGGTATGTTACTTGGAATTCATTAAACAGATAGAGAATTTTGGGAAAGGATCATCATCTTGGCTAGGTAAATGCACCCTGTCCAACTGATATATAATGGAAAAAGGTAGTGAAGCAAGATTAATCTGTACCGGGGAAAAGGGATAAGATAGATGCCAGTTATTTAATTGACCTGGGATTTCATTGTAATTTATAATGCTAATTAAGTTGATAGATAACCTGTGGTGGTGTAGCTATGTTTAGAACTTCAGATTTATCATATCTGATTTTGAATTAGGAGACATAGCTATATTCCTTTAATATGGCAATCATACCACATACCAGTGTTGTGTCAGAGTCATGCATCGGCAACCCCAAAACATGTTTAGTGGAGTGGATAGTATTAAGAAGGGACTCCAAGGTAATTATGAAGATCAGCGGTGAGAGGGGACAACCCTGTCTTGTACCATTGCAAATTTTGAATGGTCAGCTAAATGACTGTTGACCATTACTCAGGTAAACAGATAAGAATAAAGACTCATAATAGAAGCAAGAGCCCTGGTAATAGTGGTAATATAGTGCCAGCTGATTATCAAAAGCCTTCTCAGCATCGATAGAAACAAGGATGGCTGTGGTTTTCTTGTGAAGAGATGCATATACTAAGGCTATGGCTTTGGTGATATTGTCTTTAGTTTCCCATCCTGAGACAAAGCCAGCCTGGTTCCTGCATATTAAGAGGGGGAGGGTTTGGGACAATCTATTAGCAGTCAGTTTCACAAAAATCTTCAGATCTCTATTACAGCAAGGATATGGGCCAATAGCGGCTGTAAAGAGTTGGGTCTTTCCTGGCTTCATGAATAACCAAAATGCATGCTTTGGGAATGGGTCACCAAGGGCCACTCCATTTAACAAGTTTAGTAAGTGGGGGATTAAAAGCTTGGAGATTTTTTTTTTAATAAGATACAGTGAAGCCATCTAGGCCCAGTAACATCAGAAAAAAGTTAGCACAAACCCATTTGAGAGCAGCATCTGTATAACACCATGTTTATGTACAGTCCCTTAGCCGATGTGCTTGTACTCACAAGATAAATGAGGAAAGTGTGCCTTTTTAGATTTTGGGTTCGTACCCCTCCAATTGGGGCATCCTTGATTGAATAGGTATCCTCAACAAGTCTTGGTCTCTGAAGAATGTAATTTTCCTATATTTCCCTATGGTGTTGGTGAAGGATCATATTGAACATTGACTTACTACGCTTAGAAGGATTCCTTTGAGCTGCCCTTGTTTTTCTTCTTCTTTTAGTATCCTATTACCCGAGTTATGAAATCAGCTGTAATTATACTCACCCCCAGTAAAAAAAAGCCCATGGGAAACAACTAAAAGCAACATGTAAGTAGCAATCTAATACCTACATTCAGTATTACCAACTGTTTTGTGGTTACATTTTCTGTCGGTAATCTTGTGCCTCAGATTTGAGGTGTAGAAGCCATAATGACGGTTTCAACACCACCATTGTTCAAACAAAAGCCTTGCAGAATACAGTATACATCATTGAAATCCGACATAGAGTGCCCCCCTTCGACATATTAACCTCCACCTTAATTATTCGACATCTATTGCTCCCATTCAACATACTAACTTTCTCCGTTTTTATTTTGACATATAGTGCTCCCATTCGACATATTAACTTTCTCCATTTTTATTTCAACATTTAGTGCTCCCATTCAACATACTAACTTTCTCCATTTTGATTTCGACATATAATGCTCCCATTCGACATACTTCTTTCTCTAATTTTATTCAACATACACTGTATACTTGTATATGAAATGTTGAGGTTTCAGTACATGGACAAAATCATATTGCCACAACCTTTAGTGAATGTAGGCCATCTAACACTTAACTTGACCTTTCTGTCATCAAAGGTATGTCTATTTCCTTGGTCTTTGACATTTTGCTTGTTTTTTAGGCAGTTGAATAGAAGCAGACAGTGCCATTTCGTAGAAATGTGTGGCTACACTGGTTTTGTTTTACCGTGGTTCTGCAACAGAATACCGGTTTAACACGTTTGCAAAATACACGTTGCTTGTTTTTACTGGCGCGCCGGTTTTAGCTCAAGTAATAGAATCAAGCTCTTCCTCAGCTCAATCAAGACATTTGACTTTTGGGACTATAATTTATTTCGCCTTGCACCTAATTTGATAAGTTCACCTCTGAGAACACAATTATGAGCCTCCCAGATGACTTGGGGGAAGAGTCCAAAACTGTATTGAAAGCAAAATAAGTGGATATTTTTTCATTTTATACTGGGAAGCAATCTGGATCAGCTCATTAAGGTGCCATGTAGGGCTCTCCGATCTGTGGAGTTTAATTTAAATTGAAACCAGATGGGAGTATAGTCAGACCACACAACTGGCTCAATAGTTTCATGTAGAAGCATGTGGAGTTTTAATTGGTCTAGCAGAAAATAGTAGAGTCTCCGGGGGGGGGGATGTTAGTCTTTCTGTGAGGGAATGCATTATCTCATTTTATCTATAAGATGCCATGTGTGCAGTAAAGATCTAATCCCACTAGATGTGGCATGTCTTGTATAAGATGTAGAAGAGGATGAGTTGAGAGAAGGGTCAAACAGAACATTAAAGTCTCCTCCAAGTATCAAAAGCCTGGATTTAAAATCTTCTAAAAACTGTAGGGTCTTAATAAAGAAAAGAGCCTGTCCTTTGTTGGGTGCATAGATATTAGCTAGCGTGTAATGCTCATTATAGAGGGTGCCCTTTAGAAAGAGAAATCCACAGTTTGGGTTAGCCAGGAGTGATTTGTGCACCAGGGAGTTGTCTTGTCTGTCAGAGTTGCCATCCCTTCTTCTTTTCAGGGGTCGAAGTGGACCACACATTGGGGAATCCTTTATTACTGAATTTAGGGGGTTAGCAGAGTGAAAATGGGTCTCTTGGTAGGATACAATTTTTGCATTCAGTCTGGTTGCCTCAATCAAAACTAGTGAACTTTTCTTAGAGGAGTTTAATCCCTTGACTTCATGGATACAAAAGTTAGAGTAGAGTCAGTCATGGATGCAGAATAAGTGAAAACTAGGGGATCCTTAACCCTCATTCATAGGCATCGTATGTACACCATGGCAAAAAGGAGATTTGAGATCAGCTTCACAGAACAGGTTGGGTGACACCTAACAAAAGGTAGGGACCAAGAGATAAAGGAAGGAAACAGAAGAAAGGAAAAGTTAGAAGTCAGTATGAGATACCATGTATAGGGAGGAGGAAACACCAAGCTATGCCACCCCATGGTGTTGTACACAAAACAGCCCCAAGAGCTGAGGGGAGGGATGATAGTGGGCTATAACAGAACAAAAGCCCTATGAAGGGGAAGTAAGTATAGAATACACATACCCAGCAACAGTCTCGGGTCAGATATCGGTGAAAACTGAAAACATACATTTATATTCATGTATATCAAAGGAACACTGGGGTCAAATATGAAGAACAGGAGGCAAATATAGTTGTTGATACCTTTATTGGCTAACTAATCAGATTTAGAATGCAAGCTTTCAAGACCTTAGGTCTCTTCCTCAGACATGCTAAGAAAACAGTAAGAAACAAACTGTAAGTAAGTTCAGTTGTGGTCTCCAACTAGTAAGCCAGGGAAAGGGGGGAGGGGAAGGTATGTGGGGGAAGAGGGGAGAGTGGGGGTGTGGAATTTGTAATGGAGGGAAGAAGAAGGGAGGAGATAAGGGAAATGCACACAGAAAGCATCACAGCACCCGTCACAGGTCAAGACAGGGTCCTGAGTTACCCCATCTTCCCAATGCAGGAACACAGATAACAGTGCCAAGCCAAAACCTCACAATCTATGAGTGTGGGCAGTGCATGTAGGTCACATAGAAAAGGTCGTTAAGCTCAACTAGAAGGCAAAGTGGGTAAATATGTAATTACCCCAAAATTGTGAGAAATAGGAAATGTAAACTAAGGCAATACCATAGGTGAACACGCCCAGTGTACTGAATAGTTTGGAATCCCATAGAAATTCAGGCTCCGGAGAAGGTGAGTGTAGGCAGTATAGAGGGAAATCTGAATAGAGGCTTCACCCGTAAGAAGGAAGATTCTATGAAAAGAGTAGTCTCCTGAGCCACCATCTAAGCACCTAAAAGAACAGCTAACAGAAATAATTAAAAGAAACAGGGAAAAGGGGGAAGATAGGCACCATCATTCATAAAGGTCAATAAAGTGGCTGACTAATGTCTGTAACAGTGGCAAGAAGATCATTCCCAGTCAGCAGATTGCTTGGTTCTCTTGGTAAGTGGGCACAGTACCAGAGTCCATCACTCACATCTATCCCTCCCAGATGTAGCAGGAGTCTGTGAGGTGGGGGACCTTAGGTTGGATAGATCAGGGGCTGAGATCCCCAGTGTGTTGCAGCAGGAAGAAATCTTCTTAGGATCAAGTAGCATACCTATAATGCATATACTAAGCAGAAAGACTGAAGGGAAAGCCCCATTTATATTTGATGCCTATGTTCTGCAGATGGTCCATAAGAGGGTTCAGGGCCCGTCAGCACTGTACAGTATGCACTGAAAGATCATTGTAGTGATGGACAGTCACTCCAGCAAATTTTGTTTTTCTCAGCTCTCTACTGGAAGCATGATGCGGTCCTTATCTATGTCATTATGTAGACAACATATAATGTGATGCAGTTTGGAACCTGGGAGACCCTTTGTTCTTTGGGCTCTGTGTGCTCTGTCTACTTTGGTATGAGAGCCGTGTCATTCAGCAACTCTGCGAAGAATGTGTTGCAAGGAGGAGGTCAGATCCTTAGCTAGGATTGAATAAGAAAAGTCTTTAATGCGGATATTGCAGCATTGACCTCACTTATCAAGGTCATATTGCAGCATTGACCTCACTTATCAAGGTCATTAATGCAGGCTAGTAGTTGGTTGATGGTGTTATCTAGTTGGGCCACTTCTCTAAGTGTTGGTATGAGACCTCTTGATCCTCTTTGAAGAAATTAATCCTCTGGCCTAATTGTGTGAGATCTTTCCTTAAGTCTGAGACTTCTGCTTTAATTAACAGTGTGTTTGATGTCATCATTTTACAAAGGCCCATTTTCACATGTCTATTGGCATCTCTTACTTGTTTCCATTAATGGTTCGGCTGGGGTTTACCTATTTAGGCTCTCTCACCCAATCTAACATTAAAGGGTTATCTTTCACTGAGGCCTCCCATTACTACTGTGTTGAGGGATAAGGGACAAATACAAATTCCAATTGATTTAAATGGGAATTATCACCACTATATACGTTTACCTAATTGCCATCCTCATGTATCAATAAGCTTTAAACAGTGTTTTTGTTTTTTTTTTTGTTTTTGTTTTTAATTTACATTATTAAAAATCTACCGTGCATTTACTTCCAGACAGACTGCGGTTACAGCTCTGCACCGCAGCCTGTCAATCTTCTTCTGTTCCCTCCCCAACTATTGTTGAGTTCTAACCAGCTTACATGGAGAAATCTGCTGTCATTGGAGGAGGTTGGAACGTGACAATACTTGGAGAGGAACAGATGAAGATTGACAGACTGTGGTGCAGAGCTGTACCATCTGTCTGGAAGTAAGGCACAGGCTCATTTTTAATAATATACATTTTGAAAAGAGTATGCATTTAAAGCTTATTGATATATGAGGATGACAATTAGGTAAACTTGTATAGGGTTGATAGTTCCCCTTTAAATTGGACATTTAACCTATTAATACTTCAGATTTTGTCAATGTATTGCTGCATAATGTGTTGGTGACCCCTCTAGAATTCAAGGGGTTAAATGCCCCATTTAAATAAGTGGGAACTTTAAGCATTTGTATTTGTCCCATTTGATGCAATTGGCTTGCTACATAATTAATCCAGGTTTTACAGCTAGCTCAGAGCAAGGGTCTCATATATATATCATTTTCGTGTACAGAACTATTTAAATACAGATTGTAACCATCAGTATCCAAGGGAAACAGAAGTCATGGGGCATTATCAGTGGTGGACATAGTTACTGAGGGCAGGGACAGATTTACATCCCAGGCACCACTAGGAAAGGCACTCTAGGCCCTTAGCCCCACCCATGGCCACACCCACGCTCCTCAAATTACGCCACTGATTGATTTATAACAAGCAAGGACACAAAAGCTGTACGGAAATATAAAACTGATGCAGAGACATTGAGACTGCTCTGGCCACAGCCACACTTCATGATGTGGGTGTGGCCAGCACAGTTTAAGCTCCCCTCAAAGCCTGGAGCTCTAGGAGGTTGCCTTTTCTGCTTATTGGGAAATCTGGCCTCGATTGTGAGCCCTAGTGCAAAACAATTTTCTATTGTCCACATTGAAAATGGCCATTAAGGTGTCTTTGCCATTGTGCTTTGCACCTGCTGCACCACTAGTAGTTTAGACCCTGGGACATATGCATGAAAATAAATAGGAGCAAATCTGGAGCAAGCAAACTACCATAGCAGAAACCTTGAAATTTCCATTTTGAAATTGAAATGAACAGTTCCATTCATTTAAATGGGGCTTTTGACTCCTTGGATGAGAGGATCTCCAATACATTGCAGAGCAGTGTGTTCAACATCTCTCTAGCATTCAGGGGGTTATAAGCCCAATTTAAATCACTGGGGATTTGGGCAATTTTGATTGTCTCATACTATGCAAGTTTGCTCCAGAATTGCATCTCTACATAAGGCCCGTGAAATGTACCTGCTTCATAACTCCTGAATTCAGTTAAATTCCTGAAATGTTACATAGGAATAACATTCTGAAAATCCCTAAAGAATAACTGTTGTTAGCAGGAATGGGAATGAAGCCATGCAAATCTTGGCTCATCAGTACAACTTCATTAACCAATGGTACACTTGATCCATCCACTATAAACCTCAATGATTTTCTGATATAAATGTCTGAACAAAAAGCTGTTTGCCAAGGGATTATTCACATAATAAGCCCATGGTTCATATTACAGAAACCACACTGGCACTGTAAACATCAGACTGCAGTAGGTGAATAATAACTAGGATGTTATTGAGACACAGGCAGTTTAGTGAGGTTCATGTACTAAAAGAAGTGGTACAGTTCTGGGCTAAACCATCTGTGTTAAAGGGAACAATAAAAATTTTCCATTACTTTAAATTGAGATTTTAAC
Organism: Rhinophrynus dorsalis; assembly: GCA_037306005.1. NCBI lineage: Eukaryota > Metazoa > Chordata > Amphibia > Anura > Rhinophrynidae > Rhinophrynus > Rhinophrynus dorsalis. The sequence continues at coordinate 219,916,975 of CM074724.1, read as the reverse complement.
CCATTGAATGCTAGAGATGTCACCAACGCATTGCAAAGCAATGCGTTGGAGATCTCTGTAGTGTTCAAGGGGTTAAAAGTTTCACTTGAATCAGTGAGAATATTGATAATTATTATACATTCAATATGGTGGTGTTTGTCAGCATCAGAAGTATACCACTTTCTTAGTAAATTATCCTTTGTGGGTACGTTTCGAAACTGGGTGAAATTATAAAATATCAGAACATTACATTTATTGAAGAAAAACATTTCAAAAGAAGAAGAACTGGACATTCATTTTGTTATGGTGCAAGTTGTGTGCTATCCACACTAAGGGCTATATATAATTGCCATTGGTAAAACTGTCAGTAGGACAAACATGGATACCGAACGGCTACAGAGTAGTACCATCGTTATCCGGTAGCCCTACCAAAAGGAACTAAGACAAGTGTTGGAACACAGAAACCTTCTTGTGGCCCAATGTTCATTGTGTGTTTTTGGTTCCCAAAACTCACTCTAAATGGCATGAGAAATGGCAACAAAGGAAAACAGCAAATGCTCTATGTTTGACACAGTGTCAAACAACGAGCGTGAGCTCAAAAACACAGTCACCCTCCCAAACACTAACCCTACGCTACCCCTAAGATTAAAGGGATAGTAATGTTTCACAAAAACAGCAGCTCCAATTAATGTTCATTGTATTTGACCCATAGAGAGTGTTATTCCAATACTGTCAGACTTGTAGTTCAAGAGTAATTGAATGATAAAGTATTCCCCTTCCGCCCCTTTTACATAGTGTAAGCCACCTCCCCTCAGATCTGGAATCTGGTCTTGAGACAATCTTCTTACTGTGAACATAAGGAAAACACTGCCCCCCCCTTGACAGGTTTTTCAGGTTTTTCACTTATGCTAATCGAAGACTGACCCTCTCTGAGATCCATCTGGAAAGTCTTGCTGCTCTGAGGTGATCAGTGTTACATCAGTAAAAGGGGCGGGAGGGGGATACTTTGGGCTCGATTCAAATGTTGGCGTCGGCAGAAAAAAACTGGAGACGCTGGTTTTAACGTCAACTGAGCAATGCAAATGTTCCACTAGTAAGAAGCGACGCCAGTTCTGAAACACACGTCGCCCGTCGCCAGAACAGCAAGATCTCACCCATAGAGGATAATGTACAAGTGACGCCAAAAGCTATTCAAATGTTGGAGTTAGGGCTAACGCGTGTTAAATTGCAACATTTCTCTCCAGAAATCTAACGCCTATTTTTTTGGGAGAACAGCACAGTAGGCAGAGTAAAAAATCCATGTAGACAGTTCTGAACAGCATTCTCTGTGCTTTTCCCTACTCAGCCACTAGGGGAACACAGAGATGGTTTTCAGCACCATGGACAGCTTTGAATGCCATAGGGATGTGCACTGCTCAGCCCTGTGGCATTCAAAGGGTTACAATCAATAAAACTAGTACACCAAGCACTACACAATGCCCCCTTCCACACACACACCCCTTAGTATGTGACATATATTGCATATATGTGACATACTAACCCCATCTACATCCACCTCATGGACTTCCATGTAGTGGACAAATTTGTCTTTTATTCCACAATTAACCCTTTGAGTACCAGAGAGGTAGGAAAGAATTGTTTAGCATGTTTCCTACCCCTCTGGTACCCAAAGGGTTAATAGGCAAGGTATGGACTACATACCTTGCCTGTATATATGTGTGTGTGTGTGTGTGTGTGTGTGTGTGTGTGGGTTTTGAACTTTTTTTTATTAAAATACTATTATTAGACATTAGTTTAAAATAGATCTCATTCATTTTTAACCCCCTACCTCCTGTGTCCCATTGCTATTAGTACTTTTGCTCCACTCTCCTTCAAATGGAGAGTGGAGCAAAAGTACTAACAGCAATGGGACAAAGGAGGTAGAACATTATAAATGGATGAGATCTAAGTTAACCCTTTGAGTGCCAGAGTGGTATGCAATGCATTGTAAAGCAATGCATTGCATACCACTCTGGCACTCAAAGGGTTAAAATACAACTGAGGGAGCAGGCTGCACTGTGACTGCAGCGCTTCCTTCATCTTCATTAATAAGAACTCCCTTTGCTGCAGGTGGCTGTGAAGCCCGCAGCATAAGAACAGCCTGTGGACTAGAGAGGCATTGAAGAAAGTGGAGGAGGAGAGAGAGACATAGGAGGAAGCGGGTGGTAGGCTTGTATTTGCTGCCCGCTTCCTCCAATACCTCTCCTCTCGTGTTGGCATTGTGCCAGGCTGCCTGGCGTCGCACGTTGTACAATTTGTCCCTTCTCACAATGCGTTGTACAATGCGCATTGTACAACGCATTGTGAGAAGGGACAAATTGTACAACGTGAGCCAGGCAGCCGGGCACAATGCCAACTCGAGAGGAGAGGTATCGGAGGAAGCGGGCAGCAAATACAAACCTACCACCCGCTTCCTCCTATGTCTCTCTCCCCTCCTCCGCTTTCTCCAATGCCTCTCTAGTCCACAGGCTGTTCTTATGCTGCGGGCTTCACAGCCACCTGCAGCAAAGGGAGTTCTTATTAATGAAGATGAAGGAAGCGCTGCAGTCACAGTGCAGCCTGCTCCCTCAGTTGTATTTTAACCCTTTGAGTGCCAGAGTGGTATGCAACGCATTGCTGGCACTCAAAGGGTTAACTTAGATCTCATCCTTTTATAATGTTCTACTTACTGTGTCCAATTGTTATTAGTACTTTTGCTCCGCTCTCCATTTGGAGGAGAGTGGAGCAAAAGTACTAATAGCAATGGGACACAGGAGGTAGAGGGTTAAAAATTAATGAGATCTAATTTAAACTAATGTCTAATAATAGTATTTTAATAAAACAAGTTTAAAACACACACACACACACACACACACACACACACACACACACACACACACACACACACACACACACATATATACAGGCAAGGTATGTAGTCCATACCTTGCCTATTAACCCTTTGGGTACCAGAGGGGTAGGAAACATGCTAAGCAATGCTTTCCTACCTCTCTGGTACTCAAAGGGTTAATTGTGGAATAAAAGACAGATTTGTCCACTACATGGAAGTCCATGAGGTGGATGGGGTTAGTATGTCACATATATGCAATATATGTGACATACTAAGGGGGGATGTGTGGAAGGGGGCATTGTGTAGTGCTTGGTGTACTAGTTTTATTGATTGTAACCCTTTGAATGCCACAGGGGTGAGCAGTGCACATCGCTATGGCATTCAAAGCTGTCCATGGTGCTGAAAGCCATCTCTGTGTTCCCCTAGTGGCTGTGTAGGGAAGCACAGAGAAAGCTGTTCAGAACTGTCGACGTGGATTTTGGATTTTCTGACTGAACTTGATACTTTGCAGTGCTGTGATTGGCTGTGGTGCTAGGTAACATTTTTATTGTGTGTTTTTAGGTAAGATTTTCTATGCGACGCAGGTTTAAGGTTAACGTGTATTTTGTTGGTTATCACTCGTTAGCCTTTCTGGGTAAGGAAGATTTGAATCTCACGTTACCTGGTCTTGCTTAACGAGCGAAGGCAGTTTTTTTCTTCACGTTGGTTTTAACGCCAACATTTGAATCGAGCCCTTTGTTATTGAATTACTCTTGAACTACAAGTCTGACAGTATTGAAATAGCACTCTCTTTGGCTCAAATACTATGAAGATTGATTGGAGCTGCTGTTTTTGGGAAACATTACTATCCCTTTAACAGTAAAGTGAAACAATACTAGTCCTTACACTATCCTATCACCCATACCCCATAGCTATTACACTTACATGTCATACAGTGTAAGTCAACTTCTGTAAGCTTCTATATTCATCTGTGATCTTTCTTCTTATGTTCTTTCTTATTATTATCTTTTTCCTCTTCCAAAATCTTGTGCCTCACTGAAAAAATAAGTAAAAGTAAAAAGTAATTTGCTCAATAAATGTACTCTGCTGCTGCTGCCACTTCAGAAAAGCAGATGAAAATCCCCACCCCTCCATATACCTCGTTGCTCGAGACACACTGAGGGGAATTTGAAGGGACACTGGCTTTTTGTATGGCCAGTCTCTGCTCAAAATGGTTCCCACACCTCCATTGTGATGTGGGATTGCACCTCAAACCCAATCAGCTTCTAGCAGGTTTGGTCATCCCTTTCAATGACGGCAGCGGTGGAAGCAGCGTACATTTATAGAGCAAATTACTTTATAGGGCAAATAAAATTTTAACGTTTATTTCTTTTTTTAGTGAAGCACAAGATTTTTGGAAGAGGAAGAAAAAGAAAGATAAGGAGAAGGGGATAGAAAATTATAGATGAAGGCTTACAGTGGATGACCAGGGTGCTGAATACCTCGCTGGACATCAGACTTCCAGGTAAATGTTTCTTTTCATAGGATGGTGTTAATGTTAGGGGGTTTAATTCTGTCAGTGGCACTCAAGTGGTTAATTTTTTTTACATTACACACATTTTTTTTCAGTACTTTGGATGTATTGATATGGGGCGTAGGGCCTCATATAAATACACCGACTGGTCATTTACCTTTTTTTTCTTAGCTTTTTTTACACTTCAGCTCCAGCGTTGGTGGTTTTTAACATGTGTTAGGGACTCAGATCCTACTTTTTTGTAGGCACAGAATTTTGGTGAATAAGTGGAGTCCCTTAAAGCATGTTCCTATCCAACTCATGGAACTGAATCACAAATTCAAAATCTTTTTTCATTGCTTCCAATGGGCACAAGTTTAGCACCCAACATTTTTTCCCTTTGGTAGTTTGTCACAGCACAGGTAATTGCATACCTGACTATGACTTAAAACTGCAGATGGTACTTTGTTATTTTTAACGGGGTCTATTAAATCGACCCCTAAATTAGGTACTGGAATTTCGTTTTTGTACCTGCACCTGCCTAATGTCAATTTACTAAACTATGTACACCCAATGAACACCCAAACGCCTCCCTTAAAGGGATAGTAATACTTTGTTTTATCTTTATTTTATTTTGTAGGCATTAAAAAATCATGAAGAACGATATTAGTCTTAGCTCTCAAACCTTTATGGTTTGAGAGATATTCACACGCAAGGTTCCCCTCCCGCTCTTTTTACCTAGTGTAAGCCATCTCTTCTCAGATGAGGAATCTGGTTGTAAGACCAGACAGATAACAGAAGGGGACAATTCTCTTCCTATGAGAACAGTGAAAGCCCTGCCCCCCTTGACAAGTTTTTCAGGTTTTTCCCTTATCTTAATTGAAGAAAGTCCCTCTCTGCAGTCTACCTGGGCACCTCCCTTCTGATCTGGCTGAACAGTGTTACATCAGTAAAAGGGGCGGGAGGGGGATACTTTGTCATTGAATTACTCTTGAACTACAACTCTGACAGAATTGAAATAACACTCTCCAAAGTCCAAATACTATGATGATTAATTAGAGCTTCTTTTATTATGAAAAATTACTATCCCTTTAATGTCCGTTTGCCAAGTATCAGAACATGGGGCAATCCTCTAGTTTAAGTTAATGTACTATAAATGTACTTGAATGAAAAGTACAAGGAGATAGAAAGAAAAACACTAAAGAGGAAAGGTTATCATGTACCAACCCCAGAACTACCTGTCTTCCAAATGGTAAAAAATAATTGAAATATATGCATGAATGAAAAAAAGGCAAGTTCAAAGATAACAAGAGTCTAGAAGCGGTGGTGCATGAACCAATCCAGAATGCTTCCATACAAAAAAGTGAATGAATATAGGCAAATGAGAAAGTGATGCACTGTAGTCATGATAAAAATGGACAACCATGAGATCAGCCGCATTCCATCCCGTGCATAAAACAGAAAGACATGGCATTTTCTACAGAGTGAACCAAGAGCTTAAATAAGAGAAAGATAAAGAAACATAAGAAAAAGAAGAATTACTCATTTGGATGTGGAATACCAAGGGAAGCACTCATGCTTTATAGAGTCACATATTCCTTGTCAAATAGAAAATGGATAGGCACTCTCAGGGCTTATAGAAGGTGATATTTTTTTTTTTTATTTGATCAATGTTTTGATTATTTCACATAATCTTCCTCATGATACAGAAATAGTGCAAAATTCTCCCCTAAATACCATCTATAAGGAAAAGGAGCCAGAAGTTGCATCTTGTTAATTGGTGTGAAATCACCCACAGTGATTAATCAGTGACCAATCTTACACCAATCTATAATGACTTAGAAACAGTAATCAAAATGGTAATACTCTACTAGTAAAAATGAATAAAGAGACAATATCAAGGAGTACAAGAAACAGAGCAATCGCTAAGGTACCGCTGTGTCAATAAGGAAAATCAGGCTGTTAATGTATTATACTCATGAATAATCATTTAGAATGATGAATGATGAAACATCCAATAGAGACATTTTAATCAAAATCATATGCTATGCCCTAATGGCCAAATGGGGACCTGAGTTGCTGTGCGATGCAGCAGGGATCAAACCGGCTCGTCGACAAGCAACAAGGAACAATATAATTATTATCTTCATCTATTGTTGATTCATTGCAAGATGAGGGCCTCATCAGCAAGAACTTCGTTACTGTGCCGTTTGTTGCTATTGTGTAATTTAATCTACCCATCTTATCTTTGGTCTTCTTCTTCTTGGACGTTTAGTATTGGGTGGAATTCATTCCAAAATTCCTTTGGTCCATCTACCATCAGGTCTTCTTTCAATGTGGCCTGCCCATTACCATTTCAGGCACTTTACTCTTTCAATGATGTGATAGGCCTTTGTTTGCTGACAAATGCATGCACATTTTGTGGTCTCTTTTTATGTTTAGAAACACTACTCCATACTTCTCTGTTTATTCTCATGCTTTTGTATGGCTTTGGCATTGAGTGTCCATGTTTTACAGTCATTTTTAAGGACTTATCACAGTCTCCCTTAGAGGCTAAGTTTTCCTGTGCTTCCTACCTCTGTATGGCCGCCATGGCCTCCGGCCACTTCCTCGTTGCTGACATCAGGTAACAGGCACTAGCATGAACGCCTGTTTATGGGCCTATTCTGGGTGGCCTAATTGGGTCCCATCTCCTTCTGCTCCTTCTGCTTGGACCTGGGAGTCATTGCCCTTATGTGGTGTTTCTGCTCTTTACTCTTGCTCTCCTTTGTGACCCGTGTTTGCCTGAGAATCTCACTCTGTGTATGACCCCGGCTTGTCTGACTACCCACATTGGTTCTGACCTGTGGCACTGGATGACTACTCGCTCTGTGTATAACCCCGGCTTGTCTGACTACCCATATCGGTTCTGACCTCTGGCTCTGGTTGACTACTCTCCCTGTGTATGATTCCGGCTTGCCTGACCAGTGGCCCTGGCTACTTCTTGCTCAGTGTAGCCTCCGATTGCATTTCCTGTGGGCCTGGTTAATTTCGCTCCTTGTAGTCCTTGGTTTGCCTGACCAGTGGCCCTGGCTCCTACTCGTTCAGCATAATCTTTGGTTTCCTGACCAGTGGCCTGGTTACTCTCACTCTGTGTAGTCCCCGGCTTGTCTGATCTGTGACTTTGGCTGCCTACTCGCTCCCTACACTACCTGCTTTCCTGATCTGTAGTCTCTGTGTCTCCTGGCTCTGGTCTGCTCTCGCTCTCTGTTGCCTCCGTTCACAGACCAAATGGTGACTTACACATATTCTACCATTCTTCTGTTGTCCCACTTGAGCCACCTCCCTAGTCTCGAGATCTTGAGTAGTGCAGTGTACAGCAAAGTGCGCCGCTCCGGAGGGACCTTGGTTCCTATCTGCATATGTCTGGGGTTCTGTGTGGGCTCTACCATTATTGCTGTTATAAACATAAAGGTGGTTATATTTTATCTTTGTGTCTGTCCTTCTTTGCCTGATTATCATGACAGGACTGGGAGGACACATTGGTCAAAATTTTTTCATTTGAGGCTAATTGGTAAATTTCACTTAAAGACAGTACTGATATGTTTTCCAAATGCTTGCAGATCAGTTTTATTCATCACTCAATGTCCATCATGCTGTTTCTATCTGTTGACATTTCCTGTCCAAGTTAAACATATTTCTCAACTTCTTCTAGTTCTTGACTATCTACTGTGATTTTCTTGGTATGATAAACCTGATTAATACGATTTGCATTTTGTTTATATTGATCTTCAGATCAACATTTTTGCTTTCCTGTTGTAGCGCTTCAATGCATTCTCGCAGATCTTCAGAATTACTGGCAAAAAGTACGATATGTCTACAAAGCATACGTGATGTAGGTAGTCTCCATTGATTTTAAGTCTTTTTTGGTACCAATTCAGTTTGTGGAAAATTTTTTTCAAAACAACAGAAAATAATTTTGCGGAGATTGTGTCTCCTTGTCAGATGCCTTTCTCTATGATGATCTAGACTTTATCATTGTTGACCTGTATTAATGCAGTTGCATTTTCATATATTGATTGGAGGATATTGATGTAAACTCTAGCTATTCATCTATTATTGTTTGTTTTTTTCACTGAGTCAAAGGCCTTTTCATAGTCAATGAAGGCTATGCATAATGGAAAGTTGTATTTATTATACTACTGTATAACTTGTACTATCTGGATATGGTGCATTGTACTGAAAAAGATCCTGAAGTCTGCTTATTCTTTAGGTTGTGCTGCTTTAAGTATTGTGTCCATTCTTCTTGAGAGTACCTTGGTGAAAACGTTGCAGACCACTGGCAATATGCTTATTGGTGGGTAGTTTTTAGATGCTTCTTATCTGTGCAGTAGGATGACTTCTGTATTTTTTCCAAGTTTCAGGAACTTTGCAGAGTAGTAGGCATTTTTGAAAATAGTTTAGTTAGGGTTTTGAAGAAGGTTTGAACATCAACTTTTAACAATACTAGCTTTGTCAGGTCCAGCTGCTTTGTCACTTTTCAATGATTTTGTTGCAGCTTCTACTTCTTTTATCAAAACTTGTGGCCCAGCTTCAGCCTTTGGCAATGCATTCAGTTGTTGTTCTTTACCCTTATAAAAAATGTAATACAATTATTCCACTTGAGTTACTATTTGTTTTTGAGTTTTTGATGTTTTAGCATCTTCAAGCTTTAATACAAACATTTGGCTCCTAAGTGTGGCCATCTTTCTCTTCCAGTGTACTTTTGATGAGCCCAACATTTTCTTCTTTTACACGCTTCCTTATGGTTTTGCACATTTCTACATCTTCTACTCTGTTAGTATAGCCATTGTCCTCTTCTAATTTCACTAAGTGTTCATCTTTTTTGCGAGTTTCACATTAGCTAATACCGTCCCAGTTGATGTTATTCATTTCTTGTACTAGTTCCTCTTAGCATTAACTTGATATCCAATGTTAAAGGGATAGTAATACTTCGTTTTAACTTTATTTTATTTTGTAGGCATTAAAAAAACATGAAGAATGATATAAGTCTCATCTCTCAAACCTTTATGGTTTATGAGATATTCACAAGCAAAGTTTCCCCCTCCCGCCCCTTTTACCTAGTGTAAGCCATCTCTTCTCAGATGTGAGTCTGGTTGTATGACAGTACAGATAACAGAAGGGGACAATTTTCTTTGTATGAAAACAATGAAAGCCCTTCCCCCCTTGACAAGTTTTTCAGCTTTTTCCTTTATCTTAATTGAAGATTGTCCCTCCCTGCAGTCTACCTGGGCATCTCCCTTCTGATCTGGTTGAACGGGGGGGGATACTTTGTTTGTGAATATCTCTTAAACCATAAAGGTTTCAGAGATAAGACTTATATCATTCTTCATGTTTTTTTAATGCCTACAAAATAAAATAAAGTTAAAATGAAGTATTACTATCCCTTTAAGCATTCCAATGTCTGAAGACCAAAGGCAGCCTGATAGAACCCTGTAATTCTTATCACCCTCTGCCACTGAGCTAGCCTTCTCTCTGCTGTAGGAAGTAGCTCACAAGCCTCTGGGGAATGAGGGCCATTGTTTTTGATGTGAAACCATGCTGAGGGAATGGACCATAATCTGCCATGTTGGACCAGTGCTGGTTGGAAGATTTTGGATCAATTTAGCCTGGTGTCTTAGCTTTGATCTGTTCATCTTGGGTGACCTTGCCAGAAGTATATGCTTCTGATGGCATATTTCTCTGCTTCATTGACATATGCAAACACTCCTGCCACGATAAGGTATAAACCCAGGGGCGTGAGATATATTTTTATATAATTGTGTGCGTGTTCGCGTGTATATGTTGCGTGTATACGTATAAAACAAGATATATTACTTCAACCCAAAATACATTTTTGACTTTGGTCCTAAGCATGTGATTGTCCATAAAGAAAGCAAGATAAAGTCCAAATGGAATTAAAAGTCCAAATTATTAAAATAGTTATAAAGAATTTCAGATGACTACAGTGAATGTAACGTGTACACGTTATTTAAAAGTTCTCATAACCAAGAATGAAGACATGTATATTATGTAAATATGGTGAAAGGAGGTCCAATCACAATGTGGCAGTCCTATGAAACCAATCTCAAACCCCATATAAAGTAGGGTATGTCAACAGCTTACACCATCAAGGTACAATAGCAATAAGCTTCAAGTAAATTCTATTCTAAACTTTATAAGCTAGTGTGTCCTACCTGATCACTCTGAATAATAATGGTTACTCTTATTCAGAATGCCAATAGGAGGTAAAAATCACAAAATTCTTGAGGAAAATTCAAGCTTAGATTGGACTACTCACCATTCCAGGATTTACTGAAAAACATATAGTTAATATCAATATCATTGTTGCCCCTTTCTCTAGAAAGAACTGTACATATTCCATGTACTGATGAGTATCTCTTCTATAGAAAACACCTGTATCTCATTGTCTTATTAAGTCCATATGACGGGCAAGGTGTTAATTCTGTGCATCCATATAACTACCCTTTGCAGTAGCCAGTTTTCTATGTCACCCCCCTCTGTTTGAAGGAAGCTCAAAGTCAATTCCCATACATTTTGTGGATGCAATGGTATGTTTATCTTCCACCAGTTTAACAATAATGCCATCATTAAGTTCTAAAATTTCTAAAATTAATGAAACAAATAACAAGAAATACACGTCATAATAAATACATATCATAAAAAATCAGTCTTCTGCACATTATTTGCAAGATTTAAACCTGTATTACTGGTGCCACATGTCTGTTAGTATTCAAAAAGAGATTGCACCTATATATCTATCTAAATATCTGTACAAGATAAGGAATTACATTCCAAACCTGTGCACAGAAGAAAAGAAATTATGGTGGTGGTCTAAATGTGCGCTCAAATTCAGTTTCAGCAATCACTTTCAAGTGTATTTCGCCCAAAAATGAATGGCCAGGCCAAGCAGGTAATCCAGAAAAGGATAATGGAGAAACAATGGAGACAGCAGAATATATGTATGGAACATAGCAAAGGAGAATGCTTGAGAAAAAGAAGGGAAGAATGAACACATTTGAGAAGGTAGATTGTGAAAAAACATGAATATGAATGAGTAGATGAAGATAGAATGAATGGAAGGATTTATATGCTAGAGTGAGAAAAGGAGAGGAAACTGATTGGAACGAAAGAATATGGAGAATGAAGGAAGACCAGATAAGGGATAGGGAAGTGAAACATACAACTCCTATTGATTAAAGGGTCAATAATGTCCCTTAAAAAATATTTAGAGTTAGGTAGTGATTAAAAAAGAAACTAACTGCCACAAAACATATCTCTCAAACCGCTACGGTTTGAGAGATATAGGGATTCAAAGTTCCCCCTCCCCCCCTTCTCCTGCTGTCAGCGTCTAGCTGACAGCAGGAGATCCCGGTCGGGGGACCAGCAGGAGGCTCTGCAGCAGAGCCGAAATCGTATTATTTAAAAAGAATTCATTCATTGGAAATGTCTACAAAGTGTACTTGCAAACGAGGCACACTTTGCAGACCTTTCCAGTGAAAGAATTATTTTTAAGTGATGCGATTCCGGCTCTGCTGCAGAGCCTCCTCAAGTCGTATGACTCGATTCTCCTGCTGGCAGCTTTGCAGCTGACATCAGGAGAAGGGGAGGGAGGGGGAACTTTGAATCCCTATATCTCTCAAATCACAGCAGTTTGAGAGATAGGGTTTGTTGCAATTAGTTTCTTTTTTTAATCACTACCTAACTTTAAATATTTTTTATGGGACATTACTGTCCATTTAAGTATATAACTCATACAGAACAACCCTCCCAAAAAGAATACACACCATTAAAAACACTGTATATGCTCACCCATAACTTTACAGTATTGTTTGATTTATGGGACTTAAAAACCCACGACGAATGTTGGGCTACAAGTTAGGTTCTGTGTCCCAACACTCATTGTGGTTCCTGTTGGTAGGGCAATTGCATTCCTATGGTAACAGTGTGTGTACTGTTCGGTAATTATTTTTGCCCTACCGACAGTTTTACCGGGAACAATTGGATCAAGCCTCTAATCAGTTCCACTATTTCTGCCTGATTTTCCATTTCTCAACATGAAATGCCTAATTTCGAATTGGCTATTATTCTCCAAAAAAGGCACTTCTTACCGTAGTTATTAGTGTTGAGCGAGCACCCCGATGCTCGGGTGCTCGGGTGCTCTGACCGAGCACCCCCTGAGGCTCGAGTGCTCGGCCGAGCACCCGAGCCCCATTGAATACAATGGGGTGACACGAGCATTACACCAGGCACCCCCTGCTCTGATGAGGGGAGGGTGCCTGGTCAATGCCCCCCTTCATCTCCGCAATGTCCCCCTTCATCTCCGCAATGTCCCCCTTCATCTCCTCTATGCCCCTCTTCCACAATGTCCCCCTTCATCTCCGCTATGCCCCTCTTCCACAATGTCCCCCTTCATCTCCTCTATGGCATAGAGGAGATGAAGGGGGACATTGTGGAAGAGGGGCATAGCGGAGATGAAGGGGGACATTGTGGAAGAGGGGCATAGAGGAGATGAAGGGGGACATTGTGGAAGAGGGGCATAGCGGAGATGAAGGGGGACATTGTGGAAGAGGGGCATAGCGGAGATGAAGGGGGACATTGTGGAAGAGGGGCATAGACTCTATGCCCCTCTTCCACAATGTCCCCCTTCATCTCCGCTATGCCCCTCTTCCACAATGTCCCCCTTCATCTCCGCTATGCCCCTCTTCCACAATGTCCCCCTTCATCTCCGCAATGCCCCCTTCATCTCCGCAATGCCCCCGTACCTCCAGTCCCTGGTGGTCCAGCGGAGCGTCTTCTGATCTGTGCCTCCTCCGGCACAGATCCCTGCCACCCGAACATGGCGGGCGAGCACATGGCGGTACTCGACGAGTACCGCCATGTGCCGAGCAGAGCGATGCTCGAGCCGATCCGAGCATCGGCCGAGCACGCTCGCTCAACACTAGTAGTTATCAAAAATGTCTTTGCTGGAAATGTTATGGACATTAAGTTTCTGAGAATGATCAGATTAAATTTCAGTCGTCTCCTGTTAGGATAGAAATGGTTGATGGTGGGTTTCCCTTAAGCTCTTAACTCTTCTCTTTTAAAACTTAATTTTGAATCAGAATATTAAGCAGATAGGTAAATGATCCTTATAGCTTATCTACCTTATGAAAAACATTAACATATTTAACTACTACAAGATTGCCTTTAGATTTTCATGGACATCATTTTGTCTAGACTGATTTCAAAGAAAGAATTATCTGTGGCATTTCTACCAATGAAAAGTAAAACAGCAACACACAAAACAGTCAATCTCCTACAAAATGAAGAAGTACTATGGACCTTATCTATAAAAGTTAACTGTAGCAGTTCTGGAGAAAATGAACTGCAGCATAAGGGACAAATAAATATTCTTATTTATTTAAATAAGGCTTCAATGAAATGGTCTCCATTGCATTGTGAAGCAATATGCCATATCTTTACTTCAGAATTTCCCCAGCATACTTTTATATACATAAGGTCCTATGTATCCAGGTTAGGCCAACATTCTATTCTGACCAAATTTTCCTATAGGATGACTTTTTCCCATTCAGTTGAAAAACTCCAAAATCCAGATGAATACATTAAACAGAGAAACTGATTTCCTAAGAAATTTGCTAACAGTGAATCCTCGTCGATATCGTGTGTGATCCTTCAGCACAACCAAATGACTATCTTCAACCAAAAAGTTAAAGACTGAATCACTCAATATCATGCCTTATGGATGCTGCAATTCTTGATTGGATTGCACTGAAGCCATTTATAATTATATCTGACACTGTATTTTTCCAGTATGTATTTGAAATAAAAAAATTTAAAACAATCAAACAAAGAAATACTGAAAAGTTGATATTCCAGTTCTGGAATTTGAAAGTCAGTAACAGATTTGAGTGGTACATTGGGTGGAACGAATGAGGGGATTTTTTATAAGTTGGTTTACAACACTGTTTTCTTGCTGTGTTCTAGGCTTTATCAAGTTAAGAGACAGGACACAGCATTCTGGCACTGGAGGTTAGGGCTAATGCTAGGATAAGGAAAACCTGTTGGAGAGTTGTTGGATTGCATTTATGCATGTGTATACACACATTTATACCTCCATCCATAGAACACTACACTAATATACCACACATAGCATTATATAAACATACATACACTCATCCCCACACAATACCCCATCTTCCACACCTTCTCCTTTTCCCCACACTTTCCCTTTTACCCTCATATCCCCCCTGTTTTATTTACCATCAATTTTTTCCTCTCATTTGCTGCTTATATGTTTGTCTGTTATAACGTCATTCGACATATATTTGTTTCAGACGTCTTTTCACTTTGATTTTTAAATTTTTTTTTATTAAACACTTTATCGACATATGAAATCATGACAATATCAAAAAGAAAATAGAGATTTACATAAGTAATCAGTTGTATGTAAGTATGATGAACATTATCTCATGACAATAAGAGTGGTAGAATTAGGTCACATCCATTCCACCTAGCGAAGGTGGCGCATATCTGTTTGTGATATAGAAAAGCCAATAGAAGAGGTGATGGAAGATCAGAGAAACAGGAGGTGAGAAAGTGGTCACCTGCCTTCCTTCTATCTCCCCTCCTTGGGGGGGGGGGTCAGACTTTTCTGGAGCATGTATGATTTTATATTTCACTTGATTTCTGCTCTATTTTATTTTTTTTGGTGTGTGTATTGTTGAATAGTGCAATCAACATCAAGAACAATGGAGGTGGCTGGACAGGGGAAGGGGGTGTGAAGAGGAAGGCTGCAGTAGCAGGGATAGAAGAGGAAATCACAGGGCATCCTTGCTTACAGCCAGGACACTAACTGTCCACTGCCACATCATCCCAGGAAGAGGTGAAGGCACAGGTGCCCCAAATTCAGTCAGGAAGAGAATGAAGATCTGCATTGTAGCCAACTCCAGTCCTTTTCAACCTGGAAAGTTTCACCACAGAAGCTTGACATCATGCAGCATGGAGGCAGATCCAGGTGGACATATGCATCATCCACAACACCAAGAGACCATCTATACCTTGAAGCACAGGTACCAAATCTGCAAGGAGATGGTAAAGCAGATGTCCCTGAAGAACAAGCTTAAGATGCCACTAGTGGAGGATGGCCAGTGGTTGACAACTTCAGCTCCAAAGTTATGCTGAGGTGGCCCATGACTCATGAAATTGTCTCTGGATTAGCACAAGCTTTTGGCATAGTACAGACTCAGGACTGGCAGGCTGGTGGTAAGAAAAGCATCATCACATATGTCAAAGTTATTGTGGAATGTTCAACCCCTTGAGGACCAGAGGGGTTTGCAATGCTAAATTACAATAATTCTACCACCTCCTGCCTAGGAGACAAATCACATACTGCAAAATGCACATAGCCTACATCCAATATTCTTTAATACCACAGAATGCCATCTTGGTTTTAAATGCTTTGATTTACAATACACATTTGGCCTAAATTACATTTCCATTGATAAGTGTTCACTTGTTACATTTCACCAATTCCCACTGAAGTCGATGAAGGAACTTGTAGATACAACCCATGATAAAGTTAACATCTGCAATGGAATCCAGGCCACATATGTATGATCAAACAGATGTTGCATTCATTACAGTACTATAATGTTCTGTTCATATAACTGCAAAAATGGCTGTTTGCAAGAGTCCCCTAAGATGCAGCATTCATGCCATGGCTAATATGCCTGTTAAAAGATTGTTTTCATCAGAAGATAAAGTTAACTTTAACCCTTTGAGTGCCAGAGTGGTACAGAATGCACTGGAAAGCAATGCATTCCGTACCACTCTGGCACTCAAAGGGTTAAAAGTATATCTTTGTCTGTTAGTTAATAAGTTTTCTGTGTACTTGTCATTGCTGTAAATATCTTTTAAACCATTGAATGTTAGAGTGATTCCCAATGCCTTCCTTTGCATTGTATTGCATACCTCTATCATTTCTGTTATGACCCATGACTCCCAGCAGCCCCGTTTAGCTTGAGATGCTGAGAGTCATGAACCCCAACAGATGCCCACTTAGTACATATGGCCTATTCTTAAACCACGGGGAATCAGCCCTGGTCTGTCTAGCTGTTGTGGTCTAAGACTCCCAGTACCCCCGAGAGCCCACACTTGCATGGACCCTTTACTGGGCCTTTAGTTCATATTGACAATTCTTATGTCATGGTGAATTAAACATTGTGTTCCCCAGCTGTTGGTGCCCACAACTCCCAGCTAGCCATTGGATCTTTGGGGATGTGAGAGATGTATTCCACAACATCAGGAATGTCCAAAGCTGAACACACCCTGTATTGGAACATTAATACATATGGTCGAACCCTTAATGAGGGTGTATTATTTTTTGGGCTCCTCAATTGTTGTAGTTTATTACTCCCACCTAACAAATGGGTATTAGGACATGCTCAAAATGGTATGCCTCATCAGCTGAAAAGCCCCCACAGATGAATACACCCTATATTGAACCCTTAATATGTATGACCTATCCTTGAGTCAGGATGTATTCAACCTAGGGCTCCTCCTCTGTTGTGGGCTACAACCCTGAGCATCCCCTGCTAGGTATTGGCTAGCTGGGAGTTACCTCCCCCAACAGCTGGATAGACCATGACTAAATACCTCCTGACTCAGTAATAGGCTATATGTACTGTGTCCAATACAGGGTGCATTTAGCGTTGGGCTTTCCAGCAGCTGTGGCATAGAATTCCCAGTATCAACTAATAGCCTTTTTTCTAGCTTGGAGTGGTGGACCACAATACCTGGATATTAGTGTTGAGCGAGCATGCTCGGCCGATGCTCGGATCGGCTCAAGCATCGCTCTGCTCGGCACATGGCGGTACTCGTACGAGTACCGCCATGTGCTCGCCCGCCATGTTCGGGTGGCAGGGATCTGTGCCGGAGGAGGCACAGATCTTGCAGACGCTCCGCTGGACCACCAGGGACTGGAGGTAGGGGGCATTGCGGAGATGAAGGGGGCATTGCGGAGATCAAGGGGGACATATGAAGGGGGACATTGCGGAGATGAAGGGGGACATATGAAGGGGGACATTGCGGAGATGAAGGCGGACATATGAAGGGGGACATTGCGGAGATGAAGGCGGACATATGAAGGGGGACATTGCGGAGATGAAGGGGGACATATGAAGGGGGACATTGCGGAGATGAAGGGGGACATATGAAGGGGGACATTGCGGAGATGAAGGGGGACATATGAAGGGGGACATTGCGGAGATGAAGGGGGACATATGAAGGGGGACATTGCGGAGATGAAGGCGGACATATGAAGGGGGACATTGCGGAGATGAAGGGGGACATATGAAGGGGGACATTGCGGAGATGAAGGGGGACATATGAAGGGGGACATTGCGGAGATGAAGGCGGACATATGAAGGGGGACATTGCGGAGATGAAGGGGGACATATGAAGGGGGACATTGCGGAGATGAAGGGGGACATATGAAGGGGGACATTGCGGAGATGAAGGCGGACATATGAAGGGGGACATTGCGGAGATGAAGGCGGACATATGAAGGGGGACATTGCGGAGATGAAGGCGGACATATGAAGGGGGACATTGCGGAGATGAAGGGGGACATATGAAGGGGGACATTGCGGAGATGAAGGGGGACATATGAAGGGGGACATTGCGGAGATGAAGGCGGACATATGAAGGGGGACATTGCGGAGATGAAGGGGGACATATGAAGGGGGACATTGCGGAGATGAAGGGGGGCATTGACCAGGCACCCTCCCCTCATCAGAGCAGGGGGTGCCTGGTGTAATGCTCGAGTCCTCCCATTTAATGCAATGGGGTTCGGGTGCTCGGCCGAGCACTCGAGCCTCAGGGGGTGCTCGGTCAGAGCACCCGAACACCCGAGCATCGGGGTGCTCGCTCAACACTACTGGATATCCTAATCCTGAATACACCTTGACTCAGGGATAGGCCATATGTTCTAAGGCAACAATAACTATATTCAACTATAGGATCTCTAGCTGTCGTGCTCTACAACTCCCAGCTAGCAATTAGTCAATAGGGCATGCTGGGAGTCACAACAGTTCAAAAGCCCACAGCTGAATATACCTTGTATTGGACCCTTAGTACAGGGACATTCAAACACGTCCTAATGTTGTCATCATATCATCAATTAAATTCAAATGAATGTCCTTAACTCAGGCAGATCCTTCAGAATGATTGAGTTACTGAATGAATCATCTGTGTTTGTTTGAGGAGATTTTGAAAATCTGCACTGTTGAGGGTGCCTCTGTCAGGAATATTAAACTTTGGGCTCCTCAGCTGTTATTGTCTGCAACTCCTAACTCTCAGTTGGCTGTCAGGGGATTCTGGGAATTCTGTGCCACACAGCTGGAAAGACTATAGCTGAATACACCCTGTGACAGACAATGTACATTGGCCCTTATTTATTTTCAATTTATTTTAAGATCTATATGTATATTTAGTTGTTAGGACTCACATGAAATGAGATACCTAGCATGGTCAGTGAGCTTATACATACTTTGGCCAAATTATGAAACTGAATCCTCATTGTTTTGAGACAAATAAACACATAAGTTTAATATATACTCTACACAGAGTTTTATTATTTTTGGGCAATCTGTATTGATTAGTGCAAGATTGTTTTCTTTTTTGGTATATGCACTGTGTAGCAACCTATACTGGAATTCTTGGAAATAGGCAGACATGGTACATTTCAGTCTTCTGACAAAGTCCTGCAGTATCGAGTCCATGTCAGACCCCTATGCATCCGTCACCCCCTCTCTGGTCATGATCTATGGTACAGGTGTAGGGGAGAGACAGCATAAAAAAACTTCTAAGTGTAGTAAAAGAAGCTTAATAGTAATCACAGTATAAAAAAACTAATAAAAACACTATAAATATATATCATAAACAATGTGTTTTAAAATAATATTGGGATACCATAAATATAAATGGAACAATAATAAATGTACACTTGGATAATAGTGTAACTACAAAGAAGTTCCAAAAGAGTAGATAAACGAACAGCCTGAACATCTTTGGGAGGGGAAATGTGATCGATAATGAAGAATTTTATTCTTTCAGTATCATTGTGATCTATGTCTGCAAAAATGTCTTGATACACTGTGTTTTTGGTTGTTCCTTAGGATTTTGCCTCTATATTCCATGAGGCGTTCCTTCTCACTCCGAATCGTCCTCCCTACATATTGTAGACCACAGGGACTCTCCAGCATTTATATTATGTAGTTGGTGGTACATTAAAGGAAGTGTTCTATTTTGAACTTCTCGCCTGTTTGATGGCTCTGAAAACTGTTGGTCTCATATTGTATGAATTTGCATGTGGTGTAGATTCTGTGTCCACACTTAAAGTTATATGGACATGGATACAGTCCAAAAGACATTTTCCTTTATTTTGTTCTAACTCTGTGTCCAGATTGCTTGAGGCCAATTTATTCTTCTTATTGATTTCTGGTTTTTTTTCAGTAATACTGTATGAAAGGGACAGTAATAGACAGGAATAAACAGAGCTTATATTCATTTGTATATCTTTGGCAGCATGTAGACTGCTATATCAATTCTATCTGAGTTGTAGTTCAGGAGTTATAACACTATAAAGGAGCCCACACCCCTTTTACCTATGTTACACCACCTCCCCTCAGAAGTATGATCCGGTCAACTCTAAGTAAGGGACAATCATCATGTAGTAAGCCTAAAGAAAACCCTGCCCCCAGTTAAGGAAGGAACGCAGGATTTTCGTTATACTCAATGAAGACTGTCCCTTGATGCACTGCATCTGGACCAGCATGAAAGGCAGCATGATGTAAGTATAACGGTGGTGGGGGGATTCTTTATAAAGTTATAACTCTTGCACTACAATTCAAATATGATTGATATAGCACTCTACTGCTGCCAAAGATATACAGATGAATATAAACTCTGTTTATTTCTATCTATTACTATCCCTTTAGGGATTTTATCCCCTTCAAGGATTGGCCAGTGTTTTTGTATGATATGTTCTATCATTTTACCAGGTGTTTTTATGGGTAATGAAAGGAATTTATCGAACCTTGCTTTTCTTTCTCTTTTTCCTGGTATTTTGATCATGTCAGTAATTGTTCTCTTAGTGTATTCCACTCTTATTCAAAGGCCTCTTGGATCACTTCTATTGAAGTGATGATTCTTGATTGTGCATTCAAGGTGAGTGTTAAGCCCAGGAAGTCCACTGATGTTTTGCTTTGCTGGGAAGTGAAACTTGTCCCCAAAAAGTTCTTGTTGAGTTATTCTTCAAAGCAGATTAGGGAAGATCCGTCTCCCTTCCAAACAATCAGCAGGTCATCAATGTAGCGGGTGTAGAGAAAGGCATTGCTCCATATTATTGGTACATAAGAAAATTGGCATAATTGGGCACAAACTTCATTCCCATAACTTCCCCGCGTATCTGTAGATAATATTGGTTTTGAAGTTCATCTCCAAAGACTTCCAAACAATATACAAATTTTATGCTACCATATCTGACTGCCGATTTATTTATTGTAGCATTTCTCAAATAATACAATTAATGTATTTACTTCATATACATTGTTGAATGGTACTCATCCCTTAATCTTCACTAGTTTTTGGAGTTATTAAGATTATATAGCTTCCTCTCATTGTTAAAGTCCTCCCACACTCTCAGTATATCGTTTGCAGTGTGTAATTACTTTGTACGGTGCTGTGTAACTGTTTCCTTTTGCCATGATCTATAGTATGCAGACAAAATTTGTAGATTTGTGAGACTAAAAAGTTAGAGGGATCAAAATGCCCAAAGCAGGAGTCAAACTGGAAACACGTAGTGGTGACAGTTACCAGAGACTTCTGTCTGCATACAATTTAGCTTGTAAATATAGGAAGATTTCATGAAGGGAATTCTAAATTTGTCTCTCAGGACAGAGAAGGTGGACGAAGCACCTATCTGCCTGTCCATCCTAGAAGTCTTTTTTGCCCAGGAACAGGAAAAACTCTGAGACATGTCTATCAGCTCTAAGGTATTGCCCGCTTTAGTTGTGGAGAAGAGAAACGGATTAGATAGCCCTGCTTGGGGGATCTTAGCAACAGGGACATGCAGCAGGTAGTGCAGGTCCAAATTTGATATGAACTGTTGGTCTCTAGTCTAGTCCTTCACCATACTCACTAAACTACCTACATTTTATTACCTGAGGTCAAGGAGTTTATATGACTTATTCACCTTAAGCTGTTGTAACTTTTTCAAATGTATCTTTGCTCATTTAGCCTGCCATATAAAGGTTTTGGATTTTTTAAGTATACAATCAATGTCTATTGAAATGATCTGCAAAATGTGCAAGAGTCTGGGAAAGGTAACCATTTTAATAAGAGTTATATGCCCCCAAATGAGATGGGTAACCTCTCCCAATGTGCAGAATCTGTAGTTACCTTTACCAGAGCCGGGGCATGTTGGCAGCATATACTCTCAATACTATCTTAGTAATATGGACACCCAGTCATTTATTTTTTTAACCTGTGTTGTACACGAGTACCAAGTATGAATAAGTATAAAATGTTGTTCATCGTATGTTTTTGCTAATGTATTTAACCTTTTGAGTGCCAGAGCATTATACCTCTCTGGCACTCAAAAGGTTAAAAACAATCCCCTTGGTTTCAACGTATTCTTTAAAGGGGATCTCTCACGTATATACAAGTAATGCTCATTAGTTAGAGCATTTAACGAAAATGTATAAAATGTCATTCATTTTTTTAAAAAAAAACTTATATGCCCAGCAGAGATCGATATCTAGCCAATGAGACCGCCACAGCTTAGAGACAGAAAGCCTCCATCACTGGAGGATGCTGGGTAGTGGGATGGGAGCAGAGGCAGTATGGAAAGCTGCAGCAAGCCGGAAGTAGGCTTCTGGGCACTTTTTAAACATTCATTTTTGCGCAGATGTTTTTTTGTTGTTTTTTTTTAAATGAATAAAATTTTTAACGTTTTCGCTAAATGCTCTAACTAATGAGCATTACTTGTATATATGTGAGAGATCCACTTTAATATCCTTGAATACTATAGAGGTGTGCAAGACAATGCAGAGCAATGAGAGGTTTCATCCATAGAGATGTGTTGGTCTTCAACAGTCCTTCCATGTTCCACCTGCAGTGCTTTCACCCTCTACAGTCAGCATGTCAAACTCAAATATAGTTGAAGGCCATATCCTTAACAATTTCTTCCAAAGTGGGCTGCAACAAATGCACTTATTTGACATTTTAAAATCTTAAAATATGGCACACTGTATGTTCTAAAATTAATTTTATTTAATACATTTTCGTGATCAATAGAGCTGAATGAACAATAATCATGTGAAAGATGAATGTGGGGAAAAAAAATTAAAACAGGAAGAAGGTGACGAATGGTAAGGAAAAGGAAATATAGGCAGATGCTGCTTACAAACTGGCACTGGATTAACTGAGAGTCACAGAATGGTAACAGAGTACCACAAGGTGGGGGAATGAAGTGATGACTAAATTGAAAAAAATAATGGGAGAGCATTAAGGTCAGAAGGAAAATATTAAGGAGATTATGAAAGGGAGTTTATTTAGGGAAAGGGGTGAAAGGGGTTCAGGGGAGAAAAAAATGAAAGAGGGGAGGAAAAACATGGGGTGGGAAACATTAAATTTGAGGGAGAGAAGGTATAGTTAGGTGAAATGGAAGAGAATGGAGTGAGGTGAAGTAAAGAGGAAGTAAGACAGAGAAAGAAAAGATCAGGAGAGATATTGTTGGATGACTCTCAGTAGGTAAGTATCTACTGTCTCAGTAACTTTCCACTCACAGTGTACTCCTCTTCTTCCTCCCTGACACCAGTCTTCCTCTTTAAAAAACATGACTGTGTGACTGAACTGCACTTCTGTTCTTGTTTAGCGGAGCAGTAGTAATACTGGTGAAGGGAATGAACATGTGGCAAAAAAATATTAGCAGTGAGCCTTACTTCACAGAACCTGACATCCTACAGTGACCAGGTGCTATTAACATCATTCACCTTGCAGCCGATAACCACTTCTAGCATGAAACTCTCAGAAGTTAAGTCAATGTAATTTAGAGGCTGAGGTCAGCCTAGATTTGTTCTAACAGTTGGTATATACAGAGTATTGATATCAAATTGCACTGTTTAATTATTTATTGGGTATCAATACTTTGCACTGAAATGAACCATTCACCTTCACAATGGATTCATAGTTGATGATGCTGGAAAAGACATCCATCTACCAAGTTCAGCCCATGTCGTATCCCCCCTGTTGATCCAGAGTTAGGCCAAAAAAACTTAAAGCCATTTTCAATTAAGCCCCAAGTGGGTAAAAAAATTTCCTTCATGTCTCCAAATGGCAGTCAGATATTTCCCTGGATCAACATCCTAACTGCTTTGAAGCCAACTGTCCTAAGCCAATATTGTTTTGTCCTAGATAGGTATCCATTACTTTTTTGAAAGCAAAATCAGATTTTAGGGGTTAAACTTTAACACATGGGTGGTAAACAAGTGGCTAATGGCCAGATGAGATTGATGGAAGATGGAAGATGTAGTCCAACAACATGTGAAACACCACTGGTTGTTGTTCCCCTGTTTTAGAAGGTTACCATAATTCTGCACCATTATCTAAAAACATTGATTCTCAGATGTTATGTTTCAGTGTAACCCTTTAGTTTGAAATGAAGCTCCAGTGGAATCCTAACAGTCAGAGCCTTTAACACCTTGGTTATTAGCATTGGAAACTTCTTTAGCACCAAAGGAGTCAACATCATACCAATATTAAATGCAGTTGAATGCTAGATGGCAGTATAATTTAATTTAAGGTAAAAAATAAAAGGCCAAAATGAATCATTTAACAGTTACCAGGTAAGTGTTTTTTCCTTGGATGGGCTAGAAAAAAGTGGTTATTATAAGAAGTAGCTAACAAAAAACACAATTTCACTGTGTGAAATGCTTCTGTGTTACACACATATACTACAAGTAACTGAACTACATGTACGCTGTCTGACACTTTTAATGTCCACCATTTATAACAATTGCTCCAAGATACCCCTAGTACTTCCTCAGGAAACCCTGAGGTTCCACTGAACATAGTTTGAGGACCGCTGCCTGAAATGAAAAACCCAATTGGCTCTCTCTCTATAAGTCAATGTAAAATAAAAATCCAAGTTAAGCAGCAAGCCCAGAAAAGCATGAACAGCCTATTCGTAGATCCAGAGTGTTTGTTTTCTACCATTTTCACTACAACACTTTGCATTTTTCGCCACAACATAATTTAGGTTTTCTTTATTTCTATTATCCTTCGTCCATTCTTTTTTTCTTTTTTTTTTTCTTTAAACAAACCCTCCACCATATGGTTTTCTGTGAAAGGAGGGATTGTGAACAGACACTTAGCACAATATTGTGGGCACTCAGAGATTTTGTTTCTCTGGAAGACCCAGCACATTCTCTTGTGCTTCACATTCCCTTAATGAGGTATTGAGGCTTCTGCTTTTCTAACTTCCTCCAGTTGAATAAATGAAAGCACCACTAAAGTGTCTCTTTCAGATCTCGTCTCTTTTTTTCCTCCTTTTTTATTTTGACACCCAGCGATAATCAGCTCTCTACACTGGCCTGCTGGCTGCTCTTGTCTACTGATGGCTGTCACTTCACTGAAGAAGATGAGATGGAAGGGAACAATTGATGCAATGGCATTAGATAATAATAAATGTGCCAGTTGCAGTTATTAAAGGCACAGTAACAATTTTTAGGAAAAAAAACTAGGACTTTCCCAGTAGGGTTCTCCAACTGTTGGGAAACACTCAATCTAAAGTTGCTGTAAGTAAAAATGTAATTTTTAGGAAAAGACCTTCTCATTTTATGAGAACAATGGAGAACAATGATCACTGACAGACACCACGAAACCAACAGCAATAGCAACGCCATAAAATATTAAGGCCAAGAAAATCAATGCACTCGTTCTCACACAAAATGCTACAATAACTTTAGACTCAGGCTAAGCTCTTTTGTTTCTCTCTGAAGCTCTAAAAAATATATAAAAATTAATATTTAATATATATATATAAAGCTTTTTTCCATATAAAGTGTTACTTACCATCTGTTTCAATTTTTTTAAAGTGACAATATCACAACAAACACAACTTTACAAACTTTGAAAGAAGTTTCAGAATCAACTAATTATTGTATTAGCCATTTTTAGAAAGTTATTTAAATCTCTCAATAATGCTAATTAAGGCATGTTTTGCAGGCATGTCCAGTCCTAATTCTACATTACCTCCCTCCCCCACTCACTGACTCTGGATGGAATGCCCACCTCCTCTAGCACTGAAAGGGTTTAAGTATTAGCCATTTTATTTAGAAAGTTAGTCATGTCTTAATATAGGTTATGCTAATTAAGTTATTCCATGCAAGGACTTCCTGAGTTAGCCCTACATTAGCTCTCTCACTCAATGACACTGCTCAGCAATGCATTACCCACCTCACCTAGATTATGTGTCAGTGAATGGAGGATGTTATATGGGGGTTGGTTAAAACAGGAAGTGCCTGCACCACATATCTTAATTAATATAATTCATAAATCTAAATAACGCAAACACTATTTTTATAAATAAAAGTGGCTGTTGAAACATATAGGTTAATTTAAAAGCCTTGTCAAAATTAGCAATGTTGTTTTTAGATGATACGTCCCTTTAAGTTACTCTTGTGCCTATGTGCTAGATGTAAAGAGAGAGAAAATAAATCTTGAACTTGAAAATCGGTTTTCTTATTTGTGTTTTCTTCTTTGTCATTTTTGGCTTCAACGAAGGCAAATCTTGTTCTGTTACTATCAATGGAAAAATCCAAACCACTGGAAAAGTCAATCATCTAGCATTCCAAATTAGCTGAAATCTAATAATGAATATGGGCAAATCTTCTGCATGGAGATCTGCCAGATCGATTAAATGTGAATCACAGTTTTGGTGGATTAGTTTGCGCTTCTCTAACTTAAAGATATGTATTATGTTTGCACATTTTATCACTTCTGTAAAATCAGTTCTGAAGCAAACTTATTGTACCAAAGAGAATGATTAAAAATGTCTATTGAATTAAATCAAGTGTTAAAATAATGAAATAAACAAGTGAACTGACAATATTGAGCTAGCTGTCAAATCTACAAAATATCAATAAAAATTAGTTTATTAAATTTCTATGTAAATGTGAATCATGCGTTCATGTTCACTTGATAGATATAATGCACACTCAAATGTACTACATATAATATAACAAGCTGTATAATATAAATGTATATGGACATGGATAGGTTGCACAATTATATTTATATGCTTCACATTTATATTATTTGGACATTGGGTATGTGTGTGATATAATACAACGTTTTTGTAGTGTTAGTTCACACATAGACTAGACACATGTATGTAGCCCATTAAACCAAGGGAGCATCACGGTTTTGTAGGAATTTGGATAGCGTAAGGAGGAGTTATACACCTATATTCCTATATAGGTGAGGTAGAGGATTCTTGTACATTATGCATTCTCCCTGAAGAAGAAGTCAGAAGAATTGGAAACGCGTTGGAGTAGAAGTACCGATGGGGATGCATACAGTTCTGTGAAAAATCATTACAATAACCCTCGAAGAAACTTGTGAGGTCATATTGCCAGGTGATGCTATTCTTGTGGGAGATTCAAACTAAAGAGAACGCTGGAATAAGTGTGATTGAAAGGAGCTGGACGAAATATAGAGCAGGACAAGTCTGGTAAAGGAGGAGTGATCGAAGAAGCACAGTATAACATAACCGATGAAATTGTTCCATATTATCATTTGGTACATTAAATACTGTAATACCAGGTGGAGTGGCAAGTTCCCCATACTTTAAACCAGTGAAGCAGCGCTAATTCCATATTTGCTCCGTGACACACAATTTATGCATATGCAATTTTGTTAGACGGAGCTCGGACATATACATTGAGTTACAGTAGCGAATATTTTGTGGAGATTGGATATAATATTCTTCCATCATTTTATTTTGCTATCATCATGCTACATTGTATACCAGTAATGATGCTATATTTGACAACATCATATTTGATGGATTTCATGTGAACTCTTTTCCATCTCTATAGATTTGGGGAGTCTGTTTCAACTACGGATTAGGTTTTTTGCCGGCTTAGTTAGTATTTTTTAATACTATTGTTTGTGTCCTGTAGTAACGCGAGTCCATTTAGATTTGGGGGGTTTTATCCATTTGGAACAGCGTGGGATGACAGATCACATACATATTTATATACCTATGTCCATATATGATTTCTTATGATTTTCAGAATACATTTTGTATTTTTTATATATTATTATCCAGGGTGGTATATAACCACTTATGGTTTTATATAGGTATAGAATTGTTTAGGATAGAATCACAACACCTTGTGTGAATTTATATATTTGGGGTTGTGGCTTCTTTGCTATCCTATCATTTTCTAATTATATTCAAGGTTACAGATTTTGATATAGGATTATATTATACAGCTTGTTATATTATATGTAGTCAGTTGCGTAACAATAAGCCACCGGGCCCTGGTGCAGAAATTGCCATGGGCATGGCGCCCCCCCATCTTCACATTGCCCCATGTCCATCTCCTAACTCCATCACCCGCTCCCGCGCGGTTCTCAGTAATGCAGAGCGCTGGGAGATGATGTCATATCCCAGAGCTCTGCATTACTAGAGCGCTGGGAGATCAGCTGAGCTGCTGCAGACACGGGCTGCGGGCGAGTGGCGATGGGTTCGCAGGGGGCAGCCGGGCCCCTGGATTGACGGGCCCGGTCACAGGTGCGACCCCTGCGACCCCTATTGTTACACCACTGTATGTAGTACACTTGAGTGTGCATTAGATCTACCAAGTGAACATGAACGCATGATTCACATTTACATAGAAATTTAATAAACTGTATTTTTATTGATATTTTGTTGTAGTATTTTGAAGATTTGTTAGCTAGCTCAATAGTGTCAGTTCACTTGTTTTACCTTGAGCGCTGAATATTGTTTATTATATTATATGTAATTTTTATAGTCCGCAAGCAAGGATAATTCTTTAGCAGCTGAGGTGACATTTTTTTCTTCACCATCTAGTTTTGCGCTACCTTTTTCACATATTTTGTTAAAATAATGAGATATACAGATCTCCTAAGCTTTGCAAAGCAATACAGTGGAGACTCCCCTAGCATCCAAGGGGTTAAACACCCATTTCATTCAAAGGGAGTTTTGCTTGTGTTTGGTTTACTCCAGAATGGCTCCACTTTCGCTTGTAGAATTAGACCCTAAAAATAATTTTTAAACCAATAGGAATTTGGGGATTTTTATTTGCCCCCTATGTACAGTTGGTGCGCTCCAGAACTGAACCATCTTTGATATTACATATATGCCAAACTGTCTGCATGCAGACCATACTGTATTGATTTGACTGTAGGATCCAGAACATCAAAAATATGGCTTAGGGTTTTAGTATTATTTGTAGTTAAAGGAGCAGTAAACTTTGTTTAGGAATGAATATATTTTAAGACTTTAGGGCTTTTCATGTTGAGTAAAATAAGAGTACTACCACATATTTCCAGAGTTACTACAGTTTAAACCCATGTTTTTTGTTGTTTTTTTACATTAGCAGTGCCCTCTAGTGGTCAAATTCAAATTAGTTATTCTGTTACATTGTAATGGAGAGGAAAGTCAGTGACATACAGTTCTCAACAGAATGCCATAGAAACTACCAGGTCACTTCCTGTCAGTTAGAACTTCCAGGAAGGTAAGGCACAGTAAATTCACTTCCTGATTATTTGAACTGTTATAACATTTGAATAAAACAACTGACAGCAGTGGGATGGGTCTTGCTTTACTCAGCAGGAAAAACGCTATAACATATAGGTTTTCATAAGAAAAGTTTACTGCTTCTTTAATCTACTCGAACATATTCCTTTCCTCAATATGAAAAAAAGATACTACCCAGTTCTGACTTCCCTTAGGGGCTAGATTCTATTGCAGGTGCTAAATGTTAACACCTGTTTTATCACACATTTTCCCATTGAAGTCTATGGGGAAAACTGGAGATAAAAGAAGTGATAAAATTAGCACCTGTAATAGAATCCAGCCCTAGATCAGAGACATAAGTGTTACCCATGTTGTCATGTTTTAACAAGTTTTGAACACATTTTCTTTAAACAGGCTGAATCAGGGGCTAGAAACTGGCAGCCCTCCTGTTATTGTTGGACTACAAGTCCCATAATAATGGCATTTTAATAATTTTTTAAAACAGCAAGCACTATAGTCATAGCTGGGAATTTTCAGGGTTTGATCATAATCTCAGGGTTTCAGGGTGACGGGACAAATTCTTATGGAGAGTGAGTCCAGTGTTACCTACTACAGGATGTGCACCAATTGACTGCTTCTTTAGTCAGTAATTTGGTGCTACTTCTTCAAAAAAGGCAGAGCGAGAAGCCTTGCTTGTATTTTGTGTATTTAAAGGGATAGTAATGTTTCATAATAAAAGCAGCTCTAATTAATCACCATAGTATTTGGACTTTGGAGAGTGTTATTTCAATTCTGCCAGAGCTGTAGTTCAAGAGTAATTCAATAACAAAGTATCCCCCTCCCGCCCCTTTTACTGATGTAACACTGCTCAGCCAGATTAGAAGGGAGGTGCCCTTGTCAAGGGGGCAGGGCTTTCATTGTTCTCACAGTAAGAAGATTGTCCCCTTCTGTTATCTGTCTGGTCTTACAACCAGATTCCACATCTGAGAAGAGATGGCTTACACTAGGTAAAAGGGGCGGGAGGGGAAACTTTGCTTGTGAATATCTCTCAAACCATAAAGGTTTGAGAGATAAGACTTATATCGTTCCTCATGTTTTTTTAATTCCTACAAAATAAAATAAAGATAAAATGAAGTACTATCCCTTTAAGAGGCGAGTGTGGTATAAGTTCATTGATGACTGATTGGAGCATCTCTGGGTTACAGCAAGTAGCAGCATTCTGCTTATAATGTTATGCTATGGATTTTAGAGCACTAAGGGTTAATATTTGAAAGGTCTCATGATCAGCTTAGTTTGAAAGTTGCCCTAGCAAACAAATAAAAATTCCCATTAACTTAAATGGGGCTTTTAACCCAATAAAAGTTACACAGGTCTTCAAAGCATTGCAACAAGAAAATTGCCATTTAAATTAATGGGACGTCTTTGAATTTGTTTTTATTTCCTATGGTACACTCGGTTTGCCACATAATTTCACCTCTTTTCTTTAATACATCAATCTGTGTGTTTCTTAAACCAATTCACCCAGTGAACTAAACATTGCAGAAAGCAAAAAGGAGTCCTCTTATTTTGAATCACTCTCTTGTATTCTTGCAGGGAATTCCACTCTTAATCACTAGTTGTTACAGTGCCAGCCTTTAGGCTTCTATAGTAGTTAAACAGGTAGTAATGTCTCACAAAAACCGCAACTCCAATTAATCATCATAGTATTTGGGCCAAGAATAAATGAATGATAAAGTGTCCCCTTCCCACCCCTTTTACCTAGTTTAAGCCACCTCCCCTCAGATGTGGAATCTGGTCTCTTGACCAGAAAGCTCACAGCAAGGGACAATCTTCTTACTGTGAGCATAAGGAAATCCCTGCCCCCTTTACAGGTTTTTCAGGTTTTTCCCTTATGCTGATTGAAGATTGTCACTCTCTGTGATCCATCTGAACAGTCTTGATGCTTTGAGGTGAGCAGTGTATTAAAATAACACTCTCCATGACCCAAATACTATGAAGATTAATTGGAGCTGCTTTTATTGTGAAACATTACTATGTCTTTAATAAAAGCTATGCATAAAGGGACAGCTCTTGCTGTTGAGCAAGAGAATCCAAAATAACAAAAAAAAAATCCCTGGGTCAAGTAGGATTTGATAAGACAGTGCTCTCTGCTGGCTATAAACAGAATGGCAGATGTATTTCCATCTCTTGCCTGTTTCCAATGGTTAAAGGATTTGCAATAGATAATCAATATGAGCTAAGGACAGGCAATGACAAAGTCACAGAGCACTAGGTCCTGCAGTGCAATCCAGGGACTCAGAAGAGACTGATGTACTATGTAGAACTGGGAGGAGATTCACTAAGAGGTGATGAAGAGGTGATAAAGTGGAGATGACTTCTCCAGTTTATCACTTCTACAGTCCTTATGTTATTCTATGGAGCCTATTCACTAAGATTTCTTCAACTTCAGAGATCTTAGTGAATAGGCTCAATAGAATAACATAGGAACTGGAGAAGTGATAAACTGTAAAAGTCATCTCCACTATATTAACTCTTTATCACCGCTTAGTGAATCTACCCCCTGAGGTCAGTGGTCCCTCTAAGGGGAGCACAAGTCAGAGACTCAAACCTAAAAGGGTTAAAGAGGACTGTTTATGCAAAGCTGTATTAGAAAAACAGATGCATCATGTGGCCCTGCCCAGTTTTAATTGGTCTTTAAACTCTTTCAGTGCTGGGACTCTAACCTGTGCTCCCCTTAGAGGGAACTCTGACTGGGGCAAATCAACTATAACATAGATGACAATTAAAATTCACATTTATTAAGTTGAATTTTTAACACCTTGAATACTATAGAGGTCTCTATGTCATTGTTTTCAAGGGTTTAAAATCCCATTTATAGCAAAGGGAATTTTTATTTGTTCCCTGTGGTACAGTCGTAGGTTTGCTCCAAAATTGATCCATTTTGAGTACATCATGATAGTTCTCTCTCATTACTTTACTATTGGCTACTTTTTAAAGATGCATACTGAAGGGCTGCAATTGAAGCGCTGTAGCTCTAGAGCAGGAGTGGGTAACTAACCTAGGCTGACCAGACCTCACCTTTAACCGGGGACGCATAGGAAATAGGCATATTTCAGGAATGCACTGAAATCAAAGCAGCCCTGCAGAATGCATTTTTCATATGTGTCCCCGGTTAAAGGTGAGGTCTGGTCACCTTAAACTAACCTCATTATCTTTGGTCACTGATGAACCAAAATGTTCAATCCAGAAACAATCCCCTTTGTTCTGGATTCTGTAAATGTCCCCACTCTCAGACTCTTCCAGTGTGTGAGATCTTTAGGAAGGCCCCAGCTTGGGCCAAAACGTTGACTGAATAATTCAGTCTTTTTTGAACCACCAATATATATATATTGTCATCATCTTCTGCGTTGTCGATCCACTGCAGGAGGCAAGCCTCCAGCAACTTTGGTAGTGTGCCTTTTGTTGCCACTGTGTACCAACAAATTTGGTAATTTCATCTACCCATCTTGTTTTTGGTCTTCTTCTTGGACATTTAGTATTGGGAATCCATCTCAAAACATTTTGGTCTATCTAATATCAGGTCTTCTTGCTATGTGGCTTGCATATTTCCATTTTTCAATTATGTCATAGACCATTGTTTGCTGATGAATCCATGCACATTTTCTTTGGTCTCTTTTTGTTATCTTTAGAATCCACCACTCCATACTTAACCCCTTAACGTCTTAAGACGTATAGGTACATCATGGGTCAATGTGCAATAAGGACCAATGCCTTACATGTATGTCATGGATTCCAGGGCTCCCCGCTCGGCTGCACCCCGTTCGGGAAACCTGAAATGGATCGTAAAAAAAAATAAAATGCTCAGTGGTCCTCGCACTTGCACACCGGTCTTTAAGGGATTTTGTTTTTGTATGGCTTTGACATTCAGTGTCCATGTTTCACAACCATATGTATGGGAGGACACATTAATCTAAAAAAAAAAAAACATATATATATATATATATATATATATATATATATATCCTATATAATAATTCTCCAAAACGTGTGTAACGCCGCAGTCATGCGCAGTAGAGACTGCTGCGTGTGCTGCAGTCATGTGCAGTACAGACTGCCAGTGATGAGGCTCATACAGAGCAGGGAGCTCCGAAGGAGCATCCAGCTCTGTATCAGCCACGGTGCAGGCAGTCTCTACTGAGCTTGACTGCACTACGACCAGCTGGCACTGATCAGTTGCGGTGCGGGCAGTCTCTACTGTGCATGACTGCCCCGCGACCGGCTGCCAGTGGCACTGTGGCCCGTGTAACGGGCTCTTCAACTAGTATATATATAAATATATATAATAGTAGAAAGTGGGCACTCCAAAACTTGACTTTAAATAAAAGTATTTGCCTGGTGCAACTTGAAAAAATGCATAAAGAAATCTGCAGATAGAGACCATCTATCATCAAGTGCACACCAAGGTCTTTGAAATTTAAATTTTACTTTATTAACTATTAGCACTCATCAACGTTTCCACCTCTTTTGGGGCCCCAAAAGGGGTTGAAACGTTGATGAGTGCTAATAGTTAATAAAGTAAAGTTTAAATTTCAAAGACCTTGGTGTGCACTTGATGATAGATGGTCTCCATCTGCAGATTTCTTTATATAAATAAATAAATATATATATATATATATATATATATCCATATAATCTCATGTAAAATATTCACAAATGTATAATATGCAGGTGTTAATTATTTAAGGAAAAATAAACCCCTTTTCTCTCCCTCTACCCACAAAAAAATAAATTAAAATGCTGATCTCCCACTCACCCTTCAATACCTTATCTTGCAACCCCATCTACATTTCTCTCCCCATACCCTCCACCATGACTATGAAGGTAATTATATTTTCCAATGTGCAGAGGCCTCAAAGGAAATAACAGCAGATGAGGAAGTATGTGGCAAATGCAAGCATGATGTCTGCTATACAGAACTCCCGATACCTTCCTCAGGGCTTATAGTCATAGTCCTAGTCTTGGAGGTGAGTAGAGGGTGGGAAACGAGGGGAACAAAATATGGTATTGAGGGGCAGGGAGGGAAAGGGGAGAGGGATTGAGGGGACACCAGCATTGTTATTTTTTTTTTATTTTTACTTGTGTATAATGCGAACCCAGTAAGAACATCGAAAATAAAAAGGAGCACAACTAAATAAAAATGGGTGTCAGAGAGCTCCTCCGTCTATCCTACTCACTCACGTCAGACAAGGAGCAGAAAAAGGACAGCTTGGTCTTCACGGCCTTAAAGAATTATAGCGCCACTGAAAATTTTCAGGTAATGGAGGTGCCAGAGAGGTAGGCACCGGATTGCTTTGGCACTGAAAGGGTTAACAATGTTTAAATAAAACACCTCTCAGCAGTGGGTGTACCATTGATTTACTGAACAAAATAAACCCTGCAATTTTTATTTTTTCCATAGGAATTGATCCCTATCCCTTTAACCCTTTGAGTGCCAGAGAGGTATCCAATGCATTGTGTTGTAAGGGTTAAGTTGCACAATCGGGGTGTTTCAATAAAGTCTTTTCTGAAGAAGTACTTACCATGGTTGGCTTCTCTCATCATGATAAAGACATGATCAATGAGTAGTGTAATAATAATGCTCCATTTACCTTACTATTACCAGTCCATCCTAATGTTTCCTCTGAATTGTTTTCTTACTCCATGATGACATTTCAAACAGTCATGGATGACTTGTCTATGGAGTTGGATCATGACAGTAGCTTTCAGCACCACAGGACACAGATTCTGCCTACTGCATATGGTAATCTTAACCCTTAAAGGGACAGAGGGTTGCACAATACATTGCTTTGACATTAGTTGCACACTACTCTGGTCAGGTGTAAGTAGTCTCATGCATTCTGCCTGCTTCAGTTTGAAAAAAAACTGGCAACAACTGTCATGTCTGCCTCCAGGAACATGACATCCAGGATTGACTGACGATGTTATCTTTTGAATCAAGTCACAAGGGAAAAATGTATAAGGAATATTAAGATTTTCTGTCCAGCAACACAAGCAGGGGTCTTTATTAACCCCTTAATGTCCAGTGACATGTCAGGACCATCACTGCTGTTTTTCCTTTAAGGATCAGTGACGGTCCTGGCATGTCATGTATTTTTTACTGGTATCCTTTTGAAATATTGCATTTTAAATAGCGCGCTGCTTTAAGCTGCATTCAGCAGGTCGCAGTGTTAAAAAGACAGACATGACTATCTCTCATTGCATATCAGAGCGAGATGGTCATGTCGTGCCTTTAAACAGTGTGATCTGTAAATGTAGTATTATTGCAATTGTCCCGTTGCAATTACTATGTAGTGAAGCCCGTTTGGCCCCTTTAAACCTACAAACAAGTGGTTTGTCCCGTTGCGATTTCTGCTTTTGCTGCACTATATACTAATCGCAGCGGGACAATTGTGACACTACTACATTTACAGATTGCGCTGTTTAAAGGCACGACATGAACATCTCTCGCTGATACGCAATGTGAGATTGTCATGTGTGCCTTTTAAACACTGCGACCTGCTGAATGCTGCACAAAGCAGCACGATATAAAAAATGCGCTATTTCAAAAGTAAACCTTTTTTACTCACAGCACTCCTGCGAGAGTGCTGAGAGTAGTAACGGGAACTGAAATTGACCGTTCCAAGACCAGAGCGATCACTATCAGTCCCCTGTTCGGCGTGCTGGCACACATGATCTGTCACGTGGACTACACACTCTGGGATCGATGGTCCTTAAGGGGTTAGGAGATATCACTTCCTCTAATGTTGTGCTGTTAAAGTGCATTGGAACTGGATTTTCAATATTGCCTAATATATATAGTATCATAGTAACATAGTAAATTAAGTTGAAAAAAGACACAAGTCCATCAAGTTAAACCTTTGTCTCATATCCCAGAGACATGAGGATTATATAGCTTTTCCTGGTGCCAGATAAGTTAGTCTTTATCAGACCTTCCTGTTTTGCCTACTAATACACAGTGTAATGCAGTGGTTCTCAAACTTTTTTTGTTCCGGGCACCCATATCACGTATTATAGAACATACTTAAGGTACTTTATCAAGGGCATAATGAAGGTACAATGCATAAATATACAGTTATTATTAGATCTTACAATCATAATAACAAAAGGAAACACAATGTGCATAACAATTTCTATAAATCTTTATTTAAAAGTCCATATTTGTTAGTCTTCATAGAAAACATGGGACACTCTAAGTTTCTGTCCGGGGCACATCACGGCACCCTGGGTGAGAATCACTGGTATAATGTATGTTTCCTTTTGAAACAAATGTATCTAATCTTCTCTTAACAGTGTCCATTGTATCCACCATAACCACATCCTTGGGCAATTTGTCTCCTTAAATTACCTTTTTAGGAACATAGGTCCATATTCAATAATGTACAGAGATGCAGATCTGGGACAAATCGACTGTACCACAGGGGACAAAAAACCTTCCCACAGTTCCCAATGATTTAAATGGGACTTTTGAATTGATTTGCAATGTGTAGGAGACCTCACTAGTATTGAATAGGTTAAGAGCCCAGTTTAAATAATTGGGAATTCTCATTGTCCTCCATAGTACAGTCGACTTGCTCTATAATTTCACCTCTTACTGAATGTGTCCCACAAAGACTAATATAGAAAGTAGTGTTGAGCGAGCACCCCGATGCTCGGGTGTTCGGGTGCTCTGACCGAGCACCCCCTGAGGCTCGAGTGCTCGGCCGAGCACCCGAACCCCATTGCATTAAATGGGAGGACTCGAGCATTACACCAGGCACCCCCTGCTCTGATGAGGGGAGGGTGCCTGGTCAATGCCCCCCTTCATCTCCACAATGCCCCTCTTCCACAATGTCCCCCTTCCACAATGTCCCCCTTCATCTCCGCAATGTCCCCCTTCATCTCCGCAATGCCCCCTTCATCTCCGCAATGCCCCCCTTCCACAATGTCCCCCTTCCACAATGTCCCCCTTCATCTCCACAATGTCCCCCTTCATCTCCGCAATGCCCCCTTCATCTCCGCAATGCCCCCTACCTCCAGTCCCTGGTGGTCCAGCGGAGCGTCTGCAAGATCTGTGCCTCCTCCGGCACAGATCCCTGCCACCCGAACATGGCGGGCGAGCACATGGCGGTACTCGTACGAGTACCGCCATGTGCCGAGCAGAGCGATGCTCGAGCCGATCCGAGCATCGACCGAGCATGCTCGCTCAACACTAATAGAAAGATAACATGGAGAAATTTTGGGAAAAAATACATTCAAACCATTGACTGCTAGAAAAGCCTACCCCTCTATCATTAGAGGGGACAAATGTCCAATTTACAATAATGGGAATTTATAAAAATTTAGTTTGTCATCTACAGTGCAGTTGCTTTTTTCACAGAATGTCTGTACTTTACCTTTATACAAAGAATTTGGTGGCAGATCAGAACCAAATGCATCATCTAGTCTGCTCATTTTCCTGTTGCCTTAATCGTTTGAGCCAGAGACTTTTATTGCAATGTGTTACCTCACTGGAACGCAAAGGATTAAAGCTAAATCTTAGCAGGCAAAAAACAGATAAGCCTTATACAGATCCCCGGAATACTTAACCTTTTGAGTGCCAGAGGGGTATGCAATGCTTTGCAAAGCAATGTGCTGTGTACCCATCTGGCACTCAAAGGGTTAATCCTTTGAGTGCCAGAGGTGTATCCAAAATATTACTTTGCCATGAGTTTGGATACCCTCTCTGGCACTCAAAGGTTTAAACACCAACCATTTCCTCCAAGAGGCATTTCCATGAATATTTAACCCTTTAAGGACCAGAGTGTTAAGCATCTGATTGCAAAGCAATTCGTTGCACACTCCTCTGGTCTTTAAAGAGTTAATTAACTCTCTGAGTTCTGGAGGGGGTGTCTAATGCATTTCTTCACGTCATGATGATAAAAACATAACTAGTCAGCCACTTTCATTTGATGCATTTGCTGTACCTTGATTTAGACAGAGCCTATGCTCTCCTCATAATTCCATTCACCATTCCAAATGATGGGTTATTTAACGTCTCTGTTTTAAACCTCCTCGCACCTCTTTTCACCTTCTATGCCCCTTATCTTTTCTATTGCCCCTACTACTCCTCTACTGTCAACTGATATCCCTTACTGTCTGTTCCGTCTATTGTTTGTTCCTCATTTCCACCACTATAAGTTTCCCTCTTCACTACTGTCTGCCTCACCTTCCTTCACTGTCATACTCTCATATCTCCACTTTCTGCCCTCCTGCTATCTGTTTTCCCTCTTCTCTCCATTGTCTTCCTTCCATCTCTCAACTGTCTTTTCCTCCACCTCTTCCACCAGTGCTGGTTCTCCATTTACCTCTGTCCCCTCACCCAAAACCCATGTTCTGCCTTCACATCTCTAATTGTCTGTTCCAAACACCATCTCCCATTCTGTCTCCTCCCATCTCCAGCATTTCTTTCCAGTTCTTTCTTTGTCTGCCCCCCATTTCTCCCCTACTGAATATTCCCCAACATCTCCCTCACTGCCTTTTCCTCTATCCCCATTGCCTTTGCCCCTATATCCCCACTGCCTGTATCCCTATGCCCATGCTGTCTGCCTACCTAATCTTTCCATTGTACATTTAACATATTCCCCACTGCCTCCCCTCCCTTCTGTGTACCCCACATCTAACCCCAATCTATTTCCAACCCCATCTCACCAACATATTTTCCAAGATCCATCTCCGCCATTGTCTGCTCCTCCAACTCTATTGTCTGTTCACTATTTCAACCACTCTCTGCACCCTAAAAGTGTCTACCCTGCCATCATCTACCATATCTCTATTCTGACAATTTTCTTCCATTGTCTTTACCCCCATTTTCCATTCTCTTCCCCAACTGTTCAGTCACCTCACAATTGTCTGCTCCTCGTCTTCCACACTATTTTTCATTTTCCCCTTCCCTCGCTGTCAGCATCTTAATCTCCCCGCTGTCTGTCACTCATCTCCTCTGCTGTCTATTCCTTTTCCCCCACTGTCTGTTCACTCCAAACTTCATGTTTTCCCCTCCTCCTCATTGTCTTCCCCCAGCTTCTCTACAGCACAATCTACCTCTCCTCCACCACAGTCATCTCATCCAAATCCCCACTGTCATCCCTCCCATCTACATCCATATATGTCCCCTATCCTACATGTCTTCTGCAACTCCCCATTGTCTGCCAAATATCCCATTATTTTTCTCCCACAACTGACCCCTACTGCTTGATACCCCACATCTTACTTTATCTGCCTTCCATTTTCCAGCTATCTCCCTCACATTGCATGTTCCCTACTCCTCTAGTATCTGTCCCAAAATCTCACCACTCCCCTCATTGGCACCAATGTCTGTTTCTACCTTTATATCTACATTCTGTTTCCCCATCCCTGACTGTCATCCTTTCTATCACTGCATTTTCTACTCCACCCATCTCTCATCTCTGTTTTCCATTAATATACTGTGTCTCCCCCTCCTAAACTGATATCCCCACTTTCTCCCCATTCTTTTAGCCCCAATAGCAACCATTGTCTTTTCCCCATTCTCCACTGTCTATGTCCCACATTCTCCATTGTGTGTTTCCCCCATCTTCCCCATTTTATGGTTCAAACAATTCCCCACTGTCTGGTTCCCCCAACAAACCCCCATCTCACCCACACTGTCCTCTATCCTCCTGTTCTTTTTCATTCCTATCCCCTTATCTATGCCAGATTTCCTCTATTCTCTATTTCCCCCTCGTCTCCCCATTTTTCTGTTTCCCATCCTCGGTGTATGCTCTCACCCCACTGTATGATCCCCCACTTCCCCCTTTGATTTCCCCACATCTCTTCCACTGCCTAATCTTCCTATAAGCTCCCCAAAATCTGTGTCATCTCCACCACTGTCTCTCCATTGTCTATCACCATCTCTCCTACTCTCTGCCACTCAAACCTCTCCTGTCTTTCTACAATTCTTATTCATATCCCAAACTATCTTCCTCTCAATCTTCTTCATTGATTGCCCTGTCCACAATGGTTTTCCTAATTTGCCTCATTCCTTCTGCTGTCTCCGTCTCCCCCTTTCACACCACTTTCTTAGTCTTGCCATCTCCCTCACTGTCCCATTCTTCTTTATCTCTACATTGTATCGATCACTACTATCTCCATCACTGTGTCTGTTGAAAGTGGAAACCCTCACATTGACCATACATAGTTACATAGTTACATAGTTACATAGTAATTTAGGTTGAAAAAAGACTTGCGTCCATCCAGTTCAACCCTTTTCCTATTCCTGTTTACCATCGCTGACCCAAAAGAAGGCATCTGACTCCAAATGGCAATCAGATTTCTCCCTGGATCAACAAGCCCTAACTAAATATTAATCCCAATACTAACGTGCATAGCCCTCTATATTATGCTCTTTTAAATAAGTATCCAGGCCCCTTTTAAAAGCATCTAATGTATTTGATAGCACCACCTCCTCCGGAAGTGCATTCCATACCTTTATTGTCCTTACTGTAAAGAAACCCTTCCGCTGTTGTAGACTAAATCTCCTTTCCTCAAGTCTAAGCGGGTGGCCCCTTGTCCTGTGTACTGTTCTGTTAATGAACAGGTCTTTTGAAAGCCCTTTATATGGGCCTTGAACATATTTATATAGTGTTATCATATCCCCTCTAAGACGCCGTTTCTCTAGTGTGTACAAGTTTAACTTTTCTAGCCTCTCTTCATAACTAAAACTTTCCATTCCCCTTACTAGTTTTGTAGCCCTCCTCTGCACTCTCTCTAGTTCCATAATGTCCTTCTTCAGAAAGGGCGCCCAGAATTGAACAGCATATTCTAGGTGGGGTCTTACCATGGACCTGTAAAGAGGCATAATTATATCTTCCTCCCTTGAGTCAATACCCCTTTTAATACATGCCAATATCTTATTGGCCTTTGCAGCTGCCAGCTGGCACTGCATGCTACTGCAAAGTCTATTGTCTACCATTACTCCTAAATCCTTTTCATTAGTAGATTTCCCCAGAGAAACACCATTTAAACTATATGTTGCATTTTTATTATTATACCCAAAATGCATAACTTTACACTTGTCTATATTGAATCTCATTTGCCATTTGCCTGCCCAGTTACTCAATTTGTCCAAGTCCTCTTGTAATGAAGACACATCCAGTTCAGACTTTATTACCTTACTTAATTTTGTGTCATCGGCAAACACTGATACATGGCTTCCTATGCCCTCTGGGAGGTCATTAATAAACAAATTAAAAAGAAGAGGACCCAGGACAGATCCCTGAGGCACTCCACTTATCACGTTTATCCAACTGGAGAACTTGCCATTTACTACCACTCTTTGCATTCTATCTTTCAGCCAATTTCCAATCCACTCACAAACATTTTGCCCTAGTCCTATTTCATTCAATTTGTACAGTAACCTCTTGTGTGGAACCGTATCAAATGCCTTGGCAAAGTCTAAATAGATCACGTCAACCGCCTCTCCCTCATCTATATTATTACTTACTTTTTCATAAAATGCGATCAAGTTCGTTTGACAAGACCTATCTTTCACAAAGCCATGTTGGCTATTGCTAATGATATTCCTGTTCCAGCAGAATTCTTGAATATATTCCCTTAGCAACCTTTCAAACAGCTTCCCTACCACAGATGTCAAGCTTACGGGTCTGTAATTTCCTGGCTGGGACTTTGATCCCTTTTTAAATATGGGCACCACATCTGCTTTACGCCAATCCATGGGCACCATACCAGAAATAAAAGAATCCCTGAAAATCAGATATATCGGTCTGGCCAGGGTCTGGCCTAGCTCCCTAAGTACCCGTGGGTGTATACCATCTGGCCCCGGAGCCTTGTCTACCTTGAC
This sequence comes from Rhinophrynus dorsalis, assembly GCA_037306005.1. NCBI lineage: Eukaryota > Metazoa > Chordata > Amphibia > Anura > Rhinophrynidae > Rhinophrynus > Rhinophrynus dorsalis. The sequence goes on along the minus strand of CM074724.1, from coordinate 219,874,869 downwards.
ACCATTCAATTGTTTTAACACTTTTTCTTGTGTTAGCCAGTCCCATGCTTGCTGTGCCTGTTCTGTAAAAGTAGTTTGCAGATTCTTGTCCAATGCGTCTTCCTTGGTAAAAACAGAAGAAAAGAAATTATTTAAAATATCTGCCTTCTCTCTGTCACCTTTGACCATCTCACCCGTTTCAGCTAACAAGGACCCAACATTATCAGACTTTAATTTTTTGCCATTAATGTATTTAAAGAATTTTTTTGGGTTGCTTTTGCTCTCCTTAGCAATATTTTTTTCATTCTCCAGTCTAGCTAATTTAATAGCCTTTTTACAGGTTTTGTTGACATTTTTGTATTCTGCAAATGCCTCTGCTGATCCCTCAGCTTTGTAATGTTTAAATGCAACATGAGTGTGGCAGGAGTCTGTAACCCAATTGTAGTCTATTCTCTCAGTAGTCTCTGACACATGGACACTTTGATGTGATTCCATCTTCATTACTATATGCCAGGGCTCAAAATTTCCACTCGCCACTAGCCAATGGCGAGTGAAAATTTAGCCCTGGCGAGTAGAAATTCAGCCCTGGTGGGTATGTTTTGGCTTGCAGTGGCGAGTAACTTTTCAGGCCTGGCTAGTAGCAAAGGACTTAAAATTATAAGCCCTGCTATATGCCATATATAATTGTCATGGCATATGTGATACCATTTTATATAAAAATTCTCAATTACTATCTGCCACATATAAATTAAATATAAAATTCTCAATTACTATCTGCCACATATAAATTAAAATTATAAATTGTTGCTATTTTGATGTTCATTCTTGATCTCTAGGATTACGTTGTTTAACCTCTTGTATGCTAGAGACATCTCCACCACATTGTACGCCAAAGAGTTTGAGATGCCTCCAGTATCCAAGGAATTCAAGCAAATTAATCCAATACCCATGCCACCATCACTGATTAAGAATTAAGGTTTCTAACTTCAATGACAGTCAACATCCTTCTTAACTATGCATATTCTTCAAGTGCACAGTATGTAAAGTTAAATTGCCTTAAAGGGATAGTAACACTTCGTTTTAACTTTATTTTATTTTGTAGGCATTAAAAAAACATGAAGAATGATATAAGTCTTATCTCTCAAACCTTTATGGTTTATGAGATATTCACAAGCAAAGTTCCCCTCCCGCCCCTTTTACCTAGTGTAAGCCATCTCTTCTCAGATGTGAGTCTGGTTGTATGACAGTACAGATAACAGAAGGGGACAATTTTCTTTGTATGAAAACAATGAAAGCCCTTCCCCCCTTGACAAGTTTTTCAGCTTTTTCCATTATCTTAATTGAAGATTGTCCCTCTCTGCAGTCTACCTGGGCATCTCCCTTCTGATCTGGCTGAACAGGGGGGGGGATACTTTGTTTGTGAATATCTCTTAAACCATAAAGGTTTCAGAGATAAGACTTATATCATTCTTCATGTTTTTTTAATGCCTACAAAATAAAATAAAGTTAAAATGAAGTATTACTATCCCTTTAATGTTTATTACTTTGTGTGCCTGACAGTAAGCTGCAGGGATAATGTTACATCATAACAAGTATCAAAGATGTGCTTTGGAAATCCCTGACAAAAAGCTCTCTGGAAACAGAAATTCAGGGACCTAAAAGTATAAAAAATTATGTGGAAAAAAGTATAGGCAATCTGACTTTACAGGTTATACACTTGCAGAATGTGCACAGTAAGAAAAATAAGGTTGGCTGTCACTTTACATAAACTAATTTTTGGACAAACCAATGAACCCATAGGGGATGAATACAAATACTCCAAATTCCCTTTGATTTAAATGGAGCTTTTAACCCCTTAAGGACCCATGACGGTTCTGGACCATCATGGGTTGTTATACCCTTAAGGACCCATGACGGTCCTGGACCATCATGGAATTCCAGGTTCCCCGCGCGGCTGCACGCCATTCTGGGAGTCCGGAATCAAATCTCACAAAAAAAAAAAAATGCTCCGCGATCCTTAAGAAACCGCAAAGTACGTGCGCGGCCAGTCCTTAAGGGGTTAACCTTTTCAAATTATCTAATTTTCATGTTTACAGCTAGTACAATATGACAGTTCTGTGTAAGGCCCCTTTCAAATGGGAGACATTATTGCAGTGACAGACAATCGTGAAAAAGATGTATGGGTTGTGAATCAATGGGGGTTATACACTAAGGCGTGATAAAGAGGTGATAAAACTGAGATGATTTCCCCAGTGATATTACTTCTCCAGTTCCTATGTTATTCTTTGGAGCTCATGCACTAATATTTCTCCCCCTTTGGAGATCTTAGTGCATAGGCTCTATAGTATAACACAGAAACTGGGGAAGTGATATCACCTCTTTATCAGACCTTAGTGTATCTCCCCATTGTGTCTGATGGGGCATTTCACACAGGCAGCAGGAGCTGTGATTGTTGCAGAATGAAGAAGCATACAGCAACTTCCCTCAGACGATGATATAATGCAACTACAAATTCAGGATCAGCAGTGCATCACAAGGAAGAGGTGAGTGATAACAGAGGGGGCAACAATTATGTTGCCTGTGTGAGAGAGGTCTAAAAACTCACCAACTTATTCAGTCTCTGAAAAAAAGTTGTGCTACTAAAAAAAGGTTCCATTTACATTGTTGCATTCCAAACTTACTTCCATAAGCCGTATTTCTGCGTGCTTATTGAGATGTGTAGCTGACACTCTGAGTCTGAGGAATTAAAAAAGAACTAAGAATATTCTGGGCAAACCAAATGAACCACAGGAGAAAACTAAAAAAAAAAAATCCCAGACTTCCTTTGACATTAATGGGGTTTTTAACTCCTTGAATGCTGTAGAGGTCTCCAAATTATTAAAGCACAGCAATTAATTGGGGACCTCTGTAGCATTCGAGGTGTAAAAGCCCCATGTAGGGTGGAATTCAAGAAAGTGCAGCCTTCGCTGTTTTATAAAAGCCATAAATGTATGTACTATTTGTGACTACTCACGTTTTGATGCAAGAAACCCATTAATGCATTGATACTGAATAGCACATGCTCCTAAATTAACAGCCAAGTTAGGGAATGCTCCTAAATTAACAGCAAAGTTATCCAGACCTATGAAAATGTGTGCTAACTGCTTTGCTGAATAGGATGCAATTGCTAATCCTCTCACAAAATGGCAGACATGTTAGCCACTCCCACTTTTTGGAACACATTCACTAAAAAATTAGCAAGAGATCTCTAAATGAGAAAAAAAACATGAGCAATACAGTAACATTTTGGTTCCATTCATTTTGCAATAAAAAGTACACTGTAAATAGCAATTGCACATTTCTTGCACTGAGCCCATAGTGACACCTCTTGTGTAACTGAATAATTTATTTAGAACAAGACCAAAGTATTTTACTTACACAAACTAATTTATAAACACATGTACTGAAGTTTAACCCCTTAAGGACCGGAGATTATGGGACATTTCCGTCCCATAACGTCCGCATAGGGGCACTTTGACGAGCCGGTACACGTGACCTGTCACGTGTATCGGCGCGTCACTATGGGGCTTGAAACAGATCGCTCCGATCTTGGAGCGGTCTATTTCATGCCCTATTTTTACTTACAGCGCTCCCGGTAGAGCGCTGTAAGTAAAAAGTACGTGACGTACCAGGACCGTCAAGGGTCGTTCGAGCAAATTTACCCTTGACGGTCCTGGTACGTCAAGGGTCCCTAAGGGGTTAAACAAACATTAATGTGAGTTTTACTGCTGTGGAGCAATGTGATACACGTATATACGCACCATACAATCTGATCTCCCAAAAAGAAGGACACCAGGGTAAGAAAGAGGGACAGAGGGATTTGGCTCTCCAGCAGGACTGTCCCACTTAAAGAAGGACTCTTGGGAGGTATCCAGGTAGGAAATGCACTGTGGTTTGATAAAGAAGTGATAAAGAGAAGATAGCTTCTCCAGTGATATTCATTCTTCAATTCAATTTTATTCTACGGCTCCTATGCACTAAGACAAATCTAATTTGAGAGATATTAATGCATAGTCTTCATAGGAATTGGAGAAATCATCACATCATCTTTTTATCCCATTATAGTGAATCACCCCCCCTCCCCTCAGTTCTTATAGTACATCAGCCTTCTGTTTGTCAGGAGTGGAAAAAAAATCCCAAAAGACTAGACCTTCGCTGCTGACTCCTAAATTTGTGGAATATATTATATATATATATATATATATATATATATGTATGTAAGTTGTGATCAGAAATATGTCATTTGTCCTGACTGAAATTGTCGTATGTAAAGACAAAAAATGTCTTATAAAATGTCTCAACTAACGGCAAAAATGTGTTAACTAAAGACAAAAATTCTCACATTCAGAACTTCACATTCCCTCCACTTTTTTCTTAACGTGAAAATTTTGTCTTTTGCAAGACATTTTTTTGTCGTTAGTAGTGTTGAGCAAGCACCCCGATGCTCGGGTGTTCGGGTGCTCTGACCGAGCACCCCCTGAGGCTCGAGTGCTCGGCCGAGCACCCGAACCCCATTGCATTAAATGGGAGGACTCGAGCATTACACCAGGCACCCCCTGCTCTGATGAGGGGAGGGTGCCTGGTCAATGCCCCCCTTCATCTCCGCAATGTCCCCCTTCATCTCCGCAATGTCCCCCTTCATATGTCTGCCTTCATCTCCGCAATGTCCCCCTTCATATGTCCGCCTTCATCTCCGCAATGTCCCCCTTCATATGTCCCCCTTCATCTCCGCAATGTCCCCCTTCATATGTCCCCCTTCATCTCCGCAATGTCCCCCTTCATATGTCCCCCTTCATCTCCGCAATGTCCCCCTTCATATGTCCCCCTTCATCTCCGCAATGTCCCCCTTCATATGTCCGCCTTCATCTCCGCAATGTCCCCCTTCATATGTCCCCCTTCATCTCCGCAATGTCCCCCTTCATATGTCCCCCTTCATCTCCGCAATGTCCCCCTTCATATGTCCGCCTTCATCTCCGCAATGTCCCCCTTCATATGTCCCCCTTCATCTCCGCAATGTCCCCCTTCATATGTCCCCCTTCATCTCCGCAATGTCCCCCTTCATATGTCCCCCTTCATCTCCGCAATGTCCCCCTTCATATGTCCGCCTTCATCTCCGCAATGTCCCCCTTCATATGTCCCCCTTCATCTCCGCAATGTCCCCCTTCATATGTCCCCCTTCATCTCAGCAATGTCCCCCTTCATATGTCCCCCTTCATCTCCGCAATGCCCCCTTCATCTCCGCAATGCCCCCTACCTCCAGTCCCTGGTGGTCCAGCGGAGCATCTGCAAGATCTGTGCCTCCTCCGGCACAGATCCCTGCCACCCGAACATGGCGGGCGAGCACATGGCGGTACTCGTACGAGTACCGCCATGTGCCGAGCAAAGCGATGCTCGAGCCGATCCGAGCATCGGCCGAGCATGCTCGCTCAACACTAGTCGTTAGTAATGACAAATTTTCTTTTCCTCTATACGACACTGGAGAATAGTTTAGCCACGCCTTTCCCCCACCCCTTTGTCCGTCAATTCTGGAGTTGTGTCGTACACAATGGACATTACTAGTTTTTTGTCGTATATGCTATAGAATATATGTCGTTCATGCATACAATTACTTATTTTTGTCTTTCATACATTTTTTTGTCGTTATCCCTTTGAACATATGGCCCTAAGACATGTTTATGTTTCTTTTTAAAGATAATTCAAATCTAACCATATGTTGTACAAGCAATTTTTCTGTAAATAGTGTTTCAGAAATTAACATTTGGCATGTTATGTTAATTCTCTCTGCTTGAGGCCAATCTTTTTGCTCACTGTGCCAATAGAAATGTCTCCAGTGAGTGGATTCTTCAAAGATTCACTCATATTAGAGTGTGTGATAATACTGTCCCTGGACAGAAGCAAATTTGCATAAAGTGCCACACTGTGCCACCAACAAATACTATTTATTTAACCCCTTAACAACCATCAGATCCAGGGGTTGGTGGGTATTAAGGACCACAGAGTCTTTTTCTTTCATTTTTTTTACAATGTATTCTGGGATGGGAGTGCTCTGTGCAGCCTTACTGGCATCCCAGAATTCCATGACGTGCCAGGACTGTTACTGGTCCTTAACGTCCTGGCACGTCATGTGTCACTATGGGGTTAACATACTAATGGCTAGTACAATATATGGATAGTTGCTGATTCTTTTTAAAAAATAGCTATATTGTTAAGGTGACAAGTCTACTTTAACAGTGTTAGAGATAAGCTCACAAATACTGTTTTTATTAAGACAAGTAACATTTTCTTCATTTTATGAAGCATTGGTCCTTTAAAGGGAAACTGTCATTTGATAGCACCCACCTCCTTCAGCAGGCCAAGATATCCATGTCTATGCTGTTTAGCCTGCCTGCTGAACAACACAGCCAATGTAAAAGTTACAGTGAGATTTATCAAGCATCCAAGGAGTTAATCTATATTTTTAGAAGATATGAGTTTACCTTTACTGTCAGGTTTTGATAACTATCAATTATATACCTAAGACAGCTAATAGAAAATGAGGCTACTGCAGAGCTAGAGAGAGCAGGTAGAATTATATCACATTGAAACTTTGAAAAGGATGACCCCTAGTGGCCTCACTGAATAATTGAGATATTGGTTATTGTAAAAGCATTGTATGCTTAGTCCTAGATTAAATCTGGTTTATATGACTGTTAAATAGGCTGATCAGACCTCACTTTTAACTGGGGATGCACAGGAAAAATGCATACTGCAGGACTGCTTTGATTTCAGTGAAGTACTGAAAAATTACTATTTCTTATGTGTCCCCGGTTAAAGGTGAAATCTGGTCAGCCTACTGTTAAAACACATTAATTTTACCTCTTGAACCAGTAATGGGCATCCTGAGGCCTTCCAGCTGATCAGGGCTACAACTCCCATAATCCACAGCCACCCTCTCCCCCACTTCCATCCACTTCCTACCCATTTTAAAGGCAGACTTTGCCCTTCTAGCTTCCAATTCTTTCCACTCCAGGTAAGCCCCACTCTCACTATGACATCATTTGGATACCCATCCCATCTTCTTGCTCCAGGGGCTGGGAACAAGAAGGTTCCCAAGTATGTGTATTCCAAGTGAACATTTCTTAAAAATAAATGAATAAAAATTTCTTCCAAGCATAAGCCCCAAAAACTCAATAACCTTTTTATGTTTATTTGTAGGCAGATGTACATGCCAAGAATTTAGCATTTCCATGCAAGGCCTGAATGGAGGAAGAATAAACATAGCTTCCCACTCACTAGAAGCTGCTCACGCCCTTAGTTATTCTTACAATCGTATTACTGTGTCAAAACAGGTTGGAGAATCCTTGTACAATATCAGTACCTGTAATTCACATTAGCTGCACAGGAGAAGAAAAAACACTAGGGGGAGTTATGAACTAAGGCGTGATAAAGAGGTGCTAAAGCAAAGATGACTTCTCTAGTGATATCACTTCTCCAATTCTTATGTTATTCTATGGAGCCAATCCAGTAACATTTCTCTAACTTTGGAGATCTTAGTGCATAGCCTCTATACAATAACATAGGAACTGGAGAAGTGATATCACTGGAGAAGTAATCTGCACTTTATCACCTTATTATTACACATTAGAGCATAACCCCCTAGGTGCTTTATGGCCTATTTCTACAATTTCTCTCCCACTTCACCTTTTATCTCTTGCTGTCTGATCCCCATGCCACTGTGTCCCCCTTTGCCAATTACTGCCTTCCCTCCTTGCTTGTTACTGTATGACCGTCTTGCCTCCTACTGCCCCCCCCCACCTTTGTCTTTCACTGCTTCTCCCTCTGACTCTTACTGCTGCCATCTCTTACTGCTCCCAGCTTTGCATCTTACTGCCCCCCCTTACCATTGCTGCTCCCTCCTTACCTTCTGTTCTTCTCCTACATAAACATTTCTGTAGGGGGGCCAAAAAAATGTTTGCACCTGAACCCCCCCCACACACACACACACACACACTCATTAGTTATTCCATGGGGAAAGTGTTAGGCTTAGATAAAGTGAAGCAAAAGGTGATACATTTTTTGGCTTAGGAGGTTTAAAGTTCAACTTTTCAATACCACTTTTTTCTCTTCTTCAGGTACCGTAGAAAATTTAAAGGGACAGTAATGTCCCAGAAAAATATTTAGCATTTTGTAGTGCTTAAAAAGTTGAATTGAATGCAAAAAAAACCCTATCTCTCAAACCGCTATGGTTCCCCCCTCCCTCCCCTTTCCCTGACGTCAGCGCTGTGCTGACAGCAGCAGAATCCTGTCCGGGGACCAGCTAGCAGCTCTGTAGCAGAGCCGCAATCGCGTTATTTATTTAAAAAGTATGACTTTATTGGAAAGGTCTACAAAGTGAGCCTGGTTTGCAAGCACACTTTGTAGACCATTCCAATGAAGTAATTAGTTTTAAATAACGCGATTGCGGCTCTGCTGCAGAATCTCCGCATGTTGGCCAACACAGATCTCCTGCCGTCAGCTTTACAGCTGACAGCAGGAAATGTCAAACATTGAATGCATATATCTCTCAAACCATAGCGGTTTGAGAGATATGGGGGGTGATGTATAAAAGCCTTCTTAATGTATTCTTAAGAATTGTCACTAAAATTCACAACGCCTGGTCATATTTATAAAGAAATAAAGTCACGTTTATAAATATGTCTATCTGAGAATATTCTGAGAATATTCACACCTGCAAATATATATTCACACACATAGCAGTATTATATACTTCCAATAAGAACAGATTTTACCTACCGTTATGATTTAATCCCTAAAACTGGCTTTATTTTTGGCGCAATTTTCTAATTTCTTTATAAATACACTGGGACACAATTCTCATTTGGCCAAGACCATTTCTACTCCACTTTTCAAAAAGTCAACTAACTGGAGTTAGCACTTAGCAAAATGTTGTTAGATGTTTATACATATCCTTATGTTACTTTGAGACATGTTTACAGATACTTTCTTTGTAACTCCAGTTTTATACATCTCCCCCACGTTTTTTTGCATTCAATTCAGCTTTTTAAAGGGATAGTAATGTTTCATAATAAAAGCAGCTCTAATTAATCTTCATAGTATTTGGGCCATGGAGAGTGTTATTTCAGTTCTGTCAGAGTTGTAGTTCAAGAGTAATTGAATGATAAAGTATCCCCCTCCCGCCCCTTCTACTGATGTAACACTGCTCAGCTTAGAGCAGCAGGGAGTGTCCAGGCAGATTGCAGAGAGGGACAATCTTCAATTAAGATAAGGGAAAAAGATGAAAAACATGTCAAGGTGGCAGGGCTTTCATTGTTCTCACTGTAAGAATATTGACTCTTGATGTGAGCCGTCTGGTCTATGGACTGGATTCCACATCTGAAGAGTGGGGGCTTACACTAGGAAAAAGGGGCGGGAGGGGGAAACTTTATCATTCAATAACTCTTGAACTACAACGTACACAGTAATGAAATAACACTCTCTATGGCTCAAATACTATGAAGATTAATTGGAGCTGCTGTTTTTGTGAAACATTACTGTCACTTTAAGCACTACAATATGCTAAATATTTTTTCTGGGACATTACTGTCCCTTTAATATGCCTGAAGAAGAGACCTATGCAGTCTTGAAAGCTTGCATTCTAAAACTATTTAGAAAAAAGAGATTTCATATTTGTCTTGGTTATGTTCCACTGTTTGAAATTCAAATTGATGGACAGCCTGTGTATTGTGCTTATAGTTAATGATGCATAAATACATACAGATCGGTTATTCAATAAACCTTAGTGGAGTTGGTTTTTATTTTTAAGTGTATTAACTAATAAAATATTAATCATGATGTAACATATATGACTGACATATCACAACACAGATATGCTCGATATAAGAAAAAGCATAATGCAGGCCACAGAACTGGAAGTATACATCTTTTCCATAAACATCTCCTATTAATACTTTGAGTTCAAAACAGGCATGCAGTGCATTACAATGTAATGTGTTGGATACCCTCTGGACCGCAAAGGGTTAAAATGGCAATAAGGCTACCCTGGGCAATGTTTTAAGGTTTTGTTGCTTTTTTTTTGTTTAGTTCTTTTACATTAACAGTGCACTCTGGTGTCCAAACAGCTCTCGTACAATTCACCTGTAGGCAATTGCACTAAGGGTAAATAAGGGGCCAAGATGGCGATATGGTGGCAAATTTATGTCAGCAGCATATCAACAGTATGCACTGACATTTTTTTGCCACCATATCCCTGTGAATCAGCCATGAATCTGCCAACATCGCCATGAATCTGCCACGCATTTAACAGGTTTATGATTTTGCTTCAACCCCTTAACACTTGATTATGTGCCAGGACCGTCATGCTTGTCCAGACTTTAAGGATCGGTGATGGTCCTGGCACATCATGGAATAATGAGATGGTGGCTGCATGCCTCTCATCCAACCCAGAATTCATTACAATTAAAAAAAAATGTGCCATGGTCCTTAATGGCCACCCCTCTGCGGATTGGGCGGTTCTTAAGGGATTAACTATATTGATAATGTCTCATTTGCATATGAAAATTCAGGATAATGAGCCATTGTTGTATTCATGTGGGTGTATTTATATGTTAATGTGACTGTTCGCTACATGCACTAAGCTCTGATAGCAGCCTTTGCTGTTGGAGTTCACAGTCCCAACATCACCTGTCTGAAGATGGTGATGTTAGGACCTCCCTGTAGCTTTCTGTGGAGCTAGAGGACAGTTTGCTGTCTCTGCATTGCATAACCCTGTGACAGGACCAGACCTATGGTAGGGCACACAACAAAACTCAAACACATTTGTATGGGAATCTTCTCACTAAGGACTGCACATTTAACTTAAGTTCACATGGATAGAAGTAATCAGAAGTCAAGATGATAACAATAATGTTTAATAATGTGTACACTGTACTTTTTCTTTCCCAGTGAAATAAGAAACAAAAATCAGGGCAGTGGTTTTGCTCTAGGAACCCCTGAAACGCATTCTGGCATTTTTGGGGCACCCCTATTATTTTCTGTAATTTGTCAAGGGTATAATGAAGGATACAAATACATAAATATACAGTTACTGTTAGACCTCACAACTAAAATAAACATTGTGCATTGTAGTATCCTTACATATACAGTTGTAAATGTATATTCACATTTTTGTCAAGCCTGATAGATTAAATGGGGCACCCTAAGTGGATGGCTTTGGCACATTAAAGTGCCATGGCACCCTGGTTGAGAAACACTGAATGCTGGCTTTGGCAAAAGGTAGTGCATGGTCCTAATGCTCCAGAAGATAAGATTTCAGGGTAGACTTAAAGACATAGGGAGATTGTTCTAGATGTTGGGAAACAGGTATGGAGTTCCAGAGGTAGGGAGCAGAAAGCGAGAAAGGTTTGAGACGGGAGAGTGCAGAGGGTGTGGATGGTGTAATAAGAAGGGTGTTGTGTGCTGAGCGAAGAAGGCGGCCAGGAGATAAGAGGAGATGAGGGAAGAGATATAAGGAGGGGTAGCAGTGTGGAGAGCATTAAAGGTGAGAAGAAGGACTTTGTAATTGATACATTGCTGAATAGGGAGCCATGACAGAAGTCTAAGAATAATGTGAGCAGGTTCAGTTTTTCGGGAGAGTGTGGTTATTCGTGCAGCAGAGTTTAAAACAGATTGCATCAGTGAAAGATGAGTAACAGGGAGGCCAGTTAGTAGAATATTGCAATAGTCTAAGCGGGACAGAATGAGGGCAGCAGTGTCACTGTGAGAGTGGAATACAGAGGAAATACATAAAATACAAATACAGTAATGAAAACAGGGGTAGAGTACATTTTGAAAGATTATAATGCAAATGTTTTTCTTAACACCCTCCCAGCATAAAAGATACAAATATTACAGGAATATCTCTATATACGGTGATCCCACTTTAAAACCCACATACTGGTTAAAGGGATAGTAATACTTAATATGTAAAAAAAATATATATTGTAGTGTTTATCCCCCTCTGTAAAAAAAAGGGTACTCTCACTGCTGAAAGGTGTTTTATTCAAAAGTTGAATTTTTTAGGTGCAGTATCACAGTGGCCTGAAACTGTACAGTGGCACTGTTGCTACACCATCCTATAGAGATTTATGGTCTACAGATCAGAGCTGTCCATAAGATGGTGTAGCAACTGTGTCACTGTACAATTTCAGGCCGCTGTGATATTGCACCTAAAAAATTCAACCTACAACATATTTTTTTTTTACATTTTAAGTATTAATATCCCTTTAAGAATAGAAACAAATGAGTATGTGTGCGCGAGTGTGTGTATATACATTTGCGTGTTGTGCCTGGAAGAACTTAACAGCAAAGGTGGTAACAACCAATACTGTAAGGGAATTCAAAAATGCAGAGGTTAAACATAAAATAAGATTAATCTGAGAAGTATGCACAACTGTGAATTTTAATTAGATGGGAAAATGGGCACACTGGATGGGCCAACTGGTTGTTATCAGCCATCAAAACCTGTGAGTCAATGTTTCACCATTTTAAAATGGTTTAAAAAGGGAAAATAACCCTACATTGCCCAAATGAAAAGCATCTACTTTATTCAATAATTCATTAGCACTGGCACTTATAACCACCCTCATCTGTGTCTTGTGATAGAAAGGTGATAAACTGGAAATTTTTTCTCCAGCGACATCACTTCTCCAGCTCCTTTGTTATTCTATGATGCCTATGCACTAAGATTTTTCCAACTTTAGAGACCTTAGTGCATTGGCTCCATAGAATTACACAGGAACTGGAGAAGTCATCTCCACCTTATCACCTCTTTATCACTCTTTAGTGCATAACCCCCTTTGTGATGTTTGGCTACAGGAGTAATAAGCAGACACTATACAGGGCTGATGATCTTAGGGGCACACAGAGCATCTTCCTGCAAAGCATACATTTAGGACACTGCAAATAGAACACGCCCAGTAGTGCAGTATATCAAAGCTCTCAATGTAAGTGATATAAGTATAAATGGATACTCACAAATGTAGTGGTCAGCTACAAATGATGCTGACTATTGCTTATTTTCGTCTGTGAGTATAACTCACTGTGGTGTCTTGGTGGAGGTTGTTTTAACAAAGATTCAACACAGGGGGCACCTCCTGCTTCTCTCTTTTTCTTGTTGTCCTATACATTTAGGAGGAGAGGTTATAAGCACTGGTGTTACTGAATTATTAAGTACAGAGCAATAAAAGTTTGCGCAGCACTAGCATAGCACAAATCGATTAATTAGGCCCCATTGAATAAAATGTCCCTATTCATCATCTGTTATTATCACTTGAGAAGTAACATAGTGAATTAGGTTGAATAAAGACACAAGTCCATCAAGTTCAACCTTTGCCTCATACCCCAATGACTGAGAATTTTATTACTTTCCTGCTACCAAATAAGATAGTCTTTATCAGATCTTCCTGATCTGCTGCTTAAAAACAGTATAACTCTGTATGTTCCCTTTTGAAAGAAATGTATCTAATCTTCTCTTAAATGAATCCATTGTATCTGCTATAACCACCTCCTAGGGCAAGGAATTTCACAATTTAACAGACCTTACGGTAAAAAAAACCCTTCCTCTGCTGAAGTCTAAACCTCCTTTCCTCTAATATCAAAGGGTGTCCCCTGATCACCTGATCAGGCCTTGGAATAAATAGCTCACCACAGAGATCCTTGTATTGGCCTCTCAAGTGGTTTTCACATGGAACTTTTTCCTTCTCATGTTATTTGTTGTTACGATATAAAATAATAAAAATGAAGTTCTAATCTTTTCAGTACTAGAGAGATACCTTTGGCACTCAGAGAGTTAATTAGTAGACAATACTATCAGGTTGCACTATCCAAATAGTTAAAGGGATAGTATCACATACTATAGAAAAATATATGTTGCAGGATTTATTGTGTTAAATAAAACAAATAAAACATAGGTACTCCCCCTGCTGAGAGACATTTCATTAAAAGATTATAGCAGCTTAAACTTGCATTTTTGGGTACAGTGCTTCCATGGCCTGAAATGTAGTGGTGGTGCTGTTGCTACAGCAGTCTATCGGCAGTTATTGTCAGTGACCATAACCCTCAATATCCTGCTGTAGCAAAAGCCTTGCTATAAAATTTCTGGCCATGAAAATAATCATCCACTGTTAGATGATAATATCAGGAGATAATATCACAAAATAATACTGTCAGGAGATGATAACAGGAGATATTATCAGGCAATAATATCTGCAAGAACCACTTACTAAATTATGATATTACATATAATCTTATATCTCTTTTTTATCTCTCAGTTGAGAGATAATTTATTCATATGGTTCTAAGTGGTAAAATCATGTCTTAGAAAACCCACTCTTGAATATGTAACACAGCATTAACCAGCATACAGCCACTAGATGTCGCTGTAGTCATATTACATCAAAAGTGCAGGAAGGCATTCCATTTCCAAATTAAAACTAGGATTCAGTAAAAATGGTCTGATCAGTCTACAAAATGAATTGTGTTCTGTGCATCAGTATTATAGCATTGTGCATGATCATGTGGGAAACCATGGCAGGTGATGAAATAAAAAGATTTATGCCTAATCTTAAAAACAATTATCAAAGCATTTAATAACTCAAATGTTGTAATACAATAAATCTGTTATGTTTTATTTATATGAGGAAGCTCCAATGGCTGTGTGTGTGTGCCATGAGATTTAACCCTTGGAGTCACAGTGCTTCACAATGCATTGGAAACTCATTTTGCACTCAAAAGTGACATATCTGTGACGAGGGATGAAAACTGAATACAGAGAACAGTGATTTTAAAACCCATATTTAGTTTAATTTCTCTAGTATGTTTTGGATAGGTGGATAAAATGAATTACAGGGGTTAATTTTTAATGGAACATAGTTTACTAATGAGAAGGGAAACCCAACCAGCTTTGGGCACTATTTAATAAGCTAAAATAGAGCTATTCAGGAGCAAACCTACTGCGCCACAGGGAGCACATAAAAATCTGTAGTGATTTAAATGGAGCTGTTATCTTCATGCAGGTCATTAACACATAATAAAAAGGTGATAATGTGTAGATGACTTTTCCAGTGATATGAGTTCTCTAATTCCTGTTATTCTGTGGAATCAATGCACTAACATTTCTTATGTTTTGCAAATCTTAGTGAATAGGCTCTATAGAATAACACAGGAACTGGAGAAGTGATGTGACAGAAGTTATCTCCGCTTTATCACCTCTTTATCATGCCTAAGTGCATCTATCCTTCTTGAGTGCCAGAAAGGTATCCAATGCTGTGCAACTTGTTGGATAGCTCGATGGCACTCAAAAGGGTTAAACCTTTAAGTGTCATTGGGGTACACAACACATTGGGGATTTTTTTTTTTAAAAGGGAGAGTAACTATTAATAGGTTAAATTGAAGGAATGAATAAATAAATATTGAACTAAGGCATGATAAAGAGTTAATAAAGAGGAGACGACTTCTTCAGTGATATCACTTCTCCGGTTTCTATGTTGTTCTATAGATGTCCAAAGCTGGTGAAATCTTACGACATTGGCTCTATAGAGTAACACAGGAATTGTAGAAGTGATGTCAATGGAGAAGACATCTACACTTTATCACCTCTTTATCACACCTTATCTCCCCCATTATCCATTAAAAAACACAAATAAACACTGAACTAAAGCGTGATAAAGAGGTGATAAAGTAGAGATTACTTCTCCAGTGATATCACTTCTCCATTTCATATGTTATTCTATGACGACTATGCACTAAGCTTTCTCCAGCTTTGGAGATCTTAGTGCATTGGCTCCATAGAATAACATAGGCACTGGAGAAGTGATATCACTGGAGAAGTAAGCTCTGCTTTATCACCTGTTTATCACACCTTAGTGCATAACCCCCCTTGGATTCTTAAGAGAGATTCACTAAGAGGTGATAGGGGATAAAGTGGAGATGACTTGTCCAGTTTATCACTTCTCCAATTCCTATGTTATTCTATGGAGCCTATGCACTAAGATTTCTTCACCTTTGGAGATCTGATAAACTGGAGAAGTTATATCCACTTTATCACCTCTTTATCACCACTTAGTGAATCTTCTTCCTGATGAAGTAACATGTTGGACAACTCTAGCATTCAATGGGTTAAAAGTACAATTTAACTAAGCTTGAAAATTGATAGCTTGTTTCCTCTGTGGTACAACTGATTTGCTCTAGAATGGCCCTCTTTAGCTTATTTATCACGACCCGATAACAGTAAATAGAAAACAACATATCTGTTTATGTGCAGAATGTTCATGTGTAAAAGCATTGGAAGAGATGGGATACTGATGGATAAAAAGGGCTATATTTTGATAATGGCCCTTCTTGATATTGTGGAGTTATCTGATTTTTAGTTTCTAGAGGTGAACTACCAGTCAGGCCAGATGTATCATGAGACTGAGAAGGGAACCTTCTAGAGCAGAGCTTTTCAACCATGGACCTCAAGTATCTCTAACAGTGCAGCTTTTCAGGATTTCCCTACATGTCACAAGTGCTTAATTAGTGAGCCTTTCATTTTGATCATTCTGTGCTGAGGTTTGGACATTCATAAAGCCTACCCTGTTAAAACTAGTCTAAGACTGTGGAAGGGAGACACTGGCCTAGATTTTCAAATTTTGAGTGGAGGGGGGCTTCAGCTGTGCTGGCCAAAACCGCTTTCTGAGGGTTTTTTTCAATGCCTGGCAACAATAGGCTGAGGACAAAGATATGTGAGGTGTGATGGTATGGCTACAGGTGGCGTAAAGGCATCCACAGGTGTCTTGCCTAGGGACATCTGCAATTTAAATCTGTCCATTGTAATTACACAATAATTTTATGCCTGATCTTGAGAATCAGTGAAGTTAGGTACTGTAAGCTAGTGATAGGCAAGCACATTTAAAATTTTAAATTAAGTTTAAAAAAATTAGATTAACCCCTTAGATACTTTGTAATACATTAATGTCTCTAGCACTCAAGGCATTACAATGGAGCACTATGAGTGTAAAGGGAAGTAAGCTATGAGCTGAAAGAAAGTAAGAGGATGGGGTTATGGACTAAGTTGTGATAAAGAACTGAAATGCAGAGATGTCTTCTCTAGTGATACAGAGGCTATGCACTAAGATCTCCAAAGTTGGGGAGAACTTAGTGCATAGGATCCATAAAATAACATAGGAACTGGAGACGTAATGTCAGTGGAGGGTTCATCTCTGCTTTATCACCTCTTTATCACACCTTAGTGCATTATCTCTGTTTTGTGCTTTATTGGGTGAAAATGTCTGTGAACAGATTGGGGACAGCAGATGAAACTTAATAGGGTGGCCTGTTGTCCATCACTGCTGTTGTTGCAGGTTACATTGGTGCCACTGGAGCCAGTGCACCATCTTGGCTTAAAGTGAATTCTATGCCTTGAAAATATGCCTAGTTCCATTATTTATTGTAAGTAGGTGTCAATCTATGTATACAGATTAATAGATTAATACTGATTTCTTCACCCTGT
The DNA here is from genome assembly GCA_037306005.1 of Rhinophrynus dorsalis. NCBI lineage: Eukaryota > Metazoa > Chordata > Amphibia > Anura > Rhinophrynidae > Rhinophrynus > Rhinophrynus dorsalis. The sequence goes on along the minus strand of CM074724.1, from coordinate 219,857,327 downwards.
ACAGCTTTCCTTCACTCAGTCTTCAATCCACAGGCTAGGGTTCTGTGAAATAGATGAGGCAGAACCAGCCTCACAGTATATATACGCTTTCAACGGATAACCCCTTTTTAGGACAAATCTCCAACTCTCTATTTATCCTGGAATTATCCAATATAAAAATACCCCTGATGAAGCAGTGTAAACTGGGAAATGCATGACTTGTTATGTGGACAAAGGTAATGGGATAGGGAGTAAATGACGCTAAAGTATATTATATATTAAATGTATTTATTCTGGGATTATCCAGGATAAAAATAAGTAAATAAAATATTCCGTAAAATAAAGCAAATGAAAAAACAAATAAAAAACAAAGCTAAAATCTAGCTGTAATATGGGACGTGCCGCCCCCTGCAACCCCTTTACCTGGTGCCCGCAATCTCCCTCCGGCACTCTAGTAATGCAGAGCGCTGGGAGATGACATCATCTCCCAGCGCTCTGCATTACTAAGAGGACCGCACGGGAGCTCCATGGAGGTAAGAGATGGGGGCATTGTGGAGATTGACGGGCATTGTGGAGGGGGTCAATGTGGTCGAGGGGGGCCAATGTGGTGGGGGGGTCCATGGCACTTCTTGCACCAGGACCCGGAGGTTTCTAGTTATGCCTGTGATTTTAGCTCTCTAGTGTGAGTATAGAAGTTACATTACTATGTGTATTTCAGATTAATACCACCCAAAAGGGCAGTCCAGTATCAAAATCACAGGCAAGCACCCCCTTCTTGAGAATACCAGATAACATTAAATATAATGACATAGTAAAATAGAGGATGAGGTTGAAAAAAGACATTGAAATTATGTTCAACCATTGTTATATCATCCTTGTTTTAAAAAGATATTATTGAACCTGAGACATATGCTTCACTCTTCATCGGCCTCAGCAGTGAGGTGCAAACTGGTTTATCTCTTATTTATATTCCTGACATTCTACCAACACATTTCTGGGTTTATACAAATGTTATCACAACTTTTTATACATACATCATACATCCCCCCTATTCCCTACATATGTTACACTCTCATCTTGAGGTTGCTCATCCTTATTAATCTATATGTGGCTATTTATTTTTTCTACTATAAAATACCTGAACCATCTTTTGTTGATTTATAAATGCATGGCCTTTGGTTTCCCTTCTACCAAGCCATATGCTTAATGGGATAATAATGTTTCAAAATAAAAGCAGCTCCAATTAATTTTCATAGTATTTGGCCCATGGAGAGTGTTATTTCAATACTGTCAGAGTTGTAGTTCAAGAGTAATTTAATGATAAAGTATCCCTCTACTGCCCCTTTTACCCAGTGTAAGCCACTTCCCCTCAGATGTGGAATCCGGTCCACAGACCAGACAGCTCGCAGCAAGGGACAATCTTCTAACTGTGAGAACAATGAATACCCTACCCCCTTAAGTGTTTTTTCAGATTTTTCCTTAATGCCAATTAAAGATTGTCCCTCTCTGTGATCCACTTGGACATAACCTTGCTGCTCTGAGATGAGCAGTGGTACATAAGTAAATGGGCGGGATGGGGGTACTTTATCATTCAATTACTCTTGAACTATAACTATAACAGTATTAAAATAACACTCTCCATGGCCCAAATACTATGAAGATTAATTAGAGCTGCTTTTATTGTGAAACATTACTATCCCTTTAAGGCTAGTGTCCAACAGTAGGATGTAGGACAATAGAGTTTTACATTTAGTGACTCCCTTTTTTCAGGGTATACATATCTATTTATGTAGTACTTAAATAGGCTGCTTAACATCTCATTGTTGTGAAAAGTGAATTCTCTGGCCTGTTCTACGCTGTGTATTAGCATTGCCACCATATAAGCACCCCTAGCACTGAAACTAGCTAAATACAGTGGTAACACCGGGCTGTTTTCCAGTGAAGCACAGTTATGCACAGTATCCTTTGCGGTAAGTGACTTCATGGAACCCTACATCAATAAAAGTTATGGACAAACATTTTTCATTCAGCCAGCAGCCAGAGTTTCATTCAAGCACAAAAAAAGCTTAAAATATTAAGGAAGCATGAACCTTAATGATACGCCTTCTTCTTTGCTGATTACATTGTACATGAGATTGTAACTTTCATCATCAGTTTCATTACATTATATATGACATCATCAGTGACTTGATCAGTATCTGCATAAAGGCATTTTGAAATGTTATCATTAATACAAACTTGAAATATTTGGTAAGAAACAGAGGAACACATATATTTATAAACACATTGATCTCTGTTATTTGTTAACACATACTATTGTGCTGAAATGCATAATATAGATAAGTGCTATACACAAACACTGTGCAGCAGTATACACACTGTACACTAAACACTGTGCTATATGCACTATACAGTACTGCTATACGCCACACAAAATTGTTTTATGTTGTACAGAGCAACAATATATGCATGTACAATGTTGTTTTGCATATAGGAGTAGTAATATACATAACAGTATTATACAAGATATTAATTGGAACTGCATGCAGCATGGAATGGTGCTATAAACAGTTATTTTCCTCCAGCATTTCTATAGAATGCACTATTTTTTTTTGTATAAGGCACTAGTCCTCTCTCTCCATTGGGTTCACACAATATATAAATATATCATATGTTTTATCCTTTTCAAATCAATTGTTAAAGTCATTGGTTTTAATTAGTGATGAGCGAGCACCCCAATGCTCGGGTGTTCGGGTGCTCTGACCGAGCACCCCCGGAGGCTCGAGTGCTCGGCCGAGCACCCGAGCCCCATTGAAGTCAATGGGAGGACTCGAGCATTACACCAGGCACCCCCTGCTCTGATGAGGGGAGGGTGCCTGGTCCATAGGAAAAGGGCAGAAAATGATGGAAACACCACAGAAATGGTTCAGGGACAGCATAGGGAGGATGTCTGGATGCATCTTGGACTCCAACATCGCTGCTGGGAACGATCTTTCGCCCGTAGTACGCCATTTTTACAGACTGACCGTAAAACACACAAAAAGGCAGATAAAAACGACTTTAGGCGAAAAATTGTTACCAAACAGTATTTGCTGTATATTTACTTGTATATCATCTGCAAATTCACCCAAAAATTTCCTCGATTTTTCTGAACTGAGGCCATGATTAAGAGGGAAACGTGCGCAGAGGCAAATTCTCCCAAAAATTTCCTTGATTTTTCTGAACTGAGGCCATGATTAAGAGGGAAACGTGCGCTGAGCCGACCATCTAAAACATTATGGGTGAGGGTCTGCTGCGGAGCTGACCATCCTAAACATTATATGCGAAGGCCCGCTAGTGAGCTGACGCTATAAAACATTATATGAGAGGGCCCGCTAGAGAGCTGACACAATAAAACATTATATGAGAAGGCCCGCTGGTGAGCTGACCTATACAAAAATTGTCAAACAGGGCCCGCTGGTGAGCTGGCCCTATATAAAAATTATATCACAGGGCCCGCTGGTGAGCTGGCCCTATATAAAAATTATATCCCAGGGTATATGGAAGAGAGTCAACCATATACCCATTTTTTGGGTGGAAGGGGTGAATGGGAATACAGAGTATTCCCATCATTGTAAATAACATATATAAAGTGAGTTTATGTTCCCCCGGGGCTTTCCTCCAGTGGAGTGGAGAAGTCAGGGGAAATCCAGGCCTTGTTCATTTTTATAAGTGTCAACCTATCAGCATTGTCGGTGGAAAGGCGGATACGCTTATCTGTTATGATGCCACCAGCAGCACTAAATACCCGCTCAGACAGAACGCTGGCGGCAGGGCAGGCCAGCACCTCCAAGGCGTAGAGTGCCAGTTCATACCACGTGTCCAGCTTGGACACCCAGTAGTTGTAAGGCACAGAGGGATCATTGAGGACGCTGACACGGTCTGCTACGTACTCCTTCACCATCTTCCAAAACTTTTCCCTCCTTGTGACACTAGGCTGCGCATCAGGTTGAGGGTGCTGGCGGGGTGTCATGAAGGTGTCCCACGCCTTGGAGAGTGTTGCCCTGCCTTTGTCGGAACTGCTGTGTGCTCCCCTTTTCTCCCCTTCTCGGTTGGCCAAGGTAGCACGTACTCTGCCGCCAGCGTTGTCAGATGGAAAATTTTGGAGCAATTTTTCGACAAGAACCTTCTGGTATTGCACCATTTTGCTTGTCCTCTCCACCGGAGGAATGAGAGATGAGAAATTCTCTTTGTAGCGGGGGTCCAGAAGGTTGAACACCCAGTAATCCGTGTTGTCTAAAATGCGTATAACGCGTGGGTCACGGGAAAGGCAGCCTAACATAAAGTCAGCCATGTGTGCCAGAGTACCAACAGGCAAGATTTCGCTGTCCTCACCAGGAGGATGACTCTCAATCTCCTCATCCTCTTCCTCCTCTTCTGCCCACCCACGCTGAAGAGATGGAACTAAAGTTCCATGGCTACCCTCTGTAGCGGAGGCAACCGTGTCTTCCTCCTCCTCCTCCTCCGCCTCCTCCAATTGTCGCTGAGAAGACGAAGTGAGGGTGCTCTGGCTATCACCTTGTGTAAGCTCTTCCTCCCGCATTTCCATCTCTTCCACATGCAAAGCGTCGGTTTTAATTGTGAGCAGCGAGCGTTTCAGTAGACACAGAAGTGGGATGGTTACACTGATAATAGCGTTATCGCCGCTCACCATCTGTGTCGATTCCTCAAAATTGTGTAAAACCTCACAGAGGTCTGACATCCATTCCCACTCCTCACTTCTGATTAGAGGAAGTTGAACGGAGAGGCGACGACCGTGTAACAGCTGGTACTCCACTACTGCCCTCTGCTGCTCACAAAGCCGGGCCAACATGTGGAAGGTGGAGTTCTAGCGCGTGCTCACGTCACACAGCAGCCGGTGAGCTGGCAATTGTAAGCGCTGCTGCAGCTTCAACAGGCCGGCTGAAGCTGTTGATGACTTACGGAAATGTGCACACACGCGGCGCACCTTGGTCAAGAGATCATGCACATTGGGGTAGGTTTTTAGAAATCGCTGAACCACTAAATTAAATACATGCGCTAGGCATGGTACGTGTGTGAGCTTGCCGAGCTCCAAAGCCGCCACCAAGTTACGCCCATTATCACACACAACCATGCCTGGTTGCAGGTTGAGTGGCGAGAGCCACTGCTCGGTCTGGTGACTAATCCCCTGCAACAGCTCTGAGGCCGTGTGCTGTTTGTCCCCAAGGCAGATCAGCTTCAGCATGGCCTGTTGACGCTTCCCCACTGCAGTGCTACACTGCTTCCAGCTACTGGCTGATGGGGGAGTGGCGCTGCGTGTAGAGAATTCGGAGGTGGAAACGGAGGAGGAGGAGCAAATAACGTAGGTGCTGGCGGAAACCCTGATGGAGGTAGGGCCCGCAATCCTCGGCGTGGGTAGCACCCGTGCCATCCCAGGGTCCGAGTCGCTCCCAGCCTCCACGACATTCACCCAGTGTGCCGTCAGGGAAATGTAGCGTCCCTGGCCACAAGCACTTGTCCATGTGTCAGTCGTTAAGTGGACCTTCCCAGTAACTGCGTTGGTCAGGGCACGGGTGATGTTACGGGACACATGGTGGTGTAATGCGGGGATGGCACACCGGGAAAAGTAGTGGCGGCTGGGGACCGCGTACCGAGGGACAGCTGCTGCCATCAGGCTGCGGAAGGACTCAGTCTCCACAAGCCTAAATGGCAGCATTTCGATGGCCAGTAATTTGGAAAGGTGTGAGGTTAGTGCTATGGCCTGTGGGTGGGTGGCTGGGTATTTTCGCTTGCGCTCAAATGCCTGGGGTAACGACATTTGGACGCTGCGCTGGGACAGGGAAGTGGATGTGGTCGCTGATGGTGCTTCAGATGGTACAGGTGCAGGGCGGGAGGTATGCGGGCCTGCGCCTTCGACAGGCGATTGGCCGGCACCGAAAACAGGGGAAGAGGAGGCAGTGGTGTGGCCTGCAGACACAGATGGGCGATCCAGGCGTTCCTCCCACTTATTACGGTGCTTGGATGCCATGTGTCGGATCATGCTGGTGGTGGTGAGGTTTCTAGTGTTCATGCCTCGGCTCATTCTGGTGTGGCACAGGTTGCAAACTACAATTCTTTTGTCGTCCGCACTTTCCTTAAAAAAACGCCATACCGCGGAACACCTACCCCTTGGCAAGGGAGATTTACGCAAGGGGGTGCTCCGTGGAACATTTGCGGGCCGGTTTGGTGCGGTCCGCCTTCTTTCTGTAGCCACACCACTGCCTCTTCCAGCCTGTTGTGGTGCTGCAGATGGCTCACCCTCAGGACTGCTGTCATCGCTCGGCTCTCCACCTTCCCAGGTGGGGTCAGTCACCTCATCGTCCACCAAGTCCTCCTCCACTTCCTCACTCTGATCATCCTCCTCATGTCTTGATCCCACCACATACTCAGTCATTGACAACTGTATATCATCCTCCTCATCAAGGTCTTGAGACAGTAATAGTGGTTGATTTAATGGCAACTGTGTCTCATCATCATCATCATCCACTACTTCCTTTGACCTTAAATGCCGTTCACATCTGTCATCTTCTTGTGATTGGATACCCTCTAGAGGTTGTGAATCAGGGCACAAGATGTCATGTTCCTCTGCAAGCGTGCTTGGAGAGAGGGTCAAATGAAGGATTGGTGATGAGACGAGCTCCTCACTATATCCCAGTGTGGGATCACTTCTTTGACCAGACCCTCTATGGTGGGAGGAAGGATGATCAGAGTGAGGATTATGTTGACCAGACTCTTGGCTACTGAGAGTGGACTTGGTGGAAGACAGGGTGGTGCTTAACCGACTGGAAGCAGTATCAGCTGACATCCAACCGACCACCTGTTCGCAGTGGTCGGACCTCGAGAGTGATGTCCTGCGACGCCCTGTAAAATGAGACATGAAGCTAGGTATGGTGGATGTCTTTCTGTCTTGTGCTCTGGCACCAGGCACAGTTTCTACGCGTCCTGACCCGCGCCCTGAACTATTAGGATCACGTCCACTTCCCCGTCCCTTTTTACCCGCCTTCTTCATATTACACGGAATATGTGCTGCAAATCTGCAACTGTGCACAGTACACAGAATGTGCTGCTAAACTGCGGCGACGCACACTGAATGTAATATGTGACTTTGATATTTTACAGTTTGAAGACTTAACAGTATTTCTTCCTATTCTGCAACTTTGCACAGTAAACAGAATTTGCTGCTTATCTGCGGCTACGCACATTGAATGGAATATGTGACTTTGATATTTTACAGTTTGAAGACTTAGCAGTATTTCTTCCTATTCTGCAACTGTGCACAGTACACAGAATGTGCTGCTAAACTGCGGCGACGCACACTGAATGGAATATGTGACTTTGATATTTTACAGTTTGAAGACTTAACAGTATTTCTTCCTATTCTGCAACTGTGCACAGTACACAGAATGTGCTGCTAAACTGCGGCGATGCACACTGAATGGAATATGTGACTTTGATATTTTACAGTTTGAAGACTTAACAGTATTTCTTCCTATTCTGCAACTGTGCACAGTACACAGAATGTGCTGCTAAACTGCGGCGACGCACACTGAATGGAATATGTGACTTTGATATTTTACAGTTTGAAGACTTAACAGTATTTCTTCCTATTCTGCAACTGTGCACAGTACACAGAATGTGCTGCTAAACTGCGGCGACGCACACTGAATGGAATATGTGACTTTGATATTTTACAGTTTGAAGACTTAACAGAATGTGCTCAAATCTGCAACTTTGCACACTAAACAGAATGTGCTCTAATCTGCAACTTTGCACACTAAACAGAATGTGCTCTAATCTGCAACTTTGCACACTAAAAAGAATGTGCTGCTAATCTGCAACTTTGCACACTGAACAGAATGTGCTCTAATCTGCAACTTTGCACACTAAACAGAATGTGCTCTAATCTGCAACTTTGCACACTAAACAGAATATATGTTTTTTTTGTTTTTTTTCCCCACACACAAAATAAACTGCTGCCCCCACACACAGTAGTCCTAAAAAGGACTTTTGGGTCTTTTTTTTTACAAATTTGCTTTTTTTCTCCCTACACTGACTTTCCCTTCCTATCCTCATCTCTCCCTGGCTAAGACTGAGCCGAACTCGCTGGTCAGGTGCTATACAGCACCCGACCACGGGTTCTGGCCAGCCAATCAGTGTAATGCCAGCAGCCAACATGGCTGCTGGCATTACACTGATGTCAGAGCCTCCCTGCACGTTTATTGGCTGCGCAGCAGCCGCGAAACGTGCGGGGAGGAGACCCGAACATGGCGGGCGAGCACATGCGGTACTCGTACGAGTACCGCCATGTGCCGAGCAGAGCGATGCTCGAGCCGATCCGAGCATCGGCCGAGCATGCTCGCTCAACACTAGTTTTAATACTACACTTAAAGGCTCTTTATGCAGACCCTGTTTTGGGTTTTCTTGTCTTTGAAGCCTTGGCTTATCTCAGGAGGATCCAGGAGTGAGAGACCAGCAGAAGATCACTCAGGACTTCGATATTCATACTCTTATTAACTCAAATCAATACTATTGTCCCCAATAGTTCATTTTAGTGTTCACTTTATTAAAGTGCATGATTGAATTGTTCCAAGTGGGTAATTTCATGGCATACACTGGATAGTCAGTTGCAAGGCAGATGCAAAATTTTATCTGCTTCTTCAAGCTTTCCACCCCCTCAAAGCTTTTGTATAACAAGGCAACAAATCTGAAATACAATATACAAAGCTGCCAGAGAACAAGACGGAGGCAGACAGAGGTTCTGCTATAGTTTATTTTTTCCTATTAGTGGTAAGTGCAGCTATTTGTGTTTGCCCCTTAGCTGCTGGATGCTAAAGCTAGTTGCAGCACGTGCTAGTAATATCTTAAGTATCCAATATCTTAAAGGGATAGTAATACTTAAAATGTAAAAAAAATATGTTGTAGGGTTTATCCCCCTGAGTAAAACAAGAGTACTCCCACTGCTGAAAGGTGTTTCATTCAAAAGTTATTAATTTTCAAAGTTTCATTTTTTAGGTGCAATATCACAGTGGCCTGAAATTGTACAGTGGCGCTGTTGCTACACGATCCTATGGACAGTTTTGGTCCCGGGACCATAAATCTCCATAGGATGGTGTAGCAACAGCACCACTGTACAATTTCAGGCCACTGTGATATTGCACCTAAAAAATTCAACTTTGAAAATTAATAACTTTTGAATGAAACACCTTTCAGCAGTGGGATTACTCTTGTTTTACTCAGGGGGATGAACCCTACAACATATTTGTTTTTACATTTTAAGTATTACTATCCCTTTAATAGAGAATTGCATCAGGACCGCAAACTTAGAGTAAAATAAGGGAAAATAGCATGTTTATAAAATGCGGATCCATAAAGTGGGGATCCATTAGCAAGAGATGGCTGAACTAACATGGTACACAAAAACAGCAATGTTGAAATGAAGTTAAAAAAGCCATGCATCAATTAAGTTCATGCTTTATTGCCTCTCCCCTGTTGATCTAGAAGAAAGCAAAAAAAAGATAAAATATTGAAGCCTAACCTAATTATGCCCCATTTGTCTTTCCACACTCCAAAAGGCTAGTATTTCTCCCTCGATCAACATCCTATCTGTATAAAATTCTCTAAAAAGTTTTTAACTAAAATAGTCTCCTATATTTTTGGAATCATCTATAGTATCTGCCAACACACCATTCCATGGAAAAGAATGCCACAGTCTTACATCCCTAAATATAAAAATAAGTATTTTTGTTTTCATCAACATCTCCTCTTATCTAGTCCTAGTGCATGAATCCTTGTTTTTTTTTTTTGTTTCTTTTTTCTTTTTTTCTCAACTCTTGTAGTAAAGATTTGCTCACAGAGTTCCTATCCCAGGCCTTTAATATATTTGTAAATGACAGTCATGCCCCCCATAGACTCCACTTCTTGGATAGCCAATCTTTATAACTAAAATCTTCTAGCCCCTCAGTTTTGTTGAACTTCTCTGTACTTTTTAAAGGGATAGTAATACTTCGTTTTATCTTCATTTTATTTTGTAGGCATTAAAAAAACATGAAGAACAATATAAGTCTTATCTCTCAAACCTTTATGGTTCGAGAGATATTCACAAGCAAAGTTTCGCCTCCTGCCCCTTTTACCTAGTGTAAACCAACTCTTCTCAGATGTGGATTGCAGTTCATAGACCAGACAGATAACAGAAGGGGACAATTTCTTCCTATGAGAACAATGAAAGCCCTGCCCCCCTTGACAAGTTTTCAGGTTTTTCCCTTATCTTAATTGAAGATTGTCCCTCTCTGCAGTCTACCTGGGCACCTCCCTTCTGATCTGTCTGAACAGTGTTACATCAGTAAAAGGGGCAGGAGGGGGACACTTTGTCATTGAATTACTCTTGAACTACAACTCTGACAAAATTGAAATAACACTCTCCAAAGTCCAAATACTATGATGATTAATTAGAGCTCCTTTTATTATGAAACATTACTATCCCTTTTAAGTTCAATACTGTGTTTTTCAGAAGTGAAACCCAAATCTGTACTTACCAATGATTTATAAAAAGGTTGCATTATATTCTCCAGTGCATATATGCATCTTTTTTATATGTCATTATATATCCCTGTGCATATTTTACTTTTTTTATATATATGATATTAACCAATTAGCTATTGCAACAGTAACAATGCACACTGTTTTGAAGTCTATTGTCTACAGGTTCTCCCAAATCATTCTCTAACAAGGACTCCCCAATTAGTTCGCCATTTAATGTGGACGTAGTATGTTTGCTTCTGCAATCCAAATGTATAGCCTTATTTTTATCTATATTAAAACTCGCCTGCTACATATTTACCCATTCACTCAGTTTATCCAAATCTTTCTGAAAATCAAAGCAACGTTCTCTGTAAATATTGCCTTTTGTAGTTTTTGTCATCAGCAGCAAAGATTGAGACACTGCTTTCAATACCCATGCCAAGATCATTAATAAATTAAAAAGCATTGAGCCCAAGACTGAAGCCTGAGGCATTGCAGTTAAAACTGCAAACCAACCTGAAAAGGTTCATCTTACAACTCTGCATTCTATCACATAACCAGTTTTCTATCCATGCACAGGTATCATCTTCAAAGCCAATCCCTTTTAACATATGCAATAAGCACTTGTGTGGCACAGTATCAAAGGATTTAGCAAAAACCAAGCAATAATACACCTAGAGCAATATCCTTTTTCAAGTTAACATTTACCCTTTCACAGAATGCAAGTACATTTTTAACTGATCTAAACCTCATAAAACCATGCTTACTCTTACTAACTGTTCTTCATATAATACTGAAAAATATCCATTCATAAACCTTCTAGAATCTTACCCACCACTGAAGTCGAACTAACAGATCTATTATATCCAGGTTATAACAAATTCATAAGACAGGTTTAAATGGGTGGTAAACACATTATGAAAACATCACATGTTGTAAGACCTTTGCAGCTTAGTAAAATGAGAGTAATAATGCTGTCAGTAGGAAGAAGACCATAACTACACATAGTCTATATGTGTAGTCTAGTAACAACAGCAACTCTATAAAATAGAGTAGCCACAAAAATATATAAAACTAAAACTCTCGAAAAAGTAAACATTTGCTCTGTATAAATTTTGAATGAATCATCACCCAACACTGGGTATATCCTAAAGTAAGACAAGCTCTACAACACTTATTTAATTTATAAATTATGCAAAATACCTTCAATATCTAACTGACATCCTTGCTAATATTTATGAGGATTCAAAACAGTATTAATGCTATTTCCACTTTTGTCCCGAAATTTGAAAAATAGTTATTCTTCATACCAAAAATACCAGTGTAATTTTCTACATCCCAGCTACGATATATTATGTTACCTTAAAAACATATTATTTCCATTTTTGCTAAAAAGGTATCCAGACCTTTAAAGGGATAGTAATACTTCGTTTTATCTTTATTTTATTTTGTAGGCATTAAAAAAACATAAATAACTATATAAGTCTTATCTCTCAAACCTTTATGGTTTGAAAGATATTCACAGCAAAGTTTCCCCTCCCGCTCCTTTTACCTAGTGTAAGCCATCTCTTCTCAGATGTGGAATCCAGTCCATAGACCAGACAGATAACAGCAGAGGACAATCTTCTTCCTATGACAACAAAAAGCCCTGCCCCCTTGACAAGTTTTTCAGGTTTTTTTCCCTTATCTTAATTAAAGATTGTCCCTCTCTGCAATCTACCTGGGCACCTCCCTTCTGATCTGTCTGAGCAGTGTCACAACAGTAGGGGCAGGAGGGGTATACTTTATCATTCAATTACTCTTGAACTACAACTCTGACAGAATTGAAATAACACTCTCCAAAGACCAAATACTATGATGATTAATTAGAGCTGTTTTTATTATGAAACATTACTATCCCTTTAATATAGTTTATTATTCTGTCTGCAATTTCTGTTGAGAAGGTTCTTCATTTAGCACTCAGATCCCAGCATCATTACTTTTATTTTCCAGTAGAGGTGAGGTTTACCTGAGTAGGATTCTCTGGTCCAAGGTCACTAATAGTGTCCATACTATATAGAGTGTTGAGTTAGTGTTATAATTGCTAGTTGTTGAAGGAGGAGAAGTTGGAAAGATGAGGAAGAGGTGAGGTATGCTAAGAAGAATGAGGATTATAAACTAAGAAAGGGTAATAAGAAGAGGTTTCATCCTGGAGGTGCCATGATTATATTAGCTCAAAGGTAACATAATTTAGACACACTCCTCAGGAGAATACATGGATGAAGGAATGTTGTTTACAAGGTTCAATTCAATCAAGACAATATTTAGTTTCATTAATCATTTTATCATGAAGATACCAAACCATCTACAAGACTGATCACTTTAGACAAGTCTTTAAAGGGATTGTAATGTTTCACAAAAACAGCAGCTCCAATTAATCTTCATAGTATTTGAGCCATAGAGAGTGCTATTTCAATACTGTCACATTTGTGGTTCAAGAGTAATTGAAGGATAAAGTTTCCCCCTCCCGCCCCTTTTACCTAGTATAAACCACCTCTCCTCAGATGTGGAATCTGGTTGCTAGACCAGACAGTTAACAGCAGGGGACAATCTTCTTCCTATAGAGAACAATGAAAGCCCTGCCCCGCTTGACAGGTTTTCCCGGTTTGAGAGATAGGGTTTGTTGCATATAGTTTCATTTTTTAAGCACAACAAAACTATAAAGATTTTTTCTGGGACATTACTGTCCCTTTAAGAGTGACTCATAGGAACAATTATGTTAAATACATATAACAATTTTGGCACCTACACATACTCTTCAATCATCAGAGCATTTGAACCCAGGAAAATGTAATTTATCCATCTCTATAACACTCTTTAGTCTCAGAACAGTAGGTTTTCTTAGCAATACTTGTAATTTCTCTACAGTCTCAAGAACACAAATTGCTGTAAAACGTAGAACTGTTATTGATGTCTCAACAAGAGTCGACACAAGTTGAAGCGTGGTTGGTACCCCCACGATTCTTTTGTGTTAGTTCTTTCAGTTCAGTGGTTCCCTCTGATTTTAAAATTATAATGTTTAAATTGGATTTCTAAGGAAAGCACTCAGAAAAAAGAAAGAAAAAAAAGTTAATGCAAACAAGCTTTGTACCCCAGCAGTGAAAAGAGAATAACGAAGCATTTCTGATGATTCAGCCTGCAGGGGATTAATAATCAGGGTAAACATTGAGGTTAACTAGATTAAAGTTAACTTGATTAAATCAGAGTCTGGCAATAGCAGAATTTAATGTGACTAATTATATACTATATTGTATAAAATCTATTCATTTAACTACTCACAACCATATGAATGCTTTTGTTTTTCTTCATTCCTCCTATGATGTTAACCCTTTAACCCTCTGAGTGCCAGAGGAGTATGCAACACATTGCAAACAATGTGTTGCACACTCCTCTGGCACTCAACAAGTTAAGGACCAGTTGGTTGCACAATGCATTGCATGCCTCTCTGGTCCTTAAAGGGTTAGTAATGTTTCAATATAAAAGCAGCTCCAATTAATCTTCATAGTATTTGGGCCATGGAGAGTGTTTTTTCCATATTTGGGAACTCTCCGGATTTGCCCCGGAGACTCTGGTTTTGGCACTGCTTTACCGGGTCTCCGGGGCAGAGGCTGAGTCCTCCGGATGTGGGGAGTTTCTATTGAAACTCTACCCACTTCCACTTTTTCCCCCGGTGTAGCTCCTTCCCCCCAGCCTTCTTTTAAGCCCTCCCCTGGCACTCGCATTAAGACCTGCCCCTTTTTGACACCATACGCGTCATTCCTCACACCACCCATGGCAGCAGACAACTCCCCTCCGGGGAGACAACAATAAAATGTTCCCAGGTATGGTTATTTCAATACTGTCAGAGTTGTAGTGAAGAGTAATTGAATGATAAAGTGTCCCCCTCCTGGCCTATTTACTGATGTAATACTGCCCACCTCAGAGCAAGTAGTGCCCAGATGGATTGCAGAGAGGGACAGTCTTCAGTTAGAATAAGGGGAAAAACCTGAAACACCTGTCTAGTGTTGGTTATGCATCAAGAAGAGACTATGGTAGTTTGTGAAAATGCAATATTAGACTTTAATACCATCTCTTCTGATGGACAATACTGAATGTCAATAACTCCTTGCTCTTGCATGTCCCTGAGCAGATGATATTTTACATCAACGTGCTTGGTTCTAGGATTTACCCTTTCTAAGTGTGTCAACTTTATACATCCCTGATTGTCTTCAAGGATGGGTATGGGTTTAAACATGTCCAGTCCTATATCTAGTAGAAGCTGACAAATCCAAATTACTTCTTGACATGCGTGTGCTGCTGCTACATATTCCACTTCAGTTGAAGAGAGTGCAACAGTCACTTGTTTTCAACTAGACCAACTTATGGTTCCTCCTCCATACGGGAAGATGTAACCACTTGTAGATTTGCGGTCAGTGGTGTCTCCAGCCCAATCACCGTCTACATATCCGATTAATTTTGGGTTTAACGTTCAAATTGTTCCTTTTAGATACTGTATCATGCTCTTTACTGCGTTCCAGTCATGGTGACAGGGTGTTGCAACTTTTCTACAGAGTATACCTACTGCTGCAGCAATATCTGGTCTTGTTACAGTGGCGATGTATACCAACTTTCCAATTGCCCTGCGGTAATTATTGTTGGGTAACAAGTTTTCTGCTCCATTGTTTTTCTGATAATTTGGTTCCATAGGTGTTTTCATTTCTTTTGCATCTTGCATCTGAAACTGTTCTAATATATCTGTAATTTTCTGACTTTGGTTAAGAAGATAGCTTCCATCCTCTTCTCTCTCTTTTTGAATTCCTAGGTAGTGACTGATGTTCCTAGTTTGCTAATCTGAAAGTTCTGTTTCAATTTGTGAACTATTTGGTCATAATCCCCTTCTTGCTCAAAACAAATTATAATGTCATCAATGTAAATTAGGATGTATATCCATTTGTTTTCTTGATTCTTAGAATATAGACATGGATCTGTCTATACTTCTTGAAAATCCTTGTTTCTTGAGTATTTCGTTCACTTTTTCATTCCACATTCTTGTAACCTGTTTGAGCCCATATATGCTCTTTTGAAGTTTACATACAAGGTTCTATCCTTTTTTAAACCCTGGTGGTTGTTCCATATAGAGATCCTCCTTGATGTCTCCATATAGGAAAGCAGTTTTGACATCTAGATGTTTCACCTGCATTCCCTTTCTGGCTGCGATGCTAAGGAGTGCTCTGATGGTTGAGTGCTTTACTACTGAGGCAAATGTTTCATCATAATCTTCTCCAAATTTCTGGGAATATCCCTTGGCTACTAATCTGGCCTTGTATCTATGGACATTTCCTTCTGCGTTGTATTTCACTTTAAATGTCCATTTGCTTCCTGTAGTTTTGCGATTGGGGGAAACTCAGGGACCAGGTTTTATTTTCCTGAAGTGATTTTATTTCTTCTTCGGCTGCCTTCCTCCACTGATTGGCTTCCCTTTTTTGGTGATTTTTCTATGTCTTCCCAGGATATTGGTTCCTGTGTTCCGTATGTCTTAGCAATGTATGACAGCTTGCGGGGTGGTATCCCTTTCATGACCCGAGTGGATCTTCTGATTTCTGGTTGTTCGGTAGGTTCTACTGGTTTGTCTATTGTAAGTTGTTCTTCTTGTTCCGACTCCTGTACTGCTTCACTTTGGTCGGCATCTCTTGCTGGTTCAATGGGCAGAGTCTCTTCACAGCCTTTGAGGATTATTTCGTCTGAAGCTTCGCTTTCATCAAAATAAACACTACGGCTTATTGTGACCTTGTTGGTCTTTGGATGAAGGATTCTATATCCCTTACTGTGTTCACTGTAGCCCACCAGAATGCCTTGTATGTCTTTGCTCTCCAACTTGGAGCGTTTCTCACTTGGGACATGGGCATATTCTTTACAGCCAAACACTCTAATTTGTCCTACACTGGGTTTTGATCCATTCCACATTTGGTATGGGGTACTTTCAATAGCTTTTGATGGTAGCCTGTTCTGTAGATTGACCCCAAGATGATACCCCCCCCCCCAGTTTCTTGGAAACTAGAAATATCTTCATTCTCTTCTTTGCCACAAGTCTGAGAAATATTTCTTTTTTTGGATGACTTCTTGGGACTTAAGTGGTGGCATTGAGAAGTTGATGTAGTAACCTTTTGCAGTCAGTGTCGGTACCCAGGAATTATGTGTTATTCTGCTTTTTTAAGAAAAGCATGTACGCTTCCTCCTACTTATGTGATAAGTGGTGCCTGAATTAGGATGTATGTAAATTCTGGAAGAAGATTTCCTAGGATTCTAGCTTTTTTCAAATCTTTATGTGGAAAAAATGATTATAAGGGTTGAATCTCTTATCCTCATTTTTTTTTCTCTTGCCAGATCTTGTCTACCAAAGAATCTAGCTCATTGACAAAGATAAATGAGCTTTCAAAGGGCACATAATTTAATCTTGGAAAACAAATCTGATGGCCACTGTTTAAGCCATACAGACCTTCTTCTGGATGTAACCAACGCTGATGCTCTTGCCGCAGTTTTGACATTTTCCATGGAAACGTCACATCGGAAATCTCCTTCTAACTTGATAGTAGACATGGATTTAACTAATTCTTCTTGGAGATTTTATTTAGGTTATATTCTTCTAGATGAACTGTCCAGTCTCTCAGGGACAAATAGTAGTGATGATGGGTCAGAATAAGGTAACTGTTGCCTCATAGAATCTGTGAAGCCTTTTCCGCTTTTTATCCATAGGATCCCTGAATCCACACCCATTCTCTACAAAATCAGTAGTTTTTCTTGAAAAGCCTAGCTACGTATAGGTCATCTTTAGGTATGACCAAGAAGACCAAACCTTGAAAGTCAAGGGAAATATAGATTTTCATTTTGTCTGGTGCTCTGTCTGGTGCATCCCATTCTTTCTTTAATTATGGTATTATTATTATTCTCATGTGAGGGGTAGGGTTATTGAATTTTTTATACCCCAGAAACCTTGCATCCTGTTTGGATCTGACTGCAGGTGTATCTTCTATTTCCATAGAAGTTCTTACAGCCTTTACTAATGTCAATATTTTTGACTGTGAATATATGTGTCCTCTCTGACTCTGATAACTGAGTCTGATAAGCACCCCATTTGGAGGGTCATGGGTCCTGGGGAAAAGAGTTGTTAGAAGGTCCTGGTCTACAAAATATCTATGTAGTTTCTTGAAACATATTATTGAACCAGGAGTACCTGGCAGGTAAGTCATCATATTATCTTGATTACAGTGGTACAGATTCTGTTGGTGTATCCCTCAGCCATAGGAACTGCACATCATACACATAGAAACATAGAATTTGATGGCAGATAAGAACCATTCGGCCCATCTAGTCTGCCCATTTTCCTACTGTAAAAACCTCAAACCTTTTTTGGCCCTTGGTCTTTTTTTACGTTAAGGACAGCCTTATGCCTATCCCATGCATGCTTAAATTCTGTCACTGTATTAACTTCTACCACTTCTACTGGTAGGCTATTCCACTTATCTACTACCCTCTCAGTGAAGTAAAACTTTCTTACATACCATCTAAACCTGTGTCCCTCTAGTTTTAGACTATGGCCTCTTGTCCTAACATTTTTACTCCTTTAAGATATACTTCCATCCTGCACTTGGTTGAATCCCTTCATGTATTTGAATGTTTCAGTCATATCCCCTCTCACTCTTCTCTCCTACAAGCTATACATGTTAAGATCCTTTAGTCTATCCAGATATTTATTTTCCTGTAAACCAGTCACCATTTTAGTAGCCCTTTGAATTTTCTCTAGAGTATCTATATCCTTCTGGAGATGGGGTCTCCAGTACTGCACACAATATTCTAGGTGAGGTCTAACTAGAGATCTGTAGAGTGGCATAACTACTTCCCTTTTTCTGCTACTAATGTCCCTAGCTATACAACCCAGTACCCTGCTTGCATTCCCCACCACTTTATTACATTACCTGCCTACCTTTAAGTCATTAGAAATAATTACTCCCAAATCCCATTCCTCTGTTGTCTCTGACAACACAGTACCCATAATAGTATATTTTTCCTTTGGATACTTATGTCCCAAGTGCATTAGTTTACATTTATCAACATTAAATTGCATCTGCCACACTCTTGTCCATTCTTCTAATTTACCTAAATCATTCGCCATTTGGCTTATTCCCCCTGGAATGTCTACCCTATTGCAGATCTTAGTATCAACTGCAAAAAGGCATACCTTTCCTTGAAGACCTTTTGCAATATCAATAATAAAAATATTAAAAGAATGGGCCCCATTACAGATCCCTGAGGTACTCCACTAGTAACACTCCTTTCGTCCGAATATTCTTCATTGACTACCACCCTCTGTCTCCTGTCACTCAGCTATTGCCTTATCCATTTAACTATTTTTACATCCAGACCCAAACATTGCAGTTTATTAATGAGTCATCTATAAGGGACAGTGTCAAGTGCTTTACTGAAATCTAGATAAACTATATCTACTGCTCCCCCTGGGTCTATTATTTTAGTTACCCAGTCAAAAAAATATATGAGGTTAGTTTGACAAGATCTCCCTGCTGTAAACCTATGGATAGGAAAAATCAGAGGGCACTGACGTGTTGGAAACGCCAAGAGGATGCATATATTAAGTGCAATATTTTTCCAGAACAAGCACATAAAAGGAATGGGATACCATTAGGGGGTGAAGCTACTTACATTTTGAGATAAGGAGAATGTAGTCTTTCAGGAGGGCTAATGCCCATGAGGCTAGCTCACATTGTTTGTAATTGGCTCTTCTTACCCTTCTTGCCAGATGTTTAAGAGTTAGTTACATCATCAGAATCACAGTCAAGAAACTTGTGACTAGGAACAAAGGCACTGGCAGAGTCTGCAGTACTGGGATTGCAAGAATAGCCAGAGTGTCTCAAATGAGGCTTCCTGACAGGCCAGGTCTCCTGTGTGTCCTTGGTGGAAGTAGCCCAAACAAGGACAAAACAACAGGTGAGCTCAGTAACTCCACTTAGTAGGGAGAGACCCGTGGCTAGTGCAGAGACAGTGAGGAAGAAGAAGGATAATTCCTAACAGGGGCTTCAGTAAACTCCTCTACAGATGAACAGGAAAGTACTGTTAAAGAAATGGCTTGGGGTGATGATTTGTACGGGGCCTCTCTGACCACTCCCGTAAAAATAACTACAAGAATCCTCCCACTCCCTTATACACTTCACACTGAGTCTTCCTTTCCCCACCATCTCCTTCACTGTGTTCTCACTTAGCCCATTGAGGGCCCGAGGGATGTCCAATGCATTGTGACAGAAACTCTTAAAGGGCTAAACATCCACAGTCTCCTAATCCCAGTATCCATCACCCACTCCCCAGTGTCCCTCACCCAATCTCCAGTCATCCACTCCCAGTGAGAGCCTATTTTTTGGAAATGGGACTTGGTTTGAACTTTATGCAATACTGGATATTTGCATTAATGAATGAGTATCCCCTGGGCTGGTGAAGGTCTAAAAATTCCAAGCCTATAAGTCACATTAACATTATTCCCTGAAGAGACATCATATTCCTGATTTCTGTGTAAGACTTTAAGAACTCTCTAGCATTTAACGAGTAAAAATCTCCATGTAAATAAATGGACATCTGTAAAAATTGTATTTGTCCTGTATTGTTTCAGAATTGATGTAATTGTTCTTAATACATGAGCTTCTCTGTGTAACAATCTTGGTGTTACCAGCCATCAATCTAAAGAGGTGCAATTCTGGAACATAACTGCACTTTGAGGGGGGATTAAAAATCCCATTATTTTCTATTGGGTTTCCAACTTCTTGAATGCTTTGTAATGCTTTGAAGACCACTCTAGCATTCCGTGGGTTAAACATCCCATTTAAATTCATGGGAATGTACAGAATTTTCATTTTATCCCTTTTGGTACAGTGGTTTCTCTCGGGAATTCTATTGCATATGTCTCTTTAGGAGAGACAGTCCTTCTATGAGACCCAAATCCCTCTGTCCCTATTTCCCACCCTGGTGTCCCTATTTTAAGAGATCAGACTGTGCTGTGTGTATATAAGTGTATGACATTGCTCCACAGAGCTAAAACTCACATTAATATATGTTTAACCCCTTAAGGACAGCCGATTGCGCATGACGCCGTCACTTAAGGACCACTGACTTTTTTTTTTCTGCACCTGATTGAGGGCTCCCTGCGTGGCTGTACGTCGGTCCTGGCATGTCATGGGTCCTTAATGCAAATCTACCCATGATGTGTCAGGACCGTCAAGGGTCATTAAAGGGATAGTAATACTTCGTTTTAACTTTATTTTATTTTGTAGGCATTAAAAAAACATGAATAATGATATAAGTCTTATATCTCAAACCTTTATAGTTTAAGAGATATTCACAAGCAAAGTTTCCCCCTCCCGCCCCTTTTACCTAGTGTAAGCCATCTCTTCTCAGATGTGGAATGCAGTCTATAGACCAGACAAATAACAGAAGGGGACATTCTTATTCCTATGAAAACAATGAAATCCCTGCCCCCCTTGACAAGCTTTTCAGGTTTTTCCCTTATCTTAATTGAAGATTGTCCCTCTCTGCAGTCTACCTGGGCACCTCCCTTCTGCTCTGTCTGAATAGTGTTACATCAGTAAAAGGGGCAGGAGGGGGACACTTTGCTTGTGAATATCTCTTAAACCATAAAGGTTTGAGAGATAAGACTTATATCATTCTTCATGTTTTTTTAATGCCTACAAAATAAAATAAATTTAAAAGAAGTATTACTATCCCTTTAAGGGGTTAAATGCAGTTTAAGTGTTCATACATTAGTCTGTATAAATAAAATATTTTGATTTTATTCTACATAATTTATTTAGTTGTATAAAGAGCCATCAATAGAACACAGTGTAACCTATAAATGGTCCTGATGAATTCACAAGTAAGAAGAGACTCAGATTGCCAACAATTACTGGTGAACTCCAAGCCATTAACCAAAATGTGGTTACATATAATGACATTTCAATATTAAAATACAAGCATATATAAACTTTTGTGTGTGTGTCCAGAATAAAATGGTATTTGTGCTGTCTCAGTAAAATGCACTGGGTATTTGCATCTGTCTGTCTTCCATTTGTCATTGCACTAGTGAGGTGTGCATTCCATGTGTACAGCTGAGGGAACAATGTCACTAACATAATGTAATTCTCCTTTAGCAAAGATTTAGTGCAATGAAACACTATACAGTTCCATGTGATACAACCATTCCAGTTTTATAGAGTGCACTGTTAATAGCTGCGAGTAGAGACAGGTGAAAAGTCATATTTTCTTCCCAAAAGAAAATTATGCAGAAAACCAGTAATTTCTCATTTATAGCCCATAGAAAATGTCCTCCTTTGTGACACCTGGGATTAATTTCCAGTGAGAACTTTGCCATTTTTCTCCTATACTTTCTATGGCAAACTTTCCAGCTGCAATACTACTGAGGACTGAAGTGGAGAAATCAACAGCTGAAAGCAAAAGTTTTTAGAAGACTGAGACCTACATCAACATATGCTTTGAAAAAAGTGTTAAAGGGATAGTAATATTTAAAATGTAAAAAATATGTTGTAGGGTTTATCCCCCTGAGTAAAACAAGAGTACTCCCACTGCTGAAAGGTGTTTCATCCAAAAGTTATTAATTTTCAAAGTTGAATTTTTTAGGCGCAGTATCATAGTGGCCTGAAATTGTACAGTGGCACTGTTGCTACACCATCCTATGGAGATTTATGGTCCTGGGACCAGAGCTGTCCATAGGATCGTGTAGCAACAGCGCCACTGTACAATTTCAGGCCACTGTGATATTGCACCTAAAAAATTCAACTTTGAGAATTAATAACTTTTGAATGAAACACCTTTCAGCAATGGGAGTACCCTTGTTTTACTCAGGGGGATAAACCCTACAACATATTTTTTTTTTACATTTTAAGTATTAATATCCCTTTAACAGGCTGAATCCCATTGTCCTTGTCCATAACATTAACCAACTGCTTGTACAGCTCTGACACAGCTATCCTTGAAAAACAACAGCATCTTGGGATATGCCAGCAGAGTGCATCATATGACATCAGTTCTTTATTACCTCTATTTTCAACATTCTGGCAAGTGTGCCATTCTACAGGTATACTTTTTGTTTTGTTTTTTTTTTTGCAGTTTTTGACTTTACTCTAAGTACTCGGTAAGTATGAGTTGACAGCAAGGGATTTTGGGCAATTTAATAAGAAGGGAGTGAGAAAAGGGAATGGTAAGGAAGGGAGAAAAGGGAAGGAAGGGAGAAAAGGGAATGGGAAGTAAGGGAGAAAAGGATAGTGAGAGCAGGACAGGTCAGCTGCCTGTGCCTGTTTTAAGACATGCTGCCCCTGCTGCCAATGCCACCATTTCTGATCCTACAGTCACTTATGTTGTACCTGTTGACAGACATGCTGCCCCTGCTGCCAGTGCCACCATTTCTGATCCTGCAGTCACTAGTGTTGTACCTGCTGCCAGACGTGCTGACCCTGCTGCCAGTGCCACCATTTCTGATTCTGCAGCCACTAGTGTTGTACCTGTTGCCAGACGTGCTACCCCTGCTGCCAGTGCCACCATTTCTGTAACTGCAGCCACTAGTGTTGTACCTGTTGCCAGACGTGCTGCCCCCAGGGCCGGATTTGCCATTAGGCAAAGTAGGCACCTGCCTACAGGCGCATGCCACCGAGGGGCGCCTGCCATTCGGATTTTTTTTTTTTACATATTCTTTTAAAAAAAAAAAAAAAAAAAACTAGCCACCTCACATTGCGGCATTATAACTGCTGCGAGGCTTTTATAACTACCGCTAAGGCAGTGTCGCTACCGAGCGCTCCCTCCGTCTGACTCTTGGGCTGTTGGCTTTCATAGCTGGCAGCTGTCCCGATTTTGGGGCCCAAACTGTCCTGCTACATTCAGTCAATGTCCCGCTACATAGGCTTCTGCCCCGCTTGTTTCAACCCTGCTCTACTACCTGGAGCCTTCCTGCCTCTTACTGTGCTTGCTCATCATTGGCGACTAGACGCAAAATGATTTGGTTGGATGCATGCGTGCGCTTATGTGCACGGACTTAGAGTAAGTTCATCCTTGCCCTCCTCCATAGTAGAAGCGTGCTGCGCTAGAGCAGGGAGCTGGAAAGAACATGTGGAGGGGGAAACGAGGCTAAGCTGGAGAAAGTCCTGCACAAGGCAGCGGAGACACTAAGTAAGGACGCCTGGAAAGTGTATGGGTATTACTCGGGGGAAAAAGCCTTGAGAGATGTCTCAATGCATTACATTCATCTCTAGCATCCAAGGGGTTAAAGGGGGATCGATCCTAATGCAACACAATTAGCAGATTATAGTGCAACTATATGTATTAATGAGGAAGATGTGAGGCCACTTAACTCTTTGTGTATATTGCGCTCGCTGACACTTAACCGTTTGAGTTCCAGAAAGGAATCCATTGCATTGGATTCATCTCTGGCACTCAAAGGGCTAAAGGATGGGCAGGTTTGAGTAACTATAAATCATAGCAATGACCCTTAGAATAGAAGGGTTTTGATGGAGGTGACAAACTGAAGAGTCACTTTTTGCAACCCAAAAATCCTTTCCCACCCTGATGTCCTTGTGCTTAGGAGATCAGTGTGGTGTGTATATAAGTGTACTACATTGGTCCACATCAGTAATCCATATATGTGAATATAAATTAGTCTGTGTAAATAAAATCATTTGGGCTTGTTCTAAAATATTTATTCAGTCACACAAAATTTGTCAAAAGGTCATGAAATATCTAAATAAAATTCTGGACAGTACCCCGCCCACAAGCCACACACCCATACCTGGGAGCTCTCTGGGTTTGACCCTGAGACTCATGGTTTTGACCAAAATCTCAGACTCATGGTTTTGCAGTGCCTTGCATGACCCCTCTGGCACTCAATGGGTTAAGGTGCATCATTTATTCCATAAACACTTTGACAAAATGTGACTATTTGTAGAAAATGATATGTTTATATATATATATATATATATATATATATATATATATATATACATACAGGGCCGGATTTGCAATTAGGGAAAGTAGGCACCTGCATACAGGTGCCTGCCACCGAGGGGCACCTGCCATTCCGATTTTTTTTTTTTACATGTCTATGTCTTATGTCTATTTCCTACTTCCCCGGCAGGACAGGTCTGTGCCTCCTTTGGCACAGTCCTGTAGGTGCTGAGCTCCTGTGTCGCTCTGCATTCCTGGATAGGAGACCGCGCGGGAGCTCCATCAGGTACAAGACTGTGCCAAAGGAGGCACATATGACAGAAACGTAGGAAACGGGCAATGTGAGGGCAATATGGAGCTGATGGGGAGCACTGTGAGGGCAATGGGGGGCATTGTGAGGGCAATGTGGAGCTGATGGGGAGCATTGTGAGGGCAATGGGGGGCATTGTGAGGGCAATGTGGAGCTGATGGGGGGCATTGTGAGGGCAATGTGGAGCTGATGGGGGTCAGTGGGAAGGCAATATGGTATATGGAGCTGATGGGGGCAGTATGGAGCTGATGGGGGCAATGTGAGGGCAATATGGTATATGAAGATGATGGGGGCAGTATGGCACTGATCGGGGCAGTGTGAGGGCAATATGGTATATGAAGATGATGGGGGCAGTGTGAGGGCGATATATGAGATGATGGTGGCAAGCTGGAGCTAATGGGGGGCAATGTGGTGATGATGGGGGCAATGTGAGGGCAATATGGAGATGATGGGGAGGCAACGTGGAGATTAGAAGCATTGTGGAGGTAGCCAGTACAGATGGCCCACGGGGGGGGGGGGACACTTCAAATTTCTGTGCCTACAGGCTCCTGAGATGTAAATCCAGCCCTGGCTGCCCCTGCTGCCAGTGCCACCATTTCTGTAAGTGCAGCCACTAGTGTTGTACCTGTTGCCAGACGTGCTGCACCTGCTGCCAGTGCCACCATTTCTGTAACTGCAGCCACTAGTGTTGTACCTGTTGCCAGATGTGCTGTCCCTGCTGCCATTGCCACCATTTTTGATCCTGCAGCCACTAGTGTTTTACCTGTTGCCAGGTGTGGTGCCCATACTTCCAGTGCCACCATTTCTGATCCTGCAGCCACTAGTGTTTCACCTGTTGCTAGTACTGAACCTGCTGCCAGTGCTGAACCTGCTGCCACCAATACTTTGCCCGCTGCTAGTGTTTCTTGTAGTACCCGGGGGAGAAGGAGAAAATGATGCCAAGTGTGACAGCGAGGGACCCTAAATCACACTTGCCATTCCCAAGCAGTCTTGCCACTGCTAGTACTACTGCTACTAAGGTCCAGCAGCTTGTTAGTGTTAGGAGTGAAGGAGGGGATAACCAACAATAATATCCTCATATTACTAGTGACTGTGAGACTGAGGAGGAAGACTCTGCAGCTGAACTTGATGTGGTTGGTGTTAGTAGTAGTAGCACTTATGGTGAAGCAGCTGGAGTGGTAGGGGAAACATTTGAGATCATCCAGACTAGTGATCAAGGGAGCCCACACCATTCATCTGTCTCAATGTCCAAGTTGAACATTATCCTTAAGAGGCCAGAACTGGTGTTGGAGTAGGAGAGCAGGCTGAGAATTAAAGCCACCACCACCAGCAGGAGCACAGATCAGCTGTCTGTGCCTTCTGCTGTTTCTGTTAGTGCTAGTCTGCCTTCTTCTTCATGTCAAAAGGCAATGACAAGTGTGACATTAGGGGACCCTCTGTCACATTGCTCATCACCTCCTCCAAGCAGCAGTGAGATGTCTGGAATAGAGCAGCAGCAGCAACAACAGCATGTAGGAACTAGTGGTGTTGGTGGTGATGATGCTGGAGATGCTGGGGTGGAAGAGACATTGATGGCCTTTTTAGCAGAAACTGAGAAAGAATGGGAGACATCTTGGAATTAGAGGAATTTGCAACTGCTCTAATTCTTTCTGATGCTGAGATGCAGGTTAGTGTGCCACAGACCACCGTGGACACAGTGGGAATGGGGTCAACAAGCGAAGCAGGACTAAGACAGGTTCCACTTGCCAGCAGCAGCAATACTCCTGCTCCTAGTTGCAGTGCTGACTCTGAGGCAGTAGCAGCAACAGCAGCAACATAATCCGCTGCCACAGACAATGAAGGGGAATGTGGAGGACAAGAAGAAAGAGACCATTCTTCTCCACCTTTCCCCTTCCCTCTGAAGTCATCATGGGTGTGGGACTATTTTTCTGTTGGGGCAGGCACAGTACAGTCATCAGCAATGGCACTGTGCACAATTTGTAACAAGTCAGTGAAAAGAGGAGAGGATGGAACACACCTTAGCACAAGCGCCCTCATATCACACATGAAACACAGACACCATGACATTTACTCCAAACATGTTAAGGCCAAACACCCACCACAGAAATCAAGCACTGCTTTTGCTGTCCCTGAGTCAGCAGAAAGGCAACAAGAGGCAAGACAGAGATCAAAGAGGAGGAGGAATAGAACAACCCACCCAGAGAACGGAAGTTCCAGGACGAGGGAAACAACTAGCTTGCCATCACCTTCTAGGGTAACTACATCTTCTGCCAATCCTCCTCGTTCATTACCTCCCCGCCAAATGAATGCCACTCTGTTGATGTTAGGATGTGGCAGTTTGTCTCTACTCATTGCACACTGTGTGGTGCACTGACCACACATGCCAGTGTGGTGGAGGAGAATTGCAAGCATTGCATCAAGCGGCATATGAGGAGATTCCATCCTGCAGAATATGCTAAGATGGTGGCAGGGAGGGTTCATCACTACTATTAAACGGTTAGCAAGTTGTCATGTGTCCTTAGCGGGTATGGGAAAGGGGTACAGTGACAGCAGCAGTACTTGGTTTCGGTTGCCATGGTGTTTGGATACAGTTGTCCCCCCAGATGTTATTTACCACACACATACTGTGCACATTGCAGTTGCTGATGAGATCCACTGATCCTGCTCTCAAGGGAAAACATATATTCTAATAACAACACACCCATGATGATTTTGGAGTAGAGGCAGGTGGAGAAGATTTAATGGCCAACTTGTTCTTTACTGCACTGTCATAAGCGAAGGCTATAGGCCCTGCTAAGACAGTGGGGAGAGTGTGGGAGTGAAAGGGTTAACAATACCAGAGCCCTGGTTACCTGTTACTATTCCTAGCAACCACCAAATTAACCCCTGAAATCCCTCCTGCACTATCACCCCAGTACTACAATTCACTGCCACCACCAAGACTTTATATCTGGGCTTCTTAGGTTACCCCAAACACAACAGAATACAGTATAAAAATCACATTAATAATCAGACATATATAATTAAACCTTTAGTAGCTTGTTCTAGATGAGCTTCCTTCAGAGTAGTGAGTTCATATTAGATAACAGAGACAAGAGCTGATTAATTGAACATTTAATCTGAAAAAAGGCTTCACAGTGCTGGTTACAAAAATACAGAAATAAAGGACATACAGAAATAAAGATTACACATAAGCAAAACAGTCCATAAAATAAAATGGGAGAAACACAAGAAATCCTTAAATACAATTACCGATATTTTAAGAGTCCTTGTGGGAACTTCGATGGTATATCCCCCTTCAGTTGTTACAAAGAAATTCCCTGATTTTTATCCAAAAACCCATATTAAATAGGAGTCCACAGTTGCTTCTAAGAGGCCAGACCCCCTGGGTGTTACCCAGGAGGGTCAGGGGTCTGGCCTGACCATTTACAGCCCACTCAATCAGACCTGTCAGGGATGCTACTGCAGAGTTCTACCTGCAAAAATCATTAGGCTTCCCAAAACATGTAACCCACAGCACACCTCTATAATGTTATAATAATCATATTCCTCATATCTGTGTGAATATCTGGACACTAAACATGCTGGGTCTAATGGGTTGCAAAGTGGCTATTCTTGTAATTCATAGCAGGAACACCACCCCCTGGCATGTTTCGTACCCACCACAAGGGTAAAACATGGCATTCTGAATATATATTTGTATTGAAGCATTTTACACTATATATACATGTTCTCCCTATTTCAAAATATTTGACTGTCCCCTGGAGGAACCCCATAAGAGCAGAGGGTCCAATATAGTTTATGACACTCTGCTCTGCTCTGTTCTGCTCCGGTGATCTACTTATCCAGTTTCTGGTGATGTTATCTACTCAGCTAATTTTATGGTCTAGGACTGGTGCACTCTGAACAACATACAGATCAGCAAACAAGCAAAGAAATTATACAACCCAGAGGGCCAACTCATGCCTTGGCATGACATCCACAAATACTGGAGGCTACTTATTCTGCTGCTACTGCCTCAGGCGCATCACTGGAGCCAGTCATGGCAAATGGAACCTTCATAATCCATTTTCCATGTTATTGCTATTGCTGATCTCATTCCTTTTCAGCTGCCTAATAATCCTGCTGCTTAAACAACTCAGCAGCAGCAGTACGAACAGCAGTTGCAACTCAGGACCTCTGATGTACTGCTGGTGTGTTTTCTACCCAACAGATAGCAACATCTTTAGCTTTTGGATCATGAGTGAAGTATTTCCATATTGTAGATTTCCTAGACTGAGGTGTTCCTGAGAGACTGCTACTACTGCAGGGGTTAGATGCTGCAATTGCATAAGCAGGAGGTGTCAGTGCTGCTCACAGCATCAGAAGCACTCATTTTAGCTAGGGTGGGGGATGTTGATGATGAGCTGTGTTGTTGCTTATTCAACAGTAGTGTGTATGTGACTTTGTGGGGGGGGGTGGACTTGGAAGTGCTGATGCTGATGAAGATATCTGAAGTGCTGATTGTGTATTTTAGGCATCTTTACTTGTCCAGTGTTAGATTTTCCAATTGATCTCTCAAAGAGTTTATAAACAGGCATAGTGCTTCATTTCAGATGAGGAAGACTGAGCCGTTTCCTTACAGCTAATTTTGGCCATATCATAATTGCTCTCACTCTTTACTTTATCTGTATCAGAAGAAGGGGAAGATAGTGGAGGGATATATTCTAGGTCAACATCATCAGCATCATAATTAGGTCAGCCTAAGCATTGGCTGCTTCCTCCACACTATCATTATGTTCTCCTGGGCTCTTTTAAGTCTCAAACAATGTATTTTTTTATTTTTTACTTTTTCTTTTAGAAAACATTTACTACTATTTTGCAGATGGGCTTTACTGTCACTTATAAATAAAGCAGTTGGTTGCTAAACCCTCCTCTGCTATGAAAACAACTCTAGAATGTGACTTGTTGTCATCTTCAGTTTTCTTAAAAGCTTTAGTACTGCTACTACTGCTGTGGGTGAAACTCTTCATGGTACTTTTACAAACAGCCTCATCAGAAGAAGGAGGATCATCATAATTTATAGTCCAAGCTGCAGCAACCATGGCCACAGTCAGTTTTTGGACTACCACTTTACTACCAGGTCTATACACTCCTCTTACTGCTTTTCACTTTCTCATTCCCCTAGTATGTTTGGTGGACATAATGAAATTAGTGAATACAACAAACTGGTTGCATGCAGAGTGAAGTCTTTCCTGTCTCAAAATAATGAATGTCTAGTATCTGTCACTGTCAGTCTCAGTCACAGCTCAGGTCAGGGTTCCTGCCTGCTTCTGTCACTTATCAGTCAAAAGTTGTTTTTTTTATAATCTGTCCCTGTCTTTCACTGTCTACAAAGAAATCACATACATTCCCTGCAACCACAAGTGACCCCCCACCCTTTGCCTATCTATCTGCCTGTACATACAACTGGTGTGAAAATTTCAGCAGCAGCATTCTCTCTCTCCTAACTTCACTGCAGTCTTCATTGTTACAGTAAAGTATGAGGATAGACATGTTAGCTTCAGAATCAGCAGTTGCAATAAAAGATAAAGTGCACTGAACAGCAGCTGCAGCAGGCATACAGGAGCACTACATATCGCTATATGCTTGACCCTCTTCTTCTTATGGTTGTAGAAGTGAGCTTGAAGTAAGTTGTACTTATCAGTCTCTTGAATGCATGATGTACATTTATCTGTTTGCAAAGTACATCTTTTCAGACCGTCACTCTCTCAGTCATGGTAAAATCCAGCCAGATCACCTGTCTGTCTGACTGCTACTATCACTTATCAGTCAGAAACTTTTTTTAGCTCTCCATTTTCCCTTCACAGTCACCACACACAGAGTAACTTAGCTGCAACCAAGACTCCTAAAATCAACTCCTAGTCCACTCTCTTTGCTTATGTCATCTAGCATCAAAATACAGTTCTGTCTCTATCCTAAGCACACAAACATATGAGAACCTGACTCCCCCTTTATACTAGCACAGGGGAACACATGGGAAACTCTCCACATTCAAGAACAAAGACTTTTAGCTGGAAATTTTCTGCATGGCTGGCAATTCTACTGTTTAGTAAAAAATTTTGCCCGTCCCCAGCTCTGAGTACATACATTTCAAGCATCTGAAAATGGGACATGATCAGACAGACACATACCACAAATACTTAGGCATTTCATAAAGCTAAAACGGAATTAGAAAGCACTCACAGGATTCTTTCTAAAGATGAAATAAAGTTGTTTATTGATTCAACGTTTTGGCCAAAGATTGTGGCCTTTTTCAAGAATCCTGTGAGTGCTGTCTAAATCCGTTTTGTATTTCATGCAATTTCATCAATCCGGACACGCACCCAGGTCAAAGACTTAAAGGAACAGTGATTGCAACCCTCTTTATATATATATATATATATATATATATATATATATGTAAATACAAATACACATACATGTTAATTAACTCTTACATACAGTATTGCAAAAAACTATAATGCACACACTCACTCCCCTTGAAAGCACACATACACTCTCCCAAACCACAACAGGAGACAGAGCAGGGCAATATACCACTACAGTAGAGCATCAAGGCAATACACCATTATAAGAGACAAACAAGGCAATACTCCATTATAGAAGATGATCGGGGCAACACAACATTGCAGGAAACTAGCAGAGCAATTACCATTACAGGAAACCAGGAAGGCAATGCACAATTACTTGACACCATCAGGGCAATATACCATTACATTGCATAATTAGTTCCCTTTCTGTCTACTCCAATATTTCCCTCTTTTTACCCATTCCCCCAAGTCCCTCTTCTCTCTCCCATTTTAATCCCAGACCTCTTTTTTTCTCCTCACTAGTATTTTTCATCCCCTCTCTCTACCCTAGTCACCCTCTTTCTTCTTCCATCATTATATCACTTGTGAGAACTTACACTGCAGCATTGTTCCACTGGTAGTCACAGAACCTTACATACACTGAAACCCCAGCTTTCTTCCATTTCATGCTAGTAATCACTGAACAACATATGCCTCTCCTCCAGTCTCCCCGCATTCGTCCCTCAGTTTTTCCCCCCTTCCCTGCCCAGTCTGTTTCCCCCTCTCCCACCAGTCTGTTTCCACCCCTCTCCTCAGTCTGTTTCCACCTCTTATCCCCAATTTGTTTCCCATTCTTCCTCTGCACCCAGTCTGTTTCTCCCCCTTTCTCCAACCCCAGTCTGTTTCCCCTTTCTCTTCCCTCAGTCTGTTTTGCCTTCTTTCTCTCCCCCATTTTACTCTTTTTCTCTCCCTCCAGTATGTTACCCTCTTTTTCTCTCTCTCCCTGAATCTGTTACCTCTTTTTCTCTCCGCTCAATCTGTTTTCTCCTTTTTGCTTCCCTCCAATGTGGTTGCAGTGGGGGAGGGAAGAGGAAGAGGGCCGCCAGTCCTGAGTTTTTCCATCCAAACAAATTTGCTCATTTAAGTAAAGATGTTGGGGAGGCAAACCCAGAAGTGGAATTGCTGGAGAAGACTGCTCTCCCTAACAGCCGGGAGAACAGCTCCTCTAGCACAGAGGGGATCGAGAGGAAAGTGAAGCCTAGGCAGGTTGTGGTGGTAGGGGACTCCATTATTAGGAGAACAGATAGGGTAATCTGTGGCTCTGATCGCAGCAACCGAATGGTTTGCTGTCTCCCGGGTGCCCGGGTTCGGCATGTTGCAGACAGGGTGGACAGATTATTGGGAGGGGCTGGAGAGGATCCAGCTGTCTTGGTGCATATTGGTACCAATGACAAAGTTAGAGGAAGGTGGAGAGTCCTAAAAGGTAATTTTAGGGATTTAGGCAGTAAGATTAGGAACAGGACCTCCAAGGTAGTATTCTCAGAGATACTACCTGTGCCATGCGCTACGCCAGAGAGACAGCGGGAGATTAGGGAGCTCAATGCATGGCTGAAGTCTTGGTGTAAGAAGGAGGGCTTTGGGTTTTTAGAGCACTGGGCTGATTTTGCTTTGGGGTACAATCTCTATAGCAGGGATGGATTGCACCTGAATGCAAGAGGGTCTCAAGTGCTTGGGGAGAGGATTACTAGACGGTTGGAGGAGATTTTAAACTAGGAAGGGGGGGGAGGGGCCAATAAATACTGGGATAGATAGTATAGAAAGGGAAGGCGATGTAGTTAATAACCAGGTGGGAGGATCTGGGGGCGGGGTTAGTACAGATGATAGGGAGAAGCCTATAAACCACATCAAAATTAAATCACAAATGGAACACAGCAGTGGCATAAATTGTATGCTTGCAAATGCCAGAAGTTTAACTGGTAAAATAGGGGAACTGGAGCTGGTAGCTGAAATTGAAAACTATGACTTGATAGGCATAACAGAAACATGGTGGGATGACACACATGATTGGTCAATCAATTTAGAGGGCTACATGTTATTTAGAAAAGATAGGTCAAGCAAAAGAGGTGGTGGGGTCTGTCTGTATATCAAACCAGCATTATTGCCTCAATTGCGGGAAGATATATGTGATGACAGTAGAGAACATGTGGAATCCCTGTGGGTTGAAATAGTCACTGGGGGTAAAACTGCCCAGAAAATATTAGTGGGTATTTGTTATAAACCACCAAACATTGGTGACCTTGAAGAAACACAGCTATTAATGCAAATAGAAAAGGCTTCCCAAATAGGGAGAACTATAATTATGGGGGATTTTAATTATCCAGAAATAGACTGGAAAAATGGAACAGCTAACTCTGCTAAAAGCAGCAAGTTTCTGAACTTGTTGAATGACAATTTTTTGTCACAACTAGTGCACACCTCAACCAGAGGGAATGCATGTCTGGATTTGGTAATAACTGACCATGAAGAACTTATCTCTAACATCCAAGTAAGGGAGCACTTGGGGAATAGTGACCATAACATGGTATCGTTTGAGATTAATTCAAAAAAACAAGTTGATATGAGTTCCACCAAAACACTGAATTTTAAAAAGGCCAACTTTAGCAGGTTTAATTCATCCCTTGGTCTCGTTGACTGGGATAAAATATTTTCAGGAAAAAACACAGAAGGTAAGTGGAATGCCTTCAAAATAACATTGCAAAAATACACATATAAATTTATCCCTGTTGGAAACAAATACAAAAGAAGCAAATTAAAACCAATGTGGCTAACAAGTAAAGTAATTCATGAAATAAATAACAAGAAAGCAGCATTTAAACATTACAAAGCTGAGGGATCAGCAGAGGCATTTGCAAAATACAAAAATGTCAACAAAACCTGTAAAAAGGCTATTAAATTAGCTAGACTGGAGAATGAAAAAAATATTGCTAAGGAGAGCAAAAGCAACCCAAAAAAATTCTTTAAATACATAAATGGCAAAAAATTAAAGTCTGATAATGTTGGGTCCTTGTTATCTGAAACGGGTGAGATGGTCAAAGGGGACAGAGAGAAGGCAGATATTTTAAATAATTTCTTTTCTTCTGTTTTTACCAAGGAAGACCCATTGGACAAGAATCTGCAAACTACTTTTACAGAACAGGCACAGCAAGCATGGGACTGGCTATCACAAGAAAAAGTGTTAAAACAATTGAATGGTGTCAAGGTAGACAAAGCTCCAGGGCCAGATGGTATACACCCACGGGTACTTAAAGAGCTAAGCCAGACCCTGGCCAGACCGATATATCTGATTTTCAGGGATTCTTTTATTTCTGGTATGGTGCCCATGGATTGGCGTAAAGCAGATGTGGTGCCCATATTTAAAAAGGGATCAAAGTCCCAGCCAGGAAACTACAGACCCGTAAGCTTGACATCTGTGGTAGGGAAGCTGTTTGAAAGATTGCTAAGGGAATATATTCAAGAATTCTGCTGGAACATGAATATCATTAGCAATAGCCAACATGGCTTTGTGAAAGATAGGTCTTGTCAAACGAACTTGATCGAATTTTATGAAAAAGTAAGTAATAATATAGATGAGGGAGAGGCGGTTGACGTGATCTATTTAGACTTTGCCAAGGCATTTGATACAGTTCCGCACAAGAGGTTACTGTACAAATTGAATGAAATAGGACTAGGGGAAAATGTTTGTGTGTGGATTGGAAATTGGCTGAAAGATAGAATGCAAAGAGTGGTAGTAAATGGCAAGTTCTCCAGTTGGATAAACGTGATAAGTGGAGTGCCTCAGGGATCTGTCCTGGGTCCTCTTCTTTTTAATTTGTTTATTAATGACCTCCCAGAGGGCATAGGAAGCCATGTATCAGTGTTTGCCGATGACACAAAATTAAGTAAGGTAATAAAGTCTGAACTCGATGTGTCTTCATTACAAGAGGATTTGGACAAATTGAGTAACTGGGCAGGCAAATGGCAAATGAGATTCAATATAGACAAGTGTAAAGTTATGCATTTTGGGTATAATAATAAAAATGCAACATGTAGTTTAAATGGTGTTTCTCTGGGGAAATCTACTAATGAAAAGGATTTAGGAGTAATGGTAGACAATAGACTTAGCAGTAGCATGCAGTGCCAGCTGGCAGCTGCAAAGGCCAATAAGATATTGGCATGTATCAAAAGGGGTATTGACTCAAGGGAGGAAGATATAATTATGCCTCTTTACAGGTCCATGGTAAGACCCCACCTAGAATATGCTGTTCAATTCTGGGCGCCTTTTCTGAAGAAGGACATTATGGAACTAGAGAGAGTGCAGAGGAGGGCTACAAAACTAGTAAGGGGAATGGAAAGTTTTAGTTATGAAGAGAGACTAGAAAAGTTAAACTTGTACACACTAGAGAAACGGCGTCTTAGAGGGGATATGATAATACTATATAAATATGTTCAAGGCCCATATAAAGGGCTTTCAAAAGACCTGTTCATTAACAGAACAGTACACAGTACAAGGGGCCACCTGCTTAGACTTGAGGAAAGGAGATTTAATCTACAACAGCGGAAGGGTTTCTTTACAGTAAGGACAATAAAGGTATGGAATGCACTTCCGGAGGAGGTGGTGCTATCAAATACATTAGATGCCTTTAAAAGGGGCCTGGATACTTATTTAGAAGAGCATAACATAGAGGGCTATGCACGTTAGTATTGGGATTAATATTTAGTTAGGGCTTGTTGATCCAGGGAGAAATCTGATTGCCATTTTGAGTCAGATGCCTTCTTTTGGGTCAGTGATGGTAAACAGGAATAGGAAAAGGGTTGAACTGGATGGACGCAAGTCTTTTTTCAACCTAAATTACTATGTAATGTGTTTCCCTCTTTTTCCTCTCCTCCAGTCTGGTCCCTCTCTTTTTGCTCCCCCACCAAACTGTTTGATTTCCCCTCTTTCTCTCACCACCAATATGTTAGTTTAGCTCTCTTTCTCACCCCACAGTCTGTCCCCCACCTTTCCTGAGCCACCCTCCTATTTGTCTGCCTTTGCTGGGGGTCCTTACGGCATCCAATAATAAAAAGCACTAAGATATAACTCTCTGCATAATCACTGTGCTGTACACAGTGAGGAAGTTGGAGACAGTGGTCTGTGCTGGAGGAGACACAGGCCCCAGCTGGCCCATTGGGGAGATATGCCTCATCTTCTCACTGACAGAACTTTGCATAGTAGGATCTGTAAGGTGAGGGGCTAGGAGCACTGAACCCTTTGTAGCATACTAAAACAAGCCCTGCTAAATATATCATTTGTGCACCTGTACAAATAAAAGGTGACATTTGCAAATATAACATGACAACATAAAAAATGGCTTCCTGAGCACTGTTCAAAAAAAGTGGGGGTTTCAAATTTCCCCAGAAACCCATTGCACTCTATTGTTCATGTCATATGAGAAAGTAAAGTTCTAGCACTTTCAATAATGTGGACTATTTGTTGTGCATATGTTTCTGCAAGGTTGGATCACCCGTAGCTTTACAGCTGTGGTTGCACTACAGCCCCCATCATCCTCAGCCAACCCCTCTCTCGCTTTCAAAATCCTGTGTTTATTCTTGATGCTGCTGAGAGGACTCTCAGGAGAGAGTGATGCAAAGTGAATGTGATGTAGACAGAAGGTTCACTGTAGAGGATTCCAAGAAATAAGATTATCTAAAGCAGAAGTATGTCCACTTCTTCAAAATTTATCTTCCTACATACATAGCTTTACTGTTCCATTAGAACCACCAAGTAAGCTCATTGCCTTTGCAAATATCTGCTTCCATCATGCAATCATACTGAAGCTGATGTAATAAGATAATTGCTGCATTTCTGGACAACTGAACCATTTGAGAGAAAAAAAAACTACCTCAAATTCCAATTGAATTAAATGGGGCATTTTAGCCCTTGAATGTTAGAGAGGTCTCCAATTCTGGATTACAACTCTGATGTCTGTCGGCAAAGGAACCCATCATGGCCCCTAGACCCACCCTTGGCCACGCCCCTAACTTTGTACTGGGAGAAAGGGTTAAGTGTTTGATTTCCAGAGGGGTGTCCAATGCATTGCAAAATTGCTCGGCAATGTGTTAACCACCTCTAAGGCATGCAAAGGGTTAAAGCAAAGGGTTAAGCAAGTGAAAAAGGTAGGACAGCTCACTTCTCCCACACTTATATTTCCAGTGTCCTGTCTGTTGTGCTGCAAGCATAGCCCTGTATAGCTGGTTCTCATCCTTTATGCTGCCATTTCAGCATCTAGAAAAAAAAAATAATAATAATAAAAAATAAAAAAATAAAACAACACAACAAACCATAAAGAAATGGTGGATTGACCAAAACACAGAAGACCTATATAATGAGGCACTTAATCAGACAAAAATACATAAAGTACATCAGTTTATTCCAAAAATATGTAATTCGTGAAAAATGTTGCTAACTCTATTATCAATTAAAAAAAAACTATACAAAATAACTAGTGCAGAACCAGTATATAATATGCAATAGTAGCACAATTAATATACAAGCAGATCATGCTCAAAAATAAGACCTGGCTTAATACACAAATAAATAATTCCCTATACACAGTAATGCTACATCGAGCGAATAACATAGTATCTCTTAAATGATCCATAAAGTGCAAACCTTGCAAAATTGCTACAACCAATCCATCATATAGTGCAAAATACAAGTGCAAAAGTGCAGAAATTGTATTTGAACTAATAAATACTCATCTATAAAGTATATTGTGGGTCATAATTCACATAAGGGTGTAGCCAAATTTGAAAGAAAAATTAGGAGACAGCAAGTCCTACCAAAAACCCAACGCGTATCACCTAGCATTTATTTGTGTTTTATTTTTGAACATGATCTACTACCATTATATACTGGTTGTGTACATTTTATTCTGGATTCAGCAATGTCTCACTGCATGTGGTGTGTACTGTTTATCTTTGTAATTGGTTTTTATTCATAATAGAGTTAGAGGGAGACTGGTAGAGTACAAGTGATACCTTTATGGGATAACTGAGTAAGTTTAGAATGAAAGATGTCAAGACAGCTTAGGTCTCTTATTAATTAGAATGAAGGCTGAATACAAAATACATGACATGTTATACATTCATGCAAATTATTTTAAAATTTAAATTCCACTGGAGGGGAACTCTTATCACCAATGTTTGCGGACATTATTCCTTAGACTCCAGTAGAGGCATCTCGTTGCAGTTGGCTAAGTGTTACAAGATTTATTTCCCTTTTGATGTGTGGCTAGCTTCAATAATTTTTGTTTGTAGAGAGCTTCTGACTGTGCCAAAGATGGCTAAGTACATGGAATTTCTGTACAAGGCCCCTAGGCTACCATTTAGAATTTCAGATTCCTGTAGCAAATTCCCAGAGTTCTTCATCAAATGCAGTGAAGATATAGAAAGCCACATTAACACAAAACGAAATAAGAGTCAATGTTATGTTCTGCAAACACTAGATTGTGTGTATGGGATGGTTTTTGGTGATCTCCTCACGGTTAGTTGGGGGTTAATGCTCTGCAGTCATGTAGCCAGCAACAACAGAGAGGCAGGCAATGCCATCTTCAGTTACGTAGTGTTTATGAGAGGCAGGTAGTGCCATCTCCAATTGTGCAACATTCAGTGTTATATAACCGGGCAAATACGCATGCGTAGTGTTAGACATACCTTGCATTCCTTTAAGGGTGTAGTCTGTATTTACCCTATAAGCAACACGGTTTTTGTTTAGAGCCATTTGGGACTAGAGAGAGTGTGTCTGGATCTCAAGTCTGTTTGTTTACCTGTTTAACAATACTATGGAGCTTCGTGTGGAGGGCTCTCCTACACTGATGTACAGCTCGGTAGCTAAGTATCCTGATTTGTTTTATATCATTGCATGTTCAATAAACTGTAGTTATAGTTTTCACTACCAGTGTGTGTTTATGTCTTTTCTTTATCTTTATTCTGAAATTTCAGACCTCTAATAAAACATTGTGAAAACATCACTTCTGCTCTGATTTTGTCGATGTGAATTGTTAAAGGTCTCCTCTTTGTGTCTAGCCACTTTTCTATCCCATTTTATTTCTGTGGTTCCCTTTGTCATACCTTAGTGGCCCAGTTTAAAGAAAAAGAGACTAGAAGAAAACAAAAAGTCTGGATAAACAGAAAGGACATGAGTGCACCTCTTTTTAAATATATGTGTGTGTGTATACAGTAGTGAGCATGACTCAATTCTATTAGCTGGGCAATATTTACAGTTGCACTCTATACATGGTTGGATTCCAGTGCAGCTATTAACTTAATCACTGGTTTTTATCTCTATATATCCTAATATATTTCAAAAGGAATCAGAAATAAAACATGTGATAACTTTTACTGACTGCAATGAAATCCAACCCTCTAACTCTTAAAATTAGCACAGCTATTCACTTCCTTATGAGTTTTTTCACCTCTAAAAATTGTGGAAACTGTGTCATTCATTGAGGACTTACTACTGTTGTTGTTCCATAGTAACAGAAAATCCTCACAGTAAATACACCTCCACTAAGCATCCATTCCAATTAAAAAATGCACCACCTCCTTCATACCTATGGAAAAAAAAAAAACCCTTGTTACCCCACACCCATCACCTCTGCTAGCAGGACAGTAGCTGAAACAATTTCTTTTCTGGACATTGTACAGCATACGGCACTGTGATACAAGGTCAGATTTACATTTCCCACCCATAACCACACACACACTGACTCCCACTCAGTATTGCCTAGTATAAAAAATACATTTACCTTAAACATACACATAGAAAAAACATGTACATTAAATGGAAAGTACAGGAGACATTAAACTGATCAAATTAGTATATGAACTGAAAGGTTTTATATATATAAAATGGTAAATAAATCAATCACTGATAATTAGGAATTGATCACTGTATGTGGATGTGTTAGCATTTCTCATAACTCATCACAGTTGGTGTGGCCAACAAGTCTCAGGATGTGGTGCCCTAAGAATCTGTCTGAGAAATTTAGCCATGATAGGATTCATGTCATTAATGGATACTTATTGACCAGACCCCTAAATGCGTTTGAAAATGTCCCTTTTAACATAACTGGGGTCACTAGACTCCACGTTCCTTATCCTACCACAAGTTCAGTACAGGGAACTGTTAACTGAAAAAGGTCTCCTGACCCTCTCTTTCTCTACAACACATGTATTTTATGGTAGGGAAGTAAAAAGAATTTGAATTCTGGAATCTATTTTCCCCTATTTGCCAGCGTGATGAGGACTTATTTACTAACCCCTCCCCCCCTTTCTCTTCACCTCCTGGACCGTGGGTGAGAAAAAAGAGTTGGGAAAGTTAATGTGAGGATTCTTATAATCTTTTTAACCTCTACATCCCCCCTTTGACATATTAGTGTACAAGACCATGATTAAGAGTCATTGATGCCCCTCCAGCCTCCCAGCTTTAACTCTGCAGTTGATGATTGGTCATGCGTAGAGTCAGAGATGCTCAACTAAGAATGAGCCTCCCATAGTATTTCTTAGGCTTTATAGAAATTATATTCTATCCAGGGTACAATTGCTTTTAGCTCACAAGCTCCATACATAGAAAGGAAAATATCTTAAAACACAGCATAACGATCCTGCAAAACATCAGCACAACCACAGAGTGCCACATGCCCAAACAAGAAACACAACCAACCAACCACAGCAGTGCATATCTTCTTGAGCCCCATCAGCAAACTAGAGTTAATTCCTATTGGCACTTGTAAGCAGGGAGTCCACATCTGCATTCCCTTGTTACCCTTAGGGTGATCAATGCCTAAGGTAATCTGCATATGCAAAAAGTTGGACAGAGGCACTCAACTAGTAAAGTGTCTGCTATAGTATTATAGGAATGGTATCCAACTCAGGGTACTATGCAGAGAGGGGAAATTTCAAAAGTGCATCATTCTGATTCTGCCAAAATAGCAGTCCAACCACTGTGACAAGCTGTTCCTTTTTGAAGAATAATAAAACCAACCCAAAACATACATTCCAATCTTTTCATTCATGTGCAGCTGGACTCTGTTGGTAATTGTGTGCAAAGAGTCCATATCTGATCTCCTGTTTCCCTTAGGATGGCCAACACCCTTCTTATATCGTATCGCTTACCAAACTAAGGCTCAAAGGTCTATAACTTCCTTTCCATCTTTTGGAATAATGGTACTATATCTGCTTTCCTCCAGTTGCAGGGCACTATGGGCTCGATCCAACGTGAAGAAAAAAACTGTCTTCGCGAGTTAAGCAAGACCGGGTAACGTGAGATTCAAATCTTCCTTACCCAGAAAGGCTAACGAGCGATGACCAACAAAATACACGTTAACCTTAAACCTGTGTCGCTTAGAAAATCTTACCTAAAAACACATGATAAAAATGTTACCTAGCACCACAGCCAATCACAGCACTCCACAGTAGAAAGTTCAGTCAGAAAATCCAAAACCACCGTCACCAGTTCTGAACAGCATTCTCTGTGCTTCCCTACCCAACCAGTAGGGGAACACAGAGATGGCTTTCAGCACCATGGACAGCTTTGAATGCCATAGGGATGTGCACTGCTCACCCCTGTGGCATTCAAAGGGTTACAATAAAGAAAAGTAGTACACCAAGCTCTACACAATGCCCCTCTTTGACACCCCCCCTTAGTATGTTTCATATATTGCATATATGGGACATACTAACTCCATCCACATCCACCTCAGGTACTGCCATTTAGTCCACAAATCTGTCTGATATTCAACTCTTAACTCTTTGAGTACCAGAGAGGTAGGAAAGCATTGCTTAGCATGTTTCCTACCCCTCTGGTACCCAAAGGGTTAATAGGCAAGGTATGGACTACATACCTTGCCTATATATGTGTGTGTGTGTGTGTTTTACACATTTTATTATTAAAAGACATTTATTTAACACATATTTACTTAGATTCATTCATTTCTAATGCCCTACCTCCTGTGTCCCATTGCTATTAGCACTTTTGCTCCACTCTCCTTCAAACGGAGAGTGGAGTAAAAGTACTAATAGCAATGGGACACAGTAAGTAGGACATTTTGAATGAATGGATGTAGTAAAGAAACGATTGAGGAAGCAGCCCTCCGCAGCGCTCCCTTTATATGCTTGTATTAACATCTGATGGCTGCTGACATTGAAGAGGACCAGAGGCATTGGAGGAAGCGGGCGGAGGGGAGAGAGACATCGGAGGAAGCGGGTGGCAAGCTTGTATTTGCTGCCCGCTTCCTCAGATACCTCTCTCCTCTCCTCACGCGTTGGCATTGTCCCTTCCGCCCGCTTCCTCCAATGCCTCTGGTCCTCTTCAATGCCAGCAGCCATCAGATGTTAATACAAGTATATCAAGGGAGCGCTGCGGAGGGCTGCTTCCTCAATTGTTTCTTTACTAGATCCATTCATTCATAATGTCCTACTTACTGTGTCCCATTGCTATTAGTACTTTTGCTCCACTCTCCGTTTGAAGGAGAGTGGAGCAAAAGTACTAATAGCAATGGGACACAGGAAGTAGGGCATTACAAATGAATGAATCTAAGTAAATATGTGTTAAATAAACGTCTTTTAATAATAAACATTAATAGAATGTATGCAATGGGCATCTTAACCTAGATCCCTAATCCTGCCCAGCACCCTCAAATGCTTAACCCACTCTATACAAATTGCTCAAATGTATCTGATAAAATCAAAACAGTATGCGATTGATGGATACAATTTCAGCTTGTAACCAGTTAATCCATTTGGTACATCATTCCTCTACAAAAGATGGGGGTCTTTAAAGTAGAACTGTCACTTTGTAACATGTAGGTGATTTTGAGATTTCAAAAGCAACTATATTATGTTAGAGATTTTTTATTTAAAAAAATAGTAAATTAGATATTTTGAATTATTTGTCATTTAATGCAAATCTGGAAGGCATGCCTGCCAGAAACTAACATTTGACACTGTTCACCACTACAGATCACTTCCTGCCAGCTCCTACTAGCTAATTAAAAAAGCCTAAATGTCAATAAACTATTATATGAATTAAAAAGTGACTAATCACCTATTTGTTACAAAGTGTCAGTTTTACTTTAATTAAAAACATTGCTAGGAAAATAAAAAACAGAGAAGCACATTACAGTGCGTTATTTTACCAATAAATATTAATAATAGCCAAATGACTGCTCACAGTCGCCGAAATTCTCTGGAATAGACCGCTTGCAATAAACTACAACAAAGAATGTGAGGAGCACCAATCAAGAACAAACAAGATAAAGTGACTTATTCTAAGGCATGGTAGCCTCTCAATGGTGCTACAAGTCACATTTTTCACTCCCATGTGCCATTATAGAGAGAACATTTACATATCTATATCAGACTGGTCCTGCCCACCAACAGTCCAGGTACATGATGTCAGGGAAATCCTCTCTACAGAAGAGTATGACCAAAATCACAGACGCACATTTCAGCTTATGTGAGTCTCATTGGTGTGATGCAGCTACCCCCTTATAGGTGCATAAAGATCAAAGACCCATGTCTGGGA
Organism: Rhinophrynus dorsalis; assembly: GCA_037306005.1. Taxonomy (NCBI): domain Eukaryota; kingdom Metazoa; phylum Chordata; class Amphibia; order Anura; family Rhinophrynidae; genus Rhinophrynus; species Rhinophrynus dorsalis. Next base: position 219,813,520 of record CM074724.1, on the reverse strand, counting down.
TAACATTCCACTTAGAGAGACCTCCAACAAAGAATTTGATTTCCACCTCCATATCAGACTGACCCTACACACAAACAATCCAACTCCAAAATGGGCAAATCCTCTCTGCACAAGGGAGCCAACAAAACCACAGATGTACATTTTAGCCTATGTGGGCCTAATTGGTGTGGTGCAGCTTACCTCCATTAGGCACATGGAGAGCAAGGACCCATGCCTGGGATACTCTTTTACCTAAGGAGACCTACAACAAAGAAAGTATCAAGCACCCACCAAGAACGAAGAAGATAAAGTGTCTTGTTCTAAGATATTGTTGTCTCCCAACTGTGCTACATGTCAGATTTTCACCTCATGTGCCATTACAGAGAGAAAATTGCCATATCCATATCAGAACAGTCCTGTCCAGAAACAGTCCAGCTCTGAAATGTCAGGCAAATCACCACCGAACAAAGATGGCAGCAAAGCCATAGATGTACATTTCAACCTATGTTAGCCTCATTGGTGTGGTGTAGCTGCCACCCTCTAGGCAGATTACAAGCAAGAGCCCAAACCTAGTATTCACCTCACAGCCAATCAGCTTCTCACATGCTTTAGTAACCCACTGCTAGAAGCTAACAGACTGGAAGGTGAATAAGCACACATCCCATCTAATTAGAGACTAGCAACCAGTTTGAAAGGTGGCCATCTAAAAGCCGGTCTCTGTTCAATATTCCCTCATTTGAATTAGGGCAACAACCCAAAAGGTATGGAAGGGAAGTCTATTATTTGTTGTTTTTACCAACTGAATATCACAATATTTTTTTTAATACATATGCTACACTGCATTTAATGCCTCTGGCATTTCTTGGGGGCATTTTTTTTAAATCAACTTTCATTTTTATTTTTATTAAACAGATTTTGTAGAAGATTCAGCAAGAAGACGGACAGTAGCTGACCAGGGTGCTGAGGACCCTGCAGGACATATTTTCAGGAGAAAATCTCTAGGGAGATTAACCCCGTGAGTGACATTGGGGTACACAATGATGTGCAATGCTTTGCATACCCATCTGGCACTCATAGGGATAATCTTTTATTTTTAAACATAAATGTGTGTTGGAAAACAGTTTTCTAACACACCGGTGGTTTTCAACACACGTTAGAGACTCTGGGCCTCCTCTTCATGGCATTTTTTTGCCATAAAAAGTGTGTTCCTTAACATGAGTTAAAGCCACCGAGTGTAACAGAATACCAAATTCAATTAGCTTTACATGTTGCCCAATGGGCTCAAATATGAGTGCCCTTTGGACATTTTTAAGTGCCCGTGGTTTTTGACAGAGCAGTTAGTAGGGTAGCAAATTATGCTGTCAAATCCACTGTCACCAGGTTTTTTTTTAAATAACGTGGGCAATAGAATAGAGCCCCTACAACTAAGAATGTGACCAGCACCCAGCAAAAATGCCCGCACATTTATTGCCCAACGTGAAGTTTTTTTATCCAGTATTTTTTCACAGAACAGGTAATTAAATAGCTTATCTTGCTTGAAAAAATACCGTTGGCTGTTTTTCGGGCATTGGGGGAAATTGAATCGAGGCCAAAGTGTTTTATCCTAAGGCATGGTGGGAATCAGTTGCACCACTCAGATAAGGCCCACAGAGGCCAAAATGTACGTCTGTGGTTGTGCTTATTCTCTTGTGCAGAAAGGATTTGCATAACATTTCAGAGCTTGCCTGTGGGCAGTTTTTCTTTGCAGTGGCAATCGGGAGCAAAAAACATGAATTGCAGCACCATTGAGAGGCTACTGTGCCTCAAAACAAGACACTGTATCTTGTTTGTTCTTAGTGAGTGCTCATCACATCAGTTGTGTCTGGTTTGCAATGAAACTCCTAGCATAATGCAAAATCTCTTCTGTTTGTATGAAATTATCCATTGGGTTTGAATGTACTGAAGTAATAGGAATGTGTTCAACTTAAACCTTCAAAGTTCTGTTGAACATAACAGTGGTGGTGAAGGGAGGAAGGTATGGAGACCATTCATGGCTTCTATGGGTTTCCTTCCCAGGTTATGGGAAACAACACTTGGGGTCCAGTGATCCCTTTTTGTTGTTTTTGTTTTTTCATACGCATACAAAAATATTAGAGGATTCTGTGGATAAACCAATAGCACAATGACCTGTTCTTTGGCTAGTCACCGCTCAGAAGCATCGCATTTTGGCTCTTTAGTGCCATTAAAGAGGAGAAATTTCCACATACATATTTCACTAATCACGCCCAAAGGGAAGTCCAGTTCCAAAACAATGGGCAAGTCTCCTCTGCATGGGAACACCAGCTAACCACTGACATACGTTTTGGCCTTGTTTGGCCTCATCAGCGAGGTGCAGCTGGATTCCCTAGGCAATGAGAGCAAGGGGTCGACGTCTGGATTACCCTGCACTCTTAGGCAGAGCCCTAAGAGTATTCAAAATATGCATACAAAAACATAAGAAGCTTCTACAAACAAACCAACAGCACAACAGCCTGTTCTACGGCTAGTCACCTCACAGAAGCATCACATTTTAGCGCTCTAGTACTATTACAGAGAAAAAATTTCCACATACATATTAGACTAATACTGTCCAAAGGGCCAGCCAGTTCCAAAATGATGGGCAATTCCCCTTAGTTCAGGAACGCCAACGTACGTTTTGGCCTTGTTAGGCCTCATCAGTGAGATGCACCTGGATTCCCTAGGCATTGAAAGCAAGTAGTCCACATCTGGATTACCCTTCACTCTTAGGAAGACCCCAAAAAATATTTAAAATATGCATACATGGATTCAAGTAGCTTCTGAGACCAAACCAACAGCATAATGGCATGTTCAACACCTAGTCACATTTTAGCTCACTAGTGCCATTACTGAGAAGAAATTTCCATATATATATATATATATATATATATATATATATATATATTTATTTATATTAGACTAATCACATCCAAAACAATAGATAAGTCCCCTCTACACAAGCATGCCAGCTAGCTCCCTGACATGCATTCCCGGCCTGTTGAGACTTGCCAGGGAAATGCAGCTGGATTTCTGAGAGCCAGGGGTCCACATCTGGATTACCCTTCATTCTTGGGGAGACCCCTAAGAGTATTTGAAATATGCATACAGAAATCTGAGAGGCTTCTGAGAATGAACCAGAAACACAATGGCCTGTTCTACTGCTACTCATCACTTAAGTGCATCACATTTTAGCTCTCTAGTGCCATTACAGTGGAGAAATTTCCACAGACATATTAGACTAATATCGCCCAAAGGCCAGGCAAATTCCTCAGTTCGGGAACACCATCTAATTGCCAATGTACATTTTGGCCTTATTGGGACTCATCAGGGAGGTGCACCTGGCTTCCCTAGGCACTGAGAACATGTCTGGATTATCCTTCATACTTAGGGAGACCCCTAATACAAAAATTCAAATAGCTTCTGAAACCAAACCAACAGCACAACGGCCTGTTCATGTTTTAACTCACTAATGCTATGAGCATAAAAAATTCCCAAAAAATATAAACATAGATAGATATATATATATATATATATATATATATATATATATATATATATATATATATATATATCATATCATATCCAAAATGACTAGCAAGTTTCCTCTACACAAGAATATCAGCTAATTTCTTGACATGCCAGTCCTACTGGGACTTGACAGAGAACTGCAGCTTGATTTCCTAGGCACTGAAAGCCAGGGGTCCACATCTAGATTACCCTTCACTCTTAGGGAGACCCCTAAGAGTATTTGAAATATGCATACAAAAATCTTAGAGGCTTCTGAGAATAAACCAGAAACACAATGGCCTGTTCTACTGCTACTCATCACTCAGAAGCATCACATTTTAGCTCTCTAGTGCCATTATAGAGGATAAATTTCTACATATATTAGACTAATCTCACCCAAAGAGTGGTCCAGTTCCAAGATGACGGGCAAGTCCCCTCTGCATTAGAACACCAGCTAACCCCTGACGTACGTTTCAGCCTTGTTTGGGAGAACAGGCCATTGTGCTGTTTTTCGTCCTCAGAAGCCTTTCACATTTTGTATGTTTTTTGTTTTTTCAGTATTACTTGTCAGTAGGGATGGGCAAAATGCTTTGTTTCAAAATCAAAACAGGTAAAAATGGAACTTCCCAAAGATCAGAAAATTTCCAGGAAAAAAATGGCATTTTCCTGCTTTTTTTTCAACCTTTTTCATTGCATTGAAATCAATGCTAAGAATTAATTTGCCCCCAACATGTCAAGTTTCCCTTGTATTCCCACAGTGATACTGTAAAAGGGCTACCAGGTTCTGTGCTTCTGAGATGTAGAGAAAGCAGCAACAATGTGATTCTAATGGAGATTTACAAAAAGAGAGGAGCTAAAATTTATTTTTAAGAGTCTTAGTGGCAGGTAAGTTTTCTCTGTAAGTGGTGGGCTGTGGACTCTGGTGAGTGTAAAGGGAGAAAGGAGAGTAATAAAAATTAAACAAAATACTATTTTTACTGAGAAATACGTAACAGTCAGACAAGCATTTGGTCCAAGTTCCTTCCTGAACTATCTGAGCCTTTATTGTGACTGACTGACAGATATACTTAGCAGACTGATACATCAATCACCCAAGAGACAGAAAACTAGTGTATTAATGCTCACTCCCAAAAGTGAAAAAAGAAGAGGGACAAGCATAAAGTGATGTGTGGTGGTGCTACAGGCCTGCAGCAGCTGCTGTATTGTGCAATTTGCCCCTTATTTACAGCTGATGATTCTGACTCTAACTGGTCTAACCTAATCTTGTAATGTAAAAATTAAGACTACAGTGATGTTGGGAGAGATAGAGGAAGTTGCTGGTAAAGTTTTGACATTAGCTACAGACAGACAGGCAAAGGAACTGAAAATTGCAGTGAGCGTGTATTAATTTATTTTGTAGACAGGAACAGTTTATTTAAAGAAAATAAACTTTTAACTGATAGTTGACAGAGACAGGCAGGGACCTTGATGTGAGCTGTGGGTGAAGCTGACAGTTACGTATATTAGAGACAGAGTCGAACATGATACAGTATTTTGAGACGGACAAAACATCACTACACACGCAAATAGATCTGTTGTTTACTTTACCATAAAAATCAACACAAAATGTACTGGAGCAGGGGTATGGTCAAAGGATTAGGAGGAGTGCTGGGAAGTATTAGTAAAGTGGTTGTTCAAAAACTAACTGCAGCAATTGGTTCTACAGCTGAGAAGGCTCTTTGTAAAACTGGTATGAAAAGTTCTACCACCAAATATAGCAGTAGCATTAGTAATAAACCTTTTAAGAACACTGAGAATGACAACAACTTTCAGTCTATTGTTGATGGCATAGAGGAGGGTGTAGCAGTTAAACCAACTTCTGTGCCTACCAGCAAAAGTTAACTTCATTATCAAAGTAGTGGCAAATGTTCTGAAAATCCCCTAAAGAGAAAAGTAAAAAGAAACTAAGACTTCAGAAAGCCTAGAGGAATATGAAATAGTGAAGAGGAAGTGGCAGGTGATGCTGATGATTACCTAATTACTGATGATGATGATGATGATGATGATGATGATGATGATGATGATTACATATACTCCTCCAGCATCCTCCCCTTCTTCTGATACAGAGGAAGTTGAAAGTGAGAGTGGTGATGACATAGCCATAAAATTATCTGAAAAGAAAAGGCTCAGAATTCTACCACTGAAAAGGAGCACTATGCATGTTTATAAATTCTTTCTTTTTTCAAAGTCTGACTATAGATAATAAAAGATGCCTAAAATATGTAATCATCCTGTCAGTCAACAACATCTACACCATTTTAAACTCTAACCCTCGCCCAGTCACACTTACTATGACTGAGAGGGCAGCAACACAGGTCATCATCAACATCTACAGCCCTAGCTGTTATGAGTGTTTCTGCTGCTTTTGGAAGTACAGTGCCATTGACATCTACTGCTAGTACAATTGCAATATCTCCCTTTAGTAGAGGAGTAATGATTAATTTGTAGATGTTACAGATACCTCTAGCTTTTAAGATAAGGTCTCCTGGTGTGTTGCTCTACTGCTTTGGCACTCAAAGGGATAAAGGTGAGGTTTTGTCAGCCTATCTTACACAGCTATGACTTACCTGAAATGCTGCTTTTGATTTCTGCAGCACAAGCCAAGGAACAGGAGAAAGGGGCAATACAATACCAGTTCTCATGTTAGCCAGTGAGCAACCTGTGGCCCACCCGCTGGTGTTGGATTACTAATACCATTATTATTAGCCAGCAAATGGATAATGATGATTATAGGTGTTGTAGACTAACACTATTTGGTGAGAAACATGTTTCTCACCAGGTTATTGCATTAAAATAATTATGCAGGGAGATTGGAACCATAGCATAGTACTTTACACAGCAGGTCATGTATTTTGTGCAAGCTTCTGGCAGACTTGCTGGCTGGACTCCTGCATACTTCCCAAATGTCCCACTTTAGACAGGGGCAGTTCCTCAAAGAGAACCAAATCCCTCTGTCACTCTTTGCCACCTGGGGGGATCAGAATGTGTAGTATGTATATAAGCATATCACATTGTTCCGTAACAATAAAACTCACATTATGTGTATTTAAACTTCAGTATATGTGTTTATAAATTTGTTTGCATAAATAAAATGTTTTTGGTCTTATTCTAAATAATTTATTCAGTTACACAAAGAGGTGTCAATAGGTCATGAAATAAGCTAAAATTATTGGTAATGCCCCACCCCCAGCAATACCACTTTTGCCCATTTGAAATGTTGGGAGATATGCTCTTGTCATCTGCATCACCAGCTAATAAGGAAGTTGAACCCTTGTACATGTGTGTATGTGAGCAAGAGAAGGTAGTAGTTGGTTCTGAGAAGCCCACTCACTGCAAAAGCAGCCCTTTATAGATGTCACTCGTCTGGTTTCTACACCAAGAAGATGAAGTAGCATGTGGAACAGGAAGGTCTTCCCTCCTGAATTGTATGGGTGTCTGCCCATTCTTTCATTCATTCTTGGCCATGGCTTCTTTCCTGCTTTATGAAAGATGCAGTCAGGGGATAACTGAAATTCACCTCAAGTGAAACTTTTTCTTTGCTCATATGAAGTAGCCAATGTTATTAACGGTAACATTTTTTAGGGAAAATATAATTATACTTACTGGTTAATGCCATGAAAAAAGTTTTGCCTAAATTATCTTAACCCCTTAACGACCGGCGGTCCTGGGACATTTCAGTCCCATAAGGACCGCATAGGAGCACTTGGACGCGCTGGTACACATGACCTGTCGCGTGTATCGGTGCGTCATTATGGGGCCTGATAGAGATCGCTCCGATCTTGGAGCGGTCAATTTCAGGCCCTATTTTTACTTACAGCGCTCCCGGTAGAGCGATGTAAGTAAAAAGTACATGACGTACTATGACCATCATCGGTCCTTGAGTATTTCAAGGACCGTGACGGTCATAGTACGTCACATGTCGTTAAGGGGTTAAAGGGATAAATGTGCTATTTTTACTGTAGGATCGAGTATTCCATATATATTTGTATACTGATCTGTAGCTGTATAAGCACGCATAAGTTTGCCTTTTTACTTTTATTGTATAATAAAGTTTCCCCATGCCGCCCCTTGTACTTACCTGAAACCGCCTCCCCTGGAATCTGGTCCCTGGACCAGACAGATCGCAACAAGGGACAAACTTCTTTCCTTCAGTATAAGGAAAACTCTGCCCTCTTGACGAAGGAGGGCAGTTTTTCCTTAAGCAGGAAGAAGATTGTCCCTTGTCGTGTTCTGTCTGGACCGACTTTCTAAGGCCGTTGAGGTAAGAAAAGGGGCAGGAGGGGGAAACTTTATTATACAATAACAGTAAAATGGTAAAGTTATGCATGCTTATACAGCTACAGATCAGTATACAAATATTTATATACTGAATACTCAATCCTACAGTAAAGATGAGACATTACTAACCCTTTTTAAATTGGGCATTTACAAAATTATCATATAAACAAATCATATGATTTAAAAATTATTAAATCCAGTATTAACTACAAAATTTGATGTTAAATTGTATGTATAAATACAATACAATAGGTACATATGCTCTATTTTCAAAGAATGTTCTTGTCATTTTACCAACAAAATGGGAACTAATAATGTCAATTTTCAAAAGTGGCTCCATGCTTTATGAAGTTAAGTTAAATCTGACTTTATTTTGGTTGTGTATTTGGAACTGCAGGAAAGCAGCCATCCAAAGCACAAATTTAGGTGAAGTGCAAGGACACCACACTTCTACTTACATTTTTAGTCATTGACCTAGGGAATAAACTCATGAACAAAATGACTTCTTCGATCGCAAGACAAATACAGAAATTTACATTGTGAGCCAGGATGTGGTCCCCATCAGAGAATATGGCTACAAGTATAAAAAGATGTAGTCAAAAAGGGACCTTCATGTTACATTTCATAGTTTAAAGGGATAGTAGTACTTCATTTTTTCTTTATTTTATTTTGTAGGCATTAAAAAAACATGAAGAATGATATGTCTTAGCTCTCAAACCTTTATGGTTTAAGAGATATTCACAAGCAAAGTTTCCCCTTCCCGCCCCTTTTACCTAGTGTAAGCCATCTCTTCTCAGATGTGGAATCTAGTTGTAAGACCAGACAGATAACAGCAGGGGACAATTTTCTCTCTATTAGAACAATGAAAGCCCTGCCCCCCTTGACAAGTTTTTCAGGTTTTTCCCTTATCTTAATTGAAGATTGTCCCTCTCTGCAGTCTACCTGGGCACCTCCCTTCTGATCTGGCTGAACAGTGTTACATTAGCAAAAGGGGCGGGAGGGCGATACTTTATTATTGAATTACTCTTGAACTACAACTCTGACAGAATTGAAATAACACTCTCAAAAGTCCAGATACTATGATGATTAATTAGAGCTGCCTTTATTATGAAACATTACTATCCCTTTAAATTGTTCATAAATCTCTGTATTGCATAAGAGCAGGAGCTGCATTGTTTCAGCTGCTAATTACACAGCTAATTCTGCTCTAATATGAACAGCCACAGAGGCTGATTTAGAAGAGCAATAATTTTTATGAAAATAATTATATGTTAGAGGTTTTTCTGTTAAGTAAAACAAAGGTACTCTTACTGCTGGAATATTTTTTTATCTCTTAACTGTAGAAATTCTGGAGCAAACTGAAATCTAGGAGTCAAATAAAGTGGTAATGAACTGTGTCGGATATATGTCTAGCATTCAAAGGGTTAAAATCCAATTAAAATCAATGGGAATTTCGGGAATATTAACTTGTCCCCTGTGATTCAGTTGGTTTGCCACAGTATTGCCCTACATCTTCATTTTAAAGGGATAGTAATGTTTCACAATAAAAGCAGCTCCAATTAATCTTCATAGTATTTGAGCCATGGAGAGTTGTAGTTCAAGAGCAATTGAATGATAATGTATCCCCCTCCTGCCCCTTTTACTGATGTAACACTGCTCACCTCAGAGCAGCAAGACTGACCTGATGGCTTGTAGAGAGGGACAATCTTCAGTGAGCATAAGGAAAAACTTGAAAAACCTTTCAAGGGGGCAGGGTTTTCATTGTTCTCACAGTAAGAAGATTGTCCCTTGCTTTGAGCTGTCTGGTCTCAAGACCAGATTCCACATCTGAGGGGAGGTAGCTTACACTAGGCAAAAGGGGCGGGAGGGGGATACTTTATCATTCAATTACTTTTGAACTACAACTCTGACAGTAATGAAATAACACTCTCTATGGCTCAAATACTATGAAGATTAACTGGAGGTACTGTTTTTGTGAAACGTTACTATCCCTTTAAGTCAGTCTTTTAGTGTTTGCTGATAATTTCCTTTTAATAATTGGAATGAAATATATGTCTCTTTGCAATATGTTTTGCCCCTCTGGTCCTTAAAGGGATAGTAATGTCAGGAAAAAGTATTAGCAGTATGGTAGGTACAATTAACAGAGATTACTTGCACTTATTCATATCTCTCACACAGTTATGGTTTGAGAGATATAGGAAAATAAAGTTCTCCACTCCCTCCCCTTTCTGCTTGACGAGCTGTAAAGCTGTTAGAAGCAGATTCTGGTTGCTTGACCAGACACGGCTCTTCAGCAGCGCCGACATAATGATGTCTAAAGATAAATACTTAATCGGAATGGTCTACAACGTGTGCTTGCAAACCAGGCACATGTTGTAGACTGTTCTGATGAAGTATTTCTTTTTAGGTGTCACTTTGTCGTCGCTGCTGAAGAGCCATAATCTGATCTAGTGTTACGGTTTTCTGACACTCAGACCATGGTAGAAAGTAAAAACACAGTTTTATTTGAAAGAATAATATAAGAACAATGCCCCTAGAGGCCAGTACAGGTATAGTTGGGAATGATAATACAGTCCCAGTAAGGATAATGCAGTATATACATATATATATATAGACAGGAAAATCCCATACAGGGTTAAAGAGGAGAGACTGGACAAACTTAGTCCTTGATTAGCCAACGCCCAGGATATGATAATAGTCTCTTGATGGTGAGGAGTTGGAGTATAGTGTCTGCACTGAATCACTCTCAATGGTAGTATAATGGAGCGCACCAACAGACCAGAGCTGAGCCAATACCACCACAGTGGGATGTTCGGAGGAAAGCACTGCAAGAGCTGACGAGACCAGAACCTGAATCGCCCTTTACCTACACTCGGTAGTAACCCTGCGTGTGCCAACGAGATAGAGCCAAAACACCCCTAGGGTGCCAAAGTGGAGCGACACTGCACAAGCTATTCAGGAGCTGGAGCACTCAGTAGTGCGGAGGATAACGTAACCCCTAGAGCACTTGGAAACCTGAGCCAGGACACCCTTCCGGTGTCACACAGAACACACACTGCTAGAGCGGACTGGGCTACCAGCGCCAACCAGCACGACCACGGTGCGTACTGAGCACCGGAACGAACACAGCTCTGCAAGTGTGATAGGTAGGCTAGGTCTTACAGCACCGGCTCAGGAAGGTTAATGGCTCACAAGAAAACCACAGGCTTGGCAAGTGTATAGGATGGGCTCATAAACAGAGGCAACAGGCACAGCACGGGTTAAAGAAGGTTTGGTATAGAAGCAAACAGCTCAGCAGTGAAAGCGGATAGACTACTGCAACCTCAGGCAACAACTCAATATAGAGAGATGATTCATCAGAGCGACACAGGACAGTTCAGAATGTCGCCAGGAGCGGCCGGAGCCACACTGGAACACTGGAGCAGTACACTGAGCCGGAGTGACAACCGAAACCGGATCAATACATGAAGCAGGAACGTCAGCCAGAATCGGTCAATCACGGAGCAGGGTCGTCAGCCAGAACCGGGTCAATCACGGAGCAGGATCGTCAGCCAGAACCAGGTCAATCATGGAGCAGGAACAGGAGAGTAGTCAGACAAGCCGGATCGGTACACAGGAAACACAGGAACACAGCAACGAGGCGCAGGATCAGGAACACCACGAAAGGGCAACCGGCAAATGCCATGACCCCAGTATATAAAGGCACATCCTGGGCGGGCCAATCAGTCTCATCCAATGCACAGGTATACCCAGCCAGATTAACAGGGAATCACAGGGACCGTGATAGTACCCCCCTCTCAGGACCCCCTCCCCTGGGCAGGGGTCTCGGTTTCAGAGGATATTTAGAGTGAAAGCTGCACAGAAGTCTTGGAGCATGGAGGTCTTTCTGGTTGACCCAGGAACGCTCCTCTGGCCCATAGCCTTTCCAGTGGACCAAATATTGCAGCTTGCCTCTAAATCTTCTGGAATCAATAATACTCTGTACTTCGTACTCCTCCTGGTCTTGCACTTCCACCGGCCCAGGAACTACCGGAGTGGTAGTATAGCGATTGCAAACCAAGGGCTTCAATAGTGATACATGGAACACATTGTGAATGCACATAGACTTCAGAAGCTCCAGTGCATAAGCCACGGGGTTGACCTTGCGTATCATTTTGAACGGACCAATGAACCGGGGGGCCAATTTGTTGGAAGGCACCTGCAGATTGAGATTCCTGGAGGAAAGCCATACCCTGTCCCCAACCTGGAAGGATACTGCTGGCAGCCTTCTGCGATTGGCATGCCGTTGTTGTCTCTGGAAGGACTGGCTGAGGGACCTCTGCACCTGTGCCCAAGTGGAGCGGAGCTGCTCCATATGCTCATCCAGAGCCGGAATCTGTTGTGACTGGAACGAGTCTGGGAGCAGACAAGGCTGGAACCCATAATTCACGAGAAATAGAGAGCTCCCAGATGATGAATTGACTGCACAGTTCCTGGCAAACTCCGCCCACGGCAACAGGTCAGCCCAATTATCATGATGATCAGTAACAAAGCAGCGTAAGAGCTGCTCCAGTCCTTGGTTGGCACGCTCAGCAGCCCCGTTGGTCTGGGGATGGTAGGCGGAGGAGAAGGACAATTGTATGCCCATTTGGCCACAGAATGCCCTCCAGAATCTCGACACGAATTGACTCCCTCGGTCCGACACTATCACCTTGGGAACCCCGTGCAAGCGAAATACTTCTCTGGGCCGAGGGAAGGCCAGCAAGAGGCACGAAATGAGCCATCTTAGAGAACCTATCTACCACCATCAGGATAAACGTATAGCCCTTAGACACTGGCAATTCTCCCAAAAAATCAATAGATATGTGGGACCAAGGGCGTTCACCATTAGGCACTAGTTGAAGCAGCCCCACTGGGAGATGTCTGGGAGTTTTAGCACGGGCACACGTGGCACAGGCAGCAGTGAACATAGCACAGTCAGCTTTAAGGGAGGGCCACCAAAATGTACGTGATAATGACCATGCCAACTGGTCCCTCCCAATATGCCCACCTGCCTTAGATGAGTGATAGGTCTCAAGCAAACGGGTACGAAAAGGCTCATCCACAAAGCACTTGAAAACTAGGGTTTCAGGAGGTGCCCGAGCTTGAGATGCCAAGATTTGCTCCCCCAGTGGCGAAGTGATACTGGTGCGAATCGTAGCCAGAATCCTATCTGGCTGAATTATAGGAACCGGGGCTTCATCCCTCTCAATATCTGTGCAAAATTGTCTAGATAGAGCATCTGCCCTGACGTTCTTAGACCCAGGCAAGTAAGACACTATGAAATTGAATCTTGACAAGAACAGGGCCCACCTAGCCTGGCGAGATGACAGCCTTTTAGCCTCCGATAGATAAATCAAGTTTTTATGGTCCGTAAGAATTAGTACCGGGGTTCTTGTGCCCTCCAAAAGATGCCGCCATTCCTTCAATGCCAGGATGATAGCCAGCAATTCCCTATCACCAATTTCGTAGTGGCTTTGGGCACTAGATAGTTTTTTGGAAAAGAACCCACATGGTCTCAGGTTGCCACCCTACTGGGGGCGTTGGGAAAGAACTGCCCCTACCCCAACCTCAGAGGCATCGACTTCTAACGTGAACGGCAGGGAGGGATTAGGGTGGGACAGTATAGGAGTCGAAGCAAATGCAGACTTGAGAGTTTCAAAGGCCTTTTCAGCTGCCTCAGACCATTGAGAGGGATTAGCGCCCTTATGCGTGAGGTCAGAGAGAGGTTTTACAATACTGGAAAAGTTCAGAATAAATTTTCTGTAATAGTTGGCAAAGCCCAAGAACCGTTGGATAGCTTTTAACCCTATCGGTCGTGGCGATTGGAGGACTGCTGCCAACTTTTCTTGGTCCATGGCAATGACATCTTTAGAAATTACAAAACCCAAGAAGGGTACCTTGGGACAATGAAATTCACATTTCTCTAATTTACAGAACAAATTGTTCTTGCGTAACCGGAGCAACACTTCCGACACATCCCGGATATGCTGGGTTAAATTGGCAGAATGAATCAGTATATCGTCAAGGTACACGACTACACAAGACTGTAACATATCACGGAGGATGTCGTTGATGAACTCCTGAAACACGGCAGGTGCGTTACATAAGCCAAATGGCATCACCAAGTATTCATAGTGGTCAGACCTAGTATTGAATGCCGTCTTCCACTCATCTCCGGCCCTGATCCTAATCAGGTTGTAGGCGGCACGTAGATCGAGTTTCGTAAATATAGAGGAGCCTTTCAACCTGTCAAATAACTCCGTAATGAGTGGAATGGGGTACGCATTCTTGGACATAAGCTTATTAAGTCCACGGTAATCAATACATGGTCGTAATTCGGCACTCTTCTTTTTTACAAAAAAAACCCCTGCACCTGCCGGAGAGGATGATTTGCGAATGATTCCCTGTTTGAGGGCATCCTCAATGTACTCCTCCATGGCCTTATTTTCCTCGCAGGACAAAGGATACGTCCGACCCCTCGGTGGCACCACCCCCGGGGGCAAATCAATAGCACAGTCATACGGCCTATGCTGTGGCAATGCACTAGCCTCTCCTTTACTGAATACCTCACTGAAGTCGCTGTATTCAGGTGGCACAGAGGGAGAGGTACACATGATCCTAACTGGACGAGACAGACAATGACAAATGCAGTGCTCAGACCAAGACTTAACCTCACATCTTTGCCAGTCAAACTGGGGATTGTGCAATAGTAACCAGGGGAACCCCAGAATGACCGCGTGATGGGGTGAGTGTATAATCTGGAAACGTACCTCCTCCTTGTGGAGGGTCCCAATAGACATATTAATGAGGGTAGTTTCCAAAGTGATGAGGGGTGGTTCGAGAGGTCTGCCATCAATAGCTTCAATAGCTAGCAGAGTATCTCTTTTAGACAGAGGAATATTGTGTCTTTAAGCAAACGCCCTGTCCATGAAATAGCCTGCTGCTCCAGAATCTATCAAAGCTAGAGTCTCCACTGCATGGTCGTCTAGGAGAAAACTCACCGAGATGGTGGGTTTCTTGGAACATGGATCTGGGGACGATTGTACACCACCTAGGGCCTGTCCCCCAAGGTACCCTAGGTGTGTGCGTTTCCCGGCCGTACCGGGCATGTATGTAGTAAGTGCCCATTTTTACCACAATATAGGCAGAGCCCCTGCCTTTTGCGGTATGCCCGCTCCTCCTTAGAAAGTCTAGTGAACCCGATTTGCATAGGTTCGCCCGGTTCGGATATTCGATCAGGAGGATTGGGAGGGAAGGGTGGGTTTAAAGAATTCTCGTGCCCAAGGGTTCTGGCTCTAGCCCTCTTTGCCAGGCGCCTTTCACGCATGCGAGTATCAGTGAGCATTACGTATTCTATGTATTTGTCCAAATCAGTAGGGACCTCTCCGGCCGCAATCTTATCTTTAATAGGGTCTGACAACCCTTGGGCAAAGGCTGCCACCAGAGCCTCGTTATTCCAACCTACCTCTGCTGCCAGTATCCGAAACTCTGTTGCGTAATCGCCCACGGTACGATCGCCCATCTGAATTTCCATCAATTTTTTTGCAGCAGAGGTGGCTCTCCCAGGTGGCTCGAATACTCTCCGAAACTCTGTGACAAATTCATGAAAGTTCAGAGTACATGGTTTAGCCTTCTCCCATAGAGGATTAGCCCATGCAAGAGCTTTACCATTTAACAGAGATATGATGAACCCCACCTTGCTACGGTCGTTTGGGAAGGCATGAGGTGTCAGTTCCAAGAATATCTCTAATTGGTTAACAAACCCCCTGCACAGCATGGGTTCGCCACTGTAACGTAATGGTAACGCCGCCGCCGCCGTTAAGCTTCTGGAGGAGGCCATCATTTGCCCATTAGCATTGTCCGGTGTCAGGATTGGGGGGACCACCTGATTTTGGTTAGGTTTCTCAAGGTGTACCGTACGTTCTAGTAAGGTTTGCATGGCCAGTGCCAACTGGTCCAATCGTTGCTCGTGAACATCCATCCTCCAGTGGAGGTTCTGTGTATTACCGTCACTTTTACCGTCTGAGGTCATGGCCCTTTTGTACTGTTACGGTTTTCTGACACTCAGACCACGGTAGAAAGTAAAAACACAGTTTTATTTGAAAGAATAATAAAAGAACAATGCCCCTAGAGGCCAGTACAGGTATAGTTGGGAATGATAATACAGTCCCAGTAAGGATAATGCAGTATATACATATATATATATATATAGACTGGAAAATCCCATACAGGGTTAAAGAGGAGAGACTGGACAAACTTAGTCCTTGATTAATGGCTCGCACGAAAACCACAGGCTTGGCAAGTGTATAGGATGGGCTCATAAACGGAGGCAACAGGCACAGCACGGGTTAAAGAAGGTTTGGTATAGGAGTAAACAGCTCAGCAGTGAAAGCGGATAGACTACTGCAACCTCAGGCAACAGCTCGGTATAGAGAGATGATTCATCAGAGGGACACAGGACAGTTCAGAATGTCGCCGGGAGCGGCCGGAGCAGTACACTGAGCCGGAGTGACAACTGGAACCGGATCAATACACAAAGCAGGAACGTCAGCCAGAATCGGTCAATCACGGAGCAGGGTCGTCAGCCAGAACCGGGTCAATCACAGAGCAGGATCATCAGCCAGAACCGGGTCAATCATGGAGCAGGAACAGGAGAGTAGTCAGACAAGCCGGATCTGTACACAGGAAACACAGGAACACAGCAACAAGGCGCAGGATCAGGAACACCACGAAAGGGCAACCGGCAGATGCCGTGACCCCAGTATATAAAGGCACATCCTGGGCTGGCCAATCAGTCTCCTCCAATGCACAGGTACACCCAGCCAGATTGACAGGGAATCACGGGGACCGTGATATCAAGGAACCAGGATCTCATGCCGTCAGCTATACAGCTGATGTATAAGAAAGGGGAGGGAGTGGAGAACTTTATTTTCGTATATCTCTCAAACCATAACGGTTTGAGAGATACAAATAAGCGCAAGTAATCTCTTTTAACTGTATCTACCATATCACTAATACTTTTTTCCTGACGTTACTATCTCCTTCAGTGGACTTGTGTACTCTGCTTCAGCTTGAAAAAAACTGCCAGCAACTGTTATGTCTGCCTTCATTAGGGTGACCAGTTTCCATTCTGCCATTCAGGGACAATGCTCAGAAGTGAGCAGCAGAGCAGTTATACGGGAGGGGTCACTATACTTCATTGGACATCCATGCACAATCTGTTCTTTCTGCTGCATACCATAGTACTAAACACTAGTTATAGAACTGCCCATTGACTGCTGTAACCATATGCAAAGTCCATTGTGGGCTACACGAAAATGTACATTATGCACAAAGCCATAGACTAGCTTTACACTACAGCACAATGCGGTTGCATTTCAGCTCTGGTTTGATGTCACCATTAAGGCTCGGTTTTCTCTCTAGTGTTTAGAGCTCTATCTGGGAGCCATTTTCTTGTAGCCCAGCAGAAGCATCACTTTCTGTCTTAGTAGGCAATGACAAGTTCTCCTTCTAGTGTTTTGTATTGTCCCTGAAGGGGGCAATCAGGGACACATGGTCACCCTAGCTCCATGTACATCACTTCCAGAACTGATTTGAAGATGTTTCCTATTGAACAAAACAAGGGCAAAATTCAAAGGATCATTTAGGATTTTTTTAGCCATAGTAAGGTAAGTGGGAGTTGTTATTATTAAGAGTTGCTAATTATTCTTTATATATTAGTTTATTCTCTAAGCAAGCCCTCTGTATAGCTACGTGTGGCGTTAGCAGCCCTTCTTTTATTTGCGTTATTGGATTATTTTGCAGCTCAGCTGGTTGGTGATCTTAATTTTTAGTACAGATTGCCTGTTCTTGTTTTTTTGCATAAGTATATTGGCCTCTTCAAAAACAACATTTTCAGTATTAGAGATTGGGCTGTGTTAAGTTTATATTAACAGGCTTGGACACTCATCTATTTATCTTTTATTCAGAGCTGCAGAATAAGTTGGCGCTATATAATAATCAATAATTACCAACTTTCATACAAATATTCCTGAAGCTTATAAAACCTGATAGTAGATAGTAGACAGGGATCTGTCCAAATAAGAATAGAGCACCTACCCCCACCCCCTTTTAATATTTTAAATGCAACATATAGTTTAAATGGTGTTTCTCTGGGGAAATCTACAAATGAAAAGGATTTGGGAGTAATGGTAGACAATAGACTTAGCAGTAGCATGCAGTGCCAACTGGCAGCTGCAAAGGCCAATAAGATATTGGCATGTATTAAAAGGGGTATTGACTCAAGGGAGGAAGATATAATTATGCCTCTTTACAGGTCCATGGTAAGACCCCACTTAGAATATGCTGTTCAATTCTGGGCACCCTTTCTGAAAAAGGACATTATGGAACTAGAGAAAGTGCAGAGGAGGGCTACAAAACTAGTAAAGGGAATGGAAAGTTTTAGTTATGAAGAAAGGCTAGAAAAGTTAAACTTGTATACACTAGAGAAACGGCGTCTTAGAGGGGATATGATAACACTATATAAATATGTTCAGGGCCCATACAAAGGGCTCTCCAAAGACCTGTTCATTAACAGAACAGTACACAGGACAAGAGGCCACCCGCTTAGACTTGAGGAAAGGAGATTTAATCTACAACAGCGGAAGGGTTTCTTTACAGTAAGGACAATAAAGGTATGGAATTCACTGCTTGAGGAGATGGTGCTATCGAAAACATTAGATGCCTTTAAAAGGGGCCTGGATACTTATTTAAAAGAGCATAACATAGAGGGCTATGTACGTTAGTATTGGGATGAATATTTAGTTGGGGCTTGTTGATCCAGGGAGGAATCTGATTGCCATTTGGAATCAAGAAGACATTTTTTCCCCCCATTCAAGGCAGAATTTTAAATTGCTAATTGAGGGGGGGGTTGCCTTCTTTTGGATCAACGATGGTAAACAGGAATAGGAAAAGGTTGAACTAGATGGACGCAAGTCTTTTTTCAACCTAAATTACTATGTTACTATGTTACTAAATGTAGATTTTGCACATCTAGTTAACCAAGTAGAAATAGCTTGCAGTTCCCAAATGTCTTAGCATATACATAAGGGATCATTCTCAATGTTGTCCCCTGTGCTTGGGTTTGCTTGTATCCAACTTCTGTTATCTTCTGCAAAATGTATGTTAATTATGCAATTACCCCAATGTTTATCTATACTCTAACATAATCAGATAAGGAAAATTTCAGTAGTTATTATATGGTATTTGGTTTGCAAATAATTGATTTCACACATAGATCTCAAATCGATCAAAAATATTGTCTATAGGGAATTTGGGACAATTTTGTTTTATTCAGTATTATGTCTGTTGGGAACTGATCTATTAGAAATCTCTGCTTTGTAGATTTTCTTGCAGTTTAAGTCCTATATTGCCACTATCTGGTGAATTATGTTGGTCCTGATTGGGCTTAGACTTTTCCATGTATGCATTTTTTTCCGTTTGGAGAAATCTGAATTTGCTGTATCTGCCTTAGTACTTTTGTACAATTACGTGTTTGTGCTCTGCTTATTTTTGATGTGCTTAAGCTGATTTTTCCAAATAAAGCTTTATAAAATGAAAAAAAAAAAAGAAATCTCTGCTTTGTAACCCAAGTAAATAGACAGTGCAGCTATGTACTCTTTATTTATGGTGTGCTTAATCACAACTGCCATTAGGATGCATTCTAAAATTATCTACTGGGAAAACTGACAAAAAAAATCTGATTGTTTTTCCACACAATGAACATTATGTTCCACAGCAAAAATATTTACTCTTTGTTTTCACCTGCTAACAAGCAAGTGTTTTTTGATAAGTTTCAGAGGTGCAAATATCTCTCCAGTACAAAAAAACAGACAAAGAAAACCCATGCTATACTGTGGCACATTTTCATTATGTGGAGGAAGATGTAAGAGACATTAGAGGGAATGTACTAATATGAGTTAAAGCTGAACTATACATTAGAACCAATTTCTTAGTTCTATGCTTGCCTCCAAATTTCTAAGCTACTTATGCTGAAAATGGACCACTGTACACCACTTGCACCAAGGAAGAGGCCTTTTGGGAAGTGTATGGGTGTATGGTGGTGTTTCTTATCTTGTTTAAAGCTATTTACTAACAAGGCACAAGGGTGAGTGGAGTAACTTTAATCCAATTTCCTGGGCAAGCAATAGGGTTGAGCTTTCTCACAGTAAAATATTTAGAATGGCAAAGAGTGAGCACTGGTATAAACTAACCTGATTATATCCTCTAGTGACTACCCTGGAGTACAGATGGATGAGTAGTAAGCTATTGTCACAGCACAGAAGCTGAGATGTACTAAGATGAACTGAGGGGAGATCCATTAAGATTCAATAAGGGTCCAGTTTGTGGATATGGTGGCAAACTAGACCAGAATCTATTATTTAGTATGCACTAAAGTGGCTTTGACAGTTCATTCCAGCAATTAGAACTCAAATACACCTATGCTGCCATTATTTCTTCATGCCTTTACCAAGTTTACATTATTGCTGAATTCCCTTTGACAGTTGCTCATTTGCATATTGAAATGCAGCTTAAATAGCTATTGTTGTTTCTTGGTGGGGTGTTTATATTTTAGGCTATATACCACATTCACTAAGTTCAAATAACTGGCTATGCTGTCAGAGTTCACAGACCCAAATTTGCCAGACTGAGGATGTCAAAGCTATGATCTTCTCATAGCTTTCTATGCATCCACAGAGGACAGTGTCCTATCTCTTTTGGAAAGCAGAGACAACAGCTTTCCTTCCTTAACCCTTTGATTATCATAGGGGTGTGCGACTCATTGCTTTGTAATATTCAAAGAGTTAAAACATACTCAATCCTCTGCCCTGCTTAATAGATGATTCAGCTACATAAAACTGGTAGATCAGCTGTTACAACTATACGGCAGACTATCTACCAATCAGCTTATTCATGTTCACATAAGAATATTTGGTTTTTATGAGTAAGCTGACTGATGGATAGTCCACTATGTACTTGAAACAGCTCTTCTGCCAGTTCAGGTAAACACAGGACCGGCAGATCAGCTGTTACATGTCACAGCTGATCTGCCAGTTCTGTGTTTATTTGAATCAGCAGTTAAGTGGAGGGGATTGTGTGTGTGTGTGTTACATAAAGCAGTAACAGGGATGAATACATGGTCAGGCTGGAAGTAAAAGCTAGATACAAGTAAGCTGTAATCTTAAGAATAGAGCACAGTCAGTTATATGACATACCAGCTCTCAGCTAGGCGACACTACCAATGTACCAATATATCACTCAGGTCGAAAGAGATTATCTAGTTGATATGGCCATCTTCACTACTGATGTGGCCATATAAAAAAGGTCTGGTATTCCATAAAGAGGAGACGTTGAGTTCCCAAAATCTAGACAGAAAAGGAGCATACAAGTCAAGCTACATCCCCAGTATGAATCTCCCTGACTAGACAGGCCAGCTCAGCAGGACCCAGGATGGGAGCCCTCACAGCTGCACCCTCAGCAATCTGGGCCCGACAGCCAGAAGAGCCCTGCCCCCCCAGCAGCCCCAGTTTCTGACGTGCCACTAAGAGGGTTAACACATAAACTGCCCCTAAATCCCAATTCCCCCTTTCTCCCCCCCCAACAGCCCCCTAGGAACCTGTACCTTTCCCACCTAGGAAGAAGAAAAATAAAAACAATGTAGGCATCATCCCCACCTTAATGAATAGTCATATATATGTGGAAGAGATAGTGGAAAAGAAAACTTAATGTTACAGTCCGATGCAAGACTCTATATTTTAAGAGGTCTCTCCCACGTCTCACCACCCCAGCAGCCTATGTAGCAGCAGATTCAGCCAGAGTTCCTCAGTAGTAATCCAAGATGTATATCTGAAACTGCTGTAAAACTGCGTCTGTGTGCTCTTGGGAGGTGTCTTATTGTACGGACAATATTGGACAATAGAATTACAAAAGGCTTAAATGTGTGGGCATTGCCAGAACACATGGAGCAGTGAGGCAATGGGAGACTGGCATTTGGGGCAGGGAGAAGAGGGTGCCAGATCTATCTTGTGGGTTAGGGAAGGAGAGACATAAGCTGTCTGCAGTAATTTGTATTGAATTTCCTGAAAGTAAGCAACTGGGATTCATCACAAGCTTCTGGTAAAACTAGTGAGAAGGGTATCCAGGGATGAATCTGTTAGATCCTTTAGTCAAGCACCCAACCCTGGCTCAGCATTGGAGTATCAGGTCTCGGGGAGAAGATACTTACAGTGAGTAGAGATAGTAACTTGCTCAGTAGCAAAGCTGTATAGATATGAGTCAAAGGTATGAGAGGAGGTGTGAGTTGTGTGGTAGCTCAGCAGGTTGGTAGCATATGTTTTCCTCTGGAAGTATGCAAAGAGATGGGTAGGGGCCATGTTGTATATACCATCACAGTGTCCCTATCTATTAAATGTTCCCACAGTCGTTATCCCCTTTGATTCCCAGTGTTGAAAATGTGTGTCTTCGTTACTATCCTTTATGTTCGGGTTTTAGGTCAGTGGCAAGAATAGGGAATGATATTTATCTTGAGAGAGCGCAATGGATGTTTTGCCACACCTTGATGATATTGAGGACCAAAAGGTAGTCCCAGAAGATGGGATCTGAGAAGGTCTGGCATGCATGAGAAAACTCAGATTCAGATATATTGCAAACGTTTGGTCCAGGTGCTAGTCAGGGCAGATGTTCATACTTGCTAGCCAGTCTTTTGCCACAAGCTCACAATGTTATATGGTTTAAGATCAGGAAGATTAAAAACTCAGTTCAGTTTGGGTTGTTGTAACTTTCTGAGACTGATTTTTGGTATGTTGTGTGACCATGTAAAACCCTTGAAAACTTTTGTGGATAAGATCAAGTTCACGTTTGGTGAGAAAGAAGGGTAAGAGTGGAGTATTTTAACCTCTTGGATGCTTGAGATATCTCCAGTGGATTAAGAAGAAATGTATTGCAGATGTTGCAAGCATCCCAGGAGGTGATATAATTTGTACCCTTTGCACCCCCTTTAACCCTTTGAATGCATTGCAATGCATTTGATACCTCTCTGGCACACAAATGGTTAAGAACCAGAATCCAGTATAACACAGAAAGTGAAATATTGTTTGCGCTTATTATTTCATGACTTATCTTCTTGGATTGTGGAGATGTCTCTAATGAGTACCTTCACGATGAGTTGAAGACATTTCTGATATTCAGAGGATTAATAGATCTAAAGTCTGAAGTGGTTAGAGTTATCATTTAGGTACCAGAATGACTTGATACTACTAGCTCAGATTCAGATTGCACTGTATAAAAATGTAGCATATGTTGATTATAAGTTATTTATAATGTAAAATGGGAAGATAACTACGATTGGCATCACACAAATGGTGCAAACAATCAATGACTTATAAAACAATGTTAAATTTCAATTTTAGGAATATGACTTCCATAACTAAGCCCACTCCTGCCTCATCACCCAATTACAGTTGACTGAAAATTTCCAGAGTATCTAAACATTAACATACTCCTTGTCAAAGAAGCAAGCTGAAATAACATTATAGTGTCTCATCCTATATAATAATTTGCTAAGATGTTTGTCAGAAGCCGTCATGCACAGTAGAGACTGCCCAAATGCACAGAATGCTGGTAGATCTGTGCTGGGAGCATTCTGTGCTTTCGGGCAGTCTCTACAGTGGATGACTGCATCGGTGGCAGGAAGCAGAGCAGGACCGGCCTCTTAACCCTTTGAGTGCCAGAATGGTACACAACGCATTGCAGAGCAATGCGTTGCATACCCCTCTTGGCACTCAAAAGGTTAACATCACCCAGACCTTGGCCCGCGTACACGGGCTTTTTACACTAGTCCAGAAATAAAGAGCCACATAGGAGATATGTTGCTCTTGAACTAGAGAATAGCTATAAGTTCTTTTTTGAGAGATAGGGTTGTGAAAGAACAGCAACAAGGATTACAATGTCCCAGAACTCAAAGACGTTCAAACTCTCTTTCTATCCAATATTTCAATTAAAAAGATAATAGGACCAATTTAGAGGATTGAGGTTACAATTTAGATGAGGTCAGAGAAACAGTTGTCTCCTTATGACACAAGGCAAGCTGAAACCCTGCAAGGCTAACAGCTGTCTCTCTGATCAAGTCATTCACATAGCAGTCTTGATTTCAGTTACACATTTGCAAGGCTACACAAATAATCATCTAGTTGGGATGATGCTGCAGTCCCACTTAAAAATCAACAGTATTTGAAAATATATATAACATTACTGAACTAATGTAATGGTTTATTTTACATTGCTGATATATTTTGTAGGTTCTTACTGTGCATCCACATAGCATCAATAGGAGCCTTCAATAAATGTTATTGTAACCCAGACTAAATAAAGGAAATAATTTACTCCTAAGCAAATCCAGTTCTTTATGTCTAGTATGATTTTTCGGAATTGAGATTTTATGGCACTCTGGGCTAGAGGAAATATTATTTTTCATAAAATGAATTTAGTAGAAAGCATAGCAGAGGCCCTATGTCTCTCTGTGTACATCCTGTCATCAGGAAGAGAAAAGAGTCTCAATGATCGCAATTTAGCCTGATGCTTTTAACCCAGTCCTGTATTTCTGTATTGTACTATTACTATTTCTGTACAGCGCAGTGTATATGTATGGAACAATATAAATAAAGATACATGCATACATACAGCCCCAATACTTACAGAAAAAGAGATAAAGGGGTAACAGATAATGTATTTGTGGATCTGTAACTACCTGAGAAACAAGGCTGGTGTGTCACATAATATTTGTGTAAATCTATGGATGCCAGTGGAACAAGACTGGTGTATCAGACCATGAATATGCAGTTCTATGACTTTCAGCAGAACAATGCTGGTTTGTTAGATAATGTATATGTAGTTCCGTGG
Source organism: Rhinophrynus dorsalis (assembly GCA_037306005.1). Taxonomy (NCBI): domain Eukaryota; kingdom Metazoa; phylum Chordata; class Amphibia; order Anura; family Rhinophrynidae; genus Rhinophrynus; species Rhinophrynus dorsalis. Next base: position 219,788,725 of record CM074724.1, on the reverse strand, counting down.
CCACCACTGGAACAAGGCTGAGGTGCCAGAGAGTTTATTCATGGTTCTGTGACTACCAGTAGAATAAGGCTTGAATATCAGACAGTGTATGTGTGGCTCTTTGACTACTAGTGACCAGTGGAACATGGCTGGGGGTGGGGCAGACAGTGTGTTTTTCTACCAGTAGACAGTGGAGTAAGGCTGGGGTGTAGGAAAGTGTTTGACTACCAATGTTTCCGCTAAGGTGAGCACAAGTAAGAGACCCATCACTGAAAGAGGAAAAGAGCTATTAAGACAGTGGGTGTCAGAGACATTGCCATGATGGGGAGGAAATGGTTCATTTTTCTTTTAAACCTAGTTCTCTAAAAATATGTGTTTTAAAATGAGTTTAAATTACCTCATGTAACAGAGACAATGGGCCTCTACTCCTCAAGGGAGGGGGAAAATACCTAAGTGAGTTTTATGATGATTGATAGTGAATTGCAGACAGCCGCAATATCAAGCAGTATTATTATCTTATGAGAAAATCTCAAAAGTCTAAAACAGAGGCAGACTCCCCTATGAGAACGTCTGAGAGGATAGCAGATTTATATGACGTTTAATGATCTCTTACATACATCATTGATGACATAAAAATTGATTATATGTAAAATTTATTGTGGAGTAAGGGTGCCATCTACAGTTTTTATAGCGTCATTACTGGGGACTCACATTACTAGTCTAATTAGGGATTATCCAATCAGATAATACTGATGATGTCACTGTATAATGAGATGGTCCTTTAACCAATCAGAGCAGATTTTGATAAGAGAAATTTCATACTATAAATAAGCAAGTTGAGAGAGAAAAGGGTTTTTTTCCTCTTGAGCTCTTGGTTCCTGGCTCTTCAATTCCTGCTCTGTGTACCTAGCTGAGAGATACAAAGAAACACTTAACGGACTGGTAATTATATATCTTTCCTTATTTAAATTCTGCAAAATTCAGAATCAAATATTTATTTCTTCCTTATTTGAAGAAATTTAATTTGTCTTATAATTGTCTTAATTGGACTGGCCAACCATTTGGGATCATTTATAATAAGCTATATTAGCTCTATTAATTCTGAATTAAGTCGAATGTATTTATTATTGGTAAATTGTTATATTTTGCCAGATAGTGTAACATAGTTAAATAGCTTGGTTTATATATTAGTTAATATAATTCTTGGTACTTCTAGAATAATATTTTGTGTTTCTGGAAAGATTATAATAGCTAATATTTGATCTGAGGAATTCTTTGAATTAAATTATTAACCCTTTAACCTTTATTTGTCTATTTATTAGTGTTTTTTCTTTGGAGATCTTTGTGTATGTTTTGGGTCTAAAATTTTTGTAAAGTGAAAGTTTTTTTAACTTTCACTAGACAAAAGAAGCAGCCTTCTGGGTGTGGCACCCTATCTTAATAAGTGGATTAACCCTTGTAGTACCCTATAGGTGTTTCATAGGATTGCTGTAGTCATGTTTATGATATATGTTGCATGAAGTTGGTATACTGTCTAGACATATATTATTGGATTGATTCTAAGTATTTTCTTGGCATTATCTCTGATTGACTATATTAAATACAATGTATATGTTTTATTCAGAAGGTATGCAATATTTGTAATCGGTAGATAATTAAATTATAGTGATTTAAATCTGGGATTCTATTCCAGTTAGTCTCTAAATTTGATTATTATATGTGTTGTAAGGGAATTGTCAGAGGACCTGGCTTAATATTAAAGCTAATTCACCTAACAATATACCTTAAACCTCAATTAACATAGTTTATACAGTTTCTGAGGCGGAAGGTATTCATATACACTGCTGCCAACTGTATTTTATTAATTGTAAGGATCAATTATCATTTTCTATGCTGCTGAGTGCAATTATTATTATCTAATACCTCTGAATATTCCTACGTGTGGTTAACCCTTTAATTGCTGGTAATCCTAATGGTGATAATGTCACGGTTTTTTAAGACACTCAGACCATTGGGTGAATAAGAACACAGTTTATTAAAAATAAGATAAGGCAATAACACGCCCTCTAGTGGTGGTAAATATACACAGATAATATATAGATATAATGGTAAATGCACAAATGACTTATAAGTACAATTACACAGGAATAGAATAGCGTATACCCCTCAGGGGTTAAGTCCTTGATAACAGTCAGTCTCAGATGTGGATGTTTGGAACGCCCAGGGTGTTATAAGGCTGATGCTGGAGACCAAGACTATCACCGGCTGGATACTGGACTGCCCCGCCACGGTGTTCAGTAAGAAGCACAAGAGTCCCCGTAGCCCCCTCGGGCGTACCTACTGCAACTGCTTCAACTAGTGCAAGTGCATAAGGCCCCCACGGGCGTGATTGGAACCGGCCTTCAATGCGATAACTACCAAGCCTCCTCAGACTTAACCAGATAACGGGATAGCACACGCTAGAGCCGACAGCCCCCACGGGCGTGATTACCGGAATACAAATGCTGATGCCTGTGCCTGCAACCACTCGGTAAAGCGGAATCTCTCAATGAATAAGAGAGAGAGTCTCAGGTGCCCAACCGGCCCAAACGGATGTGTGAAGCTGCCGACGAAGAGCGGCCAGCTCAGTAGTAGTATTCACTGAGAAAGAGACTCTTACTGGATTAGCGATAGAGTGGAACCCAGCGGCACTGCTAGGGTTAATTAGCACATTTACTCGAGGCTTTTCAGCGGTATAGCAAGGCTCTGCAGTCTGAGGGAGGCGCATGTACGCACAACTCTGCAAAGGAAAATGCACTGCACTGATCGGAGTACACCAGGCAAGGCAGTCACACCAAAAGCTGGAACAGCAGATAGAAATGTCGCGGCGGCGACAACTGGAACACAGGTCACTGTAGCAAGCAGGAGTCGTTCTTCGGAGCGGGAAGTCAGCCAGGCCGGGTCGGAGCACGTAGAAGGTAGTCATACAAGCCGGGTCGTACACAAGCAGGAACGTCAGCCAAACCGGGTCAGGATCCAAAGGTGGTAGTCAGACGAGCCGGGTCATACACGAGCAGGAACACAGGAGAATAGTCAAGACAAGCCAAGTCGGTACACAGGAATCCGGAACACAGGAACACAGCAACAGTAACTGGCACAGAAACAACACGAAAGGGCGCCTGACAGTTGTGCTAGCCAGGTATAAAAAGGTCACCAGGGGGCGGACCAAACCAACACAGCAAATCAGTATCTGTCATAGCTGAGACTGACAGGAATCACAGGCACTGTGATAGATAACTATGGTTTGAGTTACTGTATATCTATTGTAATTGCTGGTCACTCATTTATTTCATTGTTGCTTACAATTTTTAGATATATAGTATATTGTACTTTAATAAATTATATATATTTTTGCACAAATATGCAGGATTCATTATTTCAATCAATTCTTTACTGTGAAGTAGCATGTCAATACCTAATATAGTGTAGTTGTCAAAATTATTTAATATTGTCATTTATCTATGTGAAGATATCCAACCTGATTGGTTCTCTTGTTTTAAACCCTTGGATACCTTCATCATAATTGGTTAGACAGTGGGTCAGTTACCTTAAAGGAAACTTTGGTGACTACAGTGGATGGTGGAACAAGGCTGGGGTATCATAAAGTGCATGGGCAGCTCTGTGTCTACCAGTGGAGGGTGCAACAAGGCTGGGGTGTCAAATAGTGTATTTGTGGCTTTTTGACTATGAGTGAAGGCTTGAATCTCAGACAGTGTATGTGTGGTTCTGGGACTACCATTTGGACAGTAGAAAATGGCTGGGGTACCAGACAGTGTATATGTGGTTCTGTAGCTTCCATTAGGACAGGGAACAAGGCTGAGGTGTAACAGTGTATGTGTGGGTCTGTGGCTACCGTTGAAAGTGGCACAAAATTGGAGCATCAATGTATGTGTGGCTCTGTGACTACCAGTGGACAGTGGAACAAGGCTGGGGAGTCATTCAGTATGCATGTGTGGCTCTGTGACTACCAGTGGGCAGTGGTAGAAGATGACTGCAGATATCAGACAAGACAGTGGAACACTGCTAGAGTGTTAGGCAGTATATATATATATAGCTCTCTGACTGCCAGTGGACAGTGAAACAAGGCTGGGGCTCAGACAGTGTACGTGTGATTCTGTAACTACCAGTCAAGAATGGAATAAGGCTAAGGTCCCAGAAGGTGTATGTGTGGTTTTATGGCTACCAGAAGAATAGGGCTGCGGTGTCAGACTGTGTTGGTATTTTCTATGGCTACCGGTGTGCCATTTATGCCCCAGTCTGACACTTGCTCAGGGGAGTTAGGCCCCCTCAATAAAATTTGCAGTTATAAGAGGGTGTGCACACCTATGCAACCAGGTTATTGTGAGTTTTTTATTTTTTATTTTTCCCCCTCAACGATTTCAGTTTGTTTTGCAATTGAATTGTTCACGTTATAGGTCACATTAAAGGTGGAAAAAGTTCTGACATGATTTATCTGTGTCTCTTTCTTTAACATCACAAGAACCTGGCATTTTAACAGGGGTGTGTAGACTTTTTGTATCCACTGTACATCACAGATGTTTGTGAGCCTCATCACTAAGATGCAAATAATGGCCTCTAGGCACGTGGAGAGCAAGGGACCATGACAGGGTTACCCTTCAACTCTTTCAGCTCACTAGTGCCTTTCACAGAAAAGAAATATCCTACAGCACATCATACTAATCCTACAAAAGGAAGTCCAGCCATAAAGTGCCAGGAAATTCCTCTCTGAACAAGAGAAGCAGTTAACCCCAGATGTACATTTCAGCCTTGTTGAGTCTCATTGATGAAGTGAAGCTGATCTCTCTAGGCACTGTGAGCAAGGGATCCACATCTGGATTACCCTGTTAACCTTATGGTGACCATTGACAAGGGTAATTTGCACATGCAAAGAGCTGGTCAGAGATGCTCAACTAGGAACGAGCCTGCTCTCAAAATGAGAAGGCTCTATAGGAAAAGTATCCTACCCAGGGTGCAATCTCTTTTAGATCACTAGTGCCTTTCACAGAGAGAAAACATCCTACAGCACATCATACTGATCCTACCAAAAAGTAGACCAGCCATGAAATGCCAGGCAATTCCTCTCTGAACAAGTGAGGCAGTCTCCCCCAGACGCTTTTTTTTTAAATAATCTTTATTTTGACATGGAAAATACAATAAAACATTTCTTTGTACAGTAATGCTTTCCAATACAGAGTGCATTTATACATTTAAATCAATAACATTCTTAATACCTTCAACACAGTGCACTTTGGCAGCACACAGGTACATCTGAACTTTATTATATCATCACTTTATTGAACTCAACACTCGTACTTTATTTCACTGTATTAAAGTCTCTGTGGGCATTCGCCTGGGGGATTGTGTGTGTGCGTGTGTGTGGGCGGGGGTGGATATGGGGCATGGGTCAGGGTGGGTCAGGGGGCCAAGGGGAGGTGAGAGTGATATTGAAGCATTGGAGGAGATGCTAGTCCTCCTCTTCAGGGCTGCCCAACACCAGATAAACATTTCACCCTTGTAGGCCTCATCAGTGAGGTGCAGCTGATCTCTCTAGGCACTGTGAGCAAGGGGTCCACTTCTGTATTACCCTGTTACCCTCAGGGTGACCAATCCCAAGGGTAATTTGCATATGTAAAGAGCTTGTCAGAGATGCTCATCTAAGAATGTACCTGCCCTCAAAGTAAGATAGCTCTATAAGAAAAGTTTTCTACTCAGGGTGCAATCTCTTTTAGTTCACGTAGTGCCTTTCACAGAGAGGAAATACCCTAAAGCACATCATACTGATCCTACCACAAGTGAGTCCATCTATGAAGTGCCTGGTATTTCCTCTATGAACAAGAGAAGCAGCCAACCCCCTACATACATTTTGGCCTTGTTAGGCCTCATTAGCAAAGAGCAGCTGATCTCTGTAGGGACTGTGAGCAAGGGGTCCACTTCTGTATTTCCCTGTTACCCTCAGGGTGACCAATTCCAATGGTAATTTGCATATGCAAAGACATGATCAGAGATGCTCAACTAGAAACAAGCCTACCCTCAAAGTGAGGAGGCTCTATAGAAAAAGTATCCTACCCAAGGTGCAATCTCTTTTAGCTCACTAGTGCTTTTCACACTGAGAAAATATCCTAAAGCACATCATACTAATCCTACCAATAGGTGGTCCAACCATAAATTGCCAGCTCACTAATGTCATTCACAGTGAGAAAATATCCTAAAGCACATCACATTGATCCTACCAAGTGAGAAGGCTCGATGGGAAACGTACCCTGCCTACAGTGCAATCTCATTTAGCTCACTAACACCTTTTACAGAAAAAAAAATCCTAAAATAAGTCAAACTGTTTCTACCAAAAGGTAGTCCAGCCATGAAGTGCCAGACAATTCTTCTATGAACAAGAAAACCCATCAACCTCTGCTGTATGTTCCAGCCAGGTTGGGCCTCATCAGGGAGGTGCATCTGACCTCTCTAGGCATTGTGAGCAAGGGGTCCACTTCTGGATTACCCAAGGGTAATTTGCAGCCATTCACCAGCACCGTACTGAAAATGTCAGGGTACGTTAGGTTAACATATGAACAGAACATTTCTCCCAGCCCAAATCTGCGCAGTGCCCTGCCCATGAATTCATGGGAGACACGGTCAAAGGCCTTCTCCTGATCAAGGCTGACATCAGACAAACATTTTACCCTTGTTGGGCCTCATCAGTGAGGTGCAGCTGATCTCTCTAGGCACTGTGAGCAAGGGGTCCACTTCTGTATTACCTTGTTACGCTCAGGGTGACCAATTCCAAGAGTAACTTGCATATGCAAAGAGCTTGTCAGAGATGCTCATCTAAGAATGAGCCTGCCCTCAAAGTGAGAAGGCTCTATAAGAAAAGTATCTTACACAGGGTGCAATCTCTTTTAGTTCACGTAGTGCCTTTCACAGAGAGGAAATAGCCTAAAGCACATCGTACTGATCTTACCAAAACTGAGTCCATCTATGAAGTGCTTGGTATTTCCTCTATGAACAAGAGAAGCAGCCATCCCCCATGCATACATTTTGGCCTTGTTAGGCCTCATTAGCAAAGAACAGTTGATCTCTCTAGGGACTGTGAGCAAGGGGTCCACTTCTGTATTTCCCTGTTACCCTCAGGGTGACCAATTCCAAGGGTAATTTGCATATGCAAAGACATGATCAGAGATGCTCAACTAGAAACAAGCCTACCCTCAAAGTGAGGAGGCTCTATAGAAAAAGTATCCTACCCATGGTGCAATCTCTTTTAGCTCACTAGTGCTTTTCACACTGAGAAAATATTCTAAAGCACATCATACTAATCCTACCAAAAGGTGGTCCAACCATAAATTGCCAGCTCACTAGTGTCATCCACAGTGAGAAAATATCCTAAAGCACATCACACTGATCCTACCAAGTGAGAAGGCTCTATAGGAACAGTACCCTGCCTACAGTGCAATCTCATTTAGCTCACTAGTGCCTTTTACAGAGGAAGAAAACATCCTAATATACATCATACTGTTTGTACCAAAAGGTAGTCCAGCAATGAAGTGCCAGACAATTCTTCTATGTACAAGAGAAACCATCAACCTCTGCTGTATTTTTTTTGTTGTTGTTGATAAGCCCGAGGTGCTGTGCAGACTTTTGCTGTGCATCCCATGCTTTCCCACCTCCGGTCGTGCTCTGTGTCTTTGAAGGTGCTCCAGTGCATTTCCAGGGGCCGGTTCAGCCTTCAACCCCCCTCACAATTGAAGGATTGGGGGGTCCTTTAGCTTCTCCTCCTCCCCCTGAAGGGAGAGAAGGGTCTTCGCCCTGGGGTCTTAAACCCAGGGCCTCTTTCTTCAACTCCCTCCGGGGAGAGGAGCTTCCGAGTCTTTCAAGGGGGGTGGAGGCCCAAAGACACATCAACCATCCCCCCCACCAAAGCTCAAGTCTGCCAACCCTGCCCCACTGCGGCAATTTTCAGTGTTTCAAGTGCTTGTGTCCATGGGCAAAGTGCTATCAAAAATAAATAGTGCAAAAAGTCCATAAATCAACCGTGCATAAAAACGTGCACAGTGAATAAATAAATAAATAGTGCCTGTTAAGGCCCCAGCCTCCCAGCTGGAATTATAAAAATTCTTCATGCCCTGCCTTGGAGGCCAAGGCAAAGAAGTGAGAGGAAAAATAAAGTCTGTGTGCATGCCAGTGCTCCACCAGAGCTCATGCTTGAGAGTCCACTCATGTAATAAAGGAAAAAAAGCACTTCAGGCTTTCCGCACTCTGTCCATGGCATCAGACCAAGGGGTTCCCTGCTGTCAGCTAGACATCTTACCTTACCCAGCCTCCTGAGAGATCCTATACTTAGTCCTAGTCAAAAGTCTGAAAAACTGTATGTTCCAACCAGGCTGTGCCCCACTAGAGAGGTACATCTGCTCTCTCTAGGCATTGTGAGAAAGGGGTCCATGTCTGGATTACCCTGTTACCCTTAGGGTGACCAATTCCAAGGGTAATTTGTATATGCAAAGAGCTGATCAGAGATGCTCAACTAGGAACGAGCCCTCAAAGTGAGGAGGGTCTATAGGAAAAGTATTCTACCCATGGTGCAATCTCTTTTAGCTCACTAGTGTCTTTCACAGAGAGGAAATATTTTTTTTTTAAGTTATAAAGCCTTATAGATACAACGGGTCTCCCTAAGTGTCCATGACACACAGAAGTGCCACTACACCCTAGAGTTGGATGCTTCTATAGTAATTCATGTTTATTGTGAATAGAGAAAGCAGCAGTTTTGCGGAGCGCTGAGACTGCATTAGATCAGTCTTGATGACACACAAAGGGTAAAGCGAAATAGACACCTTTTAATCTCTTCATTCAAGCTCTTAAACTTCCTGATGATACATTTGCAAAAGATTCTCACAATATTTTGTTTTTTTCAGATTTTTTTTTTTTTTTTCAGATTTGTGTTGCTGCATATTATTACCTGATGCCCCAGTTAGTGTTGCATCATCCCCAGATGTTGGTTGCCTAGGGATAATGGGAGGTGTAATTTCTAGCAGCTGAAGAGCCAATGGTTTAGCACTCCATTAACATTGCTATGAATAATATAATTTTTATGCACAAAACATGCAGGTTAGGAGTTTTGCACAAAGCCATTATAAAATGTTAAATGAGCCTAAGAATGTACGCAAGGAAAAAATAAAATAGCTATGAATAGGAATAAAAATGTGGATTATTTTTTCATGCTCCCTTAGTCCAGTTCACTTCAATGGAAATGAAGCATCTGTCCAATGTTTTCTTTTTTCTTAGAATTGCCTCTAATATTAGCTTGCTTCTGCTAGTAACCAAGGTATTGTATCAGATGAGAAGAGGAGGTGGGACTTGGAGGCTATGTTAGAGATAAATTTGTTTATGCTTGGCCTGAGATTGTATAATTACTACTGAGAGACAAATGCACTGCAGGTAAACTAGAAACACATTACTCCATTTGAGTGCTTGATAGGCACCCAAAGGGTTAAAGGAACTCTAACACCTCCTATTAATAATCCCCCACTTTCTTAAAGGGATAGTAACACTTCATTTTATCTTTATTTTATTTTGCAGGCATTAAAAAAACATGAAGAACGATATAAGTCTTATCTCTCAAACCTTTATGGTTTAAGAGATATTCACAAGCAAAGAACCCCCCCCCCCCCGTTCAGCCAGATCAGAAGAGAGGTGACCAGGTAGACTGCAGAGAGGGACAATCTTCAATTAAGATAAGGGGAAAAAGCTGAAAAACTTGTCAAGGGGGGGGAAGGGCTTTCATTGTTTTCATACAAAGAAGATTGTCCCCTGCTGTTATTTGTCTGGTCTTACAACCAGATTCACATCTGAGAAGAGATTGCTTACACTAGGTAAAAGGGGCGGGAGGGGGAAACTTTGCTTGTGAATATCTCTTAAACCATAAAGGTTTGAGAGATAAGACTTACATCGTTCTACATGTTTTTTTAATGCCTACAAAATAAAATAAAGATAAAACGAAGTATTACTGTCCCTTTAAATCGGAGCTGAAGATCGTAATCCTACATGATTGATTAATTTTAAACCTTTGAGTGCTATAGGGGTATCTAAAGCATTGCTTTGCAATCTGTTGGATAGCTTTCTGGCAATCAAAGGGTTACATTAAAAGGGATAGTAATGTTTCACAATGAAAGCAGCTCCAATTAATCTTCATAGTATTTGGGCCATGGAAAATGTTATTTTAATACTGTCAGAGTTGTAGTTCAAGAGTAATTGAATGATAAAGTATCCCCCCTCCCACCCTTTTTACTGATGTAACACTGCTCACCTCAGAACAGCAAGTTTGTCCGGATTGATCGTAGAGAGACAATCTTCAGTGAGCATAAGGAAAATCCTGAAAAACCTGTAGTAGTGCAAATTATCTACATAAATGTGTACTACTGAAAACACATTTATGTACTTATTCTGCACTTCTACACACATAAGTTGCTCTTATTTTCCAGCAGTATACATTTATGTAGAATTTGCACTACTACACACATAAGTTGCTCTTTTTTTTCCAGTAGTACACATTTATGTAGTTAATTTGTACGACTACACACATAAGTTACTCTTCTTTTCCAGTAGTACACATTTATGTAGTTAATTTGTACTACTACACACATAAGTTGCTCTTATTTTCCAGTAGTACACATTTATGTACTTATTCTGCACTACTACACAGATACGTTGCTCTTATTTTCCAGTAGTACACATTTATGTAGTTAATTTGCACTACTACACACAAAAATTGTGTGTGCAGTATTGCAAAGTAAGTATATAAATGTGTACTACTGGAACATAGTAACAACAAACTAAGTACACATTTAGTTTGCTTATTGGGTATTGGGTATTGTGATGCAATTTCTGTACAATTCACACCTTAGCATTCTTTTTCAAAGATCTCTTCTTCAAAAGGAATACATCAATCAAATTCCATTAATAACTGTAATTGCTTTGCATATTTTACATACTTGCATACATTTAACACATGTAAAAAATGCAAGTAGTCAACACACCCAACCTGTGATTAGCATGCACATTTTGTTTCTTGCTTGTAGTCACACCTTCATATTTCACAAACTACACACCCTCACATTGGGGGAGCTGTTAAAAAATAGTCTGAGTATGTATACAAAAAAATGCACTAAAAGAATACTTAGGAAAACTGGAAGAATTGTTTAAAATATAGTATTTCAAAATTTAACCCCTTCACGACACAGGACGTACATGTACGTCCTGTGTGGCTGTCACTTAGTGACAGAGGACGTAAATGTACGTCCCGGAAATCCGGCTCCCCGCGCGGCTGCGCGCCGTTTGGGGACTCCGGATTGTTTTTAAAAAAAAAAAAAAAATGTTAGACGGGCGTTAAGTGACGGCCGCGTCTGCACGCGGCCGTCACTAAGGGGTTAAACAAACGTGTACAATAACAAAAAATTTGGATGACAATTGTCTTACTTTTTAATAGTGTATGTGTATATTTGTTTGGTTTTTGAATGTATGTGTTTATAAACATATTAAGTATAGGACAAATGTGGAATTGTAGACAGTAACTATTACCTATATGTATTGTGTTTGTGCTGTATGTGTATATTGTGTGTTAGTTCTAAGTAAGCACTTAAATATGTAGTAGTTGTAGTGCACACAGTCCTTATTGGATTCTCACCAGGAGATGAGGGTGAAGCACCAGCAGAGGGCCTTCCGTGGCGTGTTCTTCGTGCTACAAATAAATTGATGGAAACCATTTATTAATACCTAGTAGATATTAGTTAGTTATTTGTGAGCTACAATGTGACTTACAATGGTATTTACAAGGAGGAGGAACAGGCCTAGAGAGCCTTGCAGATGCTGAATGTCCTATAAAAATATTAATAATAATATGTAGGTTTATGTTGTATAATTGAACATTGTTGTGTATTGTGTACATGGCACAAAAAATTACTTAAAAGTAGGCTGCAGGGACGTTGCTTGGCTGGCCACCTGACGACCAGGAGAGGTTCTTCGTAGTGGTTCAGGTGCTAGGAGGGAAGTTAAAAAGCAAAGTTTATGAACATTGCAAAAAAATATGAATTACAGTTATGTTACAAACAACACATCCCTCCCACCAATAAAAATTAAACAATCATACCTGCACATAAAGTGCACAGCAATCCAGACTCTTGTCTTTTGAGGTCAGACCACCTCTGAAGAATCTGCCTCCTGGTCCTAATGATGCCACTGGACCTCTGCATTTTGCAGGCCATTTTGTTTAAAGGGATAGTAATACTTAAAATGTAAAATAATATATGTTGTAGGGGTTATCCCCCTGAGTAAAACAAGAGTACTCCCACTGCTGAAAGGTGTTTCATTCAAAAGTTATTAATTTTCAAAGTTGAATTTTTTAGGAGCAATATCACAGTGGCCTGAAATTGTAGAGTGGCGCTGTTGCTACACCATCCTATGGAGATTTATGGTCCTGGGACCAGAGCTGTCCATAGGATCGTGTAGCAACAGCTCCACACATTCCACAAATCACATTCACACTCCCTGCAACCACAAGCAACTCTAGCCCTCCTCATTGTCTGACACCCTCTACACTAGTAGCTAGTGTCAAAATTATGTTTCTCTCTCAAGAACTGCAGGGTTAGGTTTTACAGTACAAGATACACCTGTTATCTTCAGAATTGACAACTTCTAAGGAAAGTACAGCACAACCACACCTATGTATCTGCTTGTCCCTCTTGTTTTTGCAGATTCCGGGGTGAGAGTGTATGTGTAAGTAACACTGTATGTGAAGTTGTACCTGTTTGTCTTGCCTTCTTGAACACATGCAGCATTTATATCTGTCATTCAGTCCCAGGAATTTGTCAGCCAGGCTCAGCCAGCTTAGGTAGGAAGGATCACATGCTAGACGGACTCTCACTTATCAGTCAAGAGGGATTTTTTTGTTGTTGTTTCTTTTAACTGTCCCTTCATACTGGCACCCAGAGAACAACTGACCATAGCTTCTTCTCCTTGTCTGTGTGATTACATTATCAGATAAGTTGATTTCTCCCTCATTCCAAGGACAGACTGACAGGATGCAGGACAATGACACCCCTATTATATGAGCATAGTGAGAAAACATGGAGAAATGCTACATATTACTAAATTTGGGGATATATTTTATATACATTTATATAAACTGACCCCTTTGCTGGCTCCACAAACACCTATCTATCAGTATTTTTGTTCACCCCTGTGTTTTAAGCAACTGACTAAAACTTTAATCAAATGATTAAAATGTGAGTGTCAGATATGTTCAACTAGGAACAAGCCTGCACAATACTGGAGCATGTTGTGTAGTACTTTGTCCTACCAAGAGTGCAGTGTCTGTAGCTCATAGGTGCCATATACAGAGACAAAATGATTTGCAGAACATCCTATTAAGCCTGTTGATAAGTGATAGACCAGTCACAAATTGCAAAACAACTTATCTATGAGCAAAAGAATCAACTTTTAACCAGACAATAGTTTTAATCTTTTTTGGTCTTGTAATGAGATATAGATATCCTCTCATTACGTGAGAAAGATGGGTCCGTATCTGAATGCCTATAGTATTAGGAAGATCAAGCTCAAGGGTTAGTTGCATACGCAAAGTGAGTGTCAGAGATGCTCAGCTAGAAACTAGCCTACCAATTACTGTATTATGCTCTGTATCACCTTATTCCACTCACAGTACAATGCAATGCATAGTGTTAAAGTGAGTGCCTGCCAAACGGTGTAATGTGCTCTATAGCACCTTATCTTACCCAGGGTACAACATATTCCAACTCAAATGTGTCAAACACAGAGAAGAAACATCTCACAGCATTTTATATATGGATCATTCCCAGAAATGGCAGTCCAGCAATAGTACCAGGAAGTCGTCCTTTGAACAATAGAAGCTGCTAACCTCAGATATAGTTTTTTTTTATAGTAGTGAGGAGTTCAACATCTTACTTTAAACAAATCTGAAAACAAGTCATAATAAACTGCAAGTAATATATATTAAAGCCAAGATATACATTTTTTTCTTTCTTAAGTCTCACACAAAGATGCATCATTACTCTGTAGCACCAACATTTCAAATGGCCAAAGAGGGACACGCTTGTTTTACAAAGTGTTGCATGGTGGTAAAATTACCAAGGATTTTATTTCATGACCTATTGACATCTCTTTCTGTAACTGAATTAATAAATTAGAACAGGACTAAATTAATTTACTTACACAGGCTAATTTATAAACACATATACTGAAGTTTAAACAAACATTAACGTGTGTTTTCTTGCTGTGGAGCAGTGTGATACGCTTATACACACACCACAGAGTCTGATCTCCTAAAAAGAGGGACAGCAGAGTGGGAAAAATGGACAGAGGGATTTGGGTCTCAAAAAGGGACTGTCTCCCTTAAAGAGGGGCATTGAGATGCATGGAGTAGCGGTACCTTATAGCAAGTGGTTTATGTCTGGATTTCCCTAAAAGGCATAGAGAGACCAAGGTCAGGGGGTATATCCATATGCAAAGTAAGGGTCAGAGATACCCAGTAAGAGACATGCCTGCCAAATACTGTATTGTGTTTTATAGCTTAGTTTATCAAACAAGGTTCTCATGTAGGTTTTAAGAATTTTCCTCATGAAGTACGGGGTGTATAATTAGTGGGTCTTTCAGTCTGATTAGTTTAGCTGTGCGCTGACAGAGACATTTTTAAAACCAGCACTGTTAGATGTACTTAACGACTGTTGTTGAGAAACTCTTTTCTATAGCACTTTATCCTGCCCATGGTGCAATCTGTTTTAGCTCACAATTGCTATACACCAAGAAAAGATGTCCCATAGTACATTATACTGATCCTATCCAGAAATGACAGTTCATATACAAAGTACCACTCAAACTATGCTAAAATAGAGAAGAAGCTTAACCCAGACATATATGTTAACCCTTTGAGTGTCAGATAGGTATCAAACACAATGCAATGGATATCTCTCTGGCACTCAGATGGTTAACATGTTTTGGCCTCATTTAGGCTGGTGCAGCTTAAAGGGATAGTAATACTTCGTTTTAACTTTATTTTATTTTGTAGGCATTAAAAAACATGAAGAATGATGTAAGTCTTATCTCTCAAACCCTTATGGTTTAAGAGATATTCACAAGCAAAGTGTCCCCCTCCCGCCCCTTTTACTGATGTAACACTTCTCAGCCAGGGCAGAAGGGAGGTGCCCAGGTAGACTGCAGAGAGGGACAATCTTCAATTAAGATAAGGGAAAAACCTGAAAAGCTTGTCAAGGGGGGCAGGGATTTCATTGTTTTCATAGGAATAAGAGTGTCCCCTTCTGTTATCTGTCTGGTCTACAGACTGCATTCCACATCTGAGAAGAGATGCCTTACACTAGGCAAAAGGGGTGGGAGGGGGAAAATTTGCTTGTGAATATCTCTTAAACCATAAAGGTTTGAGAGATAAGACTTATATCGTTCTTCATGTTTTTTTAATGCCTACAAAATAAAATAAAGTTAAAAAGAAGTATTACTATCCCTTTAAGCACCTTGCAGCAAGTCTGGATTCCCCTAATACACTTAGGGAGACCAAATGCTTAACTGTGGATAAGATTCTTTTAGACCCTATTTTACCCAGAGTACAATTGCCCTTAACTCTCAGGTGCCTTACACAGAGAACAGACATCCTACAACACATCTATTCCGTCAGAAATGCCTCCCCATCCACAAAGTATATGCACGTCTCCTGTGAACAAAAGAATCAACTTGCCATATACACAATTTTTAGCCTTCTGAAGGGGTGGTGGTTGCAGTTGATCTCTGTTGATAACTAGAAGCAAGGTGTCCATGACTGGATCCCCCTAAAGACTTTAGAGTGACAAACTCAAAGGGGTTTTTTTTGGATATGCAAATTCAAAACCTGAGATGGTCAAGTGGGGGCAAGCATATGAAACACCTCATTCTACCCAGACTGCAATAACTTTTAACTCACAAATTACACAAAAATATAAGACATATCCTGCAAAACACCATACCCATAAATAATTGATCATTCAAAAACAACCAAACAAATCTTCTCTGAACTAGAAAAGCAGATACCACCATTTCTATACTTCAACTTTTCTAGTCCACATAGTAAAATATAACCTTTCTCTCTAGATATCTTAGAGCAAGTGGCCCATATACTGTTTTCCTTATTACCCTTAGGGTAAGTGAGGGTGAGCGAGATACTCGACTACAGAACCATACTCTGTAAGTCCTCTCCTACCCAGGGTACAATTTATATAACTGGTATGCATGTGCTGCTCAGACAGGGAAATCCTTAATATCTCTACACTACGAGGATCACAAAACAGGGAGCAATGTCACTTATCTAACAGTCACAATACACAAAGAAGAATCATCCTGTTCCGCCCTATGTTGATCTTGCCCAGAGTTGCTGTTACCACGAGAGGGGTAGGAACCCTCGTGGCCTAGGTACTGGTAGTTGCTGGGGTTCGACGCTTGGGGGCGATACTGGGGTGCGTTGACGGCGTGCCAGGTATTCCCTTGCTGCAGCCGAAGCTGGATAAAGGTGCTGGTCGCGAAACCAGATTGTTCCACCCCAGCTGAGCCAGGGTGCAACCAGTATGAGAGTACCTGGGATCCGTATGAATCAGAACCAGAAGGCCAACGGAGGAGGAACAGATTAGCCAGGAAAAGTGGAGCTGGAGAACTTGGATGGTCAGACAAGCCAGGTCAGGACACCAGAGAGTCAGGAATGGTCAAGCAAGCCGGGTCAGGATACCAGAGAGACAGGGATGGTCAAGCAAGCCGGGTCAGGATACCAGAGAGCCAGGGATGGTCAAGCGAGCCAGGTCAGGATATCAGAGAGCCAGGGATGGTCAAGCAAGCCGGGTCAGGATACCAGAGAGCCAGGGATGGTCAAGCGAGCCGGGTCAGGATATCAGAGAGCCAGGGATGGTCAAGCAAGCCGGGTCAGGATACCAGAGAGCCAGGGATGGTCAAGCGAGCCGGGTCAGGATATCAGAGAGCCAGGGATGGTCAAGCAAGCCGGGTCAGGATACCAGAAAGCCAGGTATGGTCAAGCAAGAAACAAAACTATGTAACAAGCTCATGGAACGGACAAGGACTAAAGGACAGAGGGGGAATAAATACTCTAGCCAGCCAATGGAAACAGGAGGCAGACCTGAGTCCCATTGGGCAATACTGCCGAATAGAAACAACAGCACTGGAACAGGAATCCATCCTCCCTTATTGGGCATAAGACCATGCCCAATGAAAAAGAGAGGAGGGAATACTGGGAGGAGGTGCTGCTACTAGCAGCACCTATACAGCAAGCGCATGCGCGTCGGCTGTAAGAGTCTAAAGCGCACGCGCATGTGCAGGAGCCGAGACCCGATGTCCGTCTCGCGCGTGCGCACGAACAGAGACCCGACGGCTGTCCTGCGCACGCGCTGAGCGGGGCATACGGCGGAGGACCCGGACAGCGCGGAGGTGACAGCGAGGGCTAACAGTTGCTAGCCCAAGAACAAAGTGTCCGTCAATCCTCCACTAAACAAAATAAGCCTCTTACTGCGTATATATACATTTCAGTCATCTTTAAACTTGATATTCCAAACACTATTAGCAGCAATGATTAAAGGAGCAGCAAACGTTTTGATGAAAAAAATATATAATGTGGGGCTTTTCCTGTTGAGTAAAATATGTGTACTCCTACTTCTGAGAGATGCATATTTCCAGAGTTGTTACAGTTTAAACCTTTTTTTTAACATTAGCGGTGCCCTCTAGTGGTCAGATTCCAAAGAGTTATTCTGTTACTCTCTATCTGAGAGGAGAGTCAATGACAAACAGCACTCCACAGAAAGTGATAGCAACTGCTGAGTCACTTCCTATCATTTAGAACTTTCCGGAAGTAAATATGCTGTAAATGTACTTCCTGGTTATTTGAACTGTTATAACATTTGAATAAAACAACTGACAGTGGTAGGAGTGCCCTTGTTTTACTCAGCAGGAAGAGCTCTATAACAGGTTTTCATAAAAAAAGTTCACTGCTCCTTTAACTAGGAAGAAGCCTGTTAAATTATGAAATTTTATCTACAGGACCTGATTTTTTTTCCATGACACATTTTGCTTATCCAATATAATAATTCGCTAGGATGTCTGTCAGAAGCCGTCATGCGCAGTAGAGACCTCGCATGCTGCAGTCATGTGCAGTACAGACTGCCCGAATGCGCCGAGGCTGATACGGAGCTGGGAGCTTCGAATTCGGACCAAAGTACTCTCTGTGCACCTTCCTGGGGCCGCTTGATCCCAGGAAGGTGCACAGGGAGAACTACGGTCCTAATTCGGAGCACCCCACTCCGTATCAGCCGCGGCGCATTTGGGCAGTCTGTATTGCACATGACTGTAGCATGGGCAGTGAGCAGAGAGGCTCCGGGCACCAGCCGAGGCTGCTGGGTGGCACTGTAGCCCATGTACACAGGCTTTTAAACTAGTAGATATCATAAATAGAAAAAATATGCTGTATCTCATCAGACAAAATTAACAATCCAGCCAAGTGGCTGCAAATTATTCCCTGAACAAACAAACAAGTTAAACCAGCATCTGTCCATCCATCCACCCATCTACCTATCCACCCATCCACTTATGTTAGCCTTGCCAGTGAGATACAGTCGTTTTCCCTAGGTACCTGAGAACACTCAATCCACACCTGGATTCCCCTAGTACCTTTAGAGAGATCAAGTGCAAGGTTACATGAATTTGCGAAATGAGGATCAGAGATGATCAATTATGGGCAACTACTTATATATAGCAGGGAAGAAAAACCGGACAGAGCACAGCCTCTAAATGTTATCCAAATTATAACCAATCTATATGTTTGCAAAAAAGCTTGTAAAAATGGGTACTCACAAGCGTGGAGGCTCTCACCGCCTCCGGGATAGTCACCTCGACTGGCTCTGACCTCTAGTCACGGTCTCTGGTACGGCCCGTACTAAGAACTCCACCTCTTTCCTCGTCTTACTTCTCCTCCTCATCCGATCATACTAGACTTTTTTCCCAATGATAATGTGGGAAATAATAATAATAATTATAATAATATCTGGACTTACAGGGGAGCTGTAGAGGGCCAGTATTCCCACTGTGTTTACTAATATATTTTATATAAATATATGTGTCTGATGTCAAATTTTTAATTTAAATTTAATTATTATTTTTTTTTTCCTTATCACAGGTGTCCTAAACAACTTTAGAGCTCATTGTCATCCCCCCGTAAGTCCAGATATTATCCCAGTTAGATATGTTAACTAACATTATCATTGCGAGAAAAGTCTAGTACGATCGGACTAGGAGGAGAAGTAAGACGAGGAAAGAGGTGGAGTTCTTATGGACGGGCCGTACCGTAGACAGTGACTGGAGGTCAGATCCAGTCAAGGTGATTATCCCGGAGGCGCTAAGAGCCTCCACGCTTGTGAGTACCCATTTTTACAAGCTTTTGGGCAAACATATAGATTGGTTATAATTCGGATAACGTTTAGAGGCTGTGAGCTGTCCCATTTTTCTTCTCTTCTATTTGTGCATGTATACGGAGGTCTTATCCGACGGCCCATAGGGAAGAGCTGCAAGCCCTGAATAAAAGTATCTGAAGATTCATGGACATACCCTTGTAGGAGAATTTGGACATTAGGAAAGTGTTTTTCAATATTCTTTATGTTTTTATGAGCAATATTATATGTGAATATATTGTAACCCTTTTTTATTTATATTTATGTTGCAATTAGTGTTTAATCGCATTGTGATTATCATTGCCCCTATTTAAAATAGGGACTTATTGTATTAAACCACGCATATCTGCTGAACACTTACAAATAAGGTTAAATTAATAGTATTGTTACAGTTCCTCGGATGACTGAGTGCAGGGGGTTTGATGAGCGCTAGGGGTGTAGTTTGTGTTGCTATATATAGTAGGCTCCAATTCACTTTATCCAACTCAAGGTGCAATCTCTTTTATCTCACAGGTGCCGTACACAGCAAATAAATATCCTGAAGCATGTTATACTGAATCTGCCCAGATATGGCAGTCCAGCCATTAATTAATTAAAACTGTTTATGTGAAAAAGAGAATAAACTTATTTACATTTTTTGCCTTCTTGGGATACACAGAGGTGGAACTGTTATATTTAGGCACCTGAATGCAATGGGCCCATGTCTGGAACATTTGGAAACTTTAGAAAGACCAAGCCTAATGATTAATTATACATACCAAGTGAGAATCAGAGATGCTCAAGCCTACCCCTCAATGTAGCATGCTTTATATGACCTTAGTTTGCCCAGTGATTGCTAGACACAGAAAAAAATCAAGTAGCACATCATTCTAGCTCTCACATAAACAGCAATGCAGCCAAAAAATGCAACAAGAAACACTGTTCTACCATGATACATGAAAGCATGGGTTCCACAACTAAGTTCTACTATGGAGATGAAGCTCAAGGGTTATATCTCTCAGAGATGCTCTGATAGGGCAGTTGGGCTTGGGTTCCTTGTAGGTGTTAGGGGAACTTAAATATAGAGCTGACATGACAAGACAGGAAAAATAATACTAAAACAGTGCTAGTAAAAATAATTCATAATTATGCAGGACTGTCTAATGACAAGACAAGTCAAGAAGTATGATAGTATGATACTAAAAATACATACATTGCTTAATACTAATGTATGCACTACTTTTGTTGTTCAAAGGAAAAGTGCCTGGCCCTTTATGGCTAGACTTGTTTCTCAGCAGGATAAGTATGATGTGCTTCAGAATATTTTTCTTTGTTATCTGAAAAAGAGTAGATTCGGGTTAGGGTAACAGTCTATGCAGCATGTTACAGTATTTTGCAGGTGTGTTGTCAGGTCTGCCCCCACAGAAAATAATGATTGAGATTGCAGGGGAAAAAACGTGTTGATCTTTATTAGTAAGGGTAATTTCTATTTGTGTGCTTAAAACTGTCTCTGACATTCCTTTCCTCAGGCCACCCGTTATAGGATGTTAATCAAAATATCCACACTTCAGATAATCCCATTTAATAATACACTGAGATCTATTCTTTCATTGTAACTCTGGGACTTCAGATGTACTATTTATGTCTGTCTTATTTTAAGCAGATATAAAATGTCCCATGTAAAGTAAGGGATAGAAAATATCTGTGTAGGGGTGCCTTGAACAAACACAGGCTAATAATAACGTAGAACTGTTCCCACTAACTCACATGTTCTAATCTAAATTATAAATATAAAAATATAAAATAAAATATAAATATGTTGAGGGCCCATACAAAGGGCTCTCCAAAGACCTGTTCATTAACAGAACAGTACAAAGGACAAGGGGCCACCTGCTTAGACTTGAGGAAAGGGGATTTAATCTACAACAGCGGAAGGGTTTCTTTACAGTAAGGACAATAAAGGTATGGAATTCACTTCCTGAGGAGGTGGTGCTATCGAATACATTAGATGCCTTTAAAAAGGGCCTGGATACTTATTTAAAATAGCATAACATAGAGGGCTATGTATGTTAGTATTGGGATTAATATTTAGTTAGGGCTTGTTGATCCAATGAGAAATCTGTTTGCCATTTGTAATCAAGAAGGAATTTTTTCCCCCATTCAGGGTAGAATTTGAAACTGCTGTATTGAGGGGTTTTTTTGCCTTCTTTTGGATCAACGATGGTAAACAGGAATAGGAAAAGGGTTGAACTAGATGGACGCAAGTCTTTTTTCAACCTAAATTACTATGTTACTATGTTACTAAATTGAAAATATATTTGGACGTATCAGTTATACTTCACTGTAGATCTGTGAATCAGAACTACCAGATTGTAAATGTATGTAAAGTGAGAGACATTCTTCTGAATGCCAACCTCTTTTTTAAGAAGGTTAAGTAGAGGTTTCTTACAACTCTACTGTTGTTTTATGCCGTTACTCTTTATTGCACCTTTCATAAACTTCTAATTATACCTCTTAAAATAAGGAGAGGTTTAGAGCTCTGAATAAAAT
The DNA here is from genome assembly GCA_037306005.1 of Rhinophrynus dorsalis. Lineage (NCBI taxonomy): Eukaryota > Metazoa > Chordata > Amphibia > Anura > Rhinophrynidae > Rhinophrynus > Rhinophrynus dorsalis. The sequence goes on along the minus strand of CM074724.1, from coordinate 219,766,679 downwards.
TCCACCATAGAGATTTCAGCTATTGCTTATTTTTATTGCACCTTCATTACATTTTATATGGATATGAATAAATGTAAAATGCTGATCATTACATTCTCAGAATGTTCACATTTTCTTTCTCTTGGCTATTCCACGTACCTGGTAGAGTTCTTATTTTGTGTTCAGCATTAAAGACCTTAAAATGTTTATTGAACAGATAAACTGCTGTTACTTGGGCCGGACTTCCCAGTAGGCAGAATAGGCAACTGTCTACAGCTCCATATTTTGCGAGGTGTATCAGCTATGCTGTCCTCAACCACATTCTGAATTGTGGGTGTGGCCAGAGCAATCTTAGTGTCCCTGCTCCAGTTTTAAACCCATTTACAGGCTATTATTTAACCCCTTTGTAGCTAGAGAGATCTTCAGAGCAATGCATCGGAGACCTCTTTAGGAACCAATGATTTAAATAAGCAGTAAACTTTTTTATGAAAATATATATATATTGTAGGGTGTTTCCTGTTGAGTAAAATAAGGGTATTCCCACTGGTGAGAGATGAATATTTCCAGATTTATTACTATTTAAAGCTGTGTTTTCGTACATTAGCAGTGCCCTCTAGTGGTCAAATTCCAATTAGTTATTCTGTTACTTTATAATGAAGAGGAAAGTCGGTGACTTACTGTTCTCCATAGAATGTGATAGAAACTACCAGACCACTTCCTGTCAGTTAGAACTTCCAGGAAGTAAACGCACAGTAAATTCACTTCCTGGTTATTTGAACTGTTATATTATTTGAATAAAACAACTGACAGCAGTGAGATTATTTGTTTCACTCAGCAGGAAAAGCTCTATAACATAGGTTTTCATAAAAAAAAGTTAACTGCTCCATTAAGCTTTTTTCATTCTTGCTTGTTGGTTGCAAAGGGTATTTTCTGTGTCAGGAAACAATGGATTGGACTAGGGGAGGGGTCATGTGAATAGTAGGGGATCGGTCATGGGAAGAGCTAAAAATGCCTAGAGTGTCTGCCTAGACTACCTGTGATGAAAATCTGACCCTGCTGTTATTCTAATCTTGCATACCAGATAACACACTAGAACACTGTAGAATATATATATGTTAACCCCTTAAGTACCATTGACGTGGCAGGACCGTCTCGCTGGTCCGGCACTTAAGGACCAGTGACGGTCCTGCCACGTCACGTACTTTTACTCACCACGCTCCTGTAGGAGCGCGGTGAGTAATACCGGGCACTGAAGTTGATCGCTCCAAGACCGGAGAGATCTCTTCCAGTGCCCCGTTTGAAGTGCCGCCCCACGTGATCAGTCACGTGGGACGGCACTTCAAAGTTTCCTATGTGGTCCTTAAGGGACGGCACGCCCCGGGACCGCTGGTCCTTAAGGGGTTAATATAAATAATGCAGGGTGCATGTATTCAGAAAAAAAGTGTAGCAATGCCAGGGAATTCAACTGTCCCATAGGTAATAAAGAAACATTATCATTAATTTATTGGCGCTTTTAACCAATGGAAAGCTTAGCAAGTGTTAGAGATTTCTCTAGCATTACAAGAGATAAAAGTTCTATTTAAATCAAAAGGAATTTTATTGCCCCATAGGGTGCACATAATTGATTTACATGCATTGGAGGAATCTCTTGCATTCACTGGATTAACAGCTCCATTTAAATTACTGGGAATCATGGAAGTTTTTATTTGTTCCTTGTGGTGTAGTTGGTTTTACCTAGATTTGTTCCACTTTTCCCTTTATACATATGTTCTGGTACACTTTATTCAAAAGAAAAGTGGAATAGCTACAGATGATATGAATGCATTTGTGATTCAGGGATGTACCTACAGGGGTGCAGAAGGTACCAATCCACCAGGGCCACATCTAAAGGAGTCCCATCTGCCCATGGGTGTCTGGAGGGGGGGCAAGGGGGGACACTATTACGGTTTGCCCCCCCCCTCGGAAAAATGTCTGAGGATGCCCATGCATCTTCCCCAGGGTCCAATAGGTTCTAGTTATGCTCTGTGAGAATATTTTGCCATGGGTGCCCAAAAATGATTGCACCGGCACCCTCCAATGACTAGATACACCACTGGTTTTGATTGTGTTGGCTGTTCATGAATCCTGACTAGGATAACACCAATGAGTTTCACAAAATAACTGTAATTCAGTAAACTAAAAAGATACATTTCTGGAGCAAACCAACTGCACTGGAGGAGAGAAATGAAAATTCCCCTTTGGGGCTTTTAGCACCTTGAAGGCTAGCAATAAAGAGGTAAAAATCCCTAGTTAACCCTTTGAGAGCCAAGGGGTATCCAAGACATTGCAAAGCAATGAGTTGGATACCCCTTTGGTACTCAAAGGGTTAAAATAATAGGAATATTTTTACCACCCTCCCCCCCATTGAGTAGTTGGTTTGCTCCAGACTTTCACCCCTTTAGCTTATTGAATTGAAACTAAACTATCAAGATTTTATTAAGAATTATACTCTTGTGATATAAGTGAAGTATAGCCATAGGGTAGTGATGAGCGAGCACCCCAATGCTCGGGTGTTCGGGTGCTCTGACCGAGCACCCCCTGAGGCTCGAGTGCTCGGCCGAGCACCCGAGCCCCATTGAAGTCAATGGGAGGACTCGAGCATTACACCAGGCACCCCCTGCTCTGATGAGGGGAGGGTGCCTGGTCCATAGGAAAAGGGAAGAAAATGATGGAAACACCACAGAAATGGTTCAGGGACAGCATAGGGAGGATGTCTGGATGCATGTTGGACTCCAACATTGCTGCTGGGAACGATCTTTCACCCGTAGTATGCCATTTTTACAGACTGACCGTAAAACACACAAAAAGGAAAATAAAAACGACTTTAGGCGAAAAATTGTTACCAAACAATATTTGCTGTATATTTACTTGTATATCATCTGCAAATTCTGCAAAAAATTTCATCGATTTTTCTGAACTGAGGCCATGATTAAGAGGGAAACGTGCGCAGAGGCAAATTCTCCCAAAAATTTCCTTGATTTTATTGAACTGAGGCCATGATTAAGAGGGAAACGTGCGCAAAGGCAAATTCTCCCAAAAATTTCCTTGATTTTTCTGAACTGGGGCCATCATTAAGAGGGAAACGTGCGCTGAGCCGACCATCTAAAACATTATGGGTGAGGGTCTGCTGCGGAGCTGACCATCCTAAACATTATATGCGAAGGCCCGCTAGTGAGCTGACGCTATAAAACATTATATGAGAGGGCCCGCTAGAGAGCTGACCCAATAAAACATTATATGAGAAGGCCCGCTGGTGAGCTGACCTATATAAAAATTGTCAAACAGGGCCCGCTGGTGAGCTGGCCCTATATAAAAATTATATCACAGGGCCCGCTGGTGAGCTGGCCCTATATAAAAATTATATCCCAGGGCATATGGAAGAGGAGGAGGAGGATGAGAAGATTAAGAGTCAACCATATACCCGTTTTTTGGGTGGAAGGGGTGAATGGGAATACAGAGTATTCCCATCATTGTAAATAACATATATAAAGTGAGTTTATGTTCCCCCAGGGTTTTCCTCCAGTGGAGTGGAGAAGTCAGGGGAAATCCAGGCCTTGTTCATTTTTATAAGTGTCAACCTATCAGCATTGTCGGTGGAAAGGCGGATACGCTTATCTGTTATGATGCCACCAGCAGCACTAAATAACCGCTCAGACAGAACACTGGCGGCAGGGCAGGCCAGCACCTCCAAGGCGTAGAGTGCCAGTTCATACCACGTGTCCAGCTTGGACACCCAGTAGTTGTAAGGCACAGAGGGATCATTGAGGACGCTGACACGGTCTGCTATGTACTCCTTCACCATCTTCCAAAACTTTTCCCTCCTTGTGACACTAGGCTGCGCATCAGGGTGAGGGTGCTGGCGGGGTGTCATGAAGGTGTCCCACGCCTTGGACAGTGTTGCCCTGCCTTTGTCGGAACTGCTGTGTGCTCCCCTTTTCTCCCCTTCTCGGTTGGCCAAGGTAGCACGTACTCTGCCGCCAGCGTTGTCAGATGGAAAATTTTGGAGCAATTTTTCAACAAGAACCTTCTGGTATTGCACCATTTTGCTTGTCCTCTCCACCGGAGGAATGAGAGATGAGAAATTCTCTTTGTAGCGGGGGTCCAGAAGGGTGAACACCCAGTAATCCGTGTTGTCTAAAATGCGTATAACGCGTGGGTCACGGGAAAGGCAGCCTAACATAAAGTCAGCCATGTGTGCCAGAGTACCAACAGTCAAGATTTCGCTGTCCTCACCAGGAGGATGACTCTCAATCTCCTCATCCTCTTCCTCCTCTTCTGCCCACCCACGCTGAAGAGATGGAACTAAAGTTCCATGGCTACCCTCTGTAGCGGAGGCAACCGTGTCTTCCTCCTCCTCCTCCTCCTCCTCCGCCTCCTCCAATTGTCGCTGAGAAGACGAAGTGAGGGTGCTCTGGCTATCACCTTGTGTAAGCTCTTCCTCCCGCATTTCCACCTCTTCCACATGCAAAGCGTCAGTTTTAATTGTGAGCAGCGAGCGTTTCAGTAGACACAGAAGTGGGATGGTTACACTGATAATAGCGTTATCGCCGCTCACCATCTGTGTCGATTCCTCAAAATTGCGTAAAACCTCACAGAGGTCTGACATCCATTCCCACTCCTCACTTCTGATTACAGGAAGTTGAACGGAGAGGCGACGACCGTGTAACAGCTGGTACTCCACTACTGCCCTCTGCTGCTCACAAAGCCGGGCCAACATGTGGAAGGTGGAGTTCCAGCGCGTGCTCACGTCACACAGCAGCCGGTGAGCTGGCAATTGTAAGCGCTGCTGCAGCTTCAACAGGCCGGCTGAAGCTGTAGATGACTTACGGAAATGTGCACACACGCGGCGCACCTTGGTCAAGAGATCATGCAAATTGGGGTAGGTTTTTAGAAATCGCTGAACCACTAAATTAAATACATGCGCTAGGCATGGTACGTGTGTGAGCTTGCCGAGCTCCAAAGCCGCCACCAAGTTACGCCCATTATCACACACAACCATGCCTGGTTGCAGGTTGAGTGGCGAGAGCCACTGCTCGGTCTGGTGACTAATCCCCTGCAACAGCTCTGAGGCCGTGTGCTGTTTGTCCCCAAGGCAGATCAGCTTCAGCACGGCCTGTTGACGCTTCCCCACTGCAGTGCTACACTGCTTCCAGCTACTGGCTGATGGGGGAGTGGCGCTGCGTGTAGAGAATTCGGAGGTGGAAACGGAGGAGGAGGAGCCAATAACGTAGGTGCTGGCGGAAACCCTGATGGAGGTAGGGCCCGCAATCCTCGGCGTGGGTAGCACCCGTGCCATCCCAGGGTCCGAGTCGTTCCCAGCCTCCACGACATTCACCCAGTGTGCCGTCAGGGAAATGTAGCGTCCCTGGCCACAAGCACTTGTCCATGTGTCAGTCGTTAAGTGGACCTTCCCAGTAACTGCGTTGGTCAGGGCACGGGTGATGTTACGGGACACATGGTGGTGTAATGCGGGGATGGCACACCGGGAAAAGTAGTGGCGGCTGGGGACCGCGTACCGAGGGACAGCTGCTGCCATCAGGCTGCGGAAGGACTCAGTATCCACAAGCCTAAATGGCAGCATTTCGATGGCCAGTAATTTGGAAAGGTGTGAGGTTAGTGCTATGGCCTGTGGGTGGGTGGCTGGGTATTTTCGCTTGCGCTCAAATGCCTGGGGTAACGACATTTGGACGCTGTGCTGGGACAGGGAAGTGGATGTGGTCGCTGATGGTGCTTCAGATGGTACAGGTGCAGGGCGGGAGGTATGCGGGCCTGCGCCTTCGACAGGCGATTGGCCGGCACCGAAAACAGGGGAAGAGGAGGCAGTGGTGTGGCCTGCAGACACAGATGGGCGATCCAGGCGTTCCTCCCACTTATTACGGTGCTTGGATGCCATGTGTCGGATCATGCTGGTGGTGGTGAGGTTTCTAGTGTTCATGCCTCGGCTCATTCTGGTGTGGCACAGGTTGCAAACTACAATTCTTTTGTCGTCCGCACTTTCCTTAAAAAAACGCCATACCGTGGAACACCTACCCCTTGGCAAGGGAGATTTACACAAGGGGGTGCTCCGTGGAACATTTGCGGGCCGGTTTGGTGCGGTCCGCCTTCTTTCTGTAGCCACACCACTGCCTCTTCCAGCCTGTTGCGGTGCTGCAGATGGCTCACCCTCAGGACTGCTGTCATCGCTCGGCTCTACACCTTCCCAGGTGGGGTCAGTCACCTCATCGTCCACCAAGTCCTCCTCCACTTCCTCACTCTGATCATCCTCCTCATGTCTTGATCCCACCACATACTCAGTCATTGACAACTGTATAACATCCTCCTCAACAAGGTCTTGAGACAGTAATAGTGGTTGATTTAATGGCAACTGTGTCTCATCATCATCATCATCATCCACTACTTCCTTTGACCTTAAATGCCGTTCACATCTGTCATCTTCTTGTGATTGGGTACCCTCTAGAGGTTGTGAATCAGGGCACAAGATGTCATGTTCCTCTGCAAGCGTGCTTGGAGAGAGGGTCAAATGAAGGATTAGTGATGAGACGAGCTCCTCACTATATCCCAGTGTGGGATCACTTCTTTGACCAGACCGTCTATGGTGGGAGGAAGGATGATCAGAGTGAGGATTATGTTGACCAGACTCTTGGCTACTGAGAGTGGACTTGGTGGAAGACAGGGTGGTGCTTAACCGACTGGAAGCAGTATCAGCTGACATCCAACCGACCACCTGTTCGCAGTGGTCGGACCTCGAGAGTGATGTCCTGCGACGCCCTGTAAAATTAGACATGAAGCTAGGTATGGTGGATGTCTTTCTTTCTTGTGCTCTGGCACCAGGCACAGTTTCTCCGCGTCCTGACCCGCGCCCTGAACTATCAGGATCACGTCCACTTCCCCGTCCCTTTTTACCCGCCTTCTTCATCTTACACGGAATATGTGACTTTGATATTTTAGTTTGAAGACTTAACAGTATTTCTTCCTATTCTGCAACTGTGAACAGTACACAGAATAGGCTGCTAAACTGCGGTGACGCACACTGAATGGAATATGTGACTTTGATATTTTACTTTGAAGACTTAACAGTATTTCTTCCTATTCTGCAACTGTGCAGAGTACACAGAATAGGCTGCTAAACTGCGGTGAAGCACACTGAATGGAATATGTGACTTTGATATTTTACTTTGAAGACTTAACAGTATTTCTTCCTATTCTGCAACTGTGCACAGTACACAGAATAGGCTGCTAAACTGCGGTGAAGCACACTGAATGGAATATGTGACTTTGATATTTTACTTTGAAGACTTAACAGTATTTCTTCCTATTCTGCAACTGTGCAGAGTACACAGAATAGGCTGCTAAACTGCGGTGAAGCACACTGAATGGAATATGTGACTTTGATATTTTACTTTGAAGACTTAACAGTATTTCTTCCTATTCTGCAACTGTGCACAGTACACAGAATAGGCTGCTAAACTGCGGTGAAGCACACTGAATGGAATATGTGACTTTGATATTTTACTTTGAAGACTTAACAGTATTTCTTCCTATTCTGCAACTGTGCACAGTACACAGAATAGGCTGCTAAACTGCGGTGAAGCACACTGAATGGAATATGTGACTTTGATATTTTACTTTGAAGACTTAATAGTATTTCTTCCTATTCTGCAACTGTGCAGAGTACACAGAATAGGCTGCTAAACTGCGGTGACGCACACTGAATGGAATATGTGACTTTGATATTTTACTTTGAAGACTTAACAGTATTTCTTCCTATTCTGCAACTGTGCAGAGTACACAGAATAGGCTGCTAAACTGCGGTGAAGCACACTGAATGGAATATGTGACTTTGATATTTTACTTTGAAGACTTAACAGTATTTCTTCCTATTCTGCAACTGTGCAGAGTACACAGAATAGGCTGCTAAACTGCGGTGAAGCACACTGAATGGAATATGTGACTTTGATATTTTAGTTTGAAGACTTAACAGTATTTCTTCCTATTCTGCAACTGTGCACAGTACACAGAATAGGCTGCTAAACTGCGGTGAAGCACACTGAATGGAATATGTGACTTTGATATTTTAGTTTGAAGACTTAACAGTATTTCTTCCTATTCTGCAACTGTGCACAGTACACAGAATAGGCTGCTAAACTGCGGTGACGCACACTGAATGGAATATGTGACTTTGATATTTTAGTTTGAAGACTTAACAGTATTTCTTCCTATTCTGCAACTCTGCACAGTACACAGAATGTGCTGCTAAACTGCGGCGACGCACACTGAATGGAATATGTGACTTTGATATTTTAGTTTGAAGACTTAACAGAATGTGCTCTAATCTGCAACTTTGCACACTAAACAGAATGTGCTCTAATCTGCAACTTTGCACACTAAACAGAATGTGCTCTAATCTGCAACTTTGCACACTAAACAGAATGTGCTCTAATCTGCAACTTTGCACACTAAACAGAATGTGCTCTAATCTGCAACTTTGCACACTAAACAGAATATATGAAATTTTTTTTTTTTTGTTTTTTTCCCCCCACACAAAATAACCTGCTGCCCCCACACACAGTAGTCCTAAAAAGGACTTTTGGTTCTTTTTTTTTCACAATTTTGCTTTTTTTCTCCCTACACTGACTTTCCCTTCCTATCCTCATCTCTCCCTGGCTAAGACTGAGCCGAACTCGCTGGTCAGGTGCTATACAGCACCCGACCACGGGTTCTGGCCAGCCAATCAGTGTAATGCCAGCAGCCAACATGGCTGCTGGCATTACACTGATGTCAGAGCCTCCCTGCACGTTTATTGGCTGCGCAGCAGCCGCAAAACGTGCGGGGAGGAGACCCGAACATGGCGGGCGAGCACATGCGGTACTCGTACGAGTACCGCCATGTGCCGAGCAGAGCGATGCTCGAGCCGATCCGAGCATCGGCCGAGCATGCTCGCTCAACACTACCATAGGGCCTTATGTATAAAGACTGGAGCAAACCAAATTGACCACAGGATCAAATAAGAATGTACATTGATTTGCATAGGGCTTTAGCATTGATGATCACTCTTATTTTCTAGGCTAGTGGTTCCAAACCCTATCCTCAAGGAAGTCTTAAAATGTCTTTAGCCTTTCTCTGCTTGTTCCCAGGTATGTTAAAGTGTTAGTAATGTCCAATCATAATTTTATCCTGTGTTGTAGATTTAAAAAAAATAAATTCTGTGGAGCAAATCCCATATCTCAAACCTTTATGGTTTGAGAGATATTCACCACTAAAGTTCCCCCCTCCCTCATGTCAGCTGTAAAGCTGACAGAAGGAGATCCGTTTCGGCCAATACATGGAGGCTCTTCAGCAGAGCCGAAATAGCGATATTTAAAAAGAACTACTTCATTGGAACAGTCTACAAAGTGTGCTTGCAAACCAGGCACACTTTGTATATCGTTCCAATTAAGTAATTATTTTTAAATATCGCTATTTCAGCTCTGCTGAAGAGCAGCCAGCTGGTCCCAGGACCGGGATCTCCTTCTGTCAGCAGAGTGCTGACTTCAGGAATAGGGAAGGGAACTTTAGTGTTGAATATCTCTCAAACATAATTTATTTATTTTTTTAAATCTACAACACAGGATAAAATTATAATTGGACATTACTAACCCTTTAGTCAGAGGTTCATTAAATTCACGCCCGTGTATACAAGCAGAAAAGTCCTAAAGATATGCCTGTTAGGAGTCCCTGTGGATAAGGTTGGGAAACACTGGGGTAAAAAGCACCATTTAAATCAAAGTAAGTTTTGCAAATTTTTGTCTTCGACAATGTAGCTGATTTGCCCCAAAATTGTTCCACTTTACCTTTATATTAACAATCTCTTTTGCAATTACATATTTTCTTATACATTTATACTCATTGGGCAGTTAGGGAAATTTATAAAAGTACTATCAGAATATATATGAATGCTTTATTTATACAAAAATAATCACAGATGACACAAATTAAAAACATAAAGTGATAAGAGGTCCCTCCAAAAACCTAAAATACCACATATGAGGCCAAAAAGATCAATCCATATTATATACTCTGTGTAAAATATATCAAAAAGTATATATATATATATATATATACAGCCTCATATAATTCCCCCTGGTAATATGGCAATGATCCCATAAACCGTGGACAAGGATATTCCTCACAGAAAATATGTGAAAGAAAATGTAATAGTGAAATTTATGTGCTTTTTCAGTTTAAAAATCTAGCTGATAAGAGCACAACCTGTGAAACAAACAAATATAATCCACATTCATAGTCGAAAAAAAGGGTAAATATTTATCCACAGAACAATACCAAAGTACTCATCAAGGAAAGCAATTAGGATAAAAGGTACTGGAGAGAGTTCTCCCTTAGCTGATCATCCCAACACGTATCGCCATTGCCGGCTTTACTTTCTCTTTACCTCTTTTTCTTGTCACTGCTCGTTTCGGTGGCTCGCCGACCTCACAACCTCCTTACTCTCTCTCTTCCGGTCTCAGCAGTGTCTTTGTCGGGTGCCTGCTTAGTGTGTGCAGTCCACACATGCACAGGACAGTCGTCGCCTTTCCCCTGCATCTCTCGCTTCCTGCATCCTTCTTCATTGGGCAGTAGACAGCCAATCATCAACGTCTCCCAGACGAGTCCCCCTCCCGGCTTTCTCCTCATTGGCTGGATTCTATATTTAAATGGGCTACCACAGTCTATGGGTGCCCATTACATGAGCTTCCCAGTGTTTATACTACGGCACTGTAACCTTGATCTCATGACAACCGACCTGGCTATCTTCCTGACTACGGCTCCGCAACTTTGACCTTCTGGCTTCCGACTCGGCTACCCTCGTGACTACGGCTCTGAAAGACGCTAAAACCAGACTGTGTTAGCTACAGTTATCCAGTTCCTGTTCCCGGTCCAGTTCTGCTCCAGCATACCCTGGTCCTGGTTGTATACATTTCCTAGAGAACTCCCATCCTGGTTGCACCCCAGCTCAACTGGGGTGGAACAATTTGTTTTGCAACCAGCACCTTTACACAGCTTCGGCTGCAGCAAGGGAGTTCCTAGCACGCAGTCACTGATCCCAAGCATCGCTTCCAAGCATCGCACTCTTACAACTGTACCAGGGCCAGGACTATATAGGTTCCTATCCACCACATAGTAAAATTTCTCCACTTATGATTTTAGACAATGTATTGTTGTTTATGTCTGTGACTAGACCTTACTATTACAGTAGGTTATCATTCAGCAGGTTTATTTTTCCCAGTGCCTGCCGTCTTTGTTTAAATGTAGAGAGATTTATAAAAAAACATTTTTCTTACCTTTTAAAGAACAGTCCTTATGTCTTGGCAAGTGGGTATAACACTTGGTCTGATTTATAAATGATTAAAGCCGTTTTTATACATATATGGCATTATTATGCATATTTTAATGCCTGGAATGCTTAAGGACAGCATATACATGGCGTTAACATTCTGGTGATAATTCTGTCGCAAAATTGTGTCAAATAGCTACATTTCTTTATAAATTTGTTGAACAACTTTTTAAAAACATCTTTACTCCATTATACAAAAAAAAACACAGCGTTCAATCCTCTTAAACTGGCATTCTTACGTTTATAACTAACGGACACTCTGTTACAGTCATTTTAATGCATATTTCCACTTTGCTCCACTTTTATAAATCTCCCTCTCAGAAACAAGGGGATTTCACACATAAAGAGTAAGTATAGATTAGATATTATGGCCATGATTCATCTCACAGGGTGATAAGATCAGTATATCTGATATACGGCTCTGTGCCAACCTTTCACCATGAATGTTGGTTGATACCATCAGGTAATCATCAATGATAGATCATATTTTCCTGCACATGTGAGTCAGGAAAATATGAGGTAAATGGTGTACATGCTTCTATTCTAGTCACACACACACACACAAATGCACACAGAGTATGTGCGTTCAGGTGACCACCCCCAAAAGAATCTATAGGACTAGTTAGCCTAGAAACTAGAAGATAGAATTGGAAACTCTGTTGGACCCTTGCTGAAGAACAGGTAAAAGGATAACATGAAAAAATCCTCTCTTTTCTGTGAGCATTATGCCACTTCCAACTTTGGCCAAACCTGATCAACAGTTCACATTTCATTTTCTGAGTTAAGCCATCTTGACCTGATACACAACTTCCTTTTACTTGCATGGAGATCTTGGTTTACTTAACTCAAAAAAGTACAGTTAGCGATGGAAATTATGGACAACTAGCTGAAGAGCCTGTTACATGGGCCACAGTGCCACTGCCAGCTGGTCACGGGGCCTGCAGCATGCGCAGCAGTCTCTACTGCGCATGACTGCGTCGTTACACACGTTTTAGCGAATTATTATATAGGATGGGTTGGGCTATGACTGTAGAGACAATTAATAAGATTCTCTTTATTCTTTTCCTGCCAGAGGGATATGCAATGCATTGCTCCACAATGTGTTGTGTACTTCTCTTGAAGTCAAGGGGTTAATGGTTTTAAGGATGTATAGATCTATATTCAGTCTGGAATTTTCCAAAGTGCATGGAGGATACCACTAGAGACACCTGTTTTGTGTCAGCCACTTAGGAAAGTGAAATCCTGTGTCCCACTAGTATTTGAGATCATACAGCTACAGCTTACAGTCTAGCCTGTTTCAAGGGTCATTTCAATCAGCCAGTTGTATTGTGGTTTACAATTCTGAAGCAATTGGTTGTAAATAGACATGAAGTCATAAGAGTAAAGGGAGCATGAGTTCACATTAGTCAGCCACTTAGGAGTGCCTAATTGGGAAAAGAGTCTCATCTCTCTTTTAATACTTTAACGGGGGTGAAACTTGTCAGTTTGACACCCTTTCTTGTATTTTTCTTTTTTAATATATTTATTTTAATTCGAATAAACCCCCTTTATCATATATTATAGGTGCTGCTATTTTTTCTGTCCAAACTGGGTACAAGAACAGATCAAAATATTTATGCCAGCTCAGGGTTCTGCTTCCTTCTTTGAATGAGAAAATGTTGATGGATCACATGTCTACTGATTGGAAAGGGTGCTAAGCATCTCCTACAGGACCTTTGCCAGGCCACAGCTTGTTACCATCAGTGACTTTAGATACCAGTGTTTATTAGAGAGGTTGGCAAATGGAACAGTCCTGCAGAAGCAGAGGATATATTTCTTTTTTGAGGAGGCTAATATAAGCATTCTTTTCCAGGATATGTTTGATTTTTTAATGTTTATATTATAGTAGCCATATCACAGTTTCAAAAAAGAAATCAATGTAAAGATGTACGTTTTGAGTGGTACAGTCTTGCAGTAGGATTTTTCCCAAGTCACACCTCCCATGATAAAATGGCAGCTAGGGATGAACGAAAAGTTCCATTGTGGTCTCGTGAGAAATGAGTGGTTGTTCGCTTTTTCGCTAGAAAATCTGCTCTCAGTACAACCCTTAAAAATGTTCCTGTTTCACCAACACAAACAAAAATGTTGCTATAGGAGAGAAAAAAGCTGCTGAATGTTTTTTTGCTAGCTAGTGTAAGCAGGCAGGCAAAGGGAAAGAGCTGGAGTGGCTTCATAGGAGTATTTGTGGTGGGCACTACCACTTTTTTTGTGTATGTGTGTGGATGTAAAATAGAAGTGTTAAAAAAGAGTCAGACAGTGAAAGGGACATGTTAAAATAAAAAAACTGACATACTTCATACATTACTTTCAAACAGACAAAACATCACTCCACATGCTAACGGCTCTGTTGTATATTTTAACGTAAAAATCAACACTACCATCATTATGTCCTATAAATCATCTCAGTCATCTGCAGCAGCATTGCCACTTCCAAGTCCAATGCTCACCCAGTCACACTCACTATTATTTATTACACTGCATCATCAGTCAACATACATAATCCTAGCTATGACTGATTTTGCTCAGCATCACTGACACCCACTGCTAGTATTATTGCAACAGCTAACCCCTGCGGTCATATTAGTAGTAGTCCCTCAGAAGCCCCCCAGCACACATATACTTCACTACCAATCCAAAAGCTAAGGAAGTTGCTGTCTATTGTCTCTGTAAAAAATATGTGAGTAATAGTGAGTAATATTCTATAGAGCACAGGGTGTTGGTGAAGGTTCAACAAGTCAAAGAGATACTACACTCAGAAGGACTTCTATGATTTATGTTCTTCTTGTTTTTCCACTACAGTATATACTTGGGGAGTCCCTACCCATATCAGTAGCAGCAAAGACCAATCATATTCGAATTGACTTCCCTGACTATTGCTACACAGAGACTGTGAGAATGTATAACATATTTTTGTTTGCTTTCTGCATCTTTATATTAATATTGTCTCTTATTTCACTGTTACTGTAACACTAGGTGTTTTATACTGTGTGGCGCGTTCATGTGGCATGGAAAGATTTCTCACTGATCCTCAGAATAACGCTAAGGCTCTTTCAGAGTTGTATAAATTACCCGTACATAATAATAGACACTGTTTGCAGTCCTATAAAGAAACCTGTGAATAAAACATGGGTGCTAATCTTGACATCTGTTAAAATAAGTGGAAACTCTCCCATAGCTTACCTAATGATACTCTCTCACAGGAATGCTAAGTTAAGCTTTTCTCTTGATGCTACATGACCCCAGAAAGGCTAGCTAAAATGTTCCCCATGTTCCCCGCTGCATCAAATTGATGCCAGAGATGTGAGAGAAAGAGTGTGGTTCAATGACACATATGTTTGCACTTCTTCCGTATCCAGCCTTATTGCCATGATGTTATTATGCTGATAAAATCAATTTTGGATGTTACTGTTCATATGGATCCTCTATTACTGTTATTTTCCTCTTAGAATGCATATTCACCAGAAGAATTTCAACTTTTGCATTTCCCCTTTACAATTGCTGGTTTAAATTTCTCTTCCATTGGAAATCTACTATAAATGCCCCCACCCCCTTCCATTTAGAGACATGGAGAAATTCTATGCTGTCTGAATGAACAACAGAGATAAAGATGATAATATAAAAGTCTTGGGACAAATTTTAAATCTTCCTTATGATAATACTACATCAGCTCTAATATTCATTTTTCACGAATGATTATAGGAAAAGACACATGCTATTGATATTAATTTGATTAGTGACATAAGCCTGGTATTCCTTTAGCTTCGGTCTAAGTCTAGGCTTTTCATTACGTCCAATTGTTCAATCAATTCCATACTCCGAGGACTGAAGACTCTTCTTTGGCTACAATGGATGGCACAATTGTCTGTCCACTCACAGACAATCGGT